>OY730194.1:51076565-52276565 GCA_963422505.1 Pseudognaphalium luteoalbum
CGATTGTTAAATGTTAAAATATTTTTAATTGATAAATTTTTAAATATGTATTCGGTTATATTTTTAGTTGGGATATTTTATAAAAGTAATTTAGTTGAGTACTAAAATTATAACTTTGTTTTGACTTGATTTGGCGGATATGTTTCGAGTTGTTTCAGTTTTTATACAAATACACTTTGTACATATTATTGACGTAATATTTGTTAAACGTTTATGTTATCTAATAATTTCATATTATTAAACAATTTTGTTCACCAACAGTCGTATGTTTTTGTCGCATTTGTTCCAATTTTTTTGTACGTAATTACAAACTAATTACGAATGTAGTACTACGCGTATTAACTAGTTGGGCTTTGGTAGACTTACCTCTAAAATGTGTTGTGAATTCACTCAAAGTTAAGGAATTAGCCTAGAAATGCGTGCAAATTACGTTTATAATTATGACGAAATTGCGGGGTGTTACATTTCACGTTGTATTCAGCTACGCTCTTATTAAGGTTGTATCTATCATTTATCTATTTTTATATGATGATTGTTATTACTGTTATCATGCTAGATTTAGGATTGTTTTCCATGATTAGCGAGTAGTTATATTGCCTGTTTGTTATGATGTAGTTAGTCGTAATAATTTGGATGATGTCATTATGAAACAACGGAGGTAACGTTATACGGTTTTCATTTGTATACGGCTGGAAACGCCAATGTGTGTAGTACAGAACGTGGAAGCTATGAAAGTCATGTGCACAATCCGTTGTAGAATAATGTTATAAACAAACTATCGCTTTGACTTACTTTTTATTTATGAATTTAACCCTCACTTAAAACTAAACGCCTTTCAACCAGTAAACGTGATTACGGCCTTAATTATAGGACGTCGCGAACCCTATCCAAAGGTACTTGGTTATCTGTGTTTAAACATACATGGTATGATTTATAAATAGTGTAAACATTGTTTTGTAAAATGAACACATAGTACATCATCGTTGTGGAAATAATGCTTTCTGAATTTTACGCAAAGTACACTGCGATTATGGAATAATGTTTTCTGAGTTGAACGCGAGTACACCCGAACTTTGGAAATACTGCTTTCTCTTCTGAACGCAAAGTACATAGTGACTGTGGAAATACTATTTTCTAAAATGAACGCAAATATTACACTATGAATAAATTAGGGATTTATTGGGACTTTAAAGTAAGGGCTGGTTTATATCATAGATGGATAATTACAGCGCTTAAATACAAAGTTAGTTAAACAAGTATAGGGCAACCTTTATGAAGCACCATAGGTACCGGCTAAGTACTTGGTAAAGCGGTGGAAATACCACCGCTGGAGTACAACGTATAAACCTCGGAAATGTCGTTGTTACTTCACTGTGTGGATTAACATGGTTACTGTATAAAGCAAAGTGAGTACTGTCAGTCAGCTAAGTACTTGGTTAAGCCACAAAAAAGCTGCTGTTACTTGTTTTGTACATTATCTGTGATCACATTACTCCTAAACTTTACAAAACCCATCGATTGAAAGTAATCAAAGCACAAAAGAATTGTCTTGAGCTTGAATGTTTTGTTTAAATTAAGTATTCTTGTGGGGTTAAGAAAGGTCGGACATCAAGTTGGTTTGTTACCTTATTCATGCACCCAAGATTTCAATTCGTATAAGGGTCACTATACCTTCACATGTTAGTGTTGTGGGATGGATAAACTACTCCGATCAGAATCATGATAGCCTAGTTGCCTAGTGACATACTGATCGAGAAATCTATCAGTAGGGGACTAGTGCTTACTCCACTAATACTTGAAATAAGTGAAACACAAGAGTTTTAAGTTAATTTCTTATGTCATACATCATCCCAGTTGTAGGCTACCACAGTCATAGCAAACACCTCCTCTAGATTATCTGCTAACTAACTATATTTTATTCGCTTTTTTTAAGTTTCTACCTAAGTATAACAAAAACAAAACAAAACCCTAAACTATCTTTTAAAAACCATTACTAGTTAGATAGACCGTCTCCTACATCCATGATCCACAATACACTGACTCATAGAACGACCCTAGGTCATCCTTATCATTGTACTCTCACAGTTTTAAGTATACTTAGGCCCATCATTACAAATATAAAACCCACTGATTGCATCCCGGTACTGTTCGGTTGGTCCTTTAGACGACGAGGATGGTTCTCCCCTTTCACAAAGAGAGAGCTTCAAAACCCGACTCTTCGGGGCGCATCAGTTGCACGAAGAATAATAAATTTTATTTGTAATTTATAGTTATCCGTGTTAATTAAATTGTTTAAAAGTTTTAAATTATAAACAGATTTTTAACTTTGGTATTCTGGTTTTTAAATATTAGTTTGATGTTTATCTTATTTTTAAAAATTTATGAAGATACTCTACTTGAGGACAAGTAGAACTTAAGTGTGGGATATTTGATAACATCGAATATTATCATATTTATATACCTATAATCCCTACATTTTATATACTTTTATTGCATTTTTATTTGAATTAGATACTTAATTTGTTCATATTTCAAAACATGTATAAATAATGTTTAATTGAAGAAAGGAACGAAAATAGAGCTAAAATGAAGAAAAACCAAAATATGATATAGACTGTGAAACAATAGAGTATAAATGAATGTTAAATTTGTATTAGTGAAGAATTGGGCCAAGAAAAGAGTTAAGATCCGAAATTGAAGTGAAGATAGCCCAAGAAGAAGCCTGGCCCGATTTTGGAATATTCTGGAAACCAAGATCAACTGGCTGTTGAGAAATCCAGCTGGGGGTTGAATATAAAATATTAAAGGCGGTGAAGATCGCAGAGTTTGACTTGGAGTCCAAGAACTCCAACCGGCGGTTGAAATGTCCAACCGGCAGTTGGACTGGCATTTCAGAAAAACTATAAATAGAGGGCTTGGCCAAACGATCCCATATACGAATTTGGAGAGCAAAAGTGGATTGTAAAGGTTAAGGAACGACTTTAGGTCGAATTTGGAGGCTAGGAGGCTAGGGATTGAAGACCTTCAACCCTAATGAAGAATAATTCAGTTTCTTTGGTTTGATTCTAGATCTATTACTTACTAAATGACTGTTTATTTATATTATGATCTTGTTTTCTTACTTTATGAATATTGATTATATCTTTAACATCTTTATTTAGATGAATAATGTTTGAATGATTATTTGATTATATGTTTATGTTAATTGATTTTATGAATGTTATTGAGTTATATCTATATTGATTATATGGTTATGAGATTCATGCTAGAGCGAACGTTTGTATGATATTGAGTAATAATTTAGGTTTATGTAATAATTATAACTTAAAAAGACTGAACTGGTGATAGGTTATAATTAATACTGGATTAAACTATAATTGATTAAATATTAACATTCGAATACGTTGAAGAACTTAATCTTAGGATATTGAGCTTGACCAAGGGAAATATCTACTTTTATATTTTAACTAAAATCAATTAACTGACAAAAATAAACATATAGGAGAATTTTAATACAACATAGCTAGTCTAGATAGAATATATCTTCTATTTACCTTATTTAACTTAAATTGTAATTTAATTACTTTAATTGCTTTAGTATATCCTAGTTTGATATCAAAGTAAATATCTGTTCATACGGAATTAAAACGTACCCCTTTGATCTGTAATAGTAATTGTAATTAATTATAAATAAATTGTAATATTAACTTAGGGTTAAATTAAAAATCCAACTTCCCTGTGTTCGATACCTGGACTTACTTATAAAGCTATATTATACGAACGGATTATTTTTGCCTGTATTGTGTGATAGTATTATTTAGTATTTCCTTATTTTAAAACTTTTTATTTTAATTGACTATACTTAACACACATCAAGTTTTTGGCGCAGGAATGCGGTAATTTTTATTTTTTATTTTTTCCCCTGTAAAAAATATAAATATTTATACATAGTAAGTCAATCGAAAAATCGGCTCACCCATTGGGAGTAATAACAAAAACAAAGGTATAAGGAGGGTCGCTCTGCTTCCCGAATACACTTCGCGCTGACTAATTTCTCCGCTTTCGTGTATAACCATTGGAGCTACCGAGGACTTTTGACTAACTTAGAAAATTATAAATGTTTAATTGTTCATTTTTGTATAAACTGTATTACTTGTTTTACGTAAATTCTATGTGTTCTAAACTATGTGCTCATTTGTGTATACAGAAATTACTAATTGTTAATAAAATAGAAAACATGCAATTGGAAATTGTGAGTGAAATTGTTGAATGCAAAGACATAGGTCTTGATGAACACTCACTTAGGCCGAATAGTGACCCTACACACGACATTTCGTCTGAAGATGAACCAGATGAATTTGATATCACTGAAGAAATCATGTCGGAAGATGAAATCACTGATTTAGGGACTATACCTATACCTGCACCTATAGTATCTACTAGAGATGGAATGATTCAACATTTAGAGGTCTGTAAGGATGATACTTGGTTTATTATGGAGATTATTAGAGCATCTATTATCAGTTATACACCAGAACAAAGATGAATCATAGAAAGGATAGAAAGAGAATATGATCAATGGTACAATCCAAATCACACTCAAATGGTAAATTACTTTGATAAGTATGTAGCTGAGTTAAGAGATACTTTCTATCATCAAGAAGCACAAGATGATGATTTTTTTGAGGACCAAAGGAGTTATTACTCTTTTGTGTATCGAGCATTGACACGTTACCCGTTCCCTTATTCTGATCGACAAATCAACTTGTGGGAGTCATACAAAGCTCGGATTGATTGGACAACTGGAGATCCAACTCAGATGGTGGATGTTGGATTAATAGAAGATTTGCAAGGATTGCTAAGCTTAATGGAACAAAGGGATTATATTCGTTGCAGCAAATTTTATGTAGACTGTACTGTGGAGTATTATGTGCAGCAAATTGTTGATGAGTTATTCTACCCATCATTCGATGAGCAAAAGAGAAAAGTTTCGGATTGGATACCCGAGGGAGCATTAGTTAATGTGGCAACTTATGTGAAAAACGAGTTAAAGTCTATCTTTCATGGAGTTCATTACGAATCTCATATCAGTCTATTTCACTTAGGTTTGTCACCAATTTACTCACCAATGATGAATATTTTTAGGTTTTCTAGGTTGTTGTGCACTGCACATCAGAGGGATTTGATGAGACTATCATTTAAGGAGATTGAAGATGTAGTTAGAAATCCTACCGTTGGAAAATATGATGGTTTGCATCTAGGATTCTATGGATTTATAGACGCATTAAGACGTGAGCATCAAGAGCGTGAGACTAAGGAGGAAGAAGGATACAAGGTCATTGATGAAGAAGGAATAATAGCTAGAGCTGTACAAAAGATAGTGAAAGATTTTTATGAATTACAAATAGCAGCAGAAGAACATCACAAGCACTTTGAAGATAATACTGCTGAAGTTCCTGATATCACAATGAAGATGTTCAGATATTTTCTAAGGATTTTCCTACCTGACTAGAGAATCCCTATTAGCATCATGTTAACCCATGGATACTACGCATCCGCTTTGGCCCAAGAAGGTCTCAAACTTGAAGATTTTCACAACACTCCAATAACCATTTTCATTTTCATTTTATTACTAGTTATATATGACACCCCGCAATTTTGAATACAATTAAGTACACTAAACATTTGCATTTTAGGCTAATTCCCTACTTAAGTGAATTCACAAACAAATTTTAGAGGTAAGTCTAGCAAAGCTCAACTAGTTAATAGGCGTAGTATTACTTAATTCGTATCTAGTTATAATTACGTATAAAACATTCGCAACAAACCCAAAAAAAATACGGACGTTGGTGAACTAAATTATTAAATAATATGAAATTATTTAATAACATTACTATTTACTAAATATTATGTTGATAATATTTAAAACGTAATTGTATCGTATAAAACACACTGTACGCGACGAAAATACACAATTCGCGCCCGACCAATCGAATAATTCTAAGTTATGTTTTTTTTGGGTAAAGGGGTTACCCCGGTGAAATATATTAAAACCAAACAGTTTAAGTACAAAAACGATGTGAAAGAGTTCCACATCAACCTCGAAACATCCAGCTATTTAAGCATTGGAATCTATATGTATATGACATGCCATATACATATTTTAATAAAATACTTTGTTTGTGCCCTAGAATGGATCTCAAAAGATTGACTAGACTAATTGCTTGGCAGAATCAAGCAATCACACGAATATCAATATAACTCAAACCGAAAACCAATGATTAAGCCAAAATCAAACTTTATATTGATAATTATAACGTATAGGAATGATTACAGACTTGCTTTTTAGACAAATGGTGCTAGGGTTTCGGTCACCCTTGCTCTGAACCCGTAGGTTGGTATTTATACTAAAAACTAACCGACTTAGCGACACTTTGCCAAGTGTCACAAACATTGGCCATGTGACACTGAACCAAGTGTCGCATATAACTCTAAACACACTATTGGCGACACTTGAAGAGTGTCTCCTAAAACTAAAAAATCAGTGTCGCTAATTACAAAAATGACTTTTCTATTATATCTGACTAACGACACTTACAACACGATAGAACAACTGACTGACATACATAATGCATCAACAAACTCCCCCGTGTCATCAACTCGGTCTTCAAAATTCTTCAATTAAGTCCATCCTTCTGGGAATCTTCCTCCGGCGTGAATTCCAACTTTAACACAAATCTCGACAACCTTTTGAAACTTTGAAGCTTCCTCCTGCTCAGATTGTTCATATTGGAGTTTATTCATAAGGAGAGCTTTCAAATTCTTTGTAAGATTTATAAGCCTGATCGGATCAACAACTCGAATGGACTTTCCAAGCGATCCCTTAATCGACCACTTACGCCATTCACCTTGCGTTTGTACCGACTTAGACTCGTCAGAGTATTCAATCACAGTTTCTTAAGTGACAGGATCAAACAACCAATATCGTAAACCTCTTAGAAAATCTAGTGGTAGTTCCTGTAAGGGAACTTTCTTGAGACTAGCAGTTGGTGGATAATGATATTTCACAATTGGTTTCTGAGTTCTTGGATCTAGCTTTTTCTTGTACGAATAACAAACTCCGAGCTCTGGTCTAATCCACATATACTTTTATTCAAAAATCTCTTTACGCAGAATCTTCTGGAAGAGAACACCTCGAGTATCTTCAGTGTGATTAACCAGATTGATTTGCGCAAGACGATTAAGTTCAACCTTTGGTAGTGTGCTAATACAGTTGAATCTTGCTTTAAAATACTGTACTCCATCACTACGTTTCACCAAAATCAGGAAGTTTTCTTTGTCAAACTTCCAACTCCTAATCAATCCTGTAAGATCTCCTCGAACCTTGTATTCTTTGCATCTTTTCAATTCAGGTTCAATAGAAAAATATCTCATGTGTGGTTTAGTAGGATTTCTTAAAACTGACTCAAAAGATTCAGGAAGTGATATAACTGACGGTTGTTCCTGAGAAGTTTCCTTTGGAGGCTCAGCCTCATCTTCTGAAGTATCTGATTCAATAATCGGAGCATTTGGATCATAAGCATTTGCAGGTTGAGGTTGAACCTGCTCAGGTTCACGCTTACCAGGAGGTTCTTGATGAGGATTTTCTTGATATACCTCATCTGAATCCGGAACCATATGATCCATTTCCACATCCTCGGGATCAATAGATAATTCATTATCATTTACAGGATTTACTAAACTTTGTAGATATGTAATATTTACTTGAGAATAATACACAGCAATTGGGATTGGTTGTCCTGGGATCTTAACAAAATAATCCAAAACAAGATTTTCATAAATAGAATCTGGATTTACATTTTCAACCCTGGGAGTTGTCTCTACAGTATTCTCCCCCGAGACAACAGCCAGGATTTCTAACTCTAAGACCCTATGATCTAAAATATCAACCCTTGCAGCTTGAGCTTCCAAATCTTTGATCTTTTTGGCCTAAAGCTAGATTATCGCATATTGATCCTCGAACTTCTTGTTCATTTACTCCATTTGCAACAAAAGCTGTTGAATTACTGTCGGCTGAGGTTGCGGTTGTTGATTAGCAGAGTTAATCTCTATACCTGTACCACGACGGCGGTGATGTAACGGAGCTTCCTCCGGTTCAGAACCAAAAATCAGCCGAACAAGGTCTCTTATCAGCCCTAGGGGGTACATGAACACGCCCCTGTGACATCCTCCGCAAAATACGCTTGAAACGCTGAGGATCCATTAGCTAAATAGTAGCAAGAGTATCCAGTGGAGGGATATCACCTTCAGAGTCAGCAGGGGTGGGACCACCATCATCATCACCACCTTCATCCACATTCTGTACATTCTCAATGTCAACAAGATCCTCTTCCACATTGACGTCTACAAATTCCTCCTCATTCAATGGTTCCTGAGGAATTACCTCATCCAAGAATCCATCATTCGGTGGGGGCACGTAATTTTCATCCACAATATGCCCAAACAGTTCGTGATCTGGAAGTTGTTGCTGACCCTTTGGAGGAGTCTCGCAATCGCCAAAAATTCTCAACACCATCGGGTTTTTTTTTTGGGTAAAGGGTAAAGGTTACCCGGTAAATATATTACTCCAAAAAACCATTAAGTACATAGGATGTGAGTGAATCTTACATCTCAGCCCGTTACATAGGCGAGGAAGACTACATAACAAGGACACAACCATTAACTAACATGTGACTCAACAAAAGAATCAAACAGAAACCAAAAGACAAAAAATAACCATTACATTTGACTCCACCTCATCAAACATAAAACTATCTTTTAATCTGCCCACAGAGATTAATATCAAAAGCCTTGTAGAAAGCCTCTTGTTCTTCAGTTAAATCATAGACTTGATCATCATAACCCTCAAAAAAATCATCATCATCATATTACTCAAGATTGCTAGCATCACCACCTCCTCTTGACCCAGATCCACATGCCATGAATTGGGAGGTCTCATTATAGACTTCTTCAACATCACTTTCCAAATCCTCCAATTTTTGATCCACTTTAGAAACGGATTCCTTGTTTCCATGAACAGTCTTTCCAACACCCATTGTAGTATCAACTTCTTGAAGCACATCATTCATTTTAAATTCAATCCCACTTAGAGCTGAAAAAGAATTGGATGTACTAACCTTCGTATCCTCCTTTGACTTCAATTTCTCTTTATTAGCAGTCACTTTAGGATGGTACACAAAGGTAGACTTTTGTTTTCCTAAATTTATCCCTTCAAACTTCCTTGTAATTAGCCCCTGTTTATTTGCCTTTGCACCTTTTGATCTAACTTCAACAAACCCATCATTTGTGTTCTTCTTTTCAGCTTTTGATGGGCATTGATCATTTGTATGCCCAAACAGTTTACATGCATCACATCTTGGAGGCTTCCACTCATATTCAACCCGAACATTTTCTTTTGTGTAACCCGACCCATCAAGTTTTGGAATAGCAACAACAATGTTGTCTTTCAAAACCTTATCCGAACCAATCTCAATCAACCATGGATACATGTACCATAAGTCATCCCCAAACTGAATGTTGTCAATCATATTCTCAAAAATGTATCCCGAGAAATTGTACGGTTTGTTGTAAATCAGAGCTAGCATCAGAGACAGCGTTTCCTAGCTCATGCCATCGTATCCAGCCTTTCTCGGAGATAGGCAAACAATGATGATATGTGCCAGATATCTCCACACTCTGCAAAGATGTTGTTTGCGGTACTGGTCTGGTGGTATTTCTGGATAACGCATACGATTTAGACCCCCTGCAATGAACGCATTTTCAAATTACGTTGGCATCTCGTGATCATCAGTAAAATATAACGCATCTCGAATGGTACCCTCCTTAACCACAATCTGATTTCCGAGAACCGTTGTCACAATTCATCGTTGATCGTTCTCGGTACTAATGATGGCGTTATTCCAAAATGCACTAACTTGATTCAAGTAAACCGGAGGATTCTCAGTAGTGGCAAAAAATATCCTCGATCTATATAGGAACTGAATCATCGGGTGAAATGGAATTGAATTCGCGTGTGTGGCGTTTAGGAATGCCAAAGTATTATGGCGACGATTCGTACGAGCCACGTATGCAACAAGATTTGCCATCTGCAACTGTAATACACTGAACAGAGGAAAACGGAGTGTTATAGAATCGGTTCAATTGTTACAAGTTAAACGTTTATTAAACCAATTGATCTGAATTATTAGAGACACTTAGGTAAGCGTTGCTTATTTCCAATGCGGCACTCGAGTGAGTGTCGCTGTACCAATTTGAAATTATTCTAGCGTCACTTGAGGGAAGTGTCTCTATCTTAATAAAAATTGGCAGAACTTCGTTAAGTGTCATATAAGAAATAATTTTGAAACATGCGGCACTTAAGTAATCAACGCTTCAAATAGGCGACACTTGGTTAAGTGACGCAACAGATAGAAGATAACTTATGCGGCACTTAAGGAAGTGATGCAGACACTACAAAATCTAATGAAGCGTCACTAAACTTAGTGTCGCTTAGACACATGCGTCACTTGTACGAGTGACGCATAGGGTTTCAATTTACCAAACCTGCGACACTCGATCGAGTGATGCTACATGTGTCGCAAAGATGAACACAGTTACAGTTTCGTCCCAACCCAGAAAATCATCGAAAGTAAATTTAGTTTTTTACAAAATGAACAAACCAACATGTGTGGAGTATGTAAACAACCAATACACACCCATTATTAACACTTTTACACAACCGCATCACTCGTTTATTAATCAGTAGTTTCCCAAAACCCTAAATCGAACATAAATATACAAATGAATTAAGCAGATAAAAGGGTAAAAATTGATACCAAAGTATTCGTACAGATGAGTGAAACAAGAAGTGAAAGCCTGATCGCAAAGAAAACGCACAGAAATCGATTGAAAGATCACAAACAGAAGTTTCACAAGATCGTAGGTAAGGGACGTAAGATTTGAAGTAAGTGCCACTAATTGAATGTGAAGTGAGAGTGGATAAGTGCCACGGTACGGTTGCTTATATACCCCTTCATATCAATAGGCAACCCTTAGTGCGTCACTCATCAAGTGACGCAGGATGACACTTAGTGAAAAATTTTAAATCGATTTTTATGATTTTGCGTTTGAATTTTGGTACTCACATTTGAAAGTAATTGTGACTTGGTTAAAATAAATATAGTAAAAGTAAAAGTTACAAGAGATAAAAATAAGAATTAACAAAAAGTCATGAATACAAAGAAGGAACAAACACATTATTTTTGGTGACGGAGTTGTTTTAGTCTGGTTCGGGATCATATCGGAATGACATGCAATTATTAGGAATAGTAAGTGTTATTTCGATCATCAGTATATTTGTCCACTTTAAATTTACTTGACATGCTAAAAACACTTTTTATAAAAATTATTTCAAGATGATTATCAATATTTTTGTCCTCTTTAACATATTACACTCAAGTCTAAGAGCTAACTTATTATTATTTTTATATATATTTCTTTGTGGTCCCCATCATAGATATACACCTTAACTTCAAACATAGACGATACTTCCATGTTTAGAAAGAATATAAGAATATCATTTTTAAGAATCAAGTCAGCGGTGATAGGTCTGTACTTACGTACAATAGAGCGACATAGCTTGATTCAGGTTTAAGCAAAACCAGACTTGGTCAAACCATTTTGGCGACCTCGTTAGGTATCTTATCTTTAAACACTTTTCAAGTACATTGACTTGTGTTTGCTTAATGTTGAATATATATTAACAGAAATCAGGTCTATACTCACGTATAACAGAGGGATCTATCAATATATATCCCCAAATGATATCAAATACGCTTCATGCATGGAAATATATCTATCATAAGTAAGATATTATGACTTTTTGTCATACATTTGACGGTGTTGTACCACTCGATAATAAAGAAGTAGTTATTAAGCTTCTTAAAAGGCTCAATGATTGTTGTGTAACATGTCTACTAATACATCATATGATGAATGATGAAGATAATGTTCATAAGAACCTACCGACACATCCAAGATAAACCTTAAATTCCATTTTATGCATGTCACCCGATGTACTATCATATCCCAAGTTGTTTACAGACACAACCCAACGTCTAAAAATATAGCAACCATGCATTTCTTTAATACTAACAAGTATAAAGAGTGGCTGTTGCATAGAATTTTTTTTAATCTAAAATAAGTAAAGAAATATACACAATTCCAAGTCACAAATCACTTACGAGTAGGATCTTTCATCCTAATCATTGAGACTAGCTCATAAAATCGAGATTTCAAAAATGCTTGTGTGAATATGTATGCTTTTTGTTTTAAAGTATCAATATAAATTAAGTCTATTAAACATTTCTCAAAGCAATCCCGTATGAAATGAAAACTTATTTCAATATGCTTTGTTTAGGAATGTTGAACGGGATTGCGAGTAATTGAGATTGCAAAAGTATTATCAATATGTATAGGAGTAAAGGTTAGAAGGAACCCGTAATCTCTCATTAGATGTTGAATCCAAAGGATTTGAGAACAACAACCGGCAGAAGTTGAAACCGTCGTCTGCTTCTTGCATTGCCAAGAGACTAACCGATTACCCAAAAACTGACATCCTCCCGTAGTTGACTGTAAATCCACATTGCAACCTCCATAATCCAAATCCGAATAAGCAGTCAGGTCAAAGTTTTTCTCATTAGAATACCATAATCCAAGAGGTTGGTTATCCTTCAAACAACTTAATATGCGCCTAACCGCTTTCTCGTGAGAAACTTTAGGCTTTGCTTGAAAATGTGAACATACAGATACCGCAAACATGATATCAGGTCTTGAGGCAGTTAGATACATCAACGAACCTATCATTGATCGATAGCTGCGTAGATCTACATCATCCTCATCTTTAGCAGGGCCAAGCTTATGATTCACGTCAATAGGAGTTCCATAGGATTTACAGTTGAGCATACTTTATTTTGTTAAGATGTCATGGACATACTTAGATTGATGTAAGAAGATTCCATTACATCTTTGCTCAACTTGTAATCCAAGAAAGAAAGTAAGCTCTCCCATCACGCTCATCTCAAACCTGTCCTTCATGAGATGTTCAAAATCCTTACAAAGAACCTCATTTGTAGACCCAAATATGATGTCATCCACGTACACTTGAACGAGCAGCAAATCATTTCCAGACTTCTTGATGAACAATGTGTTGTCTATCGTTCCTCTCTTGAAACCATTTTGAAGCAGATTATTTGAAAGTGTTTCATACCACTTTCGAGGAGCTTGATGAAGACCATACAATGCCTTGTCTAACTAGTAGACATAATCAGGGCGCACAAAATCTTCAAAGCCAGGAGGCTGACAGATATACACATCTTCATAAAGCTTGCCATACAAAAATGCAGACTTCACATCCAGTTGAAATACCCGAATTCCCATGTATGAAGCATATGCCAGAAATAAGCGAATGGACTCCAAATGAGCTACAGGAGCAAACACCTTATCATAATCGAGGCCTTCAATTTGTTTGAAGCCTTGAACAACTAGTCATGCTTTGTTCTTAACGACCACTCCTCGATCATCTCTCTTTACTCTGAAAACCCATATTGTACCAATAGGATAAACATCCTTTGGTTCTTCAACTAACTTCCAAACCTCTAGCTTTTCAAACTGCTGAAGTTCCTCTTGCATTGCTGCAATCCAGTGAGGATCGTTCATTGCTTCAGTAATATTCTTGGGTTTCAGTTGAGATAGAAAACTAGAATAAACCTGAACTTTAAGGCTAGAGAGTTGTTGTGCTGTTTGATTACGTGTTGAAATACCAGCATTAGGATCACCAATGATGTTTTCAGTTGGGTGATTCTTATGAACACGAGTCCGAAGAATCGCATCAGGCACAATGACCAAATCCAAGTTTGTTAAATCTCCCCCAAGTTCCGGAGCATCTTCCTTATCAAGGATGATGCTATATTCAGTTAACGACAGTCTCTTGGGGGCATCATCATCTTCTTCTTCATTTCCATAGAAATGAGTAGTCTCCGCTTCTTCTTCCTCTTCATCAGACATCATAGGAAAATCAGGAAGAACAGGAACATCCGTAGATGCAGGAACTGTTCCAGAAGTAGATGGAACATCGGAAGTTGGCGTGATAGTAACAGGATTAGAAGTTGGAATTGCAGGCGTTGGAGTAGAAATGGGTGTTGGTGTTGGAGTAGGTACAGGTGCGGGAATGGGTGTTGGTGTATGATCGCGCCTCAGCGGTTGGTTCAGGGATCGCTACTTGTCGTTGCGGAACTTCCCGTCGGGACAGGCGATCGGAGGGTGGTTTTAAATTTATAAGGCTGGGGACCTAAGTTTTACTATAGCTAAGGGTAGTTTAGCAATAAGTAATGACTCAGGGTCATTCTTAAGATCAACCGTATTGTGAAACCAAGCAGTCAAGATGATCGATTCGATTTAGTATGGTTTGTGAACAAGGGATTTGATTTTTGGTTTTTTATATACTTAGGTCTTGAATTAAGCTAAATAAGCAGCGAAATAAAGTAGTAGGTGATAATCAGTATGGAGAGGAGTGTTCATTGTGATTTCATTAACCTTAAGGGGAGATGATGTTTGGATTGATGTTTTGAAAACGTTCTTTCTAAGTATTTGTGTTCTACTTGTTTCAGATACTTATGGTGTAAACACTAGCACCCTACTATCTGATTTCTCAGACAGTATGTCACTGAGTACTAGGTTATCGATTCTGATCAGATCAGGCTGTTCTACCCCCAACACTGTCTGTGAAGACAAGTGACCCTTCTTGGAGTTAACTCCTGGGTGCATGAATAAGGTAACAGACCGATATTAAATTTCTAACTGTTCTTAACACCATAAAGCATTCTAATTCAAGTAGAGCATTTAAGACCTAATTCGGAAAGCGTCTATTAACTTTTCATCGATGGTTTGTTAGGTTCAGAGCTGGTGAATAACCCAGTGCTGCTCAGAATGTATACACCATTGGTCGTTCCATAGCTTTAGTGTACGGGAACCGTTCCAGCAGGATGGTTCCGACATTAAACGAGGTACTAGGATGTTTTACGGCATTCCATGCCTTGCGCACTAATGCAAGTTAGAGTGTATACACCAACGGCCGTTCCGTAGCTTCCATGCGTTTGTACTACACCAGAGGTGGTTCCAACACTATACTAAAGAATAGGATGTTTTACGGTGTTCCACGCGTATGCACATTTAGGTCACTCTGAACCTGTTTTAACTAAGTTTGTATTAAAGTCTACCCATCTATGATATAAACCAGCCCTCACTTAATATTACCCAATAAATCACTGATTAATTCACGTTGTACTATACATTAGTTTGACGGTATTTCCAAAGCCTTGAAATCAGACCATCCATAGATAGCACAAATAATTAATTACTCTCAGAACAAGGTTCACGACTCCTTGTCTTTCAGAGTTTTAACCACGTTTATTGGAGGAAAGGTGATAGTTTTGAAAACAGTTTATAATCATAGATGAAAAGTTAAAAAGAACATAGTTTTCAATTATATATTAAATTAACATCATCCCCCATTATAATGGCTAACTACATCACAACAAACACACAAGCTAACTACTCACTAATCATGGTAATGAATCCTAAATTTAGCATAATAACAATAGCATGCATTATAACATATAAGGAAAGAGATAACCGTGATAAATGCGTAGTCTGAATATAAGCTGAAAGATTACAACAAGCAGAGCCTCGAATATTACAAAAGCACCCCTCAAAGTATCTCCAACAAATATTACAAAATAGCCCCTCCGTTAGTCCCGTTAAATATTAACGAGAAGCTAACTACTAACTACTAAACAAAGAGAGAAAATGTGTGTGAGTGATGGATTGATTTGTTGAATGGTGGAATGGTGTGAAATGAGGAGGATTGATCCTCTATTTATATGCTAAGGCTTCCAACACTTGTTTCCTTAACTTGACACCTGCGTCTCTCAATTTGCACTGAAATACCACCCCTAGCTCAGAAATTCAGCACCAAAAGGGTAGTATTGGACACCAAAGGGGTAGTATCGGATAGCTTTGGGGTAGTATTCCGCACCTACGAGGGGGTATTAGACACCAAAAAGGGGGTGTTCCACCCTAAAAGGGGCATATACGGCCCTATAGGGGCGTATACGGCCCATGTGGGGTGGTATACGGCCCCTGAGGGGTGGTATTCCCTTGGTCGTTGTCTTCGTTCACTGGATCGTAAGTCTTGGTCACCTAGTCGTACTTCGTTTGGCCATAACTTCTTCATTCTTTGTCCGTTTTCAGCGTTCTTTATATCCGTGCGTTCGTATTTACCTGAAGATCACAATGAGATAATCAAAGAATAATTTCAAGGTAATATGCCTAAAAGTGATCGTAGAACATGGTTGTACCGTTTATGCTCTATTTTGTACGTTAAATAACCATTTTGATTGATTTTTAAAGTAACGCCTCATTTTTAGCCTTGATGATGAATTATGGTAAAAAAGTATTGATATTGAATTATTTCATCCAATTTGGGGCTAAAAATGTGAGAATTATGTACGTAAAAACGTGACTTTTTACATCCAATCAAATATCCCACACTTAGATGTTGCTTGTCCTCAAGCAACACTTCAACTATCCTCACTTAAAAAAAGATGTTTTTAGGCCCGATTTTTGCGAATTAAAATATTTCTAAGAACAACCATTCTTTATACAAGTAACTTGTTTTCAGAAAATCGAGACATATAAGATATTTGTTCCAGAAATAAGAAATGAATATCTTTGGGCATGCTTCTGATTCTCGCGATCTTTGGCATACACATGACTAGGCAATCTCACCAGGTGGTCACTCAATTCACTCAAAAGTGTATCGGGTTTCCTGTCATTCTAAACAAACGAAATAGCTCTAAAGCCAGTCATTCAGCATTCATCATCATAGGCTTGATCGAGAATCAAATCTCCACCACTTAGGTGAGGACGGTGCTAATTATCCCAAGACATTCATCGGGGTTTTGTGCGAGGTGAGGGTTAAAGGGTACGGATAGTGGGATGTTTCTTTTGATTAAAAGGGGTTATGCTTATCTTAGAACTTTTAAACTCGTCAAAAATTTTATTTAGATATGCTTTTTAATGAAAACGGAAATGGATAACGGTAAGGGGGGGGGGGGGGTGGTGAAGATAGCTATTTTGACTTCTATCTTTTTGAAAACTCATGGAAGATTGTATCTTTTTAAGATCGGAGTTTTTGAGAGATTTGAAGCATTTAGCTTTATTTCATATTTTTGGCTTAGAATTTTCTTTGCCAAGTAATTTCTAAGAATTTGTTTTATTTTTCTTACTTCCCTTTTTGGGATCCTTTCTTACTTTTATTTTTCAATCTTTTGATATTTCGAATTTCACTTGGTGCCAATTTTTACACCTTAGAATTCTCGATCTTTTTGAGATTTTGATTATGGAGACGCACACGAGAAGTTTTGAGTAAAACACAAAATTTATGATTTTTGTGTGAAAGCAAAAAGAATATCTAAATAGCATTTCTCAAAAATTTAAAAATTCCAAGATAATATTTTGGTGGGTATGGAGGTTAATTGGTTTTAATTCAGGGTTTTCAAGAAATGAAAAGGTTAAGGCTCAACAGGGTTTACTAAGTGGATCATCGATACTAAAAACGAGTATCGGCAGGGTTAGGCTTGAAGAGATATGAGAAAATGGGTTTATTTCCTAAGGAATGTCAAGTTCATCTAATTGCACCTATACCGCATACGGTACTCACCAATATGGTCTCGAAATGCATACCAGGAGCAAGTTCTAATTCAGAAATGCATACATCGGGACACACAACAAATGAATTGTGAAGCATTTAAAATGAATGCTTATATAGGCTCAAGATACCTCACTGCAATTAATATGGGTTGTATGTGGTTAGTCATGCGCTGCCCCTAAGATTTTAATTTCTTAATTTTGAGAAATTTCTACCTTATTTACACTATTTTCCAATATAACTTACTCATATTAAAAATGGACTCTCTTAAAAATATTAAAATTCAAAAAAATAGCAAAGCTAACTGAATGAGTAGCTGTCTACTCTCGAAATTAAGCTCATGCTTTTCTTTGTTTAAAGCAAAAATATTGAAAAATTTAATCAATTTTTTAAAGTGAAGAACATTTTATGAGTTGCTATTTGGACATAAAAATCTATCTAAGGTATTCTATACCGCTATCCCACACTTAGAGGAACATTGTCCCTAATGTTCTCTTTAGTGGAGATTTTACCGAAAGTAAAATCCCACACTTAGAGTTTGAACATGTAAGAAAATGTTTCTCAAGTGTTTGTTTTGGGCTGGAATCCCACACTTAGTGATAAGCTTAGGATATGGTATAGATTACTTTTATTAATTAACAATACTACGTAAAGCAAAAAGATAAAAACGGAGAAAGGATGAAGAAACTCCCCAGATAGCTAAAGCTGAAGATCTGAATATGTGCCGAGAGGCAGAAAAGTCTTTCTTTTTGCGGCAATTCCATGAGGATTATTCAGCTTTAGCGGGGTTTGCCTTTGATTAAGAACCTTTCCTTCCATTTCAACCATCATTTGTGAATCAATTTCTTAAGTGTGAACACGTTGGATATACCTTTTAACTCCATATTTTAGCAATGAAAAGGAATCATTGTCTCAGATTGAAAAGATGTTTTCTATTACAAATCATTTTGTAGAACATATGTTTTTAAACGAGTTCGAGCATAATGCATAAAAATAGTATGCAAGTCCTCAAATGCTCGAAACATATGAACTAGTCTTTGAAAAGTGTTTCCTATTTATCTGAGACAAGTGATTTTTGCAAAATACGAGATATTTTGAAAATATTTTTACGGTATATCCAAGTGTGAAGGATATTCAGAGATTTATATTCACGTATTAACATACCAAAAACACACGTATTTTTCCACGGGTTGCCTCCCAAGAAGTGCTGCTTTTAGAGTCGAGAGCTCAACTTTCCTTCCTTCAGAATCGGTGGGTGGCAGAGCTTCCAGGGCCAATGGTGCTGGAAGGTGGGACCCTGGAATAGAATCTCAAGAAATGGCGAGGGATGACCTGAGTGATGTTTGGGATCCTTTCCACATGAAGATGGAAGCTTTCAAAGTGTTTTTCAGCAACCCTTTGTAAGTGAAGGAGATCCCAGGTGATATCAGCGACTGACTTTTTTTTTTGGTTAAAGGGTAAATTACCCGGTAAATATATTACTCCAAAAACCATTAAGTACAATGGATGTGAGTGAATCCCACACCTCAGCCCGTTACATATGCAAAAAAAAAAAAAAAAAAAAAAAAAAAAAAAACATAACAAAGACACAACCACTAACCGACAATTGACTCAACAAAAGAATCAATCAAAAACCATAAAACAATAAGCAACCATTACATTTGACTCGACCATATCAAACATAAACTATCTTTTAATCTGCCCACGGAGGTTGAAATTCCTGTTGTTCTTCAGTTAGATCATATACTTGATCATCATAACCCCCATAGAAATCATCATCATAGTACTCAAAGTTGCTAGCACCACCACCTCCATCTGATCCAGATCCATAAGCCAAAATGTGACACTCCTCCAAATTAGGTATATAATTATACTTAATTTCATACATTTCTTACGCTAATTCCCTGCACAAATTTTAAATACACTAATGATGTGAGATAAGTCTAGCGAGCATAAAACTTTTGAACAAAAAGTATTTCAAAAATTTGTAATTATCTATAATTATAAATTAAATGATACGAAGTAATATCGAAAGGAATTCGACAAAACAAATACAAACGTTAATGATACAATAGTTCAGAAAAGAACTCGAAAATACTTTCGAATAATTTTTATTTGAAAATATTATGCGAACTAGTTGGAACCAAAATGAAACGAAGACAATTATACGTTTATTTAAAACGTAGTGCACGCGAACAGAAACAAATACAAAACGTACCCAACGGTCAAAAATAATAAAAGTATTATTTTCCCCTTCAAATTAAAGTATTTGGAGAAATACCTCAAAATATAATTACGAAAATTGAATGAAATTTAACACACAATTGGACCCGTACCCGAAATTAACAGGCTAAATATCATCAACTAACTCAATAATTGATGGAGACCGGTTCCTGTGTTGCAACCATACTAGTTTCATTTTTAAATGTATACTCCTTTTCCCTCTATTGTGAGACACCAACCAAAAACCCAGCTCAATTATTTGAGCTCTCTGTGTTTGCCATCGGAAGAAGGAAGCAGAAGGAAGGTAGCAGCACCAGGAGCAAAATTTCATCACTTTTCTCCTTCATAATCATCTTCAATCTTCAAACATTCAAACACAAATTAACAACAAAAATGATCACATAATCATCATCTCGACTCATCATCATCACTGAAGCATCATCATCATCTTCAAAACCATTGTGAGGAAATCTTTTATTTTTCTCAATTTCATAGATCAATTTCTGTTATACTTGTTATATAAAGTGTGTATGTGTGAAATCAATTGGTATAAGCTTGTGTAATGTAACTATAACAACTTTATACATAATTGAACTCGCAAATCATAGCTAAAAAATAAAACTAAAAAATGTGTGGATATAAACTGAGATACGAACAGAATACAGACTGAACACAACCACACCCGATTGGATATATGGAGATAGCTGATCGGATAAAAGGAAATAGCTGTGTGGCTGGACAAACTGAGCCGAACGGCTCATTACACATAGCCAAACAACTACCTTCTTGTTAACCGAACGGTTCTAGTAAGTTTTAATAAACACTAAACACATATATACATATACTAAGCAATGAATAAACAAAAGTAGGCAATAGCCTACTGGTTGGCAATCGTGGGTTGAAGCCAAAGGTCATAGGGTTGAGCCCCACCTGTGACCTGTTTTAATTCCATGTTTTGATTCCACTTCATTTTGGACTAACTTCTTAATAGCAGATATATATAAAATCTAGCAAATGATTAATGAATATGGGCATAAGCCTAGTGGTAAATACTTGGTGTTATTCATCGAAAGGGCACGGGTTCAATCCTAGTGACCTGTGATTTTTTTTTTTTTACTATTCTATTACACATAAATAAATATATAAATATATATACTATACTCAAGCGACGACAACTTATAAATGTATTTATTTATGAACTACGACAAGTGTATATATATATATATATACAATGGGAGAAAATGAAATCAATCTCTGTAACAAACAAACTTATGTTTTTGCAACGATAACACTTATTAATATACAAATGAAAAACACGTTTTACAAATGTACGAGTTATAATATACAACAAGTATATTTATTACATATAGGTATATGACAATTATATATATGTACAAAGAAAACAAAAACACGTTTAACAATTGTTTTTGCTACTGCATGCAATAACTGATTTAAATACTGGATGTATTTACTTAAACTGTAGATGAAATAATGTTTCATGTGATAATTGATTAAATTCTATTTGTATTTACTTAACTGTTTATGAAATGAGATTTCATACGATGATTTGAACTACTACTTATGAAAAGCAGTTTTCATACTATTTTGGGGAATTAGACAACGAATCGTAGTATAGACCTAGGCTAACGATGTAGTGCATAAAAGTCCTTATGGCTACAGACTATAACCATTATCTAGGTGACTCTAGACACTGAGTATATGGATAGTACTATCACCGTGATGACCCTCCTACAATTTTGGAGCGTATACTTACATGTCCTATTTGGCAAACAACTACAACGGGTCGTGGTTTGGTTATAGGGTTAGGTCGCGTTACTTTTACTCGTCAGGTTTAGCTCACCTTTCGAGGGATCACCATCTAAGTCTCTCCACAAAACTATTATTTAGGAAGTGATTTCCTACGACAACTACTTTGGAAATGTTGATCCTTAGTTGGATCGGCCTGTGTTTCCTACTATTAATTATTTGGGAAATGTTAATCCATAATTGAATTAACCTGTGTTTCCTACGACTGCAGATTTGGAAATGTTAATCTTTAGTTAGGTTAACATGTGTTTCCTACTAGCAACTGTTTGGGAAATGTTACTCTTTATAGATTAACCGGTGTTTCCAACAAATTACTACTTGGGAAATGTTATTTTAATTAAATAACATGTGTTTCCTACTATTACTTATTTGAAAATGTTATTTCTTAAATGAATTAACTTGTGTTTCCTACAAACTACCACATTAGAAAATGTTTTCCCTTAATCGGTAAAACTTGTGTTTCCACTATAACTATTTGACGATGTATAAACAACTACACTACATACAAACCTGTGAATTCACTCAACAATTTTGTATACGATTTCTCTATGTTTTTCAGGGAATTAGCAGCGTAAGTAAGATCTGCATGCATATCAGGACGGACAACCCTGGACTTATTAGGATGCCACTACTTTTGGGACAACGGGATTTCCTTCATATAACCACAATTCATTGTGGTCATATTTATGAAATCTACTTTTGTGTGATGTATTTTTATAAAATACTGTTTTAACACTACTACTACTTTTACTGCTGATGGCATCTTAAACTATTTCGTTATGCAATAACCATATGCTCTATGTATTTATGTACATGTTGGTTGTTATACTGGTCACAGCCCCGCCACGTCACCAAGTTTCCGCAAACTTAATTAGAACTAATCGTAATTACCGTTTGGCGGGGTGTGACAGACTTGGTATCAGAGCCATTGGTTATAGCGAACTAGGAGACTCTATTGACTTAGGATTCTTAGAGACCTAGATTATCATGTATACATACATTTGCATATGAAAACTATTGTTACAACGCGCCTAGAGAAATATCTCTGCGTACGTAAATTATTCCTACGAGTAACTCTTGGGACACAAATTACGATAACTATGACACGTCGGCACACGAAAACTTACCACATGACTCTATTGTACACCTAACGTACTTACTCACTATACAGATGACATGCCTGTATACTCGAATGGGTTATGTTGGCTTAACAACGCGAAATCGTTAATGTCATTTACCCTTCGCTAAAACTTCCTTCCACTCGTAGATGTGAACATATAGGGACAAGGTCGAACATTGTGATATAGAGTTTGGTAATAAGTACATGTGTGAAAGGATACCCTAACAATTATGGAGGCCGACGTAATTGCAAAGGTATCACGACATATATGTGTTTATTCGACCAGGTTCAAATGTCCAATGTGTCACTTCAAAGTCGTAAGATGACGTAAAAGTCACAACTTTATTTATACTTGAAATCATACATACTTGAAACTTAGAATCATAAGCGAACCAGCCGCCAAACTACTCATTTATTCTAAGATTGTACCCACTTGCAGTAATCATGTAGTATATCGAAGGGTGAAGTCCGCTTCGAGCATGATTGACTGGAAAGACGATGACTCGATAGAACGCACAATGTGCAAATAAACTCTTACTTATCACTGGCGGAACAAATTTACACTAAAAGCTTGTTGAGCGAGTTTGATAATTTATAAATCGAATGAACGGATGGAACAAATGAAAATCGCGATACATATTCGAGTGACGAGCCTTTTAAGGGGTCACACAAAGGAGACATAGTAATGTTTCGCTGTACCACAATAGAGATAGGATCATAAACAATCATTTTTTACAAGAATCGATGGGGTAATCAAACTTAGTTTTGTGAAATGAATCCTCCTGTGAACGAAACACTTGTGAATACCGAGAGAGGGCGTTCATACAAAACTTTCCTTGCCTGTAAACTAAGCACCTTTCGTGGAACTGAGGGTGCTATAGGCATCATCCATTGGATAGAGAAAATGGAGTAGGTGTTGGATATAAGTAATTGTGCACCCGACTGCATGGTAAAGTATGTCACCTGCACTCTTGCTGACAAAGCACTAACATGATGGAATGCTCAAGTCCAATCTCTTGGACGAAAAACTGCCCATGCCATCTCATGGGAAAGACTAAAAACTATTATACTGGAAGAGTTCTGTCCCCGTAGTGAGCTACAGAAGATTGAAACAGAGCTCTGGGACATCAAAATGGTAGGAGCTAACATTACTGGTTTTACAACCAAGTTCCAAGAACTAGCACGTTTAGTGCCACACATGGTAACACCTGAATACAAGTGCATTGAGTGGTACATATATGGTTTGGCACCGCAAATCAGGAGTTTGGTCACTTCCTCTAAACCGGACTCATTTAGGAATGCTGTTACTCTAGCGCAAAGTTTGACCAATGAGGCGGTCAGGATGGGGACACTCACAAAGAAAGCTGTGTATGGAAAAGGTGAACCGAACAGATGCTGGAAGTTCAGGAAAAGGGAAACTGAAGTGGAATGACCGTCAGGGTCAATCAAACAAGAAAAAATATGGAAACCCAAAGGCCTATGCTGCCACCACTATTGAGTCGAAACCATACTTGGGAAGCAAGCCCAAGTGTGACAAATGTGAGAGACACCATGAGGGTAATTGTGCCTACTATGGAAACTGCAAACGCTGGGGTCATCCGACCCAAAAAAGTAGAGGTAACCCTCCTGCTAGAGTCAACAATGAACGGCAGAATACAGGATGTTTTGAGTGTGGTGACACAAGGCATTTCCGAAACCAGTGTCTTAAACTCAACAACCGTAACAACAACAACAGTAATAACTACAACAACCAGAACCGCAACAACAACCAGAACCGCAACAACAACTAAAACAACAACAACTGTGGTAACAATAATGACTGAGCCAACAACAACAACAATCAACCGGCTCGAGGAAGGGCATTCGTAATTGGGGCACAGGAGGCACGCCAGGACCCTAACATCGTCACTGGTACGATTCTCGTAAACAACCATTATGCCTCTGTGTTAATTGATTCGGGTGTTGATTTAAGTTTTGTGTCTACTGAGTTTAGACCACTATTAGAACTTAAATCCCATAAACTAGATAACAAATACACTATAGAACTAGCCAATGGCAAGTTGATCAAGTCAGGAGAAATAGTACCGGGATGTACCTTGGAGTTAGAAGGTCATATATTCAAAATAGACTTGATACCGGTTAATTTGGGAAGCTTGACATTGTAGTCGGTATGGACTGGTTGTCGAAAAATCACGTTGAGATCATATGTTTCGAAAATTTGGTACACATACCGTTATCGAAAGGGGAAACTTTGGTAATACAAGGTGAGAAATGAAAGAGTGCCACTAAGATGATTACTTGCTTGAAAGCCAGTAAGTATCTCCGAAAGGGATACCAAGCATTTTTGGCACACGTTGTGGAATAGAAACCCGAGGAGCGACATATAGGCGATGTACATATCGTGTTTGACTATCAGGGAGTGCTTCCTGAGGAATTACAAGGATTCCCACCCCAACAACAAGTTGAATTTCACATCGATCTGGTGCCTGGAGCCGCACCAATCGCCCGTGCACCTTATCGTCTAGCTCCATCGGAGATGCAGGAGTTGTCAACGTAGTTGCAAGAACTCCTAGACTTAGGATTCATCCGACCGAGCTTTTCACCTTGGGAAGCTCCAGTTTGGTTTGTCAAGAAGAATGATGGATCTATGCCAATGTGCATTGATTATCGAGAACTAAACAAGGTAACTATCAAGAATCGATACCCGTTACCACGTATTGATGATCTATCTGATCAACTGCAAGGGTCGAGTTACTATTCGAAAATCGACCTAAGATCTGGTTACCAGCAACTGAAGGTATGAGAAGAGGATGTACCAAAAACTGCGTTTAGGACTCATTACGGTCATTACGAGGTCTTGGTCATGCCTTTCGGGCTGACAAATGCACCAACAGTGTTCATGGACCTCATGAACAGAGTATGCAAACCATACCTAGACAAGTTCGTCATTGTGTTTATTGATGACATATTAGTATACTGACGAACCAAAGAGGATCACGAACAACATCTGAAACTTATCCTCGAACAACTTCAGAAAGAGAAACTTTATGCAAAATTCTCTAAGTGTGAATTTTGGATGTGAGAGGTTCATTTCCTTGGTCATGTGATCGATGACAAAGGTATACACGTGGACCCATCCAAAATTGAGGCGATTAAGAACTGGGAAGCCCCTAAAACCCCATCTGAGATACGATAATTTCTTGGTCTAGCTGGCTATTACAGGCAGTTCATCGTGAACTTCTCAAAGATAGCCCAGCCACTTACCAAGTTAACTCAAAAAGATAAGAAATTCGATTGGAGTGAGAAACAAGAGAACGCATTCCAACTATTGAAACGGAAACTAAGCAGAGCACCTATACTATCATTGCCCGAAGGAGTAGATAACTTTGTTGTTTATTGTGATGCTTCGCATTAGGGTTTGGGTTGCATATTGATGCAAAATGACAAGGTCATTGCATATCCATCACAACAACTAAAAGTGCACGAGAAAAAATATACGACTCATGATCCAGAGTTGGGAGCTATCATTTTTGCACTTAAAAGCTGGAGGCAAAACTTGTACGGAACAAAGTGTATGATATTCACCGACCACAAAAGTCTCCAACATATATTCGACTAGAAAGAACTCAACATGAGACAACGACGTTGGGTCGAATTACTTAACGATTATGACTGTGAGATCAATTATCACCCGGGCAAAGCAAACATTGTAGCAGATGCCCTGAGTCGTAAGGAACGAATTAAACCTCACAGAGTTTGAGCTTTGGGTTTGACGATCCACTCGAATCTCATTACTCAAATTCGCGACGCTCAACAACTAGCTTTCATTCCCGAACGTCTTAAGGAAGAATCCTTGAAGGGTATGGACAAACAACTCGAAACGAAGGACAACAGAGTGTTGTACTTCATGAATCAGATTTAGGTACCGTGCGTAGACGAGTTACACAAACTGATTTTTGGACGAAGCTCATAAGTCCAACTACTCAATACATCCCGGTGCAGACAAAATGTACCATGACTTGAAAGGTTTCTACTGGTGGCCTGGCATGAAACGAGACATTGCCACGTACGTTAGCAAATGCCTTACCTGATCAAAGGTCAAGGTCGAATATCAAAAGCCGTCTGGACTTTTGCAACAGCCTGAATTGCCCAAATGGAAATGGGAACAAATAACGATGGACTTCATTATGAAGTTACCCAAAACAACGGCCATAACAGACACTATATGGGTGATTGTCAATTCATATGGGTGATTGTCAATCGATTGTCGAAATCAGCCCATTTCCTTGCCATCAAGGAAACATACAGAATGGAAAAACTAACTAGAATCTACTTGAAAGAAATTGTTTCCCGGCATGGTGTGCCACTATCTATTATCTGTGATAGAGATGCTTGATTTACATCTCGCTTTTGGCAGTCACTACAACAGGCACTGGGTACTCGACTCGATATGAGTACCACCTATCACCCGCAAATCGACGGCCAAAGTGAACGAACAATAAAGATGCTCGAAGACTTGTTACGAGCATGCGTGATAGACTTGGAGGTAGCTGGGATACCCACCTACCCTTAGCTGAATTCTCTTATAACAATAGCTATTGCACTAGTATACAGATGGCAACATTTGAGGCGTTGTATGGACGCAAGTGTCGATCACCACTCTGTTGGGCAGAGTTGGGTGATAGACAGCTATCTGGACCTGAGATTGTGTAGGAAACCACCGACAAGATAACTCAAGTACTGAACAATATAGACGCTCAAGTATAATTATATAGCTAATTGGAGGAGGGTCACATTCTCCCCCCATTAGCTAAATCTCGTCCCGAGATTTAAGTTGAGTCATGAGTCTCGGTCACGCTCTCGAATAGGTGAGGGTATTTCTTTTGCATTTCATCCTCACGTTCCCATGTAGACTCTGGACCGCGTTTCGAGTTCCATCGAATCTTGACTAGTTCGATCCGATTGTGTCGGAGTTTAAGTGTTTTCCGATCATTTATTTCGATGGGTTCCTCCAAAAAATTGAGTTTTGCATCAATGAAAACTTCGTCAGGAGGAATGATAAGTGTCTCGTCGGAAAGACACTTTTTGAGATTACTAACGTGAAAAGTGTCATGGATGCTACTAAGCTCTTGCGGTAGTTTAAGCTTGTAGGCGACAGGACCATTCCTAGCAAGGATTTCGAATGGTCCGATGTAATGTGGGTTCAGCTTTCCTCGCTTACCAAATCCTGCTACCCCCTTCAGGGCGATACTTTGAGTAGGACTTTATCTCCTACTTGAAAATCAAGAGGTTTACGGCGGTTATCAGCGTAACTCTTTTGTCTATCACGTGCCGTTTTCAGTCGGCCAAAGCGAACGAACAATATAGACGCTCGAAGACTTGTTACGAGCATGCGTGATAGACTTGGAGGTAGTTGGAATACCCACCTACCCTTAGCTGAATTCTCTTATAACAATAGCTATCGCACTAGTATACTGGCACCATTTGAGGCGTTGTATGGATGCAAGTGTCGATCACCACTCTGTTGGGCAGAGTTGGGTGACAGATAGCCATCTGGACCTAAGATTGTCCAGGAAACCACCGACAAGATAACTCAAGTACTGAAACGACTGATAGACAAAAGAGTTACGCTGATAACCATCGTAAACCTCTTGAGTATCAAGTAGGAGATAAAGTCCTACTCAAAGTATCGCCCTAGAAGGGGGTAGCAAGATTTGGTAAGCGAGGAAAGCTTAACCCACATTACATCAGACCGTTCGAAATCCTTGCTAGGATTGGTCCTATCGCATACAAGCTCAAATTAGTCAAGATTCGATGGAACTCGAAACGCGGTCCAGAGTCTACATGGGAACGTGAGGATGAAATGCGAAAGAAATACCCTCACCTAATAGAGAGCGTGACCGAGACTCACGGCTCAACTTAAATCTCGGGACACGATTTCGCTAACGGGGGGAGAATGTGACACTCCTCCAAATTAGGTATTTAATTATACTTAATTTCATGCATTTCTTACGCTAATTCCCTGCACAAATTTTAACTACACTAATGATGAGAGATAAGTCTAGCGAGCCTAAAACTTTTGAACAAAAAGTATTTCGAAAATTTATAATTATCTATAATTATAAATTAAATGATACGAAGTAATATCGAAAGGAATTCGACAAAACATATACAAACGTTAGTGATACAATAGTTCAGAAAAGATCTCGAAAATACTTTCGAATAATTTTTATTTGAAAATATTATGCGAACTAGTTGGAACCAAAATGAAACAAAGACAATTATACGTTTATTTAAAACGTAGTGCACGCGAACAGAAACAAATACAAAACGTACCCAAAGGTCAAATATAATAAAAGTATTATTTTTCCCCTTCATATTAATGTATTTGGAGAAATATCTCAAAATATAATTATGAAAATTGAATGAAATTTGACACACAATTGGACCCGTATCCGAAATTAACGGGCTAAATATCATCACCTAACTCAATAATTGGTCAGACTGGTTCCTGTGTTGTAACCATACTCGTTTCATTTTTAAATATATACTCCTTTTCCCTCTATTGTGAGACACCAACCTAAAACCCAGCTCAATTATTTGAGCTCTCTGTGTTTACCATCGGAAGAAGGAAGCAGAAGGAAGGTAGCAGCAGCAGGAGCAAAATTTCATCACTTTTCTCCTTCATAATCATCTTCAATCTTCAAACATTCAAACACAAATTAACAACAAAAATGATCACATAATCATCATCTCGTCTCATCATCATCACTGAAGCATCATCATCATCTTCAAAACCATTGTGAGGAAATCTTTTATTTTTCTCAATTTCATACATCAATTTATGTTATACTTGTTATATAAAGTGTGTATGTGTGAAATCAATTGGTAAAAGCTTGTGTAATGTAACTATAACAACTTTATACATAATTGAACTCGCAAATCATAGCTAAAAAATAAAACTAAAAAATGTGCGGATATAAACTGAGATAAGAACAGAGTACATACTTAACACAACCACACCCGATTGGCTATATGGAGATAGCTGATCGGATAAAAGGAAATAGCTGTACGGGTGGACAAACTGAGCCGAACGGCTCATTACACATAGCCGAACAGCTACCTTCTTGTTAACCGAACAGTTCTTGTAAATTTTAATAAACACTAAACATATATATACATATACTAAGTAATGAATAAACAAAAGCAGGCAATAGCCTACTGGTTGGCAATCGTGGGTTGAAGCCAAAGGTCACAGGGTCGAGCCCCACCTGTGACCTGTTTTAATTGCATATTTTGATTCCACTTCATTTTGGACTAACTTCTTAATAGCAGATATATATAAAAATCTAGAAAATGATTAATGAATATGGGCATAAGCCTAGTGGTAAATACTTGGTGTTATTCATCGAAAGGGTACGGGTTCAATCCCAGTGACCTGTGATTATTATTTTTTTACTATTCTATTACACATAAATAAATATATAAATATATATACTATACTCAAGCGACGACAACTTATAAATGTATATATGTACAAACTACGACAAGTGTATATATATATATACAATGGGAGAAAATGAAATCAATTTCTGTAACAAACGAACTTATGTTTTTGCAACGATAACACTCATTAATATACAAAAAATGAAAAACACGTTTAACAAACGTACGAGTTATAATATACAACAAATATATTTATTACATATAGGTATATGACAATTATATATATGTACAAAGAAAATGAAATGGTATTCATATATATATACACAACTACATACGTGTATGTATATATACTTAACAATATTTATGAATTGAGAAATATTATTTATGTTTCAACGTATCGTCACCAACGACATGTACAAATTTAAGAAATTAGCAATTTCTTCAAAACAATCCAACTATTAACATGATTCGACAACTTAGTCAATCACTTATGTTAATACAATTATCGCGAATAGGTTATTAAAGGACTTACGTGGTCGACGTCTACTACTACACGCTAGCTTTCACATCTACGCACCTACTATGAGTTCATAACCCCTTTTTCACTGTTTTAAATACTTTTAAAACCTGGGGTGAAAAACATAGCAATTGTTTTTGCTACTGCATGCAATAACTGATTTAAATACTGGATGTATTTACTTAAACTGTAGATGAAATAATGTTTCATGTGATAATTGATTAAATTCTATTTGTATTTACTTAACTGTTTATGAAATAAGATTTCATATGATGATTTGAACTACTACTTATGAAAAGCAGTTTTCATACTATTTTGGGGAATTAGACAACGAATCAAAGTACAGGCCTAGGCTAACGATGTAGTGCATAAAAGTCCTTATGGCTACAGACTATAACCATTATCTAGGTGACTCTAGCCACTGAGTATACGGATAGTACTATCGTCGTGATGACCCTCCTACAATTTTGGAGCGTATACTTACATGTCCTATTTGGCAAACAACTACAGCGGGTCGTGGTTTGGTTATAGGGTTAGGTCGCGTTACTTTTACTCGTCAGGTTTAGCTCACCTTTCGAGGGATCACCGTCTAAGTCTCTCCACAAAACTATTATTTAGGAAGTGATTTCCTACGACAACTACTTTGGAAATTTTGATCCTTAGTTGGATCGGCCTGTGTTTCCTACTATTACTTATTTGGGAAATGTTAATCCTTAATTGAATTAACCTGTGTTTCCTACGACTACAGATTTGCAAATGTTAATCTTTAGTTAGGTTAACCTGTGTTTCCTACTAGCAACTATTTGGGAAATGTTACTCTTTATAGATTAACCGGTGTTTCCAACTAATTACTACTTGGGAAATGTTATTTTAATTAAATAACCCGTGTTTCCTACTATTACTCATTTGGAAATGTTATTTCTTAAATGAATTAACTTGTGTTTCCTACAAACTACCACATTAGGAAATGTTTTCCCTTAATCGGTAAAACTTGTGTTTCCTACACTACAACTATTTGACGATGTATAAACAACTACACTACTCACAAACCTGTGAATTCACTCAACAATTTTGTTGACGATTTCTCTATGTTTTTCAGAGAATTAGCAACGTAAGTAAGATCTGCATGCATATCAGGACGGACAACCCTAGACTTATTAGGATGCCACCACTTTTGGGACAACGGGATTTCCTTCATATAACCACAATTCATTGTGGTCATATTTATGAAATCTACTTTTGTGTTATGTATTTTTATAAAATACTGTTTTAACACTACTACTACTTTTACTGTTACAACTTCTTAAGTTGTAACCTTTTGTAAAAACTTTAACTAAAGGCATCTTAAACTATTTCATTCTGCAATAACCATATGCTCTGTGTATGTACATGTTGGTTGTTATACTGGTCGCAGCCCCGCCACATCACCAAGCTTCCGCAAACTTAATTAGAACTAATCGTAATTACCGTTTGGCGGGGTGTGACACATAAATTGGGAGGTCTCATCATAAACCTCTTCAATATCACTTTCTGAGTCCACCAAATGTTTATCCACATTAGATGCATCATTCTTACTTTCATGAAGAGCCTTCCCAGTACCCTTTAAATTGTCAACTTCTTGAATTACATCATCCAATTTAGAATCACTCAGACTTAAAGCAGAGAACGAATTAGATGTACTCACCTTTTTATCCTCCTTTGACTTCAACTTCTATTTATTGGAAACCACTTTAGGACGATACACAAAGTTAGATTTTTGATTTCCCAACTTTATCCCTTCAGACTTCCACAAACCCATCATCTTTATTCTTTATGATCTGCTTTTTCACCTGTAATGGGCATTGATCATTAGAGTGACCAAAAATTTAGCACATGTCACACCTAGGAGGCTTCCATTCATATTCAACCCGAATTGTCTTCCTAGTATACCCCATTCCATCCAATGTAGGAATAGCAACAACTAGTTTCTCTGATAATTCCTTATCGGATCCTATTTCAATAAGAGCTCTAGCATAGTTGTTCCTTCAACACGATTCTACACACTTAGTACTTGAGTAAGAATCCAACATCATTGGATTACCAAGGATTGACGCAATCATGCTCAAACCATCAGCTGTATATGCAACCATAGGCACATCATGTAACTTAACCCAAATAGGCACTTTAGTAATATCTTCTTTTGAGACGCTAACACTCGGTGTCCATTTGTTAAGAATAATTGGGGCATTTCTAATCATCCAAGGACCATTTGATAACACATTATCCATACCCTCTTATGATGAAAACTTGAAGAAAAAAATTCATGTGGCATTCATCATAACCTTTTGAACCCCAAACTTTGACCAAGTATTACGGACATAATTTTCCACCACCGGAAACGCCATCCTCTTACCAATAAAATAACCAAAAAGAGTGTTCTCAAACCTGTTATTAACTTCCACCACAGATGATAATGGAATCACAATATCAGCCCCAACAACAACCACATCAGATTTCAAGGAACGGAAATTCACCTTGTTTCTTTGAGGCTCAGTATTAACCACACTCACGTATGAAACCTTAGGCACAGTAGTAGGCTGATTACGTATATCCATGCTAGCCTTAGAAGGCTGTTGGAACTCCTGTTTCTGTTCATTAGGTTCAGTAACAGATTGTTGACCACTAGTCGAATCCATCTTATCAAGCTCATCCACCCGCAAATTCTTGTTCCCAAAAGATGGAAACCTGCTAGGCTCGCTGCCCATATCACATGGAACATCAATCTTAGCATCTTTGTTGGTCATAGTCGTAGGTTTTTTCCAGATTGATTTCACCCTAGGCTGATTGTTTCCAACATCACTACTCTTCTTTTTCACATCTCTCCCCGGACTCAGAAAACCCCGTTCCATGTTACATGCACTCGACTCTCAACTCAGCTCTCAAATCTAGACAGGCACAAAAACACCAAAGCACAAAGTCTATTCTGCCCTTTTCCAAACCACAAACAACACCAGCCCTAGTTTGATGAAACTCAATAGATCATAAGTATTAAAATCGTCTAGCCACAATAATAAATATGAAGTATTGAACACGTAATGCCAGAATCAAAACAAATTGTAAAAACCTTGCTGCCCAAGTCAATACGGATTAGGGTTTTAAAAACCTAATGTGCAAATCGTGAAGCCCAAGTAAGGATCAATGTGGACTCAATTAATTCAACGTATGATTGATTATGATTAATCTTTGAAATCATCCAATCATACCAGATAAACACGAATTTATTAAACCCTAAATACGATGAACACAATTTTCAAACAAAACGACCATCAAAACCCTAAAAATCACTAAAAAAACTCATTCAGAGAATTAAAACACGAAGATTTAATTGAGAAACAAGTTAATCAGTAAATTAATCAGAGTAATTGAAGAGATTTCGTGAAGAAAAGTGAGACGAATTAGGGTTTGGGTGATGGACAGAAATAGCCAAAAAAGGGATAGAAAACAAGGGTTTATCTCGTTAGCATACCTTATCATCGAATGACTTTGAGATGACTCCGTTGCGATCAAAGATGAGGGTCCCATTGGATCTGATAACCTCATGCTCGGGACGTTCTTGCCTCAAAGAATCCATGAAACCAAAGAAGCGAAGATGTATATATTCATGATCGGCTGTGCTAGGGTCTCTTCTTAATGCATGGATGGATCCTTGAATACCCTAGAGAAGCTGTCATTGATGATCGGAATACGTGAGGTCAGAATTCTGAAAGATATTCAAGATTCTGTAGTAGACTTCACGTAGACCGTCATGAAATAAATGTCTTGGTTCTTCTGAGGGAACAGTGCCAAAGATTTCTATAAGTCGGTCCGTGATAAAGTTCGAGGTGTTAATCATCGTTCCATCTGGTATGGAAGATGGGATGGCACGCGTCCTTTCATAAAAACTCACGTACTCGAGCTTTTCGATAATCTTGTGGGCATGGTGTTCGATGGTGCAGTCGATGTAAAACCTATGTGGTGAGGTGTCATCAATGTGGTCGTTATCGGCTATGGAACCATCAATCCTTTGAGATCATTCATCATCTGAATGTGTACTTCCTCATCAGGGTTTCCAGAAGCATAGTCCAAATTATACCTGTAAGAGTGTAGAAATTCAATTTGATGGTTAGAATATGGAAATGCGGACCTGATTAGGGCTTCATAAACCTTGCCATATATGACTTTCAGTCCCTCAAAGAACTCTAACTCGTCTGCAGCAGGTGTGTTATCAATATGATGTTCTTGTATAAGCTGAGTTGCTAGATCTTCGGCGAAGGCATGAATGCGGTTTTGTAGGAATTGAGGACTTCGAGAGTTATTAGCATGATAGACCGTGTATTCAGCCTCGATTTCTTCGATTAACTCTCTCTGTCGCGGAGTGTACTCACTGGTTGAGTCTCTGATGACAGTCATTATCATTCAAAAATCCACGAAGACGACGTCATCCAGGTTAGAATCTACCTTATTCAGAGCCTCAAAGGAGTTAGAAGTAGAAGTCTTAGAAACCTCCTTTGTCTTCTTTTTAGAGACAAACACCTGTTTAGTAGGTGCAACAACCACTTTCTTAGGATTACCAACCATAAGTCCTTTGAATGGTTTCCTCGGAGCTTGAAAGCCTTCGGAGTCTTTCTTACTCTTCATCTCATCCCCTTTACCACCTTTTCCAGGACCATTGTTATCTGATACAACAAGAACCCGCTTTGGGCATTGATCTTCAGCATGCCTAAAAACCGTGCAAGTATTACATCTTGGGGGCTTCCCTTCATATTCAACTCGAACCGTATGTAAAGAATGCCCTACACCTTCTACAAACAGTATTGAAATTACCAAAGTATCCTTAGGAACCTTATCAGCCCTAACATCAATTTAAGCACGAGCAAAATCCAACCGACCCCATGAATTTAAACACATAGAACTAGTGTACGAATCAAGCATAAGAGGAGTACCCAACTTAGTAGCAATAGCACTCAAGCCATCCTCAGTAAATGAAACAATCGGAAAACCATGAAGTTTAACCCATATCGAAACAGAAACAAGATCTTCCTTCGTCAAAGTAGCTATAGAAGACCACTTCTTTAAAACAATGAGAACCTTCCTAATAAACCACGGACCATTCTCCAGAACCCCATCCAAACCTGCCTCAGAATCAAATTTAAAAAAGAAGAATGTAACACCCCCAAAATCACAGTTTAGCGGAAGCAAGCTTTGGGGTGCTACTAATCAAATATCACAGCACAAAAGTAGAGCAAACGACATCTATATGCAACTTTTGTAAATAGTTACATTTCCATACATAAAATGTTTGAAACATAGTGTTTCCGGTTACAAAATAAAGTTCCCTAGAGTCCGCGTATAAAGCGGGAGATTCTATTACATAATCATGATAAGTACAAAAGATAATGCTAAGAATCTCCGTTAAATGCAAAGTAGAAATCATGCGACTCTAGCTAGGTCCTGAGGGAATCCTACTCCGTATGTGTACCTGAGATACAAAGCTAAAAAGGTCAACACGAATGTTGGTGAATCTCACAGGTTTGTAAATAATGTAAGTGTTTGAACACAAGATTTCATTAATAATGCCCGCAGGTGTAAATCAGTTATTTGCAATCTCGCAATGTAAAGTAAGTAAATTATACCATTGCCATGAGGCTCATAATTGAAGCTTAACCCGTAAATAATAAATTTGCTCCCGTGACATGCTCGAAATTGAGCAAGCATCAGTAACGAATAATAGTCGCCCGTTTATACAGAACGGTTCATGGTAGCGCTACTACCCCGGGCGGGGAGGGTCATTTCCCTAATGGATCCATTAACTAGTGTTCGCGCTTAAGTACATAACTAACGATATATGATGAGGAGGCTTCCCCAAATAAATGGTGAGAAAACTCATGCAATTCCGTTTGGTAAATATGTAATTCAGTAATCGTGTTCATAAAAATAAGCAATGTATCTCACCCCGTAAGTAAAACAGTAAAACAGTAAAAGTGGGGCTATGAGACTCACCTGAGTCCAGTAAATACGTATGTGTAATCAACCAGGTAAAGCGGTTGTAAGTCTGTGTATCGATTCTCAGAATCCTGCAACCTTCTGGCGTCCGTAACGCATCAGGTTGTAAGTAAACAAGTAAACGGGTTGGTGTCTTAAAAGATCACCAATGCTAGTTGTCCACTCAACTAGGACGTGTCCAAGTGTTTGTTTAGTAAACCGTTTGTATTTTGAAAACAAGTATGGCCCGTTGGTGACGGTTTGTAAAAATAATTCGAGAGTGGTATTATTATGTATATTGTTTTATTAAAAATCGTATCTAGGATTTAAATTCGGAAAATTGGTCAAGTCGGGTTATGGACTGAAATAGTGGTACGAATTGAGTTTGCGGTGCGAGCCGAGTTCGGCTCGCAAGGCAGTAGGCTGCGAACTGAATTCGATTCGCAACACCAGGTTCGGTTCGCAAGTCGACTCGTAGGTCAACTCGCAGGTCAACTCGCAAGTCCACTCTCAGGTCGACTCGCAAGTCAACTCTATTGAGACATAGTTTGTGACAACAGATCTAGCTTTGCAATATGACTAGTGTAATTGTTATCATGTTGATATATTGGTTTAGATTTGTAAATTGATATTGTTTTGATATTAATATTCATTAAATATATTATTATGATAAAGTATTAGACGAATATAAATTTTAACAATATACATTTCCTGTGAGTCGAGTTATTTGTTTAGACGTTTGTTGCGAGTCGAGATCTCAAGTCGCAAGGCTCTGCGATGCGAGATGAGATCTGAACTCGCAGAACTCAACAGAGACAAACGAGCCGAGTTCATTATAGGCTTGGGCTGCGTAGCGAGTCGAGTCAACTCGCAGGCCCAGTGGCTGCGAGTTGAGACGAGAATATATATATATATATATGTTTTCATATGTGATCTAAAATAAAAAACTTTTTGAGAACTTGAAAAATAGAACTTTGAGATAACTTTTGGAGATCAGGATTATTGCATTCTTGCGAATTCAGTATTTCCAGAGAAACAAATACTAAAGGCTAGGCTTTGACGTTTATACGTATAAAGTAAAGTAATTGGTTAACCTAAACGCGAACTAAATCGTTATTAGTAAGATAACACCGTATTGAGGGATTCCGCACCTTAATATTACAGATAACGAAGTTATCGATCCTAGAACTAGGGACTTACAATTGGTATCAGAGCTTTCGGGCTAGATAACGAGTGTCGTTCGAAGTTTTCGGGTTAATCGCGTGTGATTTAGGATTGTTTTGACGTGCATTAGTGTGTAAAAACGATCAAAATCATTCTCTGGACGATTTAGGGTTTGTTTACGATCGAAATTTCCAGTTTTAATCGTAAAAATACCAAAAATTTCTGATTTCGTAATTTTCAGCCGTTTTACGAGTCGAGATTAGGGTTTCAGAATAAGTTTGCGAACCGAGTTGAACTTGCGAGTCGACATCCTTGCGAGTCGACATTCTGCGAGTCGAACCTCTTTGCGAGTTGATATATTTTGCGAACCGAGATCTCTTGCGAACCGAGATCACTTGCGAGTTGACATCACTGCGATCCGCACTGAGACTTGCGAACCGAGATTCTGCGAGTCGAGCTGAGATTGCGAGTTGAACTGAGTTTTGCGAGTCGAGATTTTTACTTTATCTAAATTCGCAAATACATTTTAACTTTAAACTTCACGATGTCAGACCTTAGCAAAATGATTGAGATGGAACACGAGATTTGCAAATCTAATGTCCCACCTAAATTGTTGAGAGTTGAGGACTATTTTAGCTGGAGGGATAGGTTTGAATCTTACTGTAGATTCCATGATCTATCTATCTGGATGTGTATCAAGAATGGATACATGGCACCTACCCAGACTGTTGAAAATGCAATTGTGGTTCTCACTTATCAACAAATGAGTGAAGCACAAAAGAAGGAATTTGAGATTGAAAACAAGGCTCATTCATCAATCAAGATGAGTCTTCCTAAGGAGCTCAATCGTCAACTCAAATCCTTCCATACTGCTAGATCTTTGTGGACAGCTCTTGAAAAGAGATGTGAAGGAAGTCCACAAGTTAAAGCAGGCAAAAAAAATCTCCTGAAAAAGCAGTTTACAGTGTTTAAAGCTATGAAAGGAGAAGATCTTGATGCTTATACCACAAGATACTACCATTTGCTGAGTAAGCTAGATGATCATGAGATTATTTCTACAGAGACTGAGAAAACCGACAAGTTTATTGAGGGTTTACCGTCTAAGTGGGAAATGCATGGCATAATGCTCAAAGACAACGATGAGAGGTATGCAACCATGACCTTAGAGCAGGCAATTGATAAGCTCGGAGGTTATGATTTCACCAAGAAAACTAGAGATACTGATTCTGATCAGGCTCAGGATCCGGGACTTTATCATGGAAAATCTACTATCTCTACTGCTTCCTCGAGCTCGACCACTGCTTTAATTGTTGGTAATGCTGAAGGAAAAGGTGAAATGATTACCGATGATCTGTGTCTTCTTACATCATCTGGTAGTGATGCAAAGGGCAAACCAACTGAGAAGTCACCTCTAGAGCATCAAAAGATGCCTATGAGTGTGAAATCTGCTGAACATCAATTATCTGTTCTTGCTTCCTTTGTAGCTTCTTATGAAAACTACCTTCAAGGGAAAATCAATGATCCAATTATGTTTGACGAAGATTACGATCAGATTGACCCTGATTTTCTAGAAGAAATAGACCTTCAGGACCAACTTGCTATGTTGTCAAGAAGGGTAAAGAATTTCTTGAAGAAAACAGGTAGAAAGGTAGTTGGCAATAGATCAGGGTTTGATAAAACCAAGATCAAGTGTTTTAACTGTCAGGGTTATGGACACTTTGCTAGAGAGTGCCAAAGACCTAAGGTAGAAGCTGGCAATGGACAACAAGGTTCGGGAAGTACTCTCGCTTCCAAAGCCTTAGTTGTGAAACAGTTGGATGGATCGTATGAATGGAAAGCTCAATCTAAGGAAGCTTTCATGGCTGAAATTGATGCATCAACATCCTATATGCCTACTGATGCAGAGGGTGAGGTAAAAGTGCCAGAGGTTGCAGCTAAAGCAGGTGATGAAGATGTGCTATATATGGAGTCAACTGAAAACATGACTCCGGAAGACTTTGTAGCACACATGGCTGAAGTTCAAACAGACAAGAAAAGGGTATGTCTTGATATTCTTACTCTTGCTGATGTCTGTTATTTAGTTACCGATTTGCAATCACAGGTTAGTATTTTAAATGTAGCAAATAAAAACCTGACATCTCAAGTTAGCTTATTGACTGAATCTAGTAAGGCTGTTAGATCTGAACTTGAACTAGCCAAGATTGATGTGCGTAGGTTAAGTGATGATAAACAGGATTTAAAAGATAAAATTAAGTCTGATGCTTCTGATAGGAGTGCTCTTAGAGATACCATTAATGAAAAAGCTGTCATCATAGATGGTCTCTATATTAATCTAAAAGACTTAAATCAGAAAATAGCTAATAAGGAGAAAGAGTTAGCTGACTGTCAATTGAAGCTAGTTGAGCAAAATAGAAAGATAGAAAATTATAGGACCACTGAGATGGACAAAATGCTTGATGCTCAACGAAGTGTAAAGGATAAGTCAGGATTAGGTTACAATGAGACACCTCCTCCTTTCAATTCGAATTACACAAAGCTTCCAGAAGATACTGAAATGACTGAAGTAAGTTCTGAGAAAACAGTAGCTAAACCTGATCTGTCAGAGGCACAGAAGGAGTTTATTAAGAATCCTTCATCTGATGATAGTAAGAGAGTTTCTTTCACCAAAGTACAGTTTGTACCGGGTGGAGTAATTCATGATACTAAGATTGATGAATTGATTAATAAAGAGCATGTTATTAATCCTTTAGTGCCTAAGACTCCAATAGCGGTTACCAAAGTTAGTAAGTCACGAAAACAGATGTCGTGCTTCAAGTGTCACCAAAAAGGACACGTATCTTCTTGTTGCCCAAATAAGAAGTTGGAAGCTATACATAAGTTAGTGAATACTGATAAGACACCGACCACTTCTAGTTCGATTGTAGATAGGTTAGGCTCCAAACCGGGATTAGGAAGCAAACCTATAAACATTCTGAAAAGAGATGGTAATCATAGTGTCTCTCCACCTAAACCTAAAAGGGCTTATACTCTAAACGAAAATACTTTCAATAAACCAAGAGATAAGACACCTTCGAGGTTTAGGACCCCAAGTAGAAACCATAGTCAATTTGAGAATGGTTCTACTTCAAGTGCACAGGGATCTAAGTATGTGCCTAGGAGGTTTTCTACTCACTCTCCTCATAGGCCTAAGACTACAAATCATCAACAGTCTCAAACTCCTGTGAAAGCTACCAAGACTCCCGATGGGAACAGTTATGGTCACTTTAAGGAGGTTCAGATTGTAGATGATCAGGGACAAACCAAGACCGTAATGGCTTGGGTCCCTCTTGATAACTAACTGTGTACAACTTGTTATGTGTAGGAGCAGACTGTGAACAAGGACAGTTGGTGGTATGTAGACAGTGGATGCTCAAGGCACATGACAGGTGAACGAAGTCTACTGAAGGACTTCAAAGAAGGTTTCAAGCAAAAAGTAAATTTTGCAGGAGACAAAGGAGGAGTAATTACAGGGAAAGGAAAAGTTTCAAATGGAACTTTGACTCTAGAGGATGTGAATTACGTTGAAGAACTAACTCATAACCTAGTGAGTGTTTCCCAAGTCTGCGATAAAGGTCATCCAGTTCATTTCAATGAAAAGGAGGCTTTAGTTCTGAAGCCAGGCTTCACAATTCCTGAAGAATGGATACTGATGAGGGCACCAAGGAAGAAAGACATCTATGCTATAAACATGGGTGTCTCTAATTCTTCAATAGTGTCGACATGCTTACTATCCAAGGCCTCAGAAGCAGATGCACTTTTATGGCATAGGAGAATGGCACATCTGAACTTTCAAAAAATGAATTTTATAACCACGAATGGGTTAGTTCTAGGTGTACCACAAAATCGTTTCGAGTCTGAAGACAAGTGTGTTCCTTGCCTCAAAGGAAAGCAGCACAAGAAACCACACAGGTCTAAGACTGAAAACTCAATCTCCTCGCCATTTGAACTGCTGCACATGGACCTCTTTGGCCCTATAAGCAAGAGAAGTCTAGGTGGCAAGTGGTATTGTTTAGTTATCACAGATGATTATGCTAGATTCTCATGGGTATTCTTTTTGGGATCTAAAGATGAAACTCCAGGAATTTTAATAGAGTTCTTTGATCTAGTAGAGAATGTCTATAAAACTAGAGTTAAGCGTATTCGTAGTGATAACGGAACAGAATTCAAAAATTCAACGTTGAATATCTATTGCTTAAGCAAAGGGATAATTCATCAATTCAGTGCACCATATGAACCTCAACAGAATGGTGTAGCTGAAAGGAAGAATAGAACGTTGATTGAAGCTGCTAGAACTATGCTTGCAGATTCAAAGCTTCCGGTCTTCTTTTGGGCAGAAGCGGTGAATACAGCATGTCATGTTCTAAATAGGGTTCTTACGGTCAAAAAGCGTAACAAGACTTGTTATGAATTATTGAATAATAAGAAACCTAATCTGAAGGGATTTGAACCCTTTGGAGTTCCATGTTCAATATTGAAAACAGGAAATCAAGCTAAATTTGGTGAAAAGGCGGACGAAGGATTTTTCCTAGGTTATATGCCCAACTCACCAAATAAAAGAGTTTTCAATAAAGTCACAGGACGACTGGAAATTGTTTATAACATTGAGGTTACGAGCTATGTACCTGCTGTACATAAGGGATTAGATTGGCAATTTGACTATTCAGATCTCTTTCAGTCATTTAAAGTTCCTATAAGTGACTTTGTTAGTGATTCAGAGATCTCTAAACACTTATTGTCTGAAGAATCGGACAATGGTCCTTCTTCAACATCGAGTGTTCCGAAATCTGGAATCAGGACACCAAATGACTCAAATGAAGCTTCTTCAAGTGGGTCACAACAACCTTCAAAGGATAAGTATCAAGAAACTGCAGCTTCTGAAAAGAATCTTCAAACAACGTTTGATGATATTCTTACCTCTTTGAATCATTTAAGGTTGTCTTCAGCAAGTTCAGAAGATATCCCTTCATTAGAAGAGATTGGTACTAACTTAGGAGATGAGTTAATAGTTGATCCTATACCAGTTACAAGAATGAGTAAGAATCATCCCGTTGAAAACATCATTGGTGATATTAATACTCCTGTTCAGACTAGGACTCAATCTAAAGCTAGTACTTCTGAAAATTTAGAAAGCTTGTATACTGCTATGAAAGAGACAGGGATTCCTAATCAATGTCTATATTCATGCTTTATCTCACAAATCGAGCCTAAAAATATGCAGATGGCTCTCAAAGAAAGTTCGTGGGTTGAAGCTATGCAAGAAGAACTGCAACAGTTCTCTAAATTACAAGTATGGGAGTTGGTTGACCTTCCAAAGGGAGAATATCCAATTGGAACTAGATGGGTATTTAAGTGTAAGAGAGATGACCGGGGAGTCATTACTCGCAATAAAGCTCGTCTAGTGGTTCAAGGGTTTAATCAACAAGAGGGGATAGATTACAATGAAGTGTTTGCACCAGTTGCTAGGCTAGAAGCAATTAGAGTATTCTTAGCATTTGCCTCTTTTAAGGGTATCAAAGTTTAGCAGTTGGATGTTAAGAGTGCCTTTTTGTATGGCAAAGTTGATGAATTGGTGTATGTTTCACAACCGCCAGGGTTTACTGATTCTGAACATCCAGATAGAGTATATCGTTTGAATAAGGCTCTATATGGATTACATCAGGCACCTAGGGCATGGTATGGAACACTATCAACTTATCTACTTGAGAATGGATTTACAAGAGGATCAATTGATAGTACACTTTTTGTAAAATGGAATAAGAATGACTTTCTATTAGTACAAGTATATGTTGATGATATTATCTTTGGATCTTCGGATGAAAAGATGTGTCAAGAATTTGAGAAAGTCATGAGAAAAAGGTTTGAGATGTCTGCAATGGGAGAGTTAAATTTCTTCTTAGGATTACAGGTTGATCAAAAGAAGGATGGATTCTTTATTGATCAATCTAAATATACATATGAGCTATTGGAATGCTTTAAGATGGATGAAAGTAAGGTCTATAATACTCCAATTCCAGTTAATCACAACCTTGGTCCAAATACATCGAGTGATAGCGATGTGGATCCAACTCTTTATAGAGCCATGATCGGATCACTAATGTATTTGACTGCCTCTAGGCCTGACATTATGTTTGCTGTCTGTATATGCGCAAGATATCAGGCAAATCCGAAAGAGTCACATATGCAAGCTGTGAAACGGATTCTTCGTTATCTCAAAGGGAAACCGAAGCTGGGACTTTGGTATCCGATTGATGGAGACTTAGATCTTATAGCTTATACTGATTCGGATTATGGAGGATGCAATCAAAAGAGGAAATCTACGACCGGAGGATGTCAATTCTTAGGAGGTAGATTAGTATCCTGGCAGTGCAAGAAGCAAAGCTCAGTAGCCATTTCTACATGTGAAGCTGAGTATGTTGCAGCTGGCAGCTGTTGTTCTCAAGTTCTTTGGATTCAACAGCAACTGCGGGATTACGGGTTAAATATAACCAATACTCCTATGATGATTCATAATGAATCTACAATGTCAATCACCAACAATCCGGTAAAGCATAGTAAAACTAAGCATATTGATATTCGACATCACTTTATTAGAGACTGTGCTGAAAAGAATTTGATAAAGTTAGTTAAGGTTCCATCTTTGGATAACTTAGCAGACTTATACACCAAGGCGTTTGACAGAGCTAGATTTGAGACGTTGGTTCAACTTAACGGAATGAGAAATCCAGAGTGATTAGTCTTCCAAGGGTACTTTTGTAATAGTTAATCGTCTGTGTTATGTTTTTTAAAAAAAAAAGGTGGGCGTATGGCATTCATTTGCTTGTTACCTGCGGGGAATCGCCTCAAATAAAAGAACAAAAGAAGTTCTTTTAGAAAAAGCTTTAAGTTTTTAGCTATAAAAACTTGGAAAATGATAGTACATTAGGAGAATACGGTTTCGAATAATAACCTTAAGTATTAAGGATGATATGTTAGTAGATTCTTATAAGTTACATCAAAATGATGATTGTTAATTAGGATTATACTTATAGTTATCTTATTATACACCTATATCCACTGATTATAACTTGTCCTTTTACTTAACAAGTGATAAGAATAACTTAAGTCTAGTCAGCTTCATTATACGATTTATTGGTAGGCAGGTTATGCTAAGGTTTCCGAGCAGTAAAGAAATATAACTGTCATGTGTACTATCTTATGAGATCTGTTATATAACATATGACATATGTCTTAATTGTTGAATGATAGTATTACCGTGCACTGTGATCTAAAATAAAAAAAATTAAATTAAAATGATACAAAGTATCATAATGTCACAAGGTGAGTTATATGTTTCGAAAGGGCATCATTTAGTAACCTCTACCTTACATATGAAAGATACAAAGTATCTCGTGTCAAGTGTATGTTATATGCTTCTAAAGAACATCATTTAGTAATCTCTACCTTGATAATACAAGATACAGTGTTATGTGTTGTACTTGAATTCTTCAGTATGTTGTATAGTAGAAAACACTAGATATTGTGCACATTAATAATAAAAGATTGGCTCAAAAATCTGTGTGTAATCTGTTTATGTGGATCATAATACCGATAATTGTCTTGCACTGTCTATGATATTTGAACATTCACTTTTGTGAATAATAAGAAATCATAAGTTATATTTCAATGAAATGTTATATCATGTGGATAAAGGTACATAAGATATAATTTTATAAATATAAGTTTATTACTGATTAATGTTGTGATTTTCTTGTGCTTATATGAATTTCATGAGGTATGTATACTAACAATCATCTTCGGCTTATTGTAATATAATAAGTACCGCTTATTCTTCCTAATATGATTCCTAAGCAGTTAAAACTTTAAGTGTGTTATATTTAGTTATTTTTTTTAGAATGTCAGTAGTTTTATTAATTTTCACGTTTGTAATTATTTCTTTGAATTAATAAGAGTCTTGTTTTATTTCATGATTACCCTTTGGAATTGAATTATACTGGATATTTTATTTTAAATGTTGAACAAACGTGTGTTGAAAAGTGAAAATATTGTATAGGTTATGTGAAATATTAATCGAAAGTCTTCTGACTCAAAATGTAGTCGAGCAGCGTGTCCTGATTTAAAATCAGCGGTTAATCTTTCTATTATAATTTATATATATATTTTTATCTATACTTAAGACCATAAAGGTATATAAGTGAATAATTTTAGCTCGAAGATTCTTCTTTATACAAGATTAACTGTATCACGGGAATAGTTGGTTAATATATGTACGAAGATTATCATTGAGGAAAAATTATGCGAAAACATTTTATTTTAAAATGTTTAGGTTAAATAGTTACAGAGATAACTATTCATATAACGGGGTTTTTTAAATTTATACTTAGTATTAAATTCACATTTTTATTTAATTTTGTGAGTTTGACTAGTCAACTTGCGAATCGAGATGCACTGCGAATCGAGTACAGGGTATAAAAGGGTGGTCAAGCGAGTCAAACTCCTCACCGAACCCATTTGATTTGCGAGTTCACTTAAATTCTGCGAATCCAGTTTATTGCGAAACGAGTCGAGCAGAGCATTTCACTTGATTTTGATTTGCCTAGTTACAAGGAAGAGTTTTCGATCCGTAGCTTATACCTACTTTCAAATTACGAACATTTTGAGGTATAAATCAACGGATTTCACCGTTTAAATTACACGAAATCGAAGCTTTTTATGAATCTAGGGTTTTGTTTCAAAATTTGAATGATTAACGTAGATTAAGGTGTTATTTGACAAGAATCTTGAAGATTTATGTTAAACGAACCTTAATGAACGTAAATAAATCGATAGATCACTTTTAATAGATAGATTAATTGATTTCTGTTTCAACTCGCAACATCAGTTCATGCTGCGAGTTGAACACTCGACTCGTAGACTTTGCGAGTTGAGTTTCTGATCTTGACTATTTGACCATGCGAGTTGAGTTTCAATTCAATTCGCAGATTACATTTAGCGAGTTGACATTGATTCTTTGACTTATTGACCTTGCGGACTGAGTAGATTAGCGAATCGACTTGCGAGTCGAGTTGCGGATTGACTTGGTTAGCGAGTTGATATGGTTGCGAGTTGAGTTGCGAACCGAGTTGAACTCGATTCGCACATCATATTTCTGCGAGTCCAGTACTTAGCAAATTTTATTTTATTTTTTTAAAAAAAGGAAAGGTTTTATATAAATATTAAGACTTTTTCAGTAATAATGTTTATATTATGGACTTGTATTAAATTATATATGTTTATATCGAAAGACTATCAATTCAAGAGGTAATTGAGTGGCGTGTCCTAATTTTATATTAGCGGTATAACTTATATTTATCAAAAACGTTAATGACTTGAGAATTACAAATTAACAAGTAATTAATGGGATGTACATATTGAACTTACGACTTATTAGTAACAAGTTATATATAATTTTTAAAACTAAGATGTTTGATGAATTGTTATTCATAATACGTTATAGTTTAAAATTGATTAACGTGTGTTAATTGTTTTTGTCATTTGTGTATTTATAGATATGGCGAGACAATTCGATAAAGGTCACAATATTCTTGTTGATCTAGATCTTGATGCACGTGGAGCTAATCGAGTAGCTCAAGTGCTTACATTCTTCGCACGTTCACGCATTAGATATGCACTTACCGCGTCTCCACAGATTTCTCAGTCTATTCTGAACGACTTTTGGGAAGGTATTCAGTATGATGAGACGATCAACCCACCGGTTATTCGCACAACGGTCAATAATCGACCGGTTGTTTTCTCTGCTGGCGATCTACGTCAGATTTTACGCTTGGGTACAGTAGACCAGGAGGATGGTCCGACGGAGTTTCCTGGTGATTTTGTTGAGGGTGCAATAGGCCGTATGGGGTATACAGGAGATAGGAGGGGATGTCAGTTCCAAAAACCTCTGGTTATTGGACAATGGAGGTTTTGTGGCATGTGATTGTTACAGTTTTTGCACCGAAGAAGGGAGGCTTTGACGAATTGAGCCCTGCCCTTGTATCAGCTGCACTGTCACTGGTTTATAATAAACCATACAGTTTTTGTGATTATATTTTTGGAGAGCTGGTTAGGCAGATTTCGGGTTCTGTTAGATCACGCTTTCTGGTTTATCCACGTTTTTGCATGCTGATCATTCGTGCTCGTCTGCCAGAGCTTGTTATTCCTGGGCCATATTTACATGTGGATACTATTGGCCTTAGAGGATACAATGCTATGTTTTTGCAGTCAGTGAGAAAGGAAGGGGTAGTGAAACCTGAGGAAAGAGAGCTTTTTGGTTTTCTTGTTGATCCTACCTATGTGACGCCACCGAACAATGGTTGGCTAGATGTTGATGCTGAAGTTGTGGTTCCTGAACCGTTAGCTGATGTGGTTCATGCTGATGATCCACAAGAGCTGATTGAGGATGTTTTGGAACAACCTGCACATGCTGGGGTACAGGTGAACCCAGATGTTGCTGCTCAGGTGATACAGGAGGTGCTAGTAGAGCATGATGATGCTACTGATATCCTGCTACGGGATATTGATAGTTATGTTGCTTCACCTGAGGTAATTTTATAATTATATAGTAATATTGGTACTTAGTTGTTATATCATTATCCCATTATTATTATATATAATACTTATGTTATCGATATTTAGTTAATTAGATAATATTTCTAATTATAAAATATAAATATCATTATGATCAGGGAACTGAGACTGCAGACCCAGAGGTCATTCGACCTGAGGGTGAGCAGGGACAGTTAGATGGATCTGAGGTTTTACTTTCTAAGGTATTTATCAGATTAATCATAAATATATAGAACTCGTGTGATAGAGCTTTTAGCTAATCATAAATGTTTAATATATTTAATATTTAGGATCCTGATGGTGGTCCATCTGGAGGCCGTGATGGTCAATCGGCTTCAGATGATGATGATAGTACTCCTTCTCCACCTCCAGATGCTGGTTATATTAGATATCGATCTCGGATGATTCCAGATCCAGCACTGAAGGAGAAGAGGAAGGCTAAGGAAGTCGATCCTGACTTCAGTCTTCTTGATGAAGGTTCTGAGGAAGAGGATACACCTCTTATTACTCGACGCCGTAAGCATTCCAGGACTCTGACCATTCAGGATGGTATGTAATATTTAAAAGTTAGATAATCTTAACTTGTTGTTTATCAGGAGTTCAAACTGAGACAGTTGATTCTGTGATAGTTGCTCGAGATACACCACAGGTGGAGAATGTAACACCGGTGGTTACTGAACAGATATCTGTACCTATTGAGGTAAGGGATATAAGTTTAGTTATACAAGTGTTATATAATTAATTAGAGATTGAGACAGATTAATCTGTAACAATTACTTAATTAATTTTGTTTAACTTAACAGGCTGAGACCAATAACGCTAGTAGATTTGCAGCTACTCTTCTTACGGAAGCGTTATCTCAAGCTATTCCACCACTTACACGTGATTCCTACATCGCTTCAGTGACACCACCTGGACCACATACTATTTCTGTTACTCCTACGACTGATACTGAAAGGATTACATCCTTAGAGTCCAGAGTTAAGGAGTTAGAGAAACTTACTTCTAAGATTCCAGGGATGTTAGCTGAAAATGTCTCTCTTGCTCAGCAGATGGTTTATATGAGTACATCATATTTGACTCTCTAAACACTCATAATACTTTGCTTGATGATTTTACTGCCCAGCGACTGAAGCTTGAACACTTAGAACGGTTAGTGTTGAGAGTGAATTCATGACAGTCAACTCAGGGGGAGATATTGGTATATCTAGAATCTTGCAAAGAAGATGAGTTGAGGAAGAAACGAGATGATGACAAAGACGATGATCCCAATGCTCAGAAGGATAGTGAGCTGGCTGGTCCTTCAACGACTGGTCAGCAGACTATTATTCAGGGGGAGTCTGCTGGTGTAAGTGCAAGTGGTGATGGTGCTGGTACAAGTGCTACAGGAACAAGTGAAGCTGGTAAGACAGTTTAGACTTGTGTAGTTATTTGTATTTAGAATTTAGTTGAATTGTAATTGTAATTTATAATTGTAACTAAATATTTGTAACTTAATGGTTTTGGTAATATATTTGATTTGAGATTATTATTATTACAAGTTAAATATATTAGAAATTGTTTAAGTTATTTGATTTTAATAGGTTAAATAAATTAGTGATCGAAAGTCTTCCGACTCATTGAGAAGTCGAGCGGCGTGTTCTGATATATTTCAGCGGTCAAAATTTATTTTAACTTAGACATTTTAGACTTGAGAGTTTTAATAACTGACAAGTTAAATTTGTATGATTTATAACTAGACAAATGATATATAATTTTAAAGATATAATTGAAAGTTAAGATCTTATGATATAACAGTTCAATTAAGTCTTAGAAATTATATAAGTTAATTAATTGTAAATTTAAATGTTTGGTGATTCTTCACATTACATTAGAGTTTAAATTTAATTAATGTTTGTTAAGTATTTGATATAAAACTTAAGAAATCTTAGATTGATAATCAATAAAAGATTTATAAGTTATATATATTTCGCGTTTATATTACACAAAAGGATTAGTATTGGAATTCTTAGATTGATTCAGGGAAATCAATAAGAGAATTTAAATCATTAATATATTTGTGTTTGTTTGTTTTCTCTAGGAATGGAAAGTCTAGATCTATCAGATTCAGAAAATGATATTTTGGATGAGATAGATGAAGATATTGATTATGATCTTGAAGAGGGAGAATTTCAACCGCCTACAGATTGGACTGCTGTTTTTGAGATAGTGCATGACATGGGTGTAGATCCAGATGCTTATGTTGATGAACACCATGTGAGCCCATCTAGAACAGAGGTTATTATTGAAAATGATGAAGGTCCAACGGTTGTCGATGTAGATGAAGAGATCGATGACTCAACTGATTCAGATGAAGAAGATCTTCTTGATAAGCATAAAGATAATCCTATATTCAAGCCTTTGCCAAAGAAAAAGAAAGAAAAGCTTTGTATATCAGAAATTGATATTACGGGTAAGCGTATACCAAAAAGAGGGATTATAGGATGGTATTTTGATGCTGATCTAAAACTGTTTGCTATTAAGAGATTTGATGGAGTTCAATATTTTGAAAGAAAACTTGCAGTTTTTAGTTCTTTGCCTATATTTGAGATTAAAGATTTGGCTAGATTATCATTGAATAACCCAAGTGATGATTTTGTTGGAAAATATGTTGAACACATAATCAAGACTGAGGTTAGAGCTAATAAGTTTGAAAAGATTAAGCCAAGGAAAGGAAAGACAATTAAGTTGGAAGAAAGAAGTCAAAGAACTGGTAGAAGAAGAAGGAAGAAGATTTATCCAGCTATAAAATGTGTGCAGCAGATTCCACTGAAGAAAATGCCTCAAGATATTTTGGGAAATATGAAGAGTTGGCATGTGGATTCAGAAACTGGAGAAGCTGTAATGGTTGAAGCTGATGATGAGGTTGAAGGTGGTGAAAGAGAGATCTTCAGAGTTTATGATCATCGTCATCTTATGAACATGTCAAGAAAAGATTTATTGAAGTTAAAAGAGAACAGAATCTTTTGTACTGAAGCATGGGGTGATTTAGCACGAGATTATCAAATGATGATTAAGACTTGTATGAAGATGAAGATTTTTGCAGGTAGTCAGATTTACTCATAAAACTAAAGACAATGTGAAGATAAAGACGCTAGAGCTATTGTCAAGGGGGAGTATGTTGAGACATAGTTTGTGACAACAGATCTAGCTTTGCAATATGACTAGTGTAATTGTTATCATGTTGATATATTGGATTAGATTTGTAAATTGATATTGTTTTGATATTAATATTCATTAAATATATTATTATGATAAAGTGTTAGACGAATATAGATTTTAACAATATACATTTCCTGTGAGTCGAGTTATTTGTTTAGACGTTTGTTGCGAGTCGAGATCTCAAGTCGCAAGGCTCAGCGATGCGAGATGAGATCTGAACTCGCAGAACTCAACAGAGACAAACGAGCCGAGTTCATTATGGGCTTGGGCTGCGTAGCGAGTCGAGTCAACTCGCAGGCCCAGTGGCTGCGAGTTGAGACGAGAATATATATATATGTTTTCATATGTGATCTAAAATAAAATTTTTTTTGAGAACTTGAAAAATAGAACTTTGAGATAACTTTTGGAGATCAGGATTATTGCATTCTTGCGAATTCAGTATTTCCAGAGAAACAAATACTAAAGGCTAGGCTTTGACGTTTATACGTATAAAGTAAAGTAATTGGTTAACCTAAACGCGAACTAAATCGTTATTAGTAAGATAACACCGTATTGAGGGATTCCGCACCTTAATATTATAGATAACGAAGTTATCGATCCTAGAACTAGGGACTTACAAACTCGCAGGTCGGCTCGCAGGTCAACTCGCAAGCCTACCCGCAGGTGGGTTCGGTTCGCAGTTGGGTTCGCGAGTTCAATTTTCGGTTCACAATTGGGTTCGCCTCGCAGGACGAACAGATCTCGGTTCGCAGAATGAGCTGTTCGAACACTTTTTCATGAAAACGCATTTTCAAGTCGATTTTTGGGCAAATCTTTGTTGAGTAAACGTTTTGGCATGTAAATAAAAGCTTTACAGGTAATTACATTGAGTTTTAAGGGGTTTCATACCAAGAATCGAAAATGGGGATGATGAAGGTGAGGTAGAAGATGATGGCGGTTCTTGTGCTTTCTCTTGATGATGATGATGAACGATTTTGATGACGGTGGTGTTGATGTTGCTGCTGATTTGAAGAAAGAAAAGGGGAAAGAAAAGAGAGGGTTTTGGAAATGTAAGTGTGTGTGTGTTTGTGAATAAAATGGAAGAATTGAAGGAAAGAGGAGTTTAAAAGGAGGTGGGTCATGGGTCGGGTTGGGGCTTGGATCCGCGGGTTTGGGCTGAACCATTTCGGTCTCGGTCTCGTGAATTCATTGTTCAGATTTTTATGTTACATTCCGCGATTGTTTAAATGTCGTTTCGTGTTTCGTGTTTAAGTATATATATCCAAAATATTTTAACTGAAATGTTTTATCAAAACACTAAATAACGAGTTATAGAATTATAATTTAAATTGTTTTCGCTTGACTCACGTGCTTCATGCGTGTTTGTCGTGTACAGAGTGTTTTTATCAATGAGAAATACTTGGAATATATTCTCACAATATATTAATGAAAAATCACGTTTGTTTGGATAAGTCCACCTTGTTATAAAGTTTTGTCACCAACGTCCATTTATTAATGTCGGACCTCGTCCGGTTCATAAGTGTACGATTTAAATTAGATTGCGTAAGCGTGCATGTATTCACACCATGATGTTACCTTTATTCAGGGTATTATAAAACTAAATACATGTAGGCTTCAAGTAATTCAGGCACAACCCAAAAGTCCTAAATTGGCGGTTGTTACAAAGAAACCTTGTGCATTCATCATAGCTTTGGTGATGCCATATTTCTTCCAAACATTCATAACATAGTTCTCGACAACAGGAAATGCAACTCGCTTACCAAGAAAATATCCATACAAAGTGTTCTCGAAACGCGTGTTAGCTTTCAGAACCGAGGACATGAGGATCATAACATCCACATTATCCGATGAATTTTGAGTCACAAGTAACCGAAAATTAATCTTCTGTACACTTGGTCCCCCATTCACAACACTAGCATATGATACCCAAGTTTTGATGAAGGCCATCAGCTCCAACCAATTTACCATCAACCACTCTAACCGATTTAGAACGTAAGCTGAATTTTGGTGCAGTAGGAATCCCATCTCTCTTTACCCCCATCATTAGAAATATTAACTACCACAAACGACCCTCAAACCTGCTCCAAGTGATATCCAATAATCAATCCAAATACCAAACGAATAATAATCTGTCCAAATAAGATCGACCTCACAATCCCCAATTCTAGTCAAAATATATACGTGTAAGAGACCCTAAATAATGCAATTAAGCAACTCAAATTCTTGATCAGCCAATGAAATAAATCGAGCAAGAATGGCCGAATTTTCCATTAGAAACCTCTCTCTCTAAAATTGGCAATTAGGGTTTTCATCATGGAGCTTTAATCATGTGATTAATCTATTAATTATTTGCGTATTCTGATTGGATTTCTGGTTTTCTCGTGTTTTACTTATGCAATAGATTCTTTCGTGTGGTTTCTTTGGGTTATCGTTTTTCGTTGTTTTAGAGAGATGGCAGGATCGGCAAACAAGAAAAAGAAAAAGAAAGATGGTAGGGTTTCTGGTACGATGAAGGATGGATCGAAGAATGCATATGGTCATAGTAGTGATGCGTTGTCTGATTCAGATGCTGCACAGGCCACACAATCTGCTCATGATGGTTCTGCGGCGGCTGGTTTTCCGGTGACGGGTTCAAACCCTAATCCGGTTTCTGGTTTTTCTAATCTGGATTCTGATTTCGCTCATACATCTAAAGTTGATATGGTGGTTGCTTCTAGGGTTTTAGATTCGAGTAACAAGGAAGACGATGCAGCTAGGGTAATTGTCAATGCGGCTTCTACTAAAGATGCGGCTAGGGTGTTCAATGCTGCTTCTAATAATCTCTCCTCAGTTTTCCAATGTTCTGAGTAAGGATGCGTTGGAGGATTTACCCTCTTCTCATGCTTATGAACCGTTAATTAGTAGAATTCCGAGACGGAGTGTAGCAGCTGATCAGAAGGTTGGGGTTGATCAGGTTGGGCAATCTTTGCCTATTAAAATCCCTGGTCAATCAACGTATGATGCTCCAGAATCTCATGACAAGGAAGATGACTATGATTCAGTCCATGGTTTGCATGATCATAAGGTTGATGAGGGTACCGTTTTGGTCGACGAGCAGGTGGAGCTTGCTCCAACTCATCATGTTCCTGTCTCCATTCCTGATTCGAATACTCGATCGTCAACTTATGATAATGTTAATGCAAATACGGACGTGAAGGGTGATGAAGCATATGATACGGATGTAAGTGATGATGAGCTTCATGATATGAAGGAAAATCCTTATGTTAAAGTAGGTAAAAGTTTCAAATCATGCCAATCATACAAACGAGAATCCAAATCATGCTAATCAGAATGTGAATATGGGTTTTGGTACTAGAGGTTTGGATCGTCTAATGGCAGCTATAGTTCCTGTCACTGTACCGAGTGGTTCCAATAAGACTTCGAAATCCTATGCTCAGGTGGCGGACATGGCTCCTAATCGTAAGGTTAAATTCTCTACGTTGAATTTGGATCCACCATCAGGTGTGGATGTTGATCTTGAGATACCAATTGCTACGGTTAGGGAGGCTAGCAAGAGATATGAAAACATGCTATATGGATACTTTATTGGAAAAAGGTTAGCCTTTCCAGTTGTTCAGAATTATGTAATGAATGTTTGGCGTAAGTTTGGTATTGAACGAGTAATGATGCACGCAAATGGTTTCTTTTTCTTTAAGTTCAACTCGGAATATGGAATGAACCAGGTTCTAGAGGGTGGTCCATAGATGATTCGGTTGATCCTGATCATTCTTAGAAGGTGGACGGCGGATGCTAATTTGGCTAAGGAAGATTTAATTAGAGTCCCGGTTTGGATTAAAATGCATAATGTTCCTCTGCTTGCATTCAACGAGGTTGTTTTAAGTGGCATTGCCACAAAGGTTGGCACTTCATTAATGTTAGACTCGTATACTAGTACCATGTGTATGGAATCGTGGGGCCGCCCGAATTTTGCTCGTGCTATGATTGAAGTTGATTCGGGAACTGATTTGAAAGAGAGTGTGGTGGTTTCTATTCCTAAGATTGATGGCAATGGTAAAACATTGTATACTGTTCGTATCGAGTACGAGTGGAAGCCGCCGAGATGTGGAGCATGTAATATTTTCGGGCATAGGGACTCTGAATGTCCTAGGAATGTGAAGAATCAGAATAATGCGGAAGTGCATCCTACGGAGTTCACAGTTCCAAAGAAAACAGCTCGTGTACCTGTGAAGCAAGGTAAACAAGGTGAAGGATTTATCATACGTACCTAAAAACAGAAGCTGATATATAAACCAAAAGAAACATGTCAATCTTCAAAGCCAAGTGGACCGACTAACCCTACGAATCAACTTCCTGTTACTAATAGATTTAGTGCATTAAATTCTGAATTTTCCTTCTTTGAGAAGCCGGACATTCCAAGTAATGAACCTCATGATCGAGGTAAGAGTTTAGCTGATATGGAAGATGTTGTTAGTGATGTATAAGGGGGATAATTAAACATCTGAGTTTGTGGGTTCTTTAAATATAAATCCTGAGGGGGAAAGCACTCCCAGTAAAGTTGGACATCATGATTAGTCTCGCATCCTGGAATATTAGGGGTCTAAACCAACTCCCTAAACAAACTGAGGTTCAAGAAGTGGTTCGAGCTAATAATTTGAGTGTGTGTGTTGTGTTAGAGTCCCATGTTCATGCGTCTAAACTTAATCCGTTATGTTCTAGTCTTTTCTCTAATTGGAATTGGACGTCTAATGTGGGTCAATGTGTTAGAGGTACGTGGATTATTTTAAGATGGGATCCAGCTGTAGTAGATCTATCTGTTATTCATGCTTTGGATCAGGTTATTCACTGTCACATTGGTATACGTGTGGTGAAGAAGGAATTTTTTTGTTCCTTTGTTTATGCGGGTAATTCTAATATACATAGGAGGGATTTATGGTTTGATCTCCGTAAGCATAATCAGTTTATTAATGGAAGACCATGGGGGATAATGGGCGATTTTAATGCTCCTCTTAATTTAGAGGACTCATCGGTGGGTTCTTCTATATTTACTTCTGCCATGCGGGATTTTAAAGAGTGTGTTGAAGACATAAATGTCACGGATGTTAATAGTTCGGGATTTCACTTTACCTGGAATCAAAAGCCTAGGACAAATGATGGTATTTTCCAAAAAATTGATAGGGTGATGGGGAATGTGGAATTATCTATGCTATGGCCGGGATTGGTAGCAGTTTTTCAACCTTATCGTATTTTTGATCATACTCCAGTGGTGTTGAAATTACCTGTTACCATTGAAAGGATTCACAAACCTTTCAAGTTTTTTAACTTTTTGTCAACTAAGCCTGAATTCTTACAGATTGTTGATGAGGTGTGGCGGACTCCAACTGAGGGGGTTAATATGTATCGGATTACTACTAATCAGAAATTCTTGAAAAACCCCTTCGCAGATTAATGCGGAGTCAAGGGAACTTGCATGATAAGGTTGTTAAGCTTCATCTTGAAGTAGATAGAGTTCAAAAAGAATTGGATTCTCACCCTGATTCAATTGATTTAACAGAGGAAGCCGGTCATTATCTATTGGCTTATAAAGAGGCTGTTAGTGATGAGGAGAAATACTTAAAGCAAAAATCAAAAATCGATTGGCTACGTGATGGGGATGGCAATACGAAATATTTTCACAATGTGGTGAAAGAGAAGGCTAGCAGAAGCCGGATAAATACTGTTTTTGATGCTCATAATGTCCTTCATGAAGGTGATCAGGTTCCGCTTGCATTTGTAGATCATTACCGAAAGTTCTTGCGATCTAATGGCACTATTCAGCAACTAAATGATGAGAATCTGTTTCAACACAAGATTCCTATTGATATTGCTAATTCCATGGTTCGAGAGGTTACAAGGGAAGAAGTTAAAGTAGCTATGTTTTCCATTGGAAATGATAAATCTCCGGGCCCCGATGGGTTTTCTGTTGCATTTTATAAAAAGGCTTGGGATATTTTGGGTAATGATGTGTTCTTGGCTGTCCGTGATTTTTTCTCTAATGGTAGTTTACTGAAAGAAATTAATCACACTGCAATTGTGTTAATTCCTAAAGTAACAACTCCATCTAATATCTTGGATTTTCGGCCAATTTCTTTATGCAATGTCCTCTATAAATGTATTAGCAAGGTGTTGACTACTCGAATTAAAGAGGGATTAGGAATTGTGGTTAATGAGAATCATTCTGCGTTTGTTCCCGAAGGTCAATTTCGGATAATATTCTCTTAACTCAGGAGTTAATGCGTGACTACCATCTATCTAAAGGTACATCGAGATGTGCTTTTAAGGTGCATATTCAGAAGGCATATGATATAGTTGATTGGAGGTTTTTAAGAACGGTTTTAAATGGGTTTGGTTTTCACCCTCACATGGTTCACTTAATCATGACATGTGTTAGTACTGTCTCTTATTCTGTTTGCTTGCATGGTCAGTTTTATGGATTTTTTAAAGGAGGTTGGGGTCTTCGTCAAGGTGACCCGATGTCCCCTTATTTGTTTACCCTAGTGATGGAGATTCTAACTCTTATTCTTCGAAGGCAGGTTGTGGATGCAGATGAATTTAATTATCATAAGTTTTGTGATCTCCAAAATATTGTTAACATATGTTTTGCGGATGATCTATTTCTTTTCTGTAAGGGTAATGTTCGCTATGTGAAGGTGATTTCTAATGCTTTGAATGAATTTACTGGAGTTTCAGGATTAGCCCCTAGCCTTCCTAAGAGCACGGTATTTCTTTGTAATGTGCCTGATTCTGTTAAACATGCAATTATGAATGTCATGCCGTTTGCTGAAGGTACTCTTCCAGTTCGGTATTTGGGTGTTCCTCTCATATCTACTAGACTACTAGCTCGTGATTGCAATCCTTTGGTTGAGAAAGTCCGTAACCGAATCGGGAATTGGAAGAATAAATTGCTTTCATTGGCAGGCAGACTTCAATTGGTGGTTTCGGTTCTTACTTCATTACAAGGCTATTGGGCAGCATTACTCATGCTTCCTTCTAGTACTATTACCGAGATAGAAGGCCTGATAAGAGGGTTCCTATGGTGCCAAGGTGAGCTGAAACAAGGTAAAGCAAAGGTTTCGTGGAAAGTTGTGTGTCTCCCGAAGGATGAAGGAGGCCATGGTATCAAAAGAATTGATGTTTGGAATAAAGCTCTTATGACTAAGCATATTTGGAATCTCTTAATTCATAAGGACTCGATGTGGGTCCGTTGGATTTATTATTATAAGCTTAGAGGGAGAAGCTTTTGGGATGTTCCGATTACAGGAAGTTTGAGTTGGTGTTGGCGGAAGATTCTAATGATTAGAGATTTAGTTAGAAATAATTTCTGGTACCATCTTGGAGATGGATCTTCTGTTTCTGTGTGGTTTGATATTTGGGACACAATCTGTCCTTTAACTCGACATCTTTCTCGTTATTCCATTACGAGAGAATTTCAGATTCAAGATAAGATTGTGAATATTGTGGAAAATAACTCGTGGAAGTGGCCTCTGTCTTGGATTTCGAGATTTCCTATATTAGCTCAGCTACCTAACCCAATTTTGTCTAATACTCCTGATAAGTTGTATTGGCGCAAGATTGGAGGTGAGTTGACTGATTTTAGTATCTCTCATGTTTGGGATTCAATTAGACCGAGGGCGACTAAAGTTGATTAGACATATGTTATGTGGTTCCCTCAATGTATCCCTAGGCATTCTATTCATCTTTGGTTGGCGTTACAAGGAAAGCTGAAGACTCAAGATAGATTGAAGCAATGGGATGTTGGTCCTTTGACCCACTTAAACCTGCTTCGATGCTCTTTATGTAATTCTCAACAGGATTCCCATACTCATTTGTTTTTTGAGTGTTGGTTGGAAGTTTTGAAGTTTGCTGGTTATTCTTTCCATTCAGTTCGGCTTCAAGATTGTGTTCAATGGGTTAAACCGGCAGCTGCTAGAAGATCTATTCGAAGTATCATTTACAAGTTATTACTTGGAGCTACGTCTTATATCATTTGGTATGAGAGGAATCTTCGATTATTTAATAACCAAAGGCGATCCAGAGAACAAGTGGTGGCTTCCATTATAGAGGTTGTTCGTCTCAGAATATTTTCTTTTTCTCTCAAGCCTTCTGCTGCTGTCAAGAAGGCTATGGAAGTTTGGAAGATTCCGAGATCCCTCATGCGTGAGGGTTGAGTTTCTATTATGAAGCGTCTGCAGTGGATTATTGCCTGGCTATTGTTGTTAGGCTAAGTCTTTATTCAGGCTATGTTTGGATGTTTTTTGGTTGTTATATACTTGGCATGTCAAGTATATATGCTTAGTCTAGTCTAGTCTAAGCTTTTCACTTGTATTGTTTCGTTATATCTTTGAGTAATAAAATTTACCGGGGTATCCCCTTTACCAAAAAAAAATATATATATTAATCTGATCGAAATAGCCAAGAATTAAAAACGGATGACGCCTTGATTGCAATTTAAATAGTATGTCAACAATTAAATAAACTCGGTGGGGTGTTATACGACACTATAATCTAGTGTCACAACCCTTTAAATCGGAATCAAAGACAGCGGCCAAAACCTCAGCAAGCTGATCGTATGTAAAAACGAAACAAACCTCAATCGGAATGGTTTGAATCAGAACGAACGAAGTAGAATACGAAATCAGATCAAACCACAATCCAAAACAAGTTAAGCGACAATTAAATCTAGAACAAGCAGCTATGAATACCAAATATATAATCTAGAACAAATCGACAAATATGAATAAAATGAATCCCACTATTAGCCAACATTAAATTAAATAACGAAGAACCACTAGGCCAATAAATGAATGTCGGTTCCAAGCAATCCAAGATGTCGGCATTTAATTAATTCGGCAAACAGAGATGATATGCAATCCTTATATATAATCGATAATATGTCGGTTCAAAAATCAATCCAATATGTCTGTTCAAAAGCTTGATTAATTTAATCGATTAAAACCCTTTGCGATTTGAAAACCCTTATAACGAGAATCCTATAACCAACCACTAAATCATAATATTATTGATTGAAGGAATCAATTAATATAATGAGTTTAATGAAATCGATGCTTAGAACCAGATGAATGAAAATTCCTGGGGTTTAGAAAATCGTCGTGAGAGAGAAAAAACTAGGGGTAGGGTGAAAATAATTATTATAACTCTTAAGTTATGTACTTTGTTTATTATAAAAAATAATTGTCACTGGGAATTGTGCGAGATGTTCAAGTGAAACCAGGAGGATTCTGTGGTCGAGCTGGGAATTGTGTGTAGTAGACCGTGTCATCAGCCGGATCTTCATACTCAACTTGATATTCTTTCGTGGGAATGTGAGCACAGTTCTGGCAAGCCTGAACTTTGTGGATCTGCTGCAATTGTTTCTTTAGCTCTCCTAACTGTTTCGTTAACGACTCAATCTACACAGTTAAGGATTTGATCATCTCAGGTTGGATTTGGTTGTAGGAGGATAGAGGTAGTGATGAGGATTGCTCATCTGTCTTCAAGTCGTGATGGTGCATCATCATATTCTCGATCAGGTTCCAAGCTTCTTCGTCTGTGAGTTGCATGAAGTTACCTTGAGCAGCGGCGTCAAGGGTGATGCGGTGGTTCGGAACAAGACAATTGTAAAACGTGGGCAATCTTTTCGAGTTGGTGGTTTGGACATTTCTTCTGAAGGATCTTAAATTGTTCCCATGCCGTGTAGATAGACTCATCATAAGCTTGATGGAAGTTTTTGATGTCATTCTTGGACTTGGTTTGTTTGGACAGAGGAAAGTATTTGGTTAGGAATTTTGTAGCCATATCCGTCCATGAGGTGACTGAGCCAGTTTCAAGTCCCTCAAACCGTGTCTGGGCATGAAGAGCGAGAGAATAGGGGAACAAGTATAGGCGAACTACATCCTGCTCAACCCCAATCTGCTTGTAAGAGTTAGAGATTTGAATAAATTTGTCGATATGGGCGTTAGGGTCATCACGGGGTAGACCGTGGAATTGACAATTGTCCTTGATAAGTTGAACGATGTGGTGTTAAAGTTCGATGCGCCTTCGATCTCCGGATAGCTGATGGGTCCTCCTCGTCCTTCGATAGTCGGTTTGGTATGGTCGGCGAGAGTGATCCGTACGGCCATCTGATGGAAGCGAGAGCGTCTTTCTTTGCGGTTTGTGCGAAGGATCGACTCAGGATCGGGTGTGAAAATGAGTTGTTCAGTTCTTGATGATATGATCGAACGCCGTTGTGTGTTGTGGGAAGCAATTTTCGGTTGGAACAAGTAAAAGAAAACTACGCATATTTATAGGTGGTACTAAATAGAAAAGTTCATCTAGATGCCTAAGAGTCTTATGATTGATTCCCCAGCAGCGGTGCCAAAAACCTGATCGCGCCCCAGCGGTTGGTTTAGGGATCGCTCCCTGTCGTTGCGGAACTTCCCGTGGGGCCAGGCGATCGGAGGGTGGTTTTAAATTGTGACAATCGTTAAAATCTCATGTCATTAACGCACTTGAATCTTAAACTACGCTTACAATATTCTTTAAATCCTAGTGAAAATTATAGGTTATGACTCCGTAGGCTTACTAAAGTCGTAGAACGTCTAGGAGATTGCTTAGTGAATCTTAAATTCCTATAGACTTCCTAAATTTGGTACTAAGTGCCAAACCAAACAAAGAAAAATCTACCTCTTTATGTCTTTACAAAATCTTTATCGAATCGCAAAACCGAAATTTCAGTGACTCGACAAGTAAATTCAATCGGACGGTACCCGACTTAACACGAACGTTGGTGAAAAAAATTCTAAAATAACTTAAAACTATTTTTAGAAGTTATTTATCATATATTATTATCATTTCATAATAATACCCGAAAAACCTAGACGTTTCAATTAAAACGTCTCAAACGCAACGAAAACGCGCAGAACGCGCCCGACAATCGAACGAAAGTCAAAATACACTTTTGAATCTAAAATATATTAATTAGTGAAAGGTTGTCAATTAATATATCGTGCAAATCGAACGAACGCGCAAATCGAAATCACTAAATTAACGAATCATTTTTGTAAATGTTTTTCAAGTAATTAAAATAAATACTTCAATTGGAAATATTGAAACTTAAATTGATACTTAAAAACGCGTATTAAACATTTAACACCAAACCGAGCGAGTAAACGAACGTAAAACGCAACAAATTAAGCTAGGAATGAAAAATGACCATAATGCCCTTGGTGGGGCCCATGAGAGCGACCAGTCACCCCCTCCCCCACTTAGATTTCATGCAAAAGTCAATTATTGCTTTTACTTACAACCTCCATACATTAGCCATGCATGTCCCATTTCTAACTTTACACTCAAACACTTCACACCTTTTCTCTTTACAATCCCCTCTCATTCTCTCTCTAATTGCTGAAGATTTCCAGCCTTTCAACCCCCTAAAAACCACTATTCAATCACCATCATTCATCATCTTAAAGTTTAGAAGAAGGAAGGAAGCTCAAGACATCATCATCTTCATCTCTCTCATTTGTTCTTCATCTTGTTGGTATAAATCACACTAACTCTTCAATAATTTACTTGTTTGCTACTGAACCTTTTTGTTATGCTCATCTAACTTGGATATGTCCAAATCTAAGATCAAAAATCGTTTTTATAACCCATATGTGAATATGCATAATCTGTCTCAGAAAAGTCAGTTTACTAAAACACTCATAACTTGAGTTCTACAAAGAATTAGAAGATGTATTTTTTTTAAAAGTTGAGTATTGAAAAGATATACAAAAAGGTCTTCTATGGCTCTTTCCAGAAATCTACGGATTTTCATATAAATACGAATCTATGCGACTGGTCTGCATGTGCTTAAAAACTGAGAATGGTTCAACCCATAAATTTTATACCTATCAAGATGGACACTATAATTACTGGAAAAATTAAGTTAACCTCTAGACACATGGTATAACAACTGGTAAAAATTGTGGACTCTAACTCGGAATATAACTAGTTAAGAAAAATAGAGGAAGTGAACCGACAAAACCGAAAAACATAAATATGGACTGTTTTTGGACATTTATAAAAACCAAGACTATTGGTGAACTCCGACATGAACCGACAACATATTTAGACCCTATAAACTGATATTTGGGTTGGGTGAAAGTTTCGGGTCAAACCGAGTAAGTTTGACCAAGTCAACAAAAGCGGCTCGTTTTCGAAAAACTTACTATTTTTGGAAAGAATTGTAAACAAAAATGGATTTGGGTGACTTATTAACTAACTTAGACCAAAAACGAGACTTGTAAATATAATCTGAACGAAAAATGACACTAAGAACTTTTGGACCAAAGATTGAAATTCTAATTTCACTTAGTATCCAATTCGCGTAACAACAATAACTACAAACGAGGACAACTTAGACACACGCGACATATACTATTGCAAAGTGTATAATGAACTGTATATAATAATAATGTCTTTGAGAATTATTATTTCAAACTTTCACCAACGGGTCACACACGTTTTCTAAAACAAAATATATATGGACATACTAGTTGAGTGAACAATTAGCATAAGTAAACATTAACTCCCACTTACACCCGACCTTATGCGTTTAGGGTGCTAGAAGGTTGCATTTGGAACACACATACTTGCTAATTGCTATATTTGCTTGCTAAACTCAGGTGAGTATTCACAGCCCCATTTTTCTATTGTTTTCATAAACTTTTTGGGGTGAAAAGCATGACTACTTGTTTACTAAACTGTTCTTTAATGTGTACTCTTAGTAAAATTGTTCTTAAAAGAAATACACAGTTTGTATTTTACTGTGAAACTGATCTTGTTAATTGAAACTGCTCTTGAACTTGTGCATTAGTTAAACTTGTTCTTGAACGTGCACACAAACTATATCTTACAGCGACACCGTTCTTATTGAATCTGACTACGAAACTATTCTGATTGCGAAATTGTTCAGGATTAAACATTTACTATTTTGATACTAAAAACTGTTCTGGAAATGTACACATCCTATATATCTTTTGTGCTAAAAATGTTTTATGTGTGTACATATACTATTTATACGCTCTTATTGTATGCTTGTGACTCTATCGCATCTGAAGTCCCCGGGTTCTTTTACACAACCTATTAACTCATTATTGAGCCGATGGTTGATATGGATAGTACTATTTGGAAGGAGGCCACCTTCCCACTCTCTCGTGCATGTGAGTGCATACCACCAACTTTAAATGTTCGCGATAGGACATGTCTTTGGGGCGTTGTTCTCGGGCCAGTAGGTTTGGTTGTGGACTCAAGCTATACATGTGGTTCTTAAATGAATTCTAATTCGCGTATAAACAATTAGTTACGTAGCAACGTAAACCTTTCAAACGTGGTTTTGATCACTTCTAGATGACTTTCGCATTTATACACTAAACAACTATTTACGTAGCAACGTAAATCTTTCAAATGTGATTTTGAATACTTTTAAATGGCATTCTCACTTATTTTAAAACCTGTGAACTCACCAACTATCTTTGTAGTTGACCCTCATTTTTAATGCTTTTCAGGAAACAATCAGTAGTTGGGAAAATGAAGCTACGATTAACCTTATGAATGTTGAAGTCATTAGTGGAGCCTTGTGCTGTGGAACCATTGTGCTGTTACATCTCGTGTTTCCGCTTTAGCGGGGTGTGACATAAATTTATAAGGCTGGGGACCTAAGTTTTACTATAGCTAAGGGTAGTTTAGCTATAAGTAACGACTCAGGGTCGTTCTTAAGATCAACCGTATTGTGAAACCAAGCAGTCAAGATGATCGATTCGATTTAGTATGGTTTGTAAACAAATTTTTGGTTTTTTAATTACTTAGGTCCTGAATTAAGCTAAATAAGCAGTGAAATAAAGTAGTAGGTGATAATCAGTAAGGGGAAGAGTGTTCGTTGTGATTTCATTAGCCTTAAGGGGAGATGATGTTTGGATTGATGTTTTGAAAATGTTCCTTCTAAGTATTTGTGTTCTACTTGTTTCAGATACCTATGGTGTAAATACTAGCACCCTACTATGTGATATCTCAGACAGTATGTCACTGAGTACTAGGTTATCATGATTCTGATCAGATCAGGCTGCTCTATCCCCAACACTGTCTGTGAAGACAAGTGACCCTTCTTGGAGTTAACTCCTGGGTGCCTGAATAAGGTAACAGACCGATATTAAATTTCTGACCGTTCTTAACACCATAAAGCATTCTAATTCAAGTAGAGCATTTAAGACCTAATTCAGAAAGCATTTGTTAACTTTTCATCGATGGTTTGTTAGGTTCAGAGCTGGTGAATGACCCAGTGCTGCTCAGAATGTATACACCGACGGCTGTTCCATAGCTTTGGTGTACGGGAACCGTTCCAGCAGGATGGTTCCGACGACGTACTAGGACGTTTTACGTCATTTCATGCCTTGCGCACTAATGCAAGTTAGAGTGTATACACCAAAGGCCGTTCCGTAGCTTCCATGAATTTGTACTACACCAGAGGTGGTTCCAGCACTATACTAAGTAATAGGACGTTTTACAGTGTTCCACGCGTATTGCACATTCAGGTCACTCTGAACCCGTTTTAAGTAAGTTTGTATTAAAATCTACCCATCTATGTGTAAGTCCGTATGTATTAGGATCAATAACGAGGTTATCTTTAGGTATTAAGGTGCGGAATCCCTTAATACGGTGTTTACGGATTGTAAACGGTTTGTTTCACAAGTATTAGTGAAATCAATAATCTAATATGTTTTGTATTGATTATATCTGATGTTAATCGATCAATACCTAACCCTTAGATTATGTTGAAATCCCTGGAAAGTTCAATTCGTTCGCGATAGGACATGTCTTTGGGGCGTTGTTCTCGGGCCAGTAGGTTTGGTTGTGGACTCAAACTATTTACGTAGCAACGTAAATCTTTCAAATGTGATTTTGAATACTTTTAAATGGCATTCTCACTTATTCTAAAACCTGTGAACTCACCAACTATCTTTGTAGTTGACCCTCATTTTTACATGCTTTTCAGGAAACAATCAGTAGTTGGGAAAATGAAGCTACGATTAACCTTATGAATGTTGAAGTCATTAGTGGAGCCTTGTGCTGTGGAAACATTGTGCTGTTACATCTCGTGTTTCCGCTTTAGCAGGGTGTGACAGATTTGGTATCAGAGCCTAAGGTTATAGGGAACTAGGATTGTAGTGACCTAGACTATAACCATTAGGATAGTATTCCTTACTAGGTATGACTGGTTCAGCAATTGCATCATTTGAATTTAATTTTACATAGCCTGATCAACTATGTACAATTAAAGGTGAAGCGATGCAAGACCTGAAATAGTCAAAGTGAACGGGAATGCCTTAGCATACGTAGACCTATGATAGAAACAGGATTATCCCCTATACGTGCTTATGTGCGACGTTTTTATGTGTATATACATATATATATAGCTTTACTTACTACTGTGGAGACTTCCATGGTACCCGCTCGCCCAACCGCATTGGGCAACGACATATTCGAAGAGGACTCACTTGAGGAGAATCCAACTATGGATTCGCCACTGAAACAAGAGACACCCGCTTCACCCTCTTCCTCCCACTCCCAACCTAATCATTTGGGAACACGTATAGAACTAGAATCTAAAGAGAATTCATCACCTAAGCGCGTTACATTTACTTTTTCTGTTCCACGCTCTTTTTCCCCCGCTTATCGTAGACCAAATTGATTGTGTGTGTTATACACAACTAGAAGGACTGATAGACCATCACGAACTAGACCTTTCGCTAACTACTACTACTACTGATACTCCACCCACTAGGATCCGTCATTGTACAGAGGTCTGTCGGTGAAATTAGTCAACCACGACACCTACATATGGGAAACGTTTTCCAACAATTGGATGGATTCCAACAACTTGTCCATAACTTTGTTTGCGACCTCAACCACTCCGAACATAAACTATTTCGACAATGATCTGGTCATTTTAATCACTACTTCAAGGGGAAATTGCAACTACGGGATTACCAACTATATTTACCAAACAATCTTTATCAAACATTTGTTAACTTCGAAACAATGACATAGTCCTGATCGACTACTTTGAGAACCCACTCGGTCATTGTTATGACTACCTTTTGAACCTACGATACTCACTAAACCCTTGTGTTATCAAATTCACCGTCTTAATAAAACTTTATCTCGAAGAAAATGGAAAGCTCCACTATGGAAGACTACTCGTCAGACGACGACCTGAATCTAGAATAAAATAAAAGTAGAAGGACGTTATATTAAAACCTTCTATCTCTAGGGATATACAAGAACCCCGTCACATTTAGTATAAGATTTTCGTAATTCATCCGGAGGTAACAGTGCCCGGCATATTTTGTAAACGCCAATCATGTAATCTATTAATCTTGTGCTTCGGTTAACCTCAACGTATCATTTCTAGCTTTCAATGAGTTACCTCTGACATTTACCCTAAATTTTTACACAACTTCTAATTTTCTAATTCTATTACTAAACAAAGTTTCAAAGTGCTGTCAAGAGTTTTCAACGTATTTTGATTGACTCACACCTTTCAATGGCCCATGCGATTTCAAACAGATTTCATCGTAAAATTTTCAACAAGATTTTACAGCATAAACCCCTACATGAAATGTTCTATTAAACTTTCAAAATCCATAGGTGTATAAACTCATTTATACAAAACATATCATTTGATCAAGGTTTTATCACTATTGATACCTACAACAACAAGATTTACAAACAAGTTTACCAACTGTGTCAACAACTACTTAGTAATGATTAGACGACTTTGTAAACGACTCCTCTGTAACATTTTGACTACGATTTGAACAACAAAACGATCATGAATTTAACTGCTTTTAAACATGACTTAGACATTGTTATGTCTACTTTTAAATCAACGATTTGATTACAACTAATTTTTAATACAAGACATACTTGCAAAGAACTTTTTCCCATAGACTTCATACCCGTCAAAATCGGAAGCATTAATATCATAGTAGGCATGGATTGGTTATCCAAGAATCATGCCGAAATCATCTGTTTTGAAAAACTCATTCATATTCCCCTCGTTACCGGTGGAAGTTTGATCCTACATGGAGAGACCGGTAAACTGAGCTTGAACATTGTTTCCTTCATGAAAACCCGAAAGTACGTAAGAAAAGAGTACCAAGCAATCTTTGCACTCGTGACCGAATAGAAGTCGGAGGAGAAGCGACTTAAGGACGTACCCCTTCATGCAGAATTTTCCGGAAATCTTTCCCCGAAGACTTGCCTGGCCTTTACCCGCCTAGACAAATCAAATTCCAAATCAACCCCGTGCCCGACGCAGCACCCATGGCACGAGCCAGATACAAATTAGCCTCTTCCGAGTTGCAGGAGTGTCCACCCAATTACAAAAACCCCTGGACAAGGGATTTATACGACCAAGTTCCTCACTCTGGGTAGCTCCGTACCTATTCGTGAAAAAGAAAGATGGATCTTTTCGAATGTGTATCGATTACCGACAACTGAACAAACTAACCATTAAGAATCGATACCCACTTCCAAGAATCAATGACCTGTTGGACCAACTTCAAGGGTCGAGATTTTACTCAAAGATAGATCTACGGTCTGGCTATTATCAATTATGAATTCGAGACTCTGACATTCCTAAAACAACCTTTAGAACTCGCTACGGGCATTACGACTTCCAAGTGATTCCATTCGACTAAACCAACGTACCGATAGTATTCATGGACCTTATGAATCGGGTGTGCAAGCCATATCTAGAAAAATTTGTTATTGTGTTTATCGACGACACCTTAATCTACTCTCACACCGAAACCGAACATGGCCAACACCTAAAAACTATCTTGGAATTACTCAAGCACAAGGAGTTATACGCCAAATTCTCTAAGTATGAGTTCTGGATGTGAACAGTACAGTTCCTAGGGCACGTCATTGACAGTCAAGGGATACATGTTGATCCAGCCAAGATCGAGGCACTCAAGTGCTGGAAAGCACCAACTACTCCAACTGAGGTACGACAATTCTTAGGTCTGTTGGATTTTATCGACAATTCATTGAGAATTTCCCCAAAATAGACCAACCTTTAACCTCACTGACTCAGAAAGAGAAGAAATTCGATTGAATCGACAAACAAGAGTCAGATTTCCAACTGTTGAAACAAAAACTCCGCAGTGCACCAATCTTGTCCTTACCCGAAGGCAACGATGATTTAGTAGTTACTGCGATGCCTTACACCAAAGACTTGGTTGCGTGTTAATGCAACGGAATAAAGTCATCGTCTACACCTCTCAACAACTGATAATCCACGAAAAGAACTATACAACTCATGACTTAGAGTTAGGAGCCATTATTTTCGAGCTTAAACTCTAGAGAGCTACTTGTACGGTACAAAGGATACTATTTTCACCGACCACAAAAGTCTCCAACACATCTTCGACCAAAAAGACCAAAACATGAGACAGCGCCGATGGGTCGAATTACTTAACGACTATGACTGCGAAGTTAAGTACAGAAAGCCGTCAGGGTTATTACAATAACCCGAATACCCCAATGGAAATGGGAATAGATAGCAATAGACTTCGTCACTAAGTCACGTCGAACTTCCAAGGGTCACAACTCCATTTGAGTTATTGTCAACCTACCGACAAAATCTGTGCGTTTTCTACCTATCCGACAAAATCTGTGCGTTTTCTACCTATCCGAGAGGATTACATAATGGAGAGACTTGCTCAAATCTATATTGAAGAAATTATGCCGCGTTACGGAGTGCCCATGTCAATTATCTCTGATAGAGATTGTCATTTTACACCACGAATTTGGCTATCAATGCAGAAGGCGTTGGATACCTAACTAAATCTGAGTACTGCTTATCACCCTCAAACAAACGGACAAGTGAGTGAACAATTTAAACCTTAGAACATATGATGCAAGACTGTGTACTAGACTTCGGAGGAAGTTGGGATGTACACTTACCCCTGATAGAGTTCTCTTACAATAACAGTTAACACACTAGCATCTAGTGTGCATCATTTGAGGCCTTGTATGGACAGAAATGCCAATCACCATTAAGTTGGCACAAAGTCAGTGAGAAGCACTTGACGAGGCCAGACATCTTTCAGGAAACTATGGACTAAATAACAACCATAAGAGAACGACACAAGGCAACCCAAGGTAGACATAAAAGCTACGCTTACAATCGCAAAAAGCCCCTTGAATTCCAAATGGGTTATAGAGTGTTCCTGAGAGTATCACCTTGGAAAGAACTTGTACGCTTTGGCATGAAAGGCAAGTTAAGCCCACGCTACATTGGACCATACAAAATCTTAAACGAATAGGCCCGGTGGCTTACAAACTAGAACTGCCCAAGAGTTGAGTGGCATTCATGAAGTATTTCATGTCTCAAACCTTAAGGAGTGTATAGTCGACAACTCTTAGATCTTGACCTTAGAATGGATTCGAATGGATGATTGATTTCATTTTACCGAGGAACCCACAGAAATCCTTGATAAAGGTGCCAAACACTTGAGACGTGACAAAATTTCCTTAGTTAAGGCTCACTGGAATTCTAAACATAGACCTGAGTTCACATAGGAATGTGAGGATTTCATGAAACGAAAATACCCTCATCCATTCACTAGCTGAATCTAAACAGTGCCACCAGTGGAATTTCGGGACGAAATTCTTCTAACTGGGGGAGACTGTGACAATCGTTAAAATCTCATGTCATTAAAGCACTCGAATCTTAAACTACGCTTACAATATTCTTTAAATCCTAGTGAAAATTATAGGTTATGACTCCGTAGGCTTACTAAAGTCGTAGAACGTCTAGGAGATTGCTTAGTGAATCTTAAATTCCTATAGACTTCCTATATTTGGTACTAAGTGCCAAAACTAAACAAAGAAAAATCTACCTCTTTATGTCTTCACAAAATCTTTATCGAATCGCAAAACCGAAATTTCAGTGACTCGACAAGTAAATTCAATCGGATGGTACCCGACTTAACACGAACGTTGGTGAAAACAATTCTAAAATAACTTAAAACTATTTTTAGAAGTTATTTATCATATATTATTATCATTTCATAATAATACCCGAAAAACCTAGACGTTTCAATTAAAACGTCTCAAACGCAACGAAAACGCGCAGAACGCGCCCGACAATCGAACGAAAGTCAAAATACACTTTTGAATCTAAAATATATTAATTAGTGAAAGGTTATCAATTAATATATCGTGCAAATCGAACGAACGCGCAAATCGAAATCACTAAATTAACGAATCATTTTTGTAAATGTTTTTCAAGTAATTAAAATAAATACTTCAATTGGAAATATTGAAACTTAAATTGATACTTAAAAACGCGTATTAAACATTTAACACCAAACCGAGCGAGTAAACGAACGTAAAACGCAACAAATTAAGCTAGGAATGAAAAATGACCATAATGCCCTTGGTGGGGCCCATGAGAGCGACCAGTCACCCCCTCCCCCACTTAGATTTCATGCAAAAGTCAATTATTGCTTTTACTTACAACCTCCATACATTAGCCATGCATGTCCCATTTCCAACTTTACACTCAAACACTTCACACCTTTTCTCTCTACAATCCCCTCTCATTCTCTCTCTAATTGCTGAAGATTTCCAGCCTTTCAACCCCCTAAAAACCACTATTCAATCACAATCATTCATCATCTTAAAGTTTAGAAGAAGGAAGGAAGCTCCAGACATCATCATCTTCATCTCTCTCATTTGTTCTTCATCTTGTTGGTATAAATCACACTAACTCTTCAATAATTTACTTGTTTGCTACTGATTTAGATGTTATAATGCTCATCTAACTTGGATATGTCCAAATCTAAGATCAAAAATCATTTTTATAACCCATATGTGAATATGCATAATCTGTCTCAGAAAAGTCAGTTTACTAAAACACTCATAACTTGAGTTCTACAAAGAATTAGAAGATGTATTTTTTTTAAAAAGTTGAGAATTGAAAAGATCTACAAAAAGTTCTCCTATGGATCTTTCCAGAAATCTACGGATTTTCATATAAATACGAATCTATGCGACTGGTCTGCATATGCTTAAAAACTGAGAATGGTTCTACCCATAAATTTTATACCTATCAAGATGGACACTATAATTACTGGAAAAATTAAGTTAACCTCTAGACACATGGTATAACAACTGGTAAAAATTGTGGACTCTAACTCGGAATATAACTAGTTAAGAAAAATAGAGGAAGTGAACCGACAAAACCGAAAAACATAAATATGGACTGTTTTTGGACTTTTATAAAAACCAAGACTATTGGTGAACTCCGACATGAACCGACAACATATTTAGACCCTATAAACTGATATTTGGGTTGGGTGAAAGTTTCGGGTCAAACCGAGTAAGTTTGACCAAGTCAACAAAAGCGGCTCGTTTTCGAAAAACTTACTATTTTTGGAATGAATTGTAAACAAAAATGGATTTGGGTGACTTATTAACTAACTTAGACCAAAAACGAGACTTGTAAATATAATCCGAATGAAAAATGACACTAAGAACTTTTGGACCAAAGATTGAAATTCTAATTTCACTTAGTATCCAATTCGCGTAACAACAATAACTACAAACGAGGACAACTTAGACACACGCGACATATACTATTGCAAAGTGTATAATGAACTGTATATAATAATAATGTCTTTGAGAATTATTATTTCAAACTTTCACCAACGGGTCACACACGTTTTCTAAAACAAAATATATATGGACATACTAGTTGAGTGAACAATTAGCATAAGTAAACATTAACTCCCACTTACACCCGACCTTATGCGTTAAGGGTGCTAGAAGGTTGCATTTGGAACACACATACTTGCTAATTGCTATATTTGCTTGCTAAACTCAGGTGAGTATTCACAGCCCCATTTTTCTATTGTTTTCATAAACTTTTTGGGGTGAAAAGCATGACTACTTGTTTACTAAACTGTTCTTTAATGTGTACTCTTAGTAAAATTGTTCTTAAAAGAAATACACAGTTTGTATTTTACTGTGAAACTGATCTTGTTAATTGAAACTGCTCTTGAACTTGTGCATTAGTTAAACTTGTTCTTGAACGTGCACACAAACTATATCTTACAGCGACACCGTTCTTATTGAATCTGACTACGAAACTATTCTGATTGCGAAATTGTTCAGGATTAAACATTTACTATTTTGATACTAAAAACTGTTCTGGAAATGTACACATCCTATATATCTTTTGTGCTAAAAATGTTTTATGTGTGTACATATACTATTTATACGCTCTTATTGTATGCTTGTGACTCTATCGCATCTGAAGTCCCCGGGTTCTTTTACACAACCTATTAACTCATTATTGAGCCGATGGTTGATATGGATAGTACTATTTGGAAGGAGGCCACCTTCCCACTCTCTCGTGCATGTGAGTGCATACCACCAACTTTAAATGTTCGCGATAGGACATGTCTTTGGGGCGTTGTTCTCGGGCCAGTAGGTTTGGTTGTGGACTCAAGCTATACATGTGGTTCTTAAATGAATTCTAATTCGCGTATAAACAATTAGTTACGTAGCAACGTAAACCTTTCAAACGTGGTTTTGATCACTTCTAGATGACTTTCGCATTTATACACTAAACAACTATTTACGTAGCAACGTAAATCTTTCAAATGTGATTTTGAATACTTTTAAATGGCATTCTCACTTATTTTAAAACCTGTGAACTCACCAACTATCTTTGTAGTTGACCCTCATTTTTAATGCTTTTCAGGAAACAATCAGTAGTTGGGAAAATGAAGCTACGATTAACCTTATGAATGTTGAAGTCATTAGTGGAGCCTTGTGCTGTGGAACCATTGTGCTGTTACATCTCGTGTTTCCGCTTTAGCGGGGTGTGACATAAATTTATAAGGCTGGGGACCTAAGTTTTACTATAGCTAAGGGTAGTTTAGCTATAAGTAACGACTCAGGGTCGTTCTTAAGATCAACCGTATTGTGAAACCAAGCAGTCAAGATGATCGATTCGATTTAGTATGGTTTGTAAACAAATTTTTGGTTTTTTAATTACTTAGGTCCTGAATTAAGCTAAATAAGCAGTGAAATAAAGTAGTAGGTGATAATCAGTAAGGGGAAGAGTGTTCGTTGTGATTTTATTAGCCTTAAGGGGAGATGATGTTTGGATTGATGTTTTGAAAATGTTCCTTCTAAGTATTTGTGTTCTACTTGTTTCAGATACCTATGGTGTAAATACTAGCACCCTACTATGTGATATCTCAGACAGTATGTCACTGAGTACTAGGTTATCATGATTCTGATCAGATCAGGCTGCTCTACCCCCAACACTGTCTGTGAAGACAAGTGACCCTTCTTGGAGTTAACTCCTGGGTGCCTGAATAAGGTAACAGACCGATATTAAATTTCTGACCGTTCTTAACACCATAAAGCATTCTAATTCAAGTAGAGCATTTAAGACCTAATTCAGAAAGCATTTGTTAACTTTTCATCGATGGTTTGTTAGGTTCAGAGCTGGTGAATGACCCAGTGCTGCTCAGAATGTATACACCGACGGCTGTTCCATAGCTTTGGTGTACGGGAACCGTTCCAGCAGGATGGTTCCGACGATGTACTAGGATGTTTTACGTCATTTCATGCCTTGCGCACTAATGCAAGTTAGAGTGTATACACCAAAGGCCGTTCCGTAGCTTCCATGAATTTGTACTACACCAGAGGTGGTTCCAGCACTATACTAAGTAATAGGACGTTTTACAGTGTTCCACGCGTATTGCACATTCAGGTCACTCTGAACCCGTTTTAAGTAAGTTTGTATTAAAATCTACCCATCTATGTGTAAGTCCGTATGTATTAGGATCAATAACGAGGTTATCTTTAGGTATTAAGGTGCGGAATCCCTTAATACGGTGTTTACGGATTGTAAACGGTTTGTTTCACAAGTATTAGTGAAATCAATAATCTAATATGTTTTGTATTGATTATATCTGATGTTAATCGATCAATACCTAACACTTAGATTATGTTGAAATCCCTGGAAAGTTCAATTCGTTCGTAATTATCAATTGGCAAAAGTTAATTAGGTTTCAAACCTAATTTGGTTATAAACACATCTCGGTTCGCAACTTATGGGCTCTGCGATCCGACTCGGTTCACAGCCCAACTTGGCCCAGCGAATCTAGTGGACTCGCTTCGCAGACCTGCCCTGTGAACTCAACTCAGTTTGCATCGCAGGTCCTTGGTCAACCTTTGGTCAACATTTTTCAGTATTTAACATTTAACTCTAAAATGTTTACCAACCAATATATTCATTACAATTCAAAACCAATTTATAGACTTGATAACAATAATCTCTAGTACAATTATAAGCTAGATCTGTTGTCACAATAACATGTCCCAACAGACTCCCCCTTGACAATAGCTCTAGCATCTATGTCTTCAAAAATGTCTTTGATCTTTACTTGTAAATTTTACTCACAGCATACATCTTCAGTTTAATGCAAGTTTTAACCATTAGGTGATAATCTCTTCCTAAATCTCCCCAACCTTCAATAGCAGTAATTCTGTTCTTGCATAACATCAATAGATCATTCTTGGAAAGATTCACTAAGTGTCGATGATCATATATTCTCAAAAGTTCTTTTTCTCCATCTTCGACTTCATCATCAGCTTCAAAAACCACAGCTTCACCAGTTCCAGCTTCTACATGCCATCTCTTCATATTTCTTAGAATATCCTGAGGCATAAGCTTTAACGGTATCTGATGTACGCACTTAACTGCTGGATAAATCTTTTTACGCAGTCGTCTTCCCGTTCTTTGACTTCTTTCATTTAACTTAATAGTTTTTCCGACTCTTGGCTTAATTCTTTCAAACTTCATTGACCAACCCTCAGTCTTGATTACCCTTTCGACATATTTTCCATAAGGATCATTACTAAGGTTCTTCATTTCCATTCTAGCCAAGTCTCGTATTTCAAATCTCGGTAAAGAACTAAAAACTGCAAGCTTTCTTTCAAAGTATTGAACCCCGTCATACCTTTTAATTGCAAAAAGCTTTAAATCTGCGTCATAATACCAACCGATTATACCTTTCTTAGGTACTCGCTTTCCAGTAATATCAATTTCTGATATCGCAGTCTTCACCTTTTTCTTCTTCTCCAAAGGCTTAAAGATCGGATTATCTTTATGACAATCAGGAAGATCTTCTTCAAAGTCAGAATCAGTTGATTCATTCAGATATTCATCTAAATCTATAACTCTTTCTCCTTCTTCATCCTGAATAGTCACATTTGTCCTTGAGGAATTTATGATGTGTTAATCTATATTAGCATCAAGATCAACACCTTTAACTAACCCAATATCGACAACATAAGTCCAATCTTCAGGAGGTACAAACTCACCTTCCTCTAGATCATAATCAACTTCCGCTTCAACTTCATCGACAATCTCAATATCAGAATCACTTTCAACATTCTTTTCTGTAATCATTTTAAATAACACGAATTAGATAATATAATATAAATTCTTTCATTGATTTCCCTGAATTAATCTAAGAATTTCCTTTATTTATCTCAATCGTATAATCACATTTAATCATTAATCTTATATAATTTTAATTTGTTATAAAAACATCTCAAATTCAAATCTTATATAATTAATCTTATATAACTTTTACTTGTTATTTATAAAATCACAAGTCTAAATCTTATATCAACATAACTTATATACTTACAAAACATTAATCTTTCAAAGATTATAACTAATATTACAATCAATCTAAGATTACAAAAGTATATCAGTTTCAAATACAAAATATAACTATTTCTCACCATCTCCACTCCCACTAGCACCAGTACCAGCACCGATACCACCAGACTCAGACTCCCCCTGAAGTGTAGCTTGCTCACTAGTCTTTGAAGGACCAGTCGGCTCACTATCTTTCGATGCACTGGGATCATCATCTCTGTCCTGTCTCCTCTTCAGCTTCAGCTCATCTTCTTTGCACGCTGCCTTATAAACCCTAATCTCCCCCTGAGCTGACTGTTCCTGATGTAAACTCAAAACAAGTTCTTCTAAGTTGTCAAGCTTCAGGCGTTGGGCAGTGCAGTCATCAAGCAGTGTGTTATGAATCTTCATCAATGTGCGATAAGACTCACTAATAGTGACCAACTGCTGTGCTAAAGAGAGGTTCTCAGCTAACAACCGTGGAACCGATCCCGTCAATTTCTCTAACTCCTTTACCCTAGACTCTAAGGATGTAATCCTTTCAGCATTAGTCATAGGAGTCACTGGAATCGTCGATGGTCCAGGCGGTGTCACCGAAGCAAGAAAAGACTCACGAATAAGCGGTGGAATAGCCTGAGATAAGGCAGTTGTAAGAAGGCCAGCTGAAAAATGACTTGCTTTGGTCATAGGAAACTGTGCAGAACGCACTAATTCCACAACCCCTTCTTTGATAGTCTGAGAAACCGATTCTTGTATCGGTAACTCTGTCCTTAGCTCAGCCTATATAAGATAGATTTAATTACATAAAGAAAAATAATTGTTACAGATTATTCTGTCTCAATTTCTTAAGTAATTATATAACACTTGTAGTACTAAACGTTTATCTCATACCTCAGTCGGTACAGATACATGTTCAGAAACCACCGGTGTCATCAACTCCAACTGTGGTGTATGTTGAGAAACTGTTACAGAATGAACTGTCTCAGTTTAACTCCTGATAAACTACAAGTTAAAATTATCAAACTTTAGATAAATTTTTTTTTACCATCTCTAATGGTCAAAGTCCTCGAACGCTTCCTGCGTTGAGAAATAAGGAGTGTATCCTCTTCCTCAGGACCTTCATCAAGAATACTGAAGTCCGGGTCGACTTCCTTAGCCTTCCTCTTCTCCTTCAGAGCTGGATCTGGAATCATCCTAAATCGATATCTAATATAACCAACATCTGGAGGTGGAGAAGGAGTACTATCATCATCATCTGAAGCCGATTCACCATCACGGCCTCCAGATGGACCAACATCAGAATCCTAAATTTTAAACATATTAAACATTTATGATTAGCTAGTAGCTCTATCATATAAGTTCTATATATTTTTATGATTAATCTGATAAATACCTTAGAAGGTAAACCCTCAGATCCATCAAGCTGTCCCTGCTCACCCTCAGGTTGAGTGACCTCTAGGTCTGCAGTCTCAGCTCTCTATTCACAATGATATTTATATTTTATAATCAGAAACATTATCTAATTAACTAAATATCTATAACATTTGCATCATATAATAATACTATAATTATAATATAACACCTAATTACCTATATTACTATATAAGTATAAAATTACCTCAGGTGGTGCAACATAACTATCAATATCCCGTAAAACAAGATCAATAGCATCATCATGCTATACTAGCACCTCCTGCACAACCTGTGCAGCAACCTCTGCATCAACCTGTTGTCCCGGATGTTCTAAAACATCATCCAGAAGCTATTGAGGTACCGCAGCAGCAGGCTCAACATCTAACCACCCATCATTGAATGGAGCCACATAGTTCTCATCCAGAAGATATCCAAATAAATCAACCGCTTTCGGCTTCACTACGTCTGGACGTCTTGAGGAATTGAGAAAATAAGCGTTGTATGTACGCAAGTTGACTCGATCAACAAAGCGATCCAGAGCAACGACTGGCATATCAGGAATGCAGTGGCAAACAATGAGCATACAAAATCATGGATTGATCATAAAACTTTGATCTAACTGCTCCAGTAATCTGACCGATAAAAGAACCGAAGATATAAGAAGAAAAATTGTATGGTTTGTTATAAACTAGTGACAGTAGCCCAGAAAATAACTGAGGGCTAAGCTCATCGTATCCTCCCTTCTTGTTACCGAAGATCGTTACAATGATGTGGAATAAGAATCTCCACTGCCCTAGAATGAACGCCTTGATGAATTGACGTCCGAGTCTGGGACCAAAATATCCCATTCTGCCCAAAGCTCCCTCGATAAAATCCGTCGAGTAAGCAGATGGACCAGCTTCCTGCTCAACAGTGCCTAATCTCAAAATCTGGCGTAGAACATCAGCAGAGAAGACAACGGGATGTTCATTAACCCGTGTTCGGATAACCGGAGGGTTAGCCGCATCATCGAACTCAATATTGTCCTAGAACTGGGTCAATATACTCTGAGATATAGAAGGTGACTCGGTAATGGCATATCTAATCCTGGATCGTGCCAAAATGTCAAGATCTCAGTAAATTGCTCAGCACCGCGCTCACTGGTGTCGAGACTCACCAGAATGTTGTGTCCAGGTGCAAAAGCTCTATCTGCGATATCTATTATTATAAATAACACAAATGGCAATTAGCATTAACTAACAAACATTAGTTAATTTAAGCTTTAACGTATTATGATCAACTGATCATCAAACATCTAAGTTTACTATTAACTAATATTTAAATCTACAAACCTTAATTGAACAATTAAACAAAGTTAAATTTTCAATTATATTTGTTAAATTATATTACATTCGTTAGTTATAAAAGAAAGTTTGAGTAAATATACCGCCGATTAATTATCGGGACACGCCGCTCGACTTCGCTATGAGTCCGAAGACTTTCGATATTAATTAACCTAAAAGTTCTAAGTGATTACATATATTTAACTTATTAACGAAAGTTCATAAGTCTAATCATCTAATCAAAGATTAACTTGTCAATTATTTGTAACCTCAAAGTCCTCAAATCGAAAACAAGTTATAACATATATTATGTAAACTAAATATCGATTAAATCAAACGTTTAGTTTACAAATCACATTTGAAAATGTTAAAAATCGAAAACAAGTTATAACATATATTATGTACACTAAATATCGATTAAATCAAACGTTTAGTTTACAAATCACATTTGAAAATGTTAAAAATTAAAATTAACAAAAGTTACTTCGCTTCGCAGGAATCCTATGCGAAGTGAAGTTCAGTTCGTAATGGTCAATAAAAGTCAACCATTACAACTCGCTTTGCCATTATTAGCTGCGAAATGAGTTTCATTTCGCAGAATAACCTGCGATCCGAGTTTCGAATTTGCAAAAATATTATGCGATCCGAACCCAAATATTGAGTTCGCTTAGCAAGAATGCTATGCGATGTGAGTTGTCAATTCGCAGAAATGGTCTGCGATCCGAACTCAAATATTGAGTTCGCTTCGCAGATTCAAGCTGCGATGCGAAGTCAAAGTTTGGATTCACTTCGCAGAATGTAATCTGCGATTCGAAATCAAGTGATTTACTTCGCTTCACAGGAGCGGGTTGCAAAGTGACATCCCATTTGAAGTTGACTTTGCAGGAGCGGGTTGCGAAGTGAGTATGAATCTCACTTCGCAGACGCAACTGTTGTGATTTTCAGACTCAAACCCATGATCATGTAAATTTTAAAGCAAATAACTGATACAAACAGGTTCGTAATGGCTTGTATATCATATGTTTATAGTTTTACGTTCTGTAATTCATCAATTAACGTATATTTTATGAAAAACCAAATCGAAACCTTCAAAAACTTAAAACAAGCAATTACAAGTGAAATACTCGGTTAAAAATCACAAGGTATACCTCTTTAGATGCGTAATCAAAAGTTGTATGAGAAACACGAAGTGAAAATCCCTTCCTCTGGAAAATCGAAAATCAACCGAATAAGTGGTTCGGTTCGCTTCACAGATGTTCGTCTCATAGGGGATTTGGTTTCGCTTCGCAGAATGTGTGGAAAGTGTGGGTTTTACTCCCTTGACTTGTCCCTTTTATACTCTAAACTCATCTCGCACCTTTGACTGGTCAACTTCGCAGTTCTAACCAAAATTGCGATTTTAGCTTTAAATATAAATAGAACTTTTATTTATTTTTACTAGTCAAATGTATTAACTTCCCATTGCGTTTTTGTCACATTTATTCAAACACGGAATGATAAAATATTATTTAACTTAATTCCAAAGGATAACACATTAAATAAATCAATCCAAAACTTTATTGAATTATAATAAAATGGACTTTTACAAAATCAAAATGTAAAGAAAAATGCTAAGCAAAAATTAAGAATTATTTGCTTAGGGATCATATTAGAAAGAATAAGCAAAACTTAATTGATTTTTAATAAGTCTAAGATGATCGTTAATATTCATACCTCATGAAATTCATATAAGCATAATAAAATTTCAACTTTAACCAGTAATAAACTTATATTTATAAAATTATATCTTATTTACCTTTATCCACATGATATAACACATTGTTGAAAAATAACTTAGAATTTCTTTAGAACTTATTCACTAAGGTGAATGTTCAAAGGTCATAGACAGATCAAGACGATTATCGATATTATGATCCACATAAACAAATTATACACAGATTTCTGAGCAAACTTTTTATTGTTAATGTGAACAATATCTAGAGTTTTCTACTATACAATATACTGAGAAACTCAAGTACAACTCATAACACTGTATCCTATTTTTATAAGGTAGAAGTTACTAAATGATGTCCTTTAGAAGCATATAACTTACACTTGACATTTGATACTTTGTATCTTTCATATGTAAGGTAGAGGTTACTAAATGATGCTCTTTAGAGACATATAACTCACCTTGTAGTCTTTTAAGACTTTGTATCTTTTTGTTTTTGTTTTAGATAACAGTGCATGGAAGTACTATCATTTAACAATTAAGACTTGAGTCATACATGGTATAGCAGTTTCACAAAAGATAAGACACATGCATTTATAATTTCTTAAACGCTCAGAAATCCTAGCATAATCTGCCTATCAATATATCGTATGATGAAGCTGACTAGACTAAAGTTATTCTTATCACTTATGAAGTATGAGATGGGTTATTATCAGTGGATATAGGTGTATAATAAGATAAATATAAGTCCATTTCTAGTTAAGATCGTTATCGTAGAGTGACCTATAGTAATCTATTAACACATCATACTTAATACTTAAGGTATTATTCCTAAGCTTATTCTCCTAATGTATTATCATCTCCCAAGTTTTTGCAAATAAAAACTTAAACAATTTCTAAAAGAACTCCTGTTGTTCTTTTATTGGAGGCGATTCCCCTAAGGTAACAAGCAAATGAATGTAATACGCCAAGTTTTGAATAGAAAGACTTAAGTTATTACATTTCCTTTGTAAGACTAGTTACTCTGGATTCTTCATTCCGTTCAGTTGAACTAATGTCTCAAAACGATTCCTGTCAAAAGCTTTTGTGTACAAGTCTGCCAAGTTATCCAATGATGGAACCTTGACTAACTGTATAAGCTTCTTTTCAGCACAGTCTCTTATGAAATGATGACGAATATCAATGTGCTTTGTCTTGCTGTGCTTTACAGGATTCTTAGTGATAGATATGGTGGATTCATTTTCCATCATCATTGGAGTGTTTGTTAAATTTAAACCATAATCTCTCATTTGCTGTTGAATCCACAACACTTGAGAACAGCAGCTGCCTGCAGCAACATACTCATCTTCACATGTAGAAATGGCTACTGAGGTTTGCTTCTTGCACTGCCATGACACTAATCTTCCTCCAAGGAACTGACATCCACCAGTTGTGGACTTTCTATTCTGATTGCATCCTCCATAATCAGAATCAGTGTAAGCAATAAAATCCAAGTTTCCTCCAGTTGGATACTAAAGTCCTAGCTTCGGTTTCCCTCTTAGGTAACGAAAGATTCTTTTGACTGCTTGCATATGAGACTCTTTAGGTGAGGCTTGATATCTTGCGCAGATACATACTGCAAACATTATATCCGGCCTGGATGCAGTGAGATACATTAGTGACCCAATCATGGCCCTATAAAGAGTAGGATCCACATCTTTGTCACTCGATGTATCCGGTCCAAGTCCATGATTTTCTGGAATAGGAGTATGATATATGCGTGTTTCATCCATCTTAAAACGTTCTTACAGTTCATAGGTATACTTTGTTTGAAGAATGAACATACCATCTTCTTTTTGATCAACTTGTAATCCTAAGAAAAAATTCAACTCTCCCATAGCAGACATTTCAAATCTTTTTTGCATGACTTTCTCAAATTCTTGACACATCTTTTCTTCAGATGTCACACCCCGCTAAAGCGGAAACACGAGATGTAACAGTACCGGGTAACAATGCATAAGATATAGAAGCAACACCATACATAATTTGTAGAAAGTATTACAAGTTATTACAAGTTCAACCCATAGTTTCAAAAGAGATTACACCAAGTTCATAAAGGTTTCCAAAAGATAGTCATAATTCAAAGTGAAGCAAACACATATGAGTATGCATCCATGCAAAAGTACTCCTAGAATGCACCTTACTGTCGTTCGCCTGAAAAGCATGATAAAACAAAAGAGTCAACTATGGTCATAGTTGGTGAGTTCACAGGTTTAATGCCACAATTAACTGAACGAAAAGTTTTGCTCCTAAGAGACATAAATAAAATGATTGGTTGTAATAGTTGCGAATATGAAAGGTAATATACAAGAGTGTTAATGCAATTGAGGCCACTACTAAACCGATTCAACCGACACATGCCCCAAGCTCCATGTTCTATCGTTAACATGAGTAAGGTGATACTATGCACTCACGACCAGTGTGAGTGAGGAGTGGTTTCCCCCTAAATAGCGCTATCCATAAATATCAACGGCTCGTCTGGCTCTCGGACGAGTTAATAAGTAGTGTAAACTGTATTTCCGGGGACTTTAGCACGATAGTACTCAAGCATAACAATAGTATATACCAATTCGCATAAATAGTATAACAAAAGTTCAACAAGTTCATAAAAAGTACAACCAATTTAGTTAAAGTTCGAGATCATGCTTTTCACCCCAAAATAATAAACAAGTAAAAAGGGGCTGTGAAAACTCACTATTGAGTGTAAGAGTAAACGATAAATGTAGCGCGCGTGCTTGTCGGGTATGACTCCTATCCAAGACCTATGAACATGAGGTTTCTAATTAGATTCTTGGTAATTTAGGTTTGATAGGATTGCTTAGCTAAATATTTAGATTACAAAGTGCCAAAATGGTTTGTTTGCTTTGAAGTTTGTTAATGTCCAATAATTACGTTGAGTATAATAATGAATATACAAGTATATAATGTCTCGCAATTGTTTATGTCCAAATTTCATAATGTTTTGAGTGTTAGAACTTTGGTTCCTCCCAAATTATGATTAACAACACACAAATCGATAAATACATCATAAGACACCCGAACCCCTTATGGTTATCATTCATTCCAAAAATAGTAAGTTTCATGTTTTCGAAATCGAGACCGATTATTGTTAACTCAGTCAAACCTTCTCGGTTTGACCCGAAACTTTTACCAAAATCAGTCCATATTCTTATTTCCAGAAAATTACCTCAGTTGGTTTAATTTATTAAAAATACTTATGGTCCGAAATAAAATAAGGCAAAAATCACAGATCATCTTCAATATATTTTCTATCTACTGTAATTTTTCCAGGGATTTTAGTGAAGTCCAAGTATTTATTATTTTTACTTTTACCATCTGAGGTCAGATCTGAACACATGTATGCAATTATTATTTTTGTACAAAATGTACAAGGAATCAATAAAAGTGGTCTTCTTGAAAGTTGTAGCCAATGAAAATTTTAAACTTTTGGCGTTGGTTTCAAGTCATTTGGAGTTGTAATGCCCCAGTTATGATTAAAACATTGAGATGAAAGTTTCTGCCTTAATCTAACAGATTATACATCTTTATTCACAAAAATTATAAAAAATATCAAATGAACTTATAAAAACATGAGGCTTATGTGGTTGGAAAGTTAACTTCCAGAACTTGATTCTAGACTATAAAAATGTCCATTTTCATGAAGAAATGATTTTTGTAAAAATCGTTGAAGTGGAAGAAGCCTTCTGGACAGAAAGTTGTAAACTCATGTTTGAGTGTTTCATTCAAAATAATGAACACCAAACATGAAATAAGGAAGATTATCATCTTTTGATCTTTAAATCCATGTTCTAATACATGCATGGTGTTGAAATACATCCATGATATATTAGAGATGATTATTAACATAAAAATTCAAGATTTAACATAAAGATGAACAAGATTTCAACAATATCACTACAATAATTCAATTTTTCACTTGATTTTCGGTTTGATCATGGGTTACCCTTTCTTTTAACACATAAAGATGTGAAAAGAGATAACCTACAAACATCAAGTTTTGTATTATGATTTTAGCCATGAAAAAGGGCATAAATTCTGAATTTTATGAAGGAAAAACATATTTTTAGAGATTGTAAGTAAAGAAAGATGTTAGAGACGTTGTGTTTTACCTTTATGTTCTTGAAATAGCTTGAGGACACCTTAAAGTTTCTGGGTTTAGGTTGCAAAATGACTGATTTCTTAAGAGGTTTTAGAGAGAAAAGAGTGTGAAAGGTTAGAGAGAAGAATTAGAGAGAAGTGTGTGTTTTGGGAGGGTGAAATGAATGATTTGGTGTAAAAAAAGAGGGGAGATGTGTGGGGATAAGGGGGAGGCCGGTTTTGGGGTCCCAAGGAGGCCTTTTAATTTCTTTTTATTTTTTAAATAAAGTTTATAAAAGTTGTATTAAGTTTGTATTAAAGATGTGTAAGTATATTGTATGGTATAAGGTTTATTTTGTGATGTTTTGGTGATTAATATTTGAGCTATAAAAGTTTGTGTTCTTTAGTTTATAAAAGTACTTTAATTTATGATTGAATTGCTTCCAATAGGTATTCAAGTGTTAGTTTATTATATTCGAGTTTCATTTACGGGTTTACGGAATTTTAGCAAACCTTGGTTGTGCGACAAGATAGTATTTTTGTGATAATTCATGAGACTTGATTCTTTTGTTTTTCATGGCACTTCATAACTTAAATTAGTATGTCTAAAGGAATTTGAGGTTCACTAAGCAATCTCTAAGTCGTTCAATGGCTTTAGTAGACCTAAGAAGTCATAACCTTAAGTTTCACTAAGATAGAAGGAATGCTGTAAATTTAAGATTCGAGTGTGGTAATGACCTGAGATTTTGACGGATGTCACATCAAAAGACCCAAAAATGATGTCATCAACATATACTTGAACGAGCAGAAAGTCATTCTTTTTCCATTTAATGAAAAGTGTACTATCAATTGAACCTCTTGTAAATCCATTCTCAAGAAGGTACTTTGATAGTGTCTCATACCATGCCCTGGGTGCTTGATGTAATCCATATAGAGCCTTATTCAAGCGATATACTCTATATGGATAATCTGGATCAACAAACCCTGGTGGTTGAGAGACATACACCAATTCTTGTACTTTTTCATACAAAAAGGCACTCTTAACATCCAACTGATACACTTTAATTTCCTTGTAATTTGCAAATGATAAGAATACCCTTATTGCTTCAAGCATAGCAACAGGTGCAAACACTTCGTTGTAATCTATTCCTTCTTCTTGATTGAATCCCTGGACCACTAAACGAGCTTTATTGCGAGTAACAATTCCCTGATCGTCTCTTTTGCACTTAAAGACCCATTTAGTTCAAATAGGATACTCACCAAAAGGTAAGTCAACTAGCTCCCATACATTCAGCTTTTTAAACTGAGTCAATTCTTCTTGCATAGCTTCTACCCACGAGTTTTCTTTTAATGCTAGTTGAACATTTTTAGGTTCAACTTGTGAGATAAAGCTAAAGACATTTATTTGTAATCCCAGTTTCTTTAATTGAAACGTATAAACTAGTGTATTCAGAAGTTCTAGCTTTAGCTTGACTCCTGGTTAACATTGGAAGGTTTTGATCACCAATGATATTTTCCACAGGATGATTCCTACTTGTTCTAGTCACAGTTACAGGATCAATAGGTATCTCATCATCCAAATTGGTACCAATCTCTTCCAATGGTGGCATATCCTCATCAGTACTGTACATCTCATTAGAAGTTATTCTTTCCATCAATTCCCTTGTAGGAGTAAAGATATTATCTAATACCCTTTGAGTAACTTCCGACAACTTGTCTTGTTCTTGAGGTTTATCCATTGATGGCTCTTTTGAAGTACGAGCCGAGTGATTATTTGCAGACGTCCCATATGAAGAAGCATTCGATGTATGTGTCAGGTCTATGTCCCCGTCACCGTACAATAAATGCTCTGGGATTTCTGAATTACCACATAGTTACTTATAGGGACTTTAAATGACTTAAACAAATCTGAATAATCGAATTGCCAATCTAATCCCTTGTTTTTGTCATGAGTATAACTTGTAACTTCAATGTTGAAGACAGTTTCCACACGACCAGTGACTTTATTGAAAACCTTCTTGTTTGGTGAATTAGGAAGATAACCTAGGAAATATCCTTCGTCAGCCTTTTCCCCAAACTTAGGTTGATTGTTAGTCTTCAAAAGTGTGTATGAGACACCAAAGGGCTCAAATCCCTTCAAATTATGTTTCTTTTTGTTCAGAAGTTCATAACAAGTCTTGTTATATTTCTTAACAGTTAGAACCCTATTCAAGACATGACATGCTGTATTCACTGCTTCTGCCCAAAAGATGACCGGAAGCCCTGAATCTGCAAGCATGGTTCTTGCTGCCTCAATAAGAGTTCTATTCTTCCTTTCAGCAACACCATTTTGCTGTGGTTCATAAGGTGCACTGAATTGATGTTGAATTACTTTACTTAAGCAATAGACATTCAACGTAGAATTTTTGAACTCTGTACCATTATCACTACGAATTCTCTTAACTCTCGTGTTATAGACATTCTCTACTAAATCTCATTTCCATAAGCATTCCTAGAGTTTCATCCTTAGATTTCAAAAAGAACACCCATGAGAATGTAGAGAAATCATCTGTAACAACCAGACAATACCATTTGCCACCTATGCTTCTTTTGCTTATTGGGCCAAAGAGATCCATATGTAGCAATTCAAATGGCGAGGATATAGAGTTTTCTGTTTTGGACTTGTGTGGTTTCTTATGTTGTTTTCCTTTCAAACAAGAAACACACCTGTCTTCAAACTCAAAACGTTTCTGTGGCACACCCAGAACTAAACCATTTTTGGTTATGTAGTTCATTTTATGAAAGTTCAAATGTGCCATTCTCCTATGCCATAGAATAGAATCTGCTTCAGAAGCCTTGGATAATAAACATGTAGACTCCATTGAAGTATTTGGAACACCCATGTTAATAGCATAGATGTCCTTCTTCCATGGGGCCCTCATTAGTATCCATTCTTCGGGAATAACAAATCCCGGCTTCAGGACTAAGGCTTCCTTTTCATTAAAATGAACTGGATGACCTTTATCGCAGACCTGGGAAACACTCACTAAGTTGAGAGTTAGTTCTTCAACATAATCCACATCTTCAAGAGTCAAAGTTCCATTTGAAACTTTTCCTTTTCCCGTAATCACTCCTCCTTTATCTCTAGCGAAATTCACTCGCTGTTTCAAACCACCTTTGAAGTCTTTCAGTAGACTTCTTTCTCCTGTCATGTGTCTTGAGCATCCACTGTCTACATACCACCAACTATCTTTGTTCACAGTTTGCTCCCGTTTCTTTTCAGTTTGGAGTTCAGCCATTTATGCAACAAAGTCTTCTGGACATAGATCTTCAGTTGATCCCAAGTCCAACACGTCATCTTCAACTGCCAGCATCTTCAAATCAGGAATCTTCATTTGATAATACTCAGCAGTAGGCATGTAAGATGGTGTCTCCTCAGTCTGAACTGGATCTTCAATTTCAGCCATTAGAGCTTCTTCATACAAAGCTCTCCAGTCATAAGAACCATCCAGTTATTGAACGACCAAGGCTTTAGAAGACAGATAAGCACTTGGTTTTTCTGGATTTGCAGATTCCTCAGTTTTGGGTCTTTGACATTCCCTAGCAAAATGTCCATAACCTTGACAGTTAAAACATTTTACTTTGGATTTATCAAACCCAACTTTATTTCCCACCATCTTTCTTCCAGTACGCTTTAAGAAATTTTTAACTCTCCTTGACACCATAGCAAGTTGCCACTGGAGATCCATTTCTTCTAAGTCGTCGGGGTCTACCTGATCATAATCCTCATCAAAAGTAGCTGGATCATTGATCTTACCCTGGATGTAATTTTCATATGAAGCAAGAACTGAAAGTTGTTGTTCAGCAGATTTCACACTCATGGGCATTTTGTGATGCTCTTGAGTTGACTTCCCAGTTGTCTTGCTTTTTGCTTCACCACCGGTTGAGCTTATAAAGCATAAGTCTTCAGATAATATTTCACCAGTTACTCCAGTATCACCAACTAGTAAAGCAGTGGTCGAACTGGAAGAACTGTTAGAGATAGTAGTTTTTCCATGATAAAGCCCAGGATCCTGTACCTGATCAGGATCAGTATCTCTTGATCTCTTTGTGAAATCATATCCACGGTGCTTGTCAATTGCCTGTTCTAAAGACATAGCTGCATAACGCTCATCATTATCTTTAAGCATAACTCCATACATTTCCCATTTCTAAGGAAGACCCTCAATAAACTTGTCAGTCTTCTCCGTATTAGAATAGGTAATGCCGTGGTCATCTAGCTCACTTAACAGATGGTAATATCGGGTGGTATATGCATCAAGATCTTCACCTTTCATAGCTTTGAAAACTATGAATTGTTTCTTCACCAGATTACACCTACCTGCCTTAACTTGAGGACTTCCATCACACCTTTTCATAGAGCTTCCCATAGCTCTTTAGCGGTATAAAAAGACTTCAACTGATTGTTGATTTCTTTTGGAAGACTCATTTTAATTGAAGAATGAGCTTTATTCTCAATTTGATAATCCTTCTTTTCTTCATCACTCATTTGAGTATAGGTAAGTGCCACTGTCTTACTACCAACCTTAGTAGAAGGTGCAATATATCCATTCTTAATGCACATCCAAATAGACAAGTCATGGAACCGACAGTGTGATTCAAATTTGTCTTTCCATCCATAGTAGTCTTCAAGTCGGAGCAATTTAGGTGGAACATTAGATTTCCCAACCTCATGATCCATCTCAATCATCTTACTTATGTCAGACATTGTTGCAAATTCCAAAAATTAACTAATAAGCAGAATGCTCAGTTCGCAGGAACTTAGTTCGCAGAATGAACTCAGTTCGCAGGGGAGAACTCAGTTCGCAGAAAGAACTCAGTTCGCAGGGGAGAACTCAGTTCGCAGAGAAGAACTCAGTTCGCTTCGCAACTCAGTTCGCAGAACAAACTCAAATCGCAGAATCTCAGTTCGCCAATTCAGTTCGCTTCGCAACTCAGTTCGCAGAATCGGCTGAAAACCCCAAAAATGAAAATTTTAGGTTTTTGAACGTCTAAACCCTAAGATTACGGACGTAAACAAACCCAAAAACTTCCAGAGTTTGATTTTGATCGTTTTTACGCAACAAATCACGTACCAACAATCCCAAATCAATCGTTATTATCTGAATAACCTCGAACCTACGCGTATCTAGCCGTAGGCTCTGATACCAATTGTAAGTCCGTATATATTAGGATCGATAACGAGGTTATCTTTAGGTATTAAGGTGCGGAATCCCTTAATACGGTGTTTACGGATTTTAAATGGTTTGTTTCACAAGTATTAGTGAAATCAATAATCTAATATGTTTTGTATTGATTATATCTGATGTTAATCGATCAATACCTAACCCTTAGATTATGTTGAAATCCCTGGAAAGTTCAATTTGTTCGTAAATATCAATTGGAAAAAGTTAATTAGGTTTCAAACCTAATTTGGTTATAAACACATCTCGGTTCGCAACTTATGGGCTCTGCGATCCGACTCGGTTCGCAGCCCAACTTGGCCCAGGGAATCCAGTAGACTCGCCTCGCAGACCTGCCCTGCGAACTCAACTCAGTTCGCATCGCAGGTCCTTGGTCAACCTTTGGTCAACATTTTTCAGTATTTAACATTTAACTCTAAAATCTTTACCAACCAATATATTCATTACAATTCAAAACCAATTTACAAACTTGATAACAATAATCTTTAGTACTATTACAAGCTAGATCTGTTGTCATAATAACATGTCCCAACACTATGATATAAACCAATTGATCTGAATTATTGGTGACCCGTAGGTAAGTGTCGCTTACTGCCAATGAGGCACTCGATTGAGTGTCGCTGTACCAATTTGAAATTATTCTAGCGTCACTTGAGGGAAGTGTCGCCTAAGAAATAATTTTGAAACATGCGGCACTTAGGTAATCGACGCTTCAAAGAGGCGACACTTGGTTAAGTGACGCAACAGATAGAAGATAACTTATGCGGCACTTAAGGAAGTGATGCAGACACTACAAAATCTAATGAAGCGTCACTAAACTTAGTGTCGCTTAGACACATGCGTCACTTGTATGAGTGACGCATAGGGTTTCAATTTACCAAACCTGCGACACTCGATCGAGTGACGCTACATGTGTCGCAAAGATGAACACAGTTACAGTTTCGTCCTAACCCAGAAAATCATTGAAAGTAAATTTAGGGTTCTTACAAAATTAACAAACCAACATGTGTGGAGTATGTAAACAACCAATACAAACCCATTATTAAAACTTTTAACAACCGCATCACTCATTTATTAATCTGTAGTTTCCCAAAACCCTAAACCGAACATAAATATACAAATGAATTAAGCAGATAAAAGGGTAAAAATTGATACCAAAGTATTCGTACAGATGAGTGAAACAAGAAGTGAAAGCCTGATCGCAAAGAAAACGCACAGAAATCGATTGAAAGATCACGAACAGAAGTTTCGCAAGATCGTAGGTAAGTGACGCAAGATTTGAAGTAAGTGTCGCTAATTGAATGTGAAGTGAGATTGGATAAGTGCCATGGTACGGTTGCTTATATACCCCTTCATATAAATAGGCAACACCTAGTGCGTCACTTAGAGCATCACTCATCAAGTGACGCAGGATGACACTTAGTGAATAATTTTAAATCGATTTTTATGATTTTGCGTTTGAATTTTGGTACTCACATTTGAAAGTAATTGTGACTTGGTTAAAATAAATACAGTAAAAGTAAAAGTTACAAGAGATAAAAATAAGAATTAACAAAAAGTCATAAATACAAAGAAGGAACAAACACATTATTTTTGGTGACGGAGTTATTTTATTCTGGTTCGGGATCATAACAAAATGACATGCAATTATTAGGAATAGTAAGTGTTATTTCGATCATCAGTATATTTGTCCACTTTAAATTTACTTGACATGCTAAAAATACTTTTTATAAAAATTATTTCAATACGATTATCAGTATTTTTGTCCTCTTTAACATATTACACTCAAGTCGAGGAGCTAACTTATTATTATTCGTATGTATATTTCTCTGTGGTCCCCATCATAGATATACACCTTAACTTTAGACATAGAGGATACTTCCATGTTTAGAAAGAATATAAGAAAATCATTTTTAAGAATCAAGTCAGCGGTGACAGGTCTGTACTTACGTACAACAGAGTGACATAGCTTGATTTAAGTTTAAGCAAAACCAGACTTGGTCAAACCATTTTGGCGACCTCGTTAGGTATCTTATCTTTAAAGACTTTTTCAAGTACATTGACTTGTGTTTGCTTAATGTTGAATATATATTAACAGCTCCCCCCCCCCCCCCTGTTTTCTCTCTCTCTCTCTCTTTGGGTGATTTTTTAAACCCTAAAAATGATTTAATCTTCAATCGATTTGCTTCATGATTGAATCCAGCGAATGAACCTTAACACGTTTGGATGATTTCCTTATTCTTTGATTATTCTTATGATTAATTCTTGGTTTAAGGGATTATCTGATTCGTTCTTTAGGGTTTATTCGACTGGTTTCTAGGGTTTGTTGTAATCGATCAGACTCAGGGTTTTTTAAATTGCATGAACAGATTCGATTGCTTGGATCTGGTGTGTTTTTCACGTGTGTAAATCATTACAACTTAAATGATTGCTATTCTGAATTCGATTAGTTTCTATTTCGTTCTTGGGTGGTGTTGTTTATAGGGGTTTGATTTGATTCGAGTATAACCAGATTGGCTTTGGTGCATTGATCTGATTTCATTTTTTATTAGATCTGACTCAAGCCACTTTAGGGTTTGTTTCTTTACTCGATCAAATTGCTAAGGTGGTTTGTGGCCATTGTTTTGGCCAGATTAGGGTTTGTAGGGTTTGGAGCAGATTGCTGCTGTACTTGTGTGGTATTCACGGTTTCGTTTCACGACTCCGATCAGATCGATTTTTGGTCGATTAGGGGTATTACCGGATCTGGTTTCCGGTTTTTGGTATTCCGGCTGTACTAGGGGTTTTTAGGCCAACCTAGGAGGTCATTGACACTTGGATTAGGGTTTTATCTGAAATTGCCCACACTTTTTAAGTATTACTAATCAAAGACAGATCTTGTGTTGCATCTTGATCTTGTTGTTGGTTAGAGAGACGTGAATAGGTAATGGTTTGGGGGGGGGGGGTACGGGTCGTTGGGATTGTGATTGGTCTTCTATACCAATCTATTTTCCTGGTCGATAATTGTTAATCAATGGAGCGTTTGTGTTGATTGTTCGTGTCATTATGATGTGTTTCAAATCAACCTCCATTGATGGTTCTACCTATGTGATGGGGGATGATGCGGCTTGGGAAAGTATGGATTCGTTTTGGGTTCATGCTTTTCTTAAATCGATTGGTTGTTGGCTAGTCTCAGCCGTTTGGAGTGTACCTGGACCTTTCGCCAACCTAGTTGGTAGGGCAGGTTCATTCTTGTCATTTGTGGGTGTGCCTGGACCTTTTGCCATCCTCTGTGTTGGTAGGGCAGGTTCATTCTTGTCAAAGGGTTGTATTTGTAATTTCCTGGACCTTTTGCCATCTTTTGTGTTGGTAGGGCAGGTTGGCAATGCGATTTTTTGACGTGTTTGTTGCTATGGTAGCTTGGAAGTTGGTGTTGCACTTGTAGGTCAAATTACTAAGATAATTGAAGACAGAGTCGCTCACTATCGATATGGTTCTATGAACCTGGTTTCTTACATTTAGATTGTAATTTAAATGTAATTGGTTATTTATGCGTTTAGCAGTTGGTTGATCTGCGTTTAGCAGTGGACTTGTTTAGAGTGAGGTAAATGTGGTCTTTATTTGATTTCTGTAGAGTCAAATAATGGTTTAGGGGTGGTGTCTTGTTATGTAGTCTTTATCGCCTATGTAACGGGCTGAGATGTGGGATTCACCCACATCCATTGTACTTAAATGCTTTTGGGAATATATATATATCGGGCAAACATTTTGCCCTTTACCCAATAATATATATATATATATATATATATATATTAACAGAAACCAGGTCTATACTCACGTATAACAGAGGGATGGGATCTGTCAATATATATCCCCAAATGATATCAAATAAGCTTCATGCACGGAAATATATCTAGCATAAGTAAGATATTAAGACTTTTTGTCATACATCTGACGGTGTTGTACCACTCGATAATTAACAAGTAGTTATTAAGCTTCTTAAAAGGCTCAATGATTGTTGTGTAACATGCCTACAAATACATCGTATAATGAAGATAATGTTCGTAAGAACCTACTGACACATCTAAGATAAACCTTTAAATTCCATTTTATGCATGTCACCCGATGTACTATCATATCCCAAGTTGTTTACAGACACAACCCAACGTCTAAAAATGTAACAACCGTGTATTTCTTTAATACTAACAAGTATAAAGAGTGGCTGTTGCATAGATTTTTTTTTAATCTAAAATAAGTAAAGAAATATACACAATTCCAAGTCACAAATCACTAACGAGTAGGATCTTTCATCCCAATCATTGAGACTAGTTCATCAAATCGAGATTTCGAAAAAGCTTGTGTGAAAATGTCTGCTTTTTGTTTTAAAGTATCAATATGAATTAAGTCTATTAAACGTTTCTCAAAGCAATCCCGTATGAAATGAAAACGTATTTCAATATGCTTTGTTTTGGAATGTTGAACGGGATTGTGAGTAATTGAGATTGGAACAGTATTATCAATATGTATAGGAGTAAAGGTTAAAAGGAACCCGTAATCTCTCATTTGATGTTGAATCCAAAGGATTTGAGAACAGCAATTGGCAGAAGTTGAAACCATCGTCTGCTTCTTGCATTGCCAAGAGACTAACCGATTACCCAAAAACTGACATCCTCCCGTAGTTGACTTTAAATCCACATTGCAACCTCCATTATCCAAATCCGAATAAGCAGTCAGGTCAAAGTTTTTCTCATTAGAATACCATAATCCAAGAGGTTGGTTATCCTTCAAATAATTTAATATGTGCCTGACCGCTTTCTCGTGAGAAACTTTAGGCTTTGCTTGAAAACGTGAACAAACAGATACTGCAAACATGATATCAGGTCTCGAGGCAGTTAGATACATCAACGAACCTATCATCGATCGATAGTTGCGTAGATCTACATCATCCTCATCTTTAGCAGGACCAAGCTTATGATTCTCATCAATGGGAGTTCCATAGGATTTACAGTTGAGCATATTTTATTTTGTTAAGATGTCATGGACATACTTAGATTGATGTAAGAAGATTCCATTACGTCTTTGCTCAACTTGTAATCCAAGAAAGAAAGTAAGCTCTCCCATCACGCTTATCTCAAACCTTTCCTTCATGATATGTTCAAAATCCTTACAAAGAACCTCATTTGTAGACCCAAATATGATGTCGTCCATGTACACTTGAACGAGCAGCAAATCGTTTCCAGACTTCTTGATGAACAATGTGTTGTCTATCGTTCCTCTCTTGAAACCATTTTGAAGTAAATGATTTGAAAGTGTTTCATACCACTTTCGAGGAGCTTGATGAAGACCATACAATGCCTTGTCTAACTTGTAGACATAATCAGGATGCACATAATCTTCAAAGCCAGGAGGCTGACACACATACACATCTTCATAAAGCTTGCCATACAAAAATGCAGACTTCATATCCAGTTGAAATACCCGAATTCCCATGTATGAAGCATATGCCAGAAATAAGCGAATGGACTCCAAATGAGCTACAGGAGCAAACACTTCATCATAATCGAGGCCTTCAATTTGTTTGAAGCCTTGAACAACTAGTCGTGCTTTGTTCTTAACGACCACTCCTTGATCATCTCTCTTTACTCTGAAAACCCAGCTTGTGCCAATAGGATAAACATCCTTTGGTTCTTCAACTAACTTCCAAACCTCTAGCTTTTCAAACTACTGAAGTTCCTTTTGCATTGCTGCAATCCAGTGAGGATCGTTCATTGCTTTAGTAATATTCTTGGGTTTCAGTTGAGATAGAAAACAAGAATAAACCCGAACTTTAAGGCTAGAGAGTTGTTGCGCTATTTGATTACGTCTTGAAATACCATCATTAGGATCACCAATGATGTTTTCAGTTGGGTGATTCTTATGAACACGAGTCCGAGGAATCGCATCAGTCACAATTACCGAATCCAAGTTTGTTAAATCTCCCCCAAGTTCCAGAGCATCTTCCTTATCAAGGATGATGCTATATTCAGTTAATGACAGTCTCTTGGGGACATCATCATCTTCTTCTTCATTTCCATAGAAATGAGTAGTCTTCGATTCTTCTTCCTCTTCATCAGACATCATAGGCAAATCAAAAAAACAGGAACATCCATAGATGTAGGAACTGTTCCAGAAGTAGATGGAACATCGGAAGTTGGCGTGATAGTAACAGGATCAGAAGTTGGAATTGCAGGTGTTCGAGTAGAAATGGGTGTTGGTGTTGGAGCAGGTGTAGGTGTGGGAATGGGTGTTGGTGTATGATCGCGCCCCAGCGGTTGGTTCAGGGATCGCTACCTGTCATTGCGGAACTCTTCATCAGGGCAGGCAATCGGAGGGTGGTTTTAAATTTATAAGGCTGGGGACCAAAGTTTTACTATAGCTAAGGGCAGTTTAGCAATAAGTAATGACTCAGGGTCATTCTTAAGATCAACCATATTGTGAAACCAAGCAGTCAAGATGATCTATTCGATTTAGTATGGTTTGTGAACAAGGGATTTGATTTTTGGTTTTCTAATTACTTAGGTCTTGAATTAAGCTAAATAAGCAGCGAAATAAAGTAGTAGGTGATAATCAGTATGGAGAGGAGTGTTCGTTGTGATTTCATTAGCCTTAAGGGGAGATGATGTTTGGATTGATGTTTTATAAACGTTCTTTCTAAGTATTTGTGTTCTACTTGTTTCGGATACTTATGGTGTAAACACTAGCACCCTACCATCTGATTTCTTAGATAGTATGTCACTGAGTACTAGGTTATCATGATTCTGATTAGATCAGGCTGCTCTACCCCCAACACTATCCGTGAAGACAAGTGACCCTTCTTGGAGTTAACTCCTGGGTGCATGAATAAGGTAAGACCGATATTAAATTTCTGACCGTTCTTAACACCATAAAGCATTCTAATTCAAGTAGAGCATTTAAGACCTAATTCGGAAAGCGTCTATGAACTTTTCATCGATGGTTTGTTAGGTTCAGAGCTGGTGAATGACCCAGTGCTGCTCAGAATGTATACACCGACGGCCGTTCCATAGCTTTTGTGTACGGGAACCGTTCCAGTTGGATGGTTTCGACACTAAACGAGGTACTAGGATGTTTTACGGCATTCCATGCCTTGCGCACTAATGCAAGTTACAGTGTATACACCAACGACCGTTCCGTAGCTTCCATGCATTTGTAATACACCAGAGGTGGTTCCAGCACTATACTAAGTAATAGGACGTTTTACGGTGTTCCATGCGTATTGCACATTCAGGTCACTCTGAATCTGTTTTAACTAAGTTTGTATTAAAGTCTACCCATCTATGATATAAACCAGCCCTCACTTAATATTACCAAATAAATCCCTGATTAATTCACGTTGTAATATACATTAGTTTGACGGTATTTCCAAAGCTTCGAAATCAGACCATGCATAGATAGCACAGATAATTAATTACTCTCAGAACAAGGTTCGCGACTCCTTGTCTTTCAGAGTTTTAACCACGTTTATTGGAGGAAAGGCGATAGTTTTGAAAACAGTTTATAATCTTCTTTTTTTTTGGGTAAAGGGTAAAATTTTTACCCGGCAAATATATTCCCAAAAGCATTTAATCATAGATGAAAAGTTAAACAGAACATAGTTTTCAATTATATATTAAATTAACATCATCCCCAATTATAATGCCTAACTACATCACAACAAATACACAAGCTAACTACTCACTTATCATGGTAATGAATCCTAAATTTAGCATAATAACAATAGCATGCATTATAACAGATAAGGAAAGAGATAACCATGATAAATGCGTAGTCTGAATATAAGCTGAAAGATTACAATGAGTAGAGCCTCGAATATTACAAAAGCACCCCTCCAAGTATCTCCAACAAATATTACAAAATAGCCCCTCCGTTAGTCCCGTTACATATTGATGAGAAGCTAACTACTAACTACTAGTAAACAAAGAGAGAAAATGTGTGTGAGTGATGGATTGATTTGTTGAATGGTGGAATGGTGTGAAATGAGGAGGATTGATCCTCTATTTATACGCTAAGGCTTCCAACACTTGCTTCCTTAACTTGACACCCGCGTCTTTCGATTTGCACTGATATACCACCCCTAGCTCAGAAATTCAGCACCAAAAGGGTAGTATTGGACACCAAAGGGGTAGTATCGGATAGCTTTGGGGTAGTATTCAGCACCTACGAGGGGGTATTAGACACCAAAAAGGGGGTATACCACCCTAAAAGGGGCGTATACCACCCACAAGGGGGCGTATACGGCCCTATAGGGGGCGTATACGGACCTTGTGGGGTGGTATACGGCCCCTGAGGGGTGGTATTCCATTGGTCGTTGTCTTCGTGCACTGGATCGTAAGTCTTGGTCGCCTAGTCGTACTTCGTTTGGCCATCTTCATTTTTGGTCCGTTTTCAGCGTTCTTATATCCACGCATTCATATTTACCTGAAGATCACAATGAGATAATCAAAGAATAATGTAACACCCGCCAAATTAGGACTAGTGATTAGTACCTAATCAGTTGTTAATACATGTAATTAGTCCTTAGATTAGGATAATTAATGTATCTCAATATATATTGATGAATATATACGAACATGCGATTTGATTAAATCGTACGCAATCCCAAATCGAATGTAATTCGATTCAATTTATACGGACGTTGGTGAACATTTTTATTAAACAATATACTATTATTTAATACAACTATTATATCCAAAATATTATGTTAATAATATTTCATATTTATTGCGTATCGTGCAAACACGGATTTCACGGTTAAAAATAACAAACACACAAACAAAAATGAAACAAGTTAAGTTATATTTTATAACTCAATTATTAAAGTAATTAGTGAAATATTTTAATTAAAATATCGGGAAGTTATTCGTATCTTAAAATGTGTGTATGACGCGCGAAATAAATATTTAAACGTTCAAACGATCTAGAAAACGAACACTGCACGGAGCGCGTACGCGGGAGAACGAAAAACTGGTGAAGCCCACACTCGGTGGACCCCACCATCCGGCCCCCCCCCTCCCCTCTCTTTTCCCTCTTCTCTTCCCTCCTTTCTTCTCATTCCCACCATCCACTTTTCTCCCTCTTTCTTCTTTTCTCTCTACAAACTCCATCACCACCACCACCTCTAAATCACAAAATTACACCACCAAACAACCTCGGTTTTCATCGCTCATTTGGAAGAAAAGAACACTTGCAACGATCTACATTTCCATCTTTCCGGATTCTCCCCGCGTTAAGTTGTAAGTTTCTGACAAAACCCGCAACTCCTCGATTTTTAGTGTTTTCAAGCTTTAGTTGTTTCTTCAAGCTTAAAATGTCCATATAAGGGTTGGGTAAAAGGATCAGACCAAACGGAAACCGAGAAACTCGTTTTTGGCTCAAAAATCCGTCATCAGACCTAAGTGTCGCATAGACAGCAGCAGCTATGCGTCACTTCGTGCGTCACTTAAGTGACGCATAGAGTGACGCATAAAACCCTAACTTTCCGTCACTTGCTTAAGTGCCGCACAAAACCCTCCTTTCCCGACACTTCTACCGTCACTTGACTAGTGATGCACAACAACTTTAACCGACACTTCTAGCGACACTTCTTAAGTGACGCCAACAATCAAATTCTGATTTCAATCCGTCACTACCTAAGTGACGCCTAGACCGATACCCGACACTTATACCGACACTTATACCGACACTTACCTTAGTGACGCCCTACCATGCGTCACTTCCCCTAAGTGACGCACATGCTCAGATTTACTATTTGGGAAGTGTCGCCCAAGCCCCTAAGTGACGCTATAAGTGACGCACAAACAGAAGGTTTCAAACTAATTTTACACTAAGTTTTGAGGCCCAAATTTGACGCCCCATTTCACCCAAATTCAAGTCCAGGTGCGTTTTTCACCAAAGCAATATAGTAGAAATAAAAATTTTCCAAGCTGACCTGGCAGCTCGACCCCAGCCAGGGGCGCTGCCCCCGGACCTCCGTCATTAACGGGCTTCGCCCTTACCCTAGGTTCACGAGTAACGGTGTTACATCTAAACTTGCACACAAAGTGTTAAACTTGTATAACATCAAACACGAATACGACACAACTTCTAAAACACATTGGAACTTACTTTTAGGTATAACACTTCAAAATCATCAAAATAATAATGTGGGATTATTATTACCAACAATCACCAACGGGCCGTACACATTTTCAAACACTTAAACAAACAACCAAATCGTGGTAATTTGGACATTCTAGTTGGACAAACAACTACAAGGTAGTCTTATGAGATGCCTTCACATGTTTATAACCATCGCGTGTCGTGGACACCCTCAGGTTACAAGTCTTTGGACTTCGATTCTTGGCTAATCAATCTCATCTTATCTAGATAAACTCTTCAGGCTCAGGTGAGTCTCATGGCCCCTCTTTTTACTGTTTTACTAGGGGTATGATACATTGCTCTATTTTTAACACATGAACGCGAGTACATATTTCCATATACTACATGAGTTGTTTTCAACTAATCAAACCAAAGCCCTCCGTCAGTATAGTCTGGTAATACGAAAGTAGCGTGAATATTAGTATATGGTACCATATAGGATTGACCCTCCTCGTCCGGGTTAGCAAGCACTAACCGGGTAAACGGACGTACTAATATTTGGGAAGACGAGTGTAGATTAGGCACTCGTGGAGGCACCTCACTCGGAATTCTCTATATGGGACCCGATCCTCGAGTTAAGCTCAGACTATGCGCTCATGGTTGTATACATTATCTGTAACTTTATTTGCCGGATGCAAATCAATACTTAAATCTTGCGGTTCATAGAATATTATTTGATTCTCAAACCTATGAGCTCACCAGCGTTAGCTGACCCATTTTATCATGTATCACAGGTACTCAGCAGTAGATTTGGACTGCCCATCAGGATGCATCTTAGCTCGAGTCTTCATGCAAACTTTAGAGATTTCATTGCATTATTAGATTTTGTATAACTAATTATGTACTTAAATCTCTCATATTACGAACACGAGCTATGTATGAGTTCAAACTGTTGTAAACCTTTTAATATTAATATATTTTGTTAAAAGGACGCATATAGAGTCGTTTGCTATATATCTGTGTGCTTTGATCATTGATTAGTAACACCCAAAGTATGCTTCCACGAATCATTAAATTTGGGGGTGTTACAGATTGGTATCAGAGCCTAAGGTTATAATGAACTAGGTTGCATTTAGTGGGCCTAGACTATGACCGTTAGGCAGTATTCCTTATTAAGTATGATTAGGTTCAATGACTACATGGTGTTGGTTTAATTTAACATAGCCTGATCAACTATGTATAATTAAAAGAATATGATGTGGAATCTGAAAGGAATCCTGACTGAACATGATACACTAGTTGACTCTGACCACGAGAGAAACTGGGACCCAAACATGTATGTGTTAGACACCTTAGGCTATTATATATATATGTATATACATAGATAGGCCTCACTCTTTTTAACGCTTTGTCTCAGAATGGCAAACACACCACCCAATTTGTCACGCTCTCAATCCGGGTCGCAGAACCCGAGGGTAGCTAGGAGGAACGCCAGGTTGCCTCGAGCTGGCCCATACCCCACTCTCTTCACTCTGCCGGCCTTGGCCGCTAGGATGGACCGTCACAAACAACGACTTCGCACCATGGATGTCGCTTTGCAAGAAACCAATGAAAATTGGAGACTCACAGCGCTTGAGCGTATCAACCAAGTCTCCGAGGACCACGAAAACACCGTTAGCAACATGAACATACTCCACGACCGAGTAGTGGAATCAGGAATAGAAGTCGAACTTTTGCGACTCAGGTTGGAACAATGCGAGCAGCGCCTGCAAGAGGCTGAAGAATACTCAAGAATGCTGGTACAACGACTAGCATTGGCAGAAGACAACGCCCGACAAACCAGCAGACTCGCAGCCACCGTTGATCGACTCGTCACACTAATGGAAAGGATCAACTTGCATTAGAACTAGTGTGGCTGTCATCTTGTAACCTATATCTATCTATGTAGGACTTTTACTATTCTAACCGGATGTAACAATTCCCGGTAGTTTTTGTACTCCCCGTATTATGTAATCTTTTGAAAACTCATGTCATGTACCAAACTTGGTTATTTAAATGAAATATAATTATCACTTTATATCGTATATTCCACCATATACACATGTGATACATCAGAATTTCATGCGAGAATCTCATTGTCTTTTCTTGATCTTGTTTAGCAAGATGCCACCGAAGCGATTCACCTTCAGCGAAACTGAAATCGCCTAACTCATAGCCCAGAGCGTGGCTCAAGCTATGGCTACCCGACAACCCAGTTCGGGCAGCGAAGACACAGCTGCCAACGGGCCTCAATCCAAGCCTTGTTCATACAAGGACTTCCTGAGCTGCAAACCCTTGAACTTCAAGGGAACTGAAGGAGCCATCGGACTAATCAGATGGTTCGAGAAAATGGAGTCTGTCTTCCACATCAGCAAGTGTGCGGAAGAGGACAGAGTCAAATACTCCACCTGCACCCTCGAGGATGGTGCACTCTCATGGTGGAATTCATATGCCCAGTCTGTGGGTATTGATACCGCCTACCTACTCCCTTGGGAGGAACTGAAGACAATGCTTACTGCTAAGTATTGTCCCATCGAACAACTCCAAAAGCTGGAGGAAGAGTTCTGGCACCTAAAGGTGCAGGGAACTGACATTGACGGATATACCGTCAGATTCCAACAGCTTGCCATCCTTCGCCCAGCGATGGTGAGCACCGAACCCGATAAGATCCGAAGGTACATCCGCGGTCTTCCGGAACCTGTCCGGGGGAACGTCGCCTCCTCAAATCAGACCACCATTGATAGTGCTATCCGATTGGCCCATGAACTCATGGCCATGAACGAGGACCCAGAACCACCCACTTCTTCCTCCAACCACCTCAAAAGGAAGTGGTCTGACAACCACAGCAACAACCAAAACAAGAAACCCGACACCATCAAAGCCTACAACTCAACCACCGAAACCAGGCGTGGTTACACCGGGAACAAGCCCTACTGTTCCAAGTGCAACCGCCACCATGAAGGTCCTTGTGGTCCTTATTGCAGCAACTACAAGAGGTACGGACACCTCACCAAGGACTGTAGATCCCCCACCAACAACAACAACTCCAACTACAACCCCAAGGCACCCAAGACATGTTTCGGATGTGGAAACACCGGGCACTTCAAGAATGATTGCCCAAACCTGAAGAAAAAGGGCAACAACACCAACAACAACAACAACAACAACGCAAAAGGTAGAGCGTTCGTACTCAACTCTGGGGATGCCCGGCAGGACCCGAATGTGGTCTCGGGTATGTTCCTCCTCAACAACTTAACTGCTTTTGTTCTATTTGATACTGGTGCCGATAGGAGCTTTATTTCCGATGAGTTTTACCCCTTACTTGACATCACTCCTGTTGCCTTAGATGTTAAGTACACTGTAGAGCTAGCAAACGGTAAACTCATAGAAACCAATAGTGTGATACCTAATTGCACTTTAAACCTAGCCGATGAAACCTTTTTGATCGACCTTATGCCTGTTGAAATTGGGAGTTTCGACGTCATCATTGGAATGGACTAGTTATCCAAACATCAAGCCAAAATCGTCTGTTACGATAAAATCGTCCGCATCCCTCTCGCCATCGGTAGAACCTTGATCATACAGGGGGAGACTGGGAGGACGAGACTAAACATCATCTCTCGTTTGAAAACCCTAAAATTTCTGAGAAAGGGTTATCCAGCAATCCTCGCGCACATCACGGAGAAAAAGTCGGAGGAGAAGCGACTTGAGGATGTGCCAATCGTTAGAGACTTTCCCGAAGTCTTTCCGGAAGAACTACTTGGCTTACCTCCACATAGACAGGTTGAGTTCTCAATCGACCTCGTGCCGGGGGCCGCTCTGGTAGCCCGAGCACCATACCGCCTAGCCCCATCCGAACTTCAGGAGTTGTCCACCCAGTTACAGGAACTCCTGGACAGAGGATTTATTAGACCAAGTTCTTCACCATGGGGAGCTCCGGTCTTATTCATGAAAAAGAAAGACGGTTCTTTCCGAATGTGTATCGAATATAGAGAGTTGAACAAGTTCACCGTCAAGAACCGGTATCCACTTCCTCGCATCGATGACCTGTTTGACCAACTACAAGGGTCGAGTATTTATTCAAAGATCGATCTTCGGTCGGGTTATCATCAACTTCGAGTTCGTGACACCGACATTCCGAAGACTGCTTTCCGAACTCGTTACGGGCATTATGAATTTCAGGTGATGCCCTTCGGTTTAACAAACGCACCGGCTGTATTCATGGACCTTATGAATCGGGTGTGCAAACGTTATCTCGACAAGTTTTTCATTGTCTTTATCGATGACATCCTCATCTATTCGTTCAACGAACGAGAACACGCACAACACCTCAAAACCATCCTAGAGCTACTTAAACACGAGGAGTTATATGCCAAATTCTCCAAGTGTGAGTTCTGGATACAATCTGTTCAATTCCTTGGACATGTTGTTAATAGTCAAGGAATTCACGTCAACCCATCGAAAATCGAGGCTATCAAAGACTGGCAAGCGCCAACTACTCCGACCGAGGTACGCCAATTTCTAGGGTTGGCCGGTTATTATCGTCGTTCATCGAAAATTTCTCCAAAATAGCTCAACCACTCACGACACTGACTCAGAAGGAAAAGAAGTTTGATTGGACTGATAAACAAGAGTCAGCATTTCAGCTATTAAAACTCAAGCTTTGCAGTGCTCCTATTCTATCCTTACCCGAAGGCACCGACGACTTCGTAGTATACTGCGATGCTTCCCACCAAGGTCTCGGTTGCGTGTTGATGCAACGAGATAAGGTCATTGCTTACGCTTCCCGACAACTCAAAGTTCATGAGAAGAACTACACGACTCACGACCTCGAGCTAGGGGCCGTGGTGTTCGCCCTCAAAATCTGGAGACACTACCTTTATGGTACCCGAAGTACCGTATTCACCTATCATAAAAGTCTCCAGCACATCTTCGACCAAAAAGACCTTAATATGCGACAACGTCGTTGGGTCGAGTTGCTCAACGATTATGACTGCGAAATCAAATACCACCCAGGCAAGGCGAATGTTGTTGCCGATGCCCTCAGTCGAAAGGAACGGCCGAAACCACTTCGAGTTCAAGCCCTCAGTATGACCATTCATAATGATCTCACCATTCAGATTCACACCGCTCAACTCGAAGCTTTGAAACCCGAAAATGTCAAAAGCGAAGCCTTACGAGGCATCGATAAGCAATTCGAAATCAAACCTAATGGTGTTAGGTACTTCTCAAATCGAATCTGGTTGCCTAGTTTTGGGAACCTACGAGACTTGGTGATGGATGAAGCTCACAAGTCTAAATATTCTATCCACCCTGGATCCGACAAAATGTATTACGGCATCAAAGAATTCTATTGGTGGCCGAACATGAAAGCCGAAATCGCCACATATGTCAGCAAGTGCCTTACTTGCTCGAGAGTCAAAACTGAACATCAAAAACCTTCTGGTTTACTTCAACGACCCAACATTCCTGAATGGAAATGGGAACAAATCGCCATGGATTTCATAACCAAACTACCCAAGTCATCGAGCGGTTGCGATACCATTTGGGTGATCGTCGATTGTCTCACCAAATCTGCTCATTTCTAGGCGATCAAGGAAACCGATAAAATGGAACGCCTCTCACAAATCTACATCAAAGAAATTATTTCTCGACATGGTGTTCCAACCTCAATTATCTCTGACAGAGACGCTCGTTTCACATCTCACTTTTGGCAATCACTCCAAAAATCATTAGGTACCCGACTTGATATGAGTACCGCATACCATCCTCAAACCGATGGCCAAAGTGAACGAACCATTCAGACACTGGAAGATATGCTACGAGCTTGCGTAGTTGACTTCGGTGCAAACTGGGAAAGACACCTGCCATTGTGCGAGTTTTCCTACAATAACAGTTATCATACCAGCATTAAGGCTGCACCATTCAAGGCACTGTACGGTCGTAAGTGCCGATCACCGGTCTGTTGGACCGAAGTGGGAGAAAGCCAACTCACTGGTCTTGAACTCATACACGAAACCACTGAGAAAATTGTTGAGATCCAAAACCGACTTAAAGCCGCACGTGATCGTCAGAAAAGTTATGCTGACGTGAGGCGCAAACCACTCGAGTTCCAAGTTGGGGATCGAGTACTCCTTAAAGTATCGCCTTGGAAAGGCGTAATCCGATTTGGCAAACGCGGGAAGTTAAATCCTAGATACATTGGCACTTTTGAGATCCTCAAAAGGATTGGCCCTGTGGCATATCGACTGCAGCTGCCAGCTGAGCTCAGCAGCGTGCACCCTACTTTTCACATTTCTAACCTAAAGAAATGCCTGTCTGATAAGACACTCATCCTCCCACTTGACGAGATTAGCGTCGATGACAAACTTCATTTTGTTGAAAAACCTGCGGAAATCATGGACCGTGAGGTCAAACAACTCAAACAAAGTCGTATCCCCATCGTTAAGGTCAGGTGGAATTCGCGGCGTGGTCCGGAATTCACTTGGGAACGGGAAGACCAAATGCGACTCAAGTATCCTCAGCTATTCGCTGACTCTACATCAAACGCCACATAGAACTAAATTTCGGGATGAAATTCTCCTAACAGGGGGAGAATGTAACACCCGCCAAATTAGGACTAGTGATTAGTACCTAATCAGTTGTTAATACATGTAATTAGTCCTTAGATTAGGATAATTAATGTATCTCAATATATATTGATGAATATATACGAACATGCGATTTGATTAAATCGTACGCAATCCCAAATCGAATGTAATTCGATTCAATTTATACAGACGTTGGTGAACATTTTTATTAAACAATATAATATTATTTAATACAACTATTATATCCAAAATATTATGTTAATAATATTTCATATTTATTGCGTATCGTGCAAACACGGATTACGCGGTTAAAAATAACAAACACACAAACAAAAATGAAACAAGTTAAGTTATATTTTATAACTCAATTATTAAAGTAATTAGTGAAATATTTTAATTAAAATATCGGGAAGTTATTCGTATCTTAAAATGTGTGTATGAAGCGCGAAATAAATATTTAAACGTTCAAACGATCTAGAAAACAAACACTGCACGGAGCGCGTACGCGGGAGAACGAAAAACTGGTGAAGCCCACACTCGGTGGACCCCACCAGCCACCCCCCCTCCCCTCTCTTTTCCCTCTTCTCTTCCCTCCTTTCTTCTCATTCCCACCATCCACTTTTCTCTCTCTTTCTTCTTTTCTCTCTACAAACTCCATCACCACCACCACCTCTAAATCACAAAATTACACCACCAAACGACCTCGGTTTTCATCGCTCATTTGGAAGAAAAGAACCACCTCGCAACGATCTACATTTCCATCTTTCCGGATTCTCCCCGCGTTAAGTTGTAAGTTTCCGACAAAACCCGCAACTCCTCGATTTTTAGTGTTTTCAAGCTTTAATTGTTTCTTCAAGCTTAAAATGTCCATATAAGGGTTGGGTAAAAGGATCAGACCAAACGGAAACCGAAAAACTCATTTTTGGCTCAAAAATCCGTCATCAGACCTAAGTGTCGCATAGACAGCAGCAGCTATGCGTCACTTCGTGCGTCACTTAAGTGACGCATAGAGTGACGCATAAAACCCTAACTTTCCGTCACTTGCTTAAGTGCCGCACAAAACCCTCCTTTCCCGACACTTCTACCGTCACTTGACTAGTGACGCACAACAACTTTAACCGACACTTCTAGCGACACTTCTTAAGTGACGCCAACAATCAAATTCTGATTTCAATCCGTCACTACCTAAGTGACGCCTAGTACGATACCCGACACTTATACCGACACTTATACCGACACTTACCTTAGTGACGCCCTACCATGCGTCACTTCCCCTAAGTGACGCACATGCTCAGATTTACTATTTTTAGCGACACTTCCCAAGTGTCGCCCAAGCCCCTAAGTGACGCTATAAGTGACGCATAAACAGAAGGTTTCAAACTAATTTTACACTAAGTTTTGAGGCCCAAATTTGACGCCCCATTTCACCCAAATTCAAGTCCATGTGCGTTTTTCACCAAAGCAATATAGTAGAAATAAAAATTTTCTAAGCTGACCTAGCAGCTCGACCCCAGCCAAAGGCGCTGCTCCCGGACCCCCGTCATTAACGGGCTTCGCCCTTACCCTAGGTTCACGAGTAACGGTGTTACATCTAAACTTGCACACAAAGTGTTAAACTTGTATAACATCAAACACGAATACGACACAACTTCTAAAACACATTGGAACTTACTTTTAGGTATAACACTTCAAAATCATCAAAATAATAATGTGGGATTATTATTACAAACAATCACCAACGGGCCATACACATTTTCAAACACTTAAACAAACAACCAAATCGTGGTAATTTGGACATTCTAGTTGGACAAACAACTACAAGGTAGTCTTATGAGATGCCTTCACATGTTTATAACCATCGCGTGTCGTGGACACCCTCAGGTTACAAGTCTTTGGACTTCGATTCTTGGCTAATCAATCTCATCTTATCTAGATAAACTCTTCAGGCTCAGGTGAGTCTCATGGCCCCTCTTTTTACTGTTTATTAGGGGTGTGATACATTGCTCTGTTTTTAACACATGAACGCGAGTACATATTTCCATATACTACATGAGTTGTTTTCAACTAATCAAACCAAAGTCCTCTGTCAGTATAGTCTGGTAATACGAAAGTAGTGTGAATATTAGTATATGGTACCATATAGGATTGACCCTCCTCGTCCGGGTTAGCAAGCACTAACCGGGTAAACGGACGTACTAATATTTGGGAAGACGAGTGTAGATTAGGTACTCGTGGAGGCACCTCGCTCGGAATTCTCTATATGGGACCCGACCCTCGAGTTAAGCTCAGACTATGCGCTCATGGTTGTATACATTATCTGTAACTTTATTTGCCGGATGCAAATCAATACTTAAATCTTGCGGTTCATAGAATATTATTTGATTCTCAAACCTGTGAGCTCACTAGCGTTAGCAGACCCATTTTAGCATGTATCACAGGTACTCAGCAGTAGATTTGGACTGCCCATCAGGATGCATCTTAGCTCGAGTCTTCATGCAAACTTCAGAGATTTCATTGCATTATTAGATTTTGTATAACTAATTATGTACTTAAATCTCTCATATTACGAACACGAGCTATGTATGAGTTCAAACTGTTGTAAACCTTTTAATATTAATATATTTTGTTAAAACGACGCATATAGAGTCGTTTGCTATATATCTGTGTGCTTTGATCATTGATTAGTAACACCCAAAGTATGCTTCCGCGAATCATTAAATTTGGGGGTGTTACAAATAATTTCAAGGTAATATGCTTAAAAATGCTCGTAGAACGTGATTGTATTGTGTATGCTCTATTTTGTACGTTATTTAACCATTTTGATTGATTTTTAAAGCAACGCCTCATTTTTAGCCTTGATGATGAATTATGGTAAAAAAAAGTATTGATATTGAATTATTTCATCTAATTTGGGGTTAAAAGGTGGAAATTATGTACGTAAAAACGTGACTTTTTACATCCAATCAGTGTAGGTGATGGAAATGATCTATCATTGGAGAGATCAATCTAATGAAGCAATGTCACTACTTCTTCAACTAGATTTTGTTAACGAAGATCAAATGAGTTAAAAAGCTCATCATACTTGAACAACCACTCAGGTCCTGTACCTTGAGGAGGCTTAGTGTATCGCAAACACTTGACTTCAAAATGCTCCTCAATCCTTTTTGTTGATTTATTGTCGACTCTTTTATTTGGGGAATTTGAAGAATACCCAAGAAAGATTCCCTCGGTAGCCTTATCACCAAATTTAGAGAGTTTATCTTTTGATATCATTATCAAGCACAGACACCTAAACAGTTCTAGAAACTGCAAATTAGGCTTACGGTTGTTGAATAACTCATAACAAGTCTTGTTCTTCTTTTTAACCGTGAGGACCCTATTCAGAACATAACAGGCAGTGCTGATTGCCTATGCCCAGAAAATGATAGGTAACTTTGAATCCGCTAACATAGTTCGAGCTGTCTCAATGATGCTTCGATTCTTACGTTCTACAACTCCGTTCTGTTGAGGAGTTCTAGGAACACTGAATTGATGGCCAATGCCCTTTGAAGCACAATACATCTCGAGAGTTGAATTCTTGAATTCAGTTCCATTGTCACTTCGCAGTATCTTAACTTTTAAGTTGCATAAATTAGCCAACTTATGACATAGATATACCAAAATCTTAGCAGTTTCATCTTTGGATGCAAGAAAATATACCCAAGAAAATCTTGAGTAGTCATATGTAACTACCAGACAATACGATCTTCCACCCATACTCTTAGTAGAAATAGGACCAAACAAGTCCATATGCAATAGTTTCAATGGAGCAGCAATGGAATTCACCAACTTAGACTTATGGGACTTTTATGGAGTTTTCCCTTATGACAAGAAATGCAATCATCTTTTAATGCAAAAGACTGTTTGGAAACTCCATTCACCAGATCATTCTTAATCAAAAAAATCGTCTTGCGAAAATGAAAAGATCTCCCATTCACCTTTGCCAAAGTAGTGATTCCTTTTTTGAATCCTTAGACAAAAGACAAGTGTATTCAGAAGTTGTCTCAGTGGTCCGCATATCCAGAATATAAGTATCATTCCTTCTTGGAGCGCGCATTAGTACCCATTCTTCCGGAATTACAAATCCAGGCTTCAAAATAGCACATTCCTTATCCGTGAATGCTGCTGTATACTTCTTATCACAAACATGTGAAGCACTCAACAAATTGTGCTGAAGCTGTTCCACGTAGTTAACTTTCTCGAAACTTACTTTCCCATTAGTAAGTGTTCTTTGTCCCGTAATCATCCCACCAGTATCCCCTGCAAAGGCAACATATCTTCCATCTAAAGGTTTAATATCCGTCAGAAGAGACACATCGCCTGTCATGTGTCGCGAGCAGCCACTATCCATGTACCATTTACTATCCTTTATACGTTCAGACTGCTGCAATACAAAATCAGAAGAATATTAGTGAGAAATCGAGACCCAAGCCTTTACAGACTTAGGTCTTCCGAAGTCATCAACAATAATCACATCAGATAGAATTTTATTTTTTTAAAAATCAGAATTTTCATCTGATGTGTTATTGTTGACAACCGAAGAGTCAACGAAAGACTCTTTTTGTTTCCAAACTTTAACCGGTTCAGAAATTGATTTTGAAGTAATGTTGGGCTTTTGCTTTGGCAAAGATTTTTGCCCAACATCCTTCGGCTTCTCAACTGGCTTGGGAGAGTTTGAAGTACGCCTAGATGGTGAGTGTGAGAAAGAATTTTGATAAACCGAGTTTCTAGGAATATCTCTCCCATAACGCTGATGAGAAAGCTTTGGACAATTACGAATTAAATGTCCTTGTCTCTTACAGTAGAAACAAGAACTATTCTCAACAAACGGTTGAGGCTGAGGACTTACCAAAGGAGGTGTAGAAGCATGTTGTGTATCGCACCTGTCGTTGAAATTTCTAATGGTGATGCAAAGCAACAGTGGGTTTTAAGTTTATAAGGCTGGGGCCTAGGGTTACTAATATTACTAATCTAAGAGCTAGCAAAGGATAAGTATGACCTAGGATCGTTCTTCAAAGAGCGACGAATTGAAACTAGGGAATTTAGAAACTTTTATGTATTTTACTAGGGATAAGAGAGTTGATTTTGGTTTTGGGTTTTCTATCCTAAACTAAACTAAACTAAAAGTGGAGGTTACTTCGGGCGTCTAGCAATTAAAGCGATTGTCTACTATGAAGTGGTTTAGGTGTTAAATATGAAGAGTTCTAATGAGGATAAGTTCGTAAGTTAATGTGAGCTATTACTACAATCTTTCTATCGGACTAACGCGGAGGTGTTCACAATTAAGCATACAGAATGTCACGTGGGTTGCAGATTATATTAAAGCATACACTACAAAACCTCATAACTTAATATCAACCCCCTAGAATTCTCTCCTTTTTTTTTGGCGACTATGGCTTTTAACCTAAAACTTATTTCAACCCCCTAGAATTCTCTCCTTTTTTTTTGGCGACTTTGGCTTTTAACCTAAAACTTATTTCGATCCAATCTTCATAATCGGCTCAATAATTCTCAATATTATTGTGGCCGGTTTATAGGGTTGATTTGAATTCGGTTCTTAGGGGTTCCAAAATTTGGTATCCATTGAAAGTTCACCAATTCCAAAGTTCCCATATAATTAAAAAAATGATTATATTGATTTGGGAATCTGTTTTTTTGTTTTCCTTGTTAGCCGACATACTTTTGTTCAATTTAATTCTTGGCCGACAATGGGATTGAATTTTAAGTTTATTTAAGTTTAATCCTATTTTTAATTGTATATTTTTGTATATGTGGTTTGTCTAAAATTTCACTCGTCATCCTTGTACTTTTTTTTTTGCACTGGTTATCCCTGTGGTTGCTAATTGTTTCACTCGCAGTCCTTGTCAGTAACGACCGTTAGTTTTTTTTGTTAAAGGACCATCCGTGTAATTTTTTTTCTGAATTTTAAGTTTATTTAAGTTTAATCCTATTTTTAATTGTACATAGCTAATTTATTTTTTGAATAATCTAATCAATTTAATTAATTATTTTAATCAATTTCTTTTGTGACAATTAATTTATTCTAATTTTTAAGTGTACCGATCTATATAAACCACTAAAAATATAATAGTTTAAAAATATAATAGATTTTTAATTAGTTTATACTTTTAGTTTTGCATATCATCATCGATTTCACAACTCCGTATATACAATTTTACATGTCTACATATATATTCCTAATTGTTTTGTATACCATATAAACAATTCTACATGCCTACATATAAATTACTAACAGTTTTGTATACCATAATTTTTTTTGGAAAAAACAATGTAAAAATTTGTCATGTACTTTTTTAAACTATTATATTTTTAGTGGTTTTATATAGATTGGGACACTTGAAAAATAGAATAAATTAAATGTCATAAACAAAGTTAATTAAAATAATTAAATTAAATTGATTAGATCATTCAAAAAATAAATTAGCTAAGTACAGTTAAAAATAATATTAAATTTTAAATAAATTTAAATTTTGAAATTTTTTTACACGGATGGTCCTTTAACGAATAAAACTAACGGCCGTTAGTGACAAGGACTACGAGTGCAACATCTAGCAACCACATGGATGATCAATGCCAAAAAAAAGTACAAGAACGACGAGTGAAATTTTAGACAAACCACAATGACGAACGGTGTAAAAAAGTCTTGAATTAATGATTCATAGTTGGCCGCCATTGCGATTTAATTACTAGCTGACTTTATTGAGTTCGATCATATTTAAATATTCATAGTTGGCCGATTGTTCTAAACTATATATATTTAATTATTCATCATGTTTTTTTAATTATTGGTTGTATATGCATGCGTTTATATCAGATTTGTGATACTGCGCATATTCTTGGTCGATTTATTTTTTGGGCACATCAACGATTTATATTTTGGATTTCACAAGAGGTTTGAGCAGGTTTGGCCGAATTGTTGGACAGTTATTTGGCTGATTGATTATTGAGGTATTATTTGGACTTGATTAATAGCAAGTTTGAGGGTCGATTGAAGTTAATAATTTTCTAATGATGAGGGAAAAGAGAGATGGAATACCTACAGTAAGAAAAGTCAGCCTTGGTTCAAAATCGATTAGAATGGTTGATGGAAAATTGGTCAGAGCTGACGGACTTCATGTTCCGTCTACTTATTATGGTGATGAACACGATACTAGTTCCAGCGATGGTACACCAGTTAAACCAACTGTTTCGTATGCTAGTGTGGTGAACGAGGAAGCAAGTAAACAGAATGTAAACTTTCGTCTATTTGAAACTCAACCTGGTATTGACAATGTGGATGTTCAGATTCCTATGTCTTCGGTTTTGAAAGCTATGCTAGATTTGAGAATACTTTGTATGGGTATTTTCTTGGTAAGCGAGTGATGTGCCGTAGATCACCGAAACACAATTAGAACTCAAGTATTTGTGCGGAAATCAAACACTTGATCAGGATATGAATTAGATAATGATAAGTGAAACAAACAGATAAGTAATTGAGTAAAAAATGCTTTTGTATTAATCACAAAGTCAGAGAGAATTTCTCAGAAACAAGATTACAAAAGGCTTATCCCAGAAGTCTAATAAAATTGACTAACTCAAGTCTATTTATAGACTAACACCTTATGCGACAATTCACTAAACAGTTTGACTTTAGTCAATCCGTCAATAAGCATTCACGGATTAACCATACATGTGACAATAACCTATTCACGATTTAAACCATTCATGCGACACTACCTATTCACGGATCTTACTATTGTCGCATCAGTAAACACTCAGACAAAAACGAAAATAATCAAGCTTTAGACATCTTTGTATCAACAAACTCCCCCTTGGATAATGCTTGATTTTCTTGAAACTTTGAAGCTTTAAGTATATTCAGGCAAGTTGCATCCAGCATAAACTCCTTGAGCGCAACAGACTTCGACAACTCTTTGAAATTTCAACGCCATGAATTCATCATCAAAAGCATCATCATAGATGATTGGGTTCAACAGAAGAGCTTCAAGATCAGGCTTTGAAAGATTTATCAAGCTCAAAGGATCAACGATATAAATAATCGTTTCACGGTTCCACATGATCTCTCCATTGACATCTCGATCGTAACAAGCAATCTCTGTTTCTCCTCCTGTGTTTCCATTATACTTCCAATAGCTTACAAATTTCTAGATATTTATCGGAAGTTTTTCAAGTGGAATTCTTTTCTAACATTTTACCCTTGGATAAGTAAGAATTACCCGTGGTTGATTAGAGATGGGTTCAATGTCAAAATAATCCACCGTTCTTCTAGGAAACGTCTCTTTCACCCAAGTATATTTTCCTCTGAAGCATTAACGTGCGAGAACCTCCGTCATCCAATTTATCAAACCATTTTTAGAATGATTAATAATATCAATTGAAGCAATATGGTTGATTTCACACTTTGGAAGCTTCTCAAGGGCTTTAAACGTTGGAGAAAAATATTGTACCCCATCAGTTCTCTTGATGATAAACACCTTGTTGTCGTTATCATATTTCCATCTTATAATTCTCCCAACACATTCATACCTTGGAATTTTGAAGAATTTTCAGGTTTTTGTAATTTCCGATTCAGGTTGCTCAGAAAACCACCAAGGAACTTTTTGTTCAGGTTCCTTTTCTTCATCAGAATCTACCCAAAATCCCTCTTGCGAGTCCAAATCAGATTGAACATTTTCAGGAAACAGTTCATCATCAGAAACTTGCCAATCTTCCACATGAACTCCATCAAAATTAGGCTCAAACCCTGGAGGAAAGATATCTTCAAAATCATCATCATCATATCTACCTTCGTTGCATAATTCAATGAATGGAATCAAGTCTTCAACAATGATATTCAAAGGAGTAGGACAGAGAAATTCTTCTTCATTATCATTACTATCTGACAGCTCTTCTTGATCAAATCTTTGTGAAGATTCACCAGTCTCAAAGATAGAAGTTTCTTTAATATCATCAAAGAAGTTTTCAAGATTAAAATCATAATCATTCACATCTGTTTCTCCTAGATCATCAAACTCCATATTCTCAAAGCTTGGCTCAGGAGTAATTATAAAAGCAGGAATAGCACTTATTGGTTCTACATTTAAAGGTTCTTCCTCTTCATCTCTCTGAACTAAAACAATAGCTGAAGAAAAATTTGGATGATCACCACCATCATTTGCTCCAGAATCATCAGAATCCTCATCATCATCACTATCACCCTCACCATCTCCTTCATCATCATCACCTTCAACATCATCAACGTTATCACCAATATTTCCAACATCACCATCATCACCATCATCATCACCATCTCCTTGATTATCATTATTCTGATTATCATCAACTTCATTTATATTCTCCCCCTGATCACCTAATTTTTCGTTTAAGATAAAGATTTCTTGCTCAAGTGATTCTATTCGTAATGTTTGATCAACAAGTTGTTTGCTTTGATTTTCAATAATAACATCTTGAGACCCAATACGTTGTAGAGCATGAAATAAATCACTCCGCAATTTCTCCACAATTAACATCAAGGGTGACACAGCCCGTTGAAGTGAAGCATCCAAAGCTGCCATACTCACAGTAGGAATAGGTGTGGTTGAGGAAGTTCCAGCATCTGTAAACAATGGTGTAACAGGTATAGGTGAAGAAACAGGAGGATTAGTTGAAATACCAGGTACTGAAGAGACAACCGGCATAGATATAGAAGAATACGAAGGCATTGCTGAAGAAGTAGTAGGCACAGATTCAGATGTTGTAGAAGAAGTCACCAGTAGATAAGAAGTTCCAACCCCAGAAGATACAACCAACTTTCTTCGTTGAGTCGGTCTTGACTCAGGAATATATTCAGGATCCCTTGTTTCCTCTCTTTGTCGTCTTAAGTCTTGACGTTCTTTCTTAATATTTTCTTCTGTGAGACGTTGAGCAGCTAATGATTCTTCCATAGTCTTTGGACGAATAGGTTCTTCATCCTCAGAACTGGACGATTCTAACTCAACAGAAGGATCAGGGTTATGTGGAACATTTTCATCATCCGCACCTTGAATCATAAGAACATCATCCTCTCCTTGAACTGACTCCCCCTCAGCTGATTCACTATCAGTATCAGATTCCATTTGAATTGCAAGTTGAGGCGGAAGAAAGTGTTCATCAATCACGTATCCAAATAACTCAACCGTTGGTGGTGTAGGCTTACCCCTATAACTATTACAATCAGCAAACAGTCTTTTCGGAATCGAAGTGTAATTTAGAGTATTGCCATGGTAAGTAATCCCTTGAATGTGTTGATCAAAGATTAGTTGAAGAAATCGTGGATACATGAAAAATCCATCTTCATTGATATTTCCAGCCAGATTCTCGAAGATATATCTTGAAAAGTTATATGGAATGTTAAGAACAAGTGCAGTCATCAAGCCAGCTAAGTAATAGCTCATCGCATCAAACCCAGCTTTCCTTGGAGAAATGCAGCAAATCAGTGTATGGGCAAGAAACTTCCAGTGAGGACAAAAGTGATTTTTAAGTATCTGTACATCCTGTGGTCCTTTGATACATCCCATTTGTAGAAGACAATCATCAATAATGGTTCTGGGAATATCATTGGAAGCATTTATATCGTCTCCGAATTGCAAAGTATGCCTGATTAATTCCTCAGTAAGCACAAGAGTTGTTCCATCGACTGTAGTCGTGATGCAATGTGGTTGAACATCCGTATGATATGCAGCCGTCATCCAGAAATCAGTCATATGTTCTTCATAGAGATTTTCTACTTGGACTGATAATGCATAAGAAATTTTGGATCGCAACAAGAACCTAATCATAGGAAAGTATTTCCTGTTTTCAGGTTTGTCAGGAGCTTCAAGAAGATAGGCTGTAGCATTATGTCGCTTTTCAAAGATGACTGCTCTTCTTTGTACTTTAGGTTGTGCTGCTGCAATAGGATCTGCTGGTTCTGCCATGATATAAATACACAAGCTGCACAAAGTATTTGTTAAGTAACAAACAGAAAACTTCAAGTGTCTAAACAAAAACTTTCTAAGTATAGACTTCATGCGACAATAGACCATGCGATAATAAGGAAAGTGTACTGTTCATACGACAATTCTAATATGACAAATATAAATCACGGATTGAAAAATGTTTAACAAAAATTAATCCGTGAGTGCTATTGTCGTAGTACTGTTCATACGACAATGATAATACGACAAATAGAAATCACGGAATAAAATTTGTTGAACAAAAATAATCCGTGAATAATATTGTCGTAGTACTGTTCATCCGTGATTATGTACTGTTCATGTGAGAATGTATAATTGTCAAAAAGTCTTGGTCAAACAAGTCAAAGGTCAATTCAAAATATTCACGGAGCACTGTTCATGCATGAATATAGTATTCACGCAAAAACCCTAAACACTGTTCATCGGTCAATGAATTGTCGGACAAAGCAGATTCAGCACTGTTCATGAACAGTGGTTTTGAATACAAAATCGACGATTAAACAATATATACAGAGAGATAATGGACGAAAATTATACCAATCGAAGCGTAGAAGTTAGGCGCACACTTCTATCGGAACAAATCATGTAAGTCGCAAAAATCAGAACGAAATCAAAGAAAGAATGTTGTGGTCTGCGTTTTGTCGGATACCAGTGTATTGTTGGAAATTATTTTGACGGAGAAAAGTGGAAATGAAAAGGTTATTCAAATTTTGAAATATATATATATCTTTTCACCTTATTTCTTTGTGAGTAATTTCCAAAAATACAATGAGAAAACATTTTGATTGAATAAAATATACTTTGGATAAAATGCGAAACTAAAAATTTAAAAATGTAAAAAATCTTTAAACTGAATATTTACAAAATAAATGCAAAATATTTTTGTTGGGGTAAATATTATGAATTGGGATCATATTGGGATAAATGAATGTATTATAATTTTTATTGTTTAGAAATGAAAGTCTTATTTTGATAGTATATTTAACCTCTTTAAATTTACTTAGCATTAATAAAACATTCTTTCTAAGAATCATTCTACATGTGATAATTGGTATTAGTGTTTGTCTTAAACACTCTTGCATTTATAAATCTTAAATTTTATTATTAGCATGCATATTACTTTATATAATCTAAATAAAAATATATTTTCAAATTCATAATATATTAATATTTTCATATAAAGGGTGAGAATATGATGATATCTTTAGAAGTACATACATATGTTGGAATGACACTTAGTCACATATGTCATACCCCGGGTTGGACTTATAAACAGTATCACAGGTCTATACATCGTATAACAGAGTGATAGAGTTTATTTGATTTTGTTATATGAATCTTTTGGAAGATTTACATGTCCATTTATAAAAATATATTTAAACTAAGGTCTGTACTCAGTACAACAAATAGTCAAATATATTTTCCCAGATATCATAATATAAAGACCTTAAATCATGAATCATAATATACTAATCCTTCAAAATTTAAGACATTTTATCATCATTTTGATAACATTTTGATTGTCATATATTAATATTGGATTATGTAAAAATAATATGCACATATTTTTAACATTTCTTAGACAAGATAGTATAAATGCAAAAATGCCTACCAATATATCACATATAAAAGAAATTAGTAGAAAATTTGGTTTAAAAATGCTATGTAAACCTATTAACACATCAAATATAGTACTTATCATTTCTTTATTGTTTATTTAGTAATACATTTCCCAATGTTCTATCATTTCTCAACTTTTTACACAAAATCTCCCCCGATTTTTTATTTTTAAATGTTTTTGGAGTTTTATGATTTTTCTGATGTTTTTGGATTTTTTATTTTTATAAAAGAAAACAACAAACAACAAACAGAAAATATAACTTAAAGATCCAAAGTTTACTTAATTTGATCCAAATGTTTCATGCCGAGCATAGAAATGAGTTTCTCAAAACGTGGTTTTGAAAAAGCTTTGGTAAACAAATCAGCTCTTTGTTTCAATGTGTCAACATGAACCAAGATAATCAAGTTTTTCTCATAGCAATCCCGTATGAAGTGAAAACGAATTTCAATATGTTTAGTTTTTGAGTGCTGTACGGGATTACGTATGATACTTATGGTTGCAGTATTGTCAATATGCAAAGGAGTTTGGGTAAGAAGTAAACCATAATCTCGAAGTTGTTGTTGAATCCAAAGGATTTGCGAACAACAACTGGCAGCAGAAATATATTCTGCCTCCGCAGTAGAGGTAGAAACCGTGTTTTATTTCTTGCATTGCCAAGTCACGAGACGTTCTCCTAAAAATTGACATCCACCAGATGTGGATTTGAAGTCAATACTACATCCGCCATAGTCAGAATCAGAATATGCAGAAAGTGAAAAATCTGCATCATTTGAATACCAAATGCCTAGATCAGGCTTTCCCTTCAAATAACGAAAGATTCGCTGTACGGCCTTCAAATGTGAGATTTTGGGATTTGCTTGATACCGCGAGAAAATAGACACAGCAAACATAATATCAGGTCTTGAAGCAGTTAAGTACATAAGAGAACCAATCATTGATCGATATTCCTTTTGATCAGTTGGTGATTCATCAAGAGCAGGACCAAGTTTGTCAACAAGATCAATGGGGGTTGAAATAGATTTGACATCCACCATCTGAAATTTCTTTAAGATGTCATGAACATACTTTGTTTGATGTATGAAAATGCCCTTGTCTAGTTGCTGAACTTGCAAACCTAGGAAGAAAGACATTTCCCCCATTGAACTCATTTCAAACTTAGACTTCATGATATGCTCAAATTCTTTGCACAAACTGTCATTTGTAGACCCAAATATAATGTCATCTACATATACTTGAACGAGAAGCAAACTTCCTTTTGTTTTCCGAATGAAGAGTGTACTGTCAATTTGACCCCGTAAAAACCCATTAGCAAGAAGATGTTGAGATAAAGTCTCATACCAAGCTCAAGGAGCTTGATGTAACCCATATAAGGCTTTATCCAACCTAAACACATGATCTGGGTATTGAGGATCTTCAAAACCTGGAGGTTGTTTGACAAACACTTCTTCATGCACTTTCCCATACAAAAAATGCACACTTGACATCGAGCTGATATACTTTGAATTTCATGAAAGAAGCAAATGCTAGAAAAATCCGAATGGATTCAAGTCTAGCAACTGGAGCAAACACTTCATCATAATCCAAACCTTCAATCTGAGTAAAGCCTTGAACCACTAATCGTGCTTTATTACTGTCACACCCCGCTAAAGCGGAAACACGAGATGTAACAGTACCGGGTAACAATGCATAAGATATAGAAGTAACACCATACATGATTTGTAGAAAGTATTACAAGTTATTACAAGTTCAACCCATAGTTTCAAAAGAGATTACACCAAGTTCATAAAGGTTTCCAAAAGATAGTCATAATTCAAAGTGAAGCAAACGCATATGAGTATGCATCCATGCAAAAGTGCTCCTAGAATGCACCTTATTGTCGTTCGCCTGAAAAGCATGATAAAACAAAAGGGTCAACTATGGTCATAGTTGGTGAGTTCACAGGTTTAATGTCACAATTAATTGAACGAAAAGTTTTGCTCCTAAGAGACATAAATAAAATGATTGGTTGTAATAGTTGCGAATATGAAAGGTAATATACAAGAGTGTTAATGCAATTGAGGCCACTACTTAACCGATTCAACCGACACATGCCCAAGCTCCATGTTCTATCGCTAACATGAGTAAGGTGATACTATGCACTCACGAACAGTGTGAGTGAGGAGTGGTTTCCCTCTAAATAGCGCTATCCATAAATATCAACGGCTCGTCTGGCTCTCGGACGAGTTAATAAGTAGTGTAAACTGTATTTCCGGGGACTTTAGCACGATAGTACTCAAGCATAACAATAGTATATACTAATTCGCATAAATAGTATAGCAAAAGTTCAACAAGTTCATAAAGAGTACAACCAATTTAGTTAAAGTTCGAGATCATGCTTTTCACCCCAAAATAATAAACAAGTAAAAAGGGGCTGTGAAAACTCACTATTGAGTGTAAGAGTAAACGATGAATGTAGCGCGCGTGCTTGTCGGGTATGACTCCTATCCAAGACCTATGAACATGAGGTTTCTAATTAGTTTCTTGGTAATTTAGGTTTGATAGGATTGCTTAGCTAAATATTTAGATTACAAAGTGCCAAAATGGTTTGTTTGCTTTGAAGTTTGTTAATGTCCAATAATTACGTTGAGTATAATAATGAATATACAAGTGTATAATGTCTCGCAATCGTTTATGTCCAAATTTCATAATGTTTTGAGTGTTAGAACTTTGGTTCCTCCCAAATTATGATTAACAACACACAAATCGATAAATACATCATAAGACACCCAAACCCCCTTATGGTTATCATTCATTCCAAAAATAGTAAGTTTCATATTTTCGAAATCGAGACCGATTATTGTTGACTCAGTCAAACCTTCTCGGTTTGACCCGAAACTTTTACCAAAATCAGTCCATATTCTTATTTCCAGAAAATTACCTCAGTTGGTTTAATTTATTAAAAATACTTATGATCCGAAATAAAATAAGGAAAAAATCGCAGATCATCTTCATTATGTTATCTATTTACTGTAATTTTTCCATGGATTTTAGTGAAGTCCAAGTATTTATTATTTTTACTTTTACCATCTGAGGTCAGATCTGAACATATGTATGCAATTATTATTTTTGTACAAAATGTACAAGGAATCAAGAAAAGTGGTCTTCTTGAAAGTTGTAGCCAATGAAAATTTTAAACTTTTGGCGTTGGTTTCAAGTCATTTGGAGTTGTAATGCTCCAGTTATGATTAAAACATTGAGATGAAAGTTTCTGCCTTAATCTAACAGATTATACATCTTTATTCACAAAAATTATAAAAAATATCAAATGAACTCATAAAAACATGAGGCTTATGTGGTTGGAAATTTAACTTCCAGAACTTGATTCTAGACTATAAAAACATCCATTTTCATGAAGAAATGATTTTTATAAAAATCATTGAAGTGGAAGAAGCTTTCTGGACAGAAAGTTGTAAACTCATGTTTGAGTGTTTCATTCAAAATGATGAACACCAAACATGAAATAAAGAAGATTATCATCTTTTGATCTTTAAATCCATGTTCTAACACATGCATGGTGTTGAAATACATCCATGATATATTAGAGATGATTATTAACATAAAAATTCAAGATTTAACATAAAGATGAACAAGATTTCAACAATATCACTACAATAATTCAATTTTTCACTTGATTTTCGGTTTGATCATGGGTTACCCTTTCTTTTAACACATGAGGGTGTGAAAAGAGATAACCTACAAACATCAAGCATTTTATGAGGATTTTAGCCATGGAAAAGGCATAAAATCCGAATTTTATGAAGGAAAATGCAAGAAAATGAAAGATAGATGAGTGTAGATGTTATAGATTACCTTTCTTGTTCTTATTTGGTGATAAACACTCTTAAAAATATGGGTTTAAGGCTTGAATGTGACTGATTTTTGAGAGGGTTTTGGAGAGAAGAAGTGTGTGTTTTTGAGAGAGAATTGAAGAGAGTGAAAGTAGGTGTTTTGGGAAAAATGTAGGAAGTAATGAGTGTATGGGGAAATAAAAAGATTTGAAATGAAAAGGAGGGGGGGGGGTTGTGGCCGGTTTTAGGATGGGGGGGGGGCTATTTAATTTTTTTTTTTTGTTAAATAATGTATATAAATGTTGTATAATTAGTTTCTATTAAAGGTGTGTAAGTATTTGTATGTTAAGAGGTTTATTTTGTGATGTTTTGGTGATTAATATTTGAGTTATAAGATTTTATTTTCTAAGTTCTTGATATGGATTTTTAATAATTGAATTTGTCTAAGTTTGATGTTCATGAGTTATTTATCCGATTAAGTTTACATTGTCGAGTCACGGGAATTTCGGTTTGCGATTCGATAAGGATTTTGTTGAAACATAAGGAGATAAGTTTTTCATTGTTTAATTTGGCACTTCATAGCCTAAATTAATATGTCTAAAGGAATTTAAGGTTCACTAAGCAATCTCTAAGTCGTTCAATGGCTTTAGTAGACCTAAGAGGTCATAACCTTAAGTTTCACTAAGATAGAAGGAATGCTGTAAATTTAAGATTCGAGTGTGGTAATGACCTGAGATTTTGACGGATGTCACAGTATCCCACCGTTGAAATGAATTTCGTCCCGAAATTCAATCCGTCCCATAGGGTGGCGATACACTCGGAAATAGATGCAGATACTTGTGTCGAAATTGGTCCTCACGCTCCCATGTGAATTCGGGACCTCGTCGTGAATTCCATCGGACCTTAACAATGGGAATTCGGCTTCGTTTCAACCTTTTGACCTCGCGGTCCATGATCTCGAGTGGTTCTTCTATGAATTGGATTTTATTGTCAATCTGAATTTCCTCGAGAGGGACGACGAGTGTTTCATCAGACAAGCATTTCTTCAGGTTAGAAACATGGAAGGTGTCGTGAATGCTACAGAGCTCTTGCGGCAGTTTGAGTCGGTAAGCCACCGGACCAATATTTTGTAGTACTTCGAAGGGTCCTATGTACCTCGGGCTTAGTTTTCCTCGCTTTCCAAAGCGGACTACGCCCTTCCACGGTGACACCTTTAGAAGTACTTTATCACCGATTTGAAACTCTAGAGGTTTCCTACGGTTGTCTGCATAGCTTTTCTGACGACTTCTGGTTGTCTTCAGCCTTTCCATAATAGTCGTGATCTTGTCAGTTGTTTCTTGTATGAGGTCGAGTCTCGTCAATTGTCTATCGCCTGCCTCTAACCAACAAAGTGGTGAATGGCATTTACGCCCATATAAGGCTTCAAATGGCGCACACTTAATGCTAGTGTGATAGCTGTTGTTATAAGAGAATTCTACCAAAGGCAAATGAGTATCCCAACTTCCTCCAAAGTCGATCACGCAAGCTCGCAACATGTCTTCCAAAGTTTGTATGGTCCGCTCACTTTGTCCGTCAGTTTGGGGGTGATAGGCAGTACTTAAATCTAGTTGAGTACCCAGAGTTTTCTGGAATATTCGCCAAAAGCGCGATGTGAAACGACTATCTCTATCTGAAATGATGGAAAGAGGTATTCCGTGACGTGCAACAATTTCATCTATATAGATCCGTGCTAGCTTTTCCATCTTGTAATCTTCTCGGACCGGGAGAAAATGAGCAGACTTCGTCAACCGATCCACTATGACCCAAATCGAGTCATGTCCCCTTGCCGTCCTGGGCAACTTGGTTATAAAATCCATTGATATCTGCTCCCACTTCCATTGGGGAATTTCCGGCTGTTGTAACAAACCGGATGGTTTCTGATACTCTGCTTTGACTTTAGAACATGTCAAACATTTCCCAACATACAGAGCGATATCTTTCTTCATCCCTGGCCACCAATAATATTCCCTTAAATCCTTGTACATCTTATCAGCTCCTGGGTGAATCGAATATCTTGATCTATGAGCTTCATCCATAATGACATCCCTTAAGTTGTCGGTTCTCGGAATCCATGCCCTCTCCTTGAAGTAACGAATTCCATCAGTCTTAATCTCAAATTTCTGCTCTAGGTTATGCAGAGTCTCATTCTTTATATTTTTAGATCTTAATGCTTCCCTTTGAGCATCAAGGATCCGAGTTTTCAAACTTGTCTGAACCAACATTCCCAAAGCTCGTACCCGTGAGGGTCGTAACTTTTCCTTCCTACTTAGGGCATCAGCTACTACGTTTGCCTTGCCCGGATGATACTTGATCTCACAATCGTAATCACTAAGCAATTCTATCCACCTTCTCTGTCTCATGTTGAGTATTTTCTGGTCAAAGATATGCTGAAGACTCTTATGGTCAGTATACACAATGCATTTTGCACCATATAGATAGTGTCTCCAGATCTTAAGGGCAAAGACTACAGCTCCTAGCTCCAAGTCATGTGTTGTATAGTTCTTCTCATGCTCCTTGAGCTGCCTCGATGCATAAGCGATGACTTTGTTCTTTTGCATCAGCACACATCCCAATCCTTGGTGTGACGCATCACAGTATACGACAAAATCCTCTGTTCCTTCGGGTAACGCCAAAATTGGTGCGTTGCATAATCTATGCTTCAGTGTTTGGAATGCTTCTTCTTGCATTTTACCCCAAACAAACTCCTTTGCCTTTTGGGTCAATTCTGTTAATGGCTTGGCGATTTTTGAAAAGTTCTCAATGAATCTTCGGTAGTAACCAGCCAATCCCAGAAATTGACGAATTTCCGTAGGGGTCCTCGGGGCCTCCCACCTCTTAATCGCCTCAATCTTAGCTAGATCCACCTGGATTCCTTTTTCGTTGACCACATGACCAAGAAAGTGTACCTCTCGAAGCCAAAACTCGCACTTTGAGAACTTAGCGTACAGTTTCTGGTCCTTGAGTAGTTCCAGTATCAACTTCAAATGGTGTTCATGGTCACTCTTACTTCGCGAGTAAATTAATATGTCATCGATGAATACAATCACGAACTTATCTAGGTATGGTCTGCACACCCTATTCATCAAGTCCATGAAAACTGCCGGTGCGTTTGTTAGTCCGAAGGGCATTACTAGGAATTCGTAGTGCCCATAACGCGTTCTAAAGGCTGTCTTAGGGATGTCTTCCTCGCGCACACTCACCTGATGGTATCCAGATCGTAGATCAATTTTTGAAAAATAGGATGCGCCTTGTAGCTGATCAAATAGATCATCTATTTGGGGAAGAGGGTATCGATTCTTAATAGTTAACTTGTTTAGTTCCCTGTAATCAATACACATCCGGAATGACCCATCTTTCTTTTTGACAAAGAGGACGGGAGCTCCCCAGGGCGATGAGCATGGTCGAATCAATCCTTTGCTCAAAAGTTCTTGTAATTGCTCCGACAGTTCCTGCATCTCAGCCGGTGCCAAACGATATGGCGCTTTAGCTACAGGTGCTGCCCCTGGAATTAGATCAATCCGAAATTCGACTTGCCTTGACGGGGGAAGTCCAGGCAAATCTTCCGGGAAAACTTCAGGGTGATCTCTAACCACAGGGATATCTTGGATACGCTTCTCCTTCAATTTCTTTTCTACCACGTGACCCAGAAATGCATGGCACTCTTTCTTCAGATACTTACGCATCTTTATGGTCGACACAATTTTTAGCTCTCGGCCGGGTTTATCTCCCTGCACAGCAAGAGTTTCTCCGTCTTGTAGAGGTATTCGGATGACCTTTTCAAAACAGACAATCTCTGCTCGGACCTTGGCAAGCCAGTCCATACCCACCACTACATCGAAACTCTTCAGTTCAATTGGAATTAGGTCGATATTGAATGACTTATCAGCTAGGTCCAAGTTACAACCTAAAATTATGTCCCTAGCCTCAAATTCATGGCCATTAGCATATTCGATAATATAGATCTCCTTTAGTTTGTCTGACTTTAAGTTAATCAGTGGCCTAAACTCTAGTGAGACAAAACTTCTCTCTGCCCCAGAGTCAAATAGTACAGACGCGTAGTGATTGTTTAAGAGGAATGTACCTGTCACAGCGTTCGGATCCTGCCTCGCTTCCTCAGTTCCAATGACAAATGCCCGTCCCCGCACTGGGCCCCTTTGATTTCCAGCATTGTTATTAGGAGCTCTATTCAGCCTTGGGCAAGTGTTTTTGAGATGGTCCTGGCTTCCACACTCAAAGCATGCTGCTTTTTGCCCATCACTCCCATTTCCATTCCTACAATACTTAGCATAGTGGCCTGCCCGTTTACACTTGTCGCACACCGGACAATTTCCTGAGTGGTGAAAGTTGCACTTGTTGCATTTTGGATGCGGACCGTTGTATTGCTTCGGTCCTTGGGCAACCACACCATAGTTTTTCGCCACCAGTTGCTTCTTATCCGGGTTACCACCGCCCCTGTTCCTTTGTTGGTTTTCCAGCTTCCTTTTTCCACCATCTTTCCCTTTGGACGATCCGCCTGATCTAATCACATCATTGGTCAGACGGTTAGCCAAGACCACAGCCGACTGAATGGTTGATGGATTCGCTGAGGTAACCATTCCTCGAATTTCTGGGGCCAAACCCCATATGTACCGGTCCACTTTCTTCTCCTCTGGGGTAACCATGTGGGGCACTAGCCTTGCAAGCTCATGAAATCGGGCAGTGTACTTATCGATGTCAGTCCCAACCATGGCATGGTTCCAGAATTCAGATTCCAATTTCTGGAGCGCATATTTTTGGACAGTACTCTTCTATCAACAACTTCTTCAATTCCTCCCATGAAAGGTTATACGCAGCTACGCGACCACGGGTCTGAATCTGGTTATTCCACCACATCAAAGCTCTTCCTTGAAACATGCATGACGCATATTCAACTTGGTTTCCCGGTGAGCATTTGCTGATGTGGAGCACTGACTCTATGCTTTCAATCCAGGATAACAGCCCAACAGCACCTTCTGTCCCGAAGAATTCCTTGGGACGACACAACATGAAGGATTTGTAGCTGCATCCTTGATTGTTGTTGGTAGGTTGTCCTCCCGGGTTCCCTTGAGCTGCATTGATACCCGCGGTGATTTGAGCAACGAGGTTAGGTAGTGCCGCGTTAAGTTCTCGAGTTACTTGTTCAGCTACGTTGTCTGTGTTTCTCCTTGGAGGCATGATTCTAAGTCAGGTAAAGGCTATTGGTTAGTGCTTGTATTGCGTATTTGTATTGTTACAACTTTAATATATTAGTAATTATTCAAAACTAAGTTATGGTAAAAGTTTTACTTTCAAGTAAGTGTGTAAGTAACTACCACAGTCATATAAAGTAAGCAAAATAAGGTTTTTCCATTAATAATCCAGAGTTTCAAAATTTGGATCAACCATTACATTACAATCCTTCATAAATAACTGAAATAAAATACATTCACTAAATTTTAAAAGTTGACGCACGCTACAAGCACTACACTTTAAACCAAACTCCCCAAACAAGTATTGCAGCCAAAAGAAACGTGAGCCCTGCTAACACTCTGCACCAAAATATCGCCGTACTCGCTGTGTCCCGAGCATCGCTCACCCGATAAATCAACCGCTCGGTTAGGTCTACAGTATTACCCAACATCTATCCATGATGGACAATGCTAGCCCTATGAGCCTGAAGCTCGTGAGTTATACCGTCTACCCTGCGTGCTAACCAGAAAGTCATGTTGGGATCTCGTGAAATCGGAATCCCAGAAACAGTCTCCGGGGGTACATTTCCTGAAGGTCAGGAAGGTCCTGTTCCTGGAGGGAAATCTCTGACTGCAAACCTAACAGGAGGGGCAACGCTCATACGAGCAGTGGCCCTCGATCGCACACCATTCTGAGGTGGCTGGGGTGAGACGGGTGTCGGGGTCATCCTAGTAGTTACCCTGGTGGCCTCTCGGCTGCTAACTTCATTTTCTGACTCTGGGTCCTCAGAGGGGTCCTCCTCAAAGGGTTCCTCCTCAGAGGGATCCTCCTCTGGCTCGTATCTCGGTGGGTTGTCGCGGGGGCGACCAGTGTAGTAACCAGAATCATCAGCTGATCCTAGAGCATGCAGTGAGGAGTGTGACATGGTAAGTCTGTACCAAAAGATGACTTAGTTCCTAAAGATGTACTTATATACTAATAGTGCCACTATAGATGCCTACAATATGCAATGCACTCACACAACGTTTGCTTTTCATAGGTTTAAATAGGAAAGAACATCGAACATAATCACAGTATACCTACTCTGTGTCTCGCATAATCTTACCTAAATTAAACATAGGTGATCAGGCTATGTCTAATTGAGGTCTAATAATGCAACACACGGGTTAGTTATACTAGTTATATGCTCGGTTTAGTTAAACTGGTAATACTTTTGGTGTTTTAAGAAAATATTATTTAAAAATGTTGGTTATAGTTGGGGTTTTCGTTTGGAAAAACCGGCATTCTCTATAACCTTAGGCTCTGATACCAAACCAGTCACACCCCGCTAAAGCGGAAACACGAGATGTAACAGTACCGGGTAACAATGCATAAGATATAGAAGTAACACCATACATGATTTGTAGAAAGTATTACAAGTTATTACAAGTTCAACCCATAGTTTCAAAAGAGATTACACCAAGTTCATAAAGGTTTCCAAAAGATAGTCATAATTCAAAGTGAAGCAAACGCATATGAGTATGCATCCATGCAAAAGTGCTCCTAGAATGCACCTTATTGTCGTTCGCCTGAAAAGCATGATAAAACAAAAGGGTCAACTATGGTCATAGTTGGTGAGTTCACAGGTTTAATGTCACAATTAATTGAACGAAAAGTTTTGCTCCTAAGAGACATAAATAAAATGATTGGTTGTAATAGTTGCGAATATGAAAGGTAATATACAAGAGTGTTAATGCAATTGAGGCCACTACTTAACCGATTCAACCGACACATGCCCCAAGCTCCATGTTCTATCGCTAACATGAGTAAGGTGATACTATGCACTCACGAACAGTGTGAGTGAGGAGTGGTTTCCCCCTAAATAGCGCTATCCATAAATATCAACGGCTCGTCTGGCTCTCGGACGAGTTAATAAGTAGTGTAAACTGTATTTCCGGGGACTTTAGCACGATAGTACTCAAGCATAACAATAGTATATACCAATTCGCATAAATAGTATAGCAAAAGTTCAACAAGTTCATAAAGAGTACAACCAATTTAGTTAAAGTTCGAGATCATGCTTTTCACCCCAAAATAATAAACAAGTAAAAAGGGGCTGTGAAAACTCACTATTGAGTGTAAGAGTAAACGATGAATGTAGCGCGCGTGCTTGTCGGGTATGACTCCTATCCAAGACCTATGAACATGAGGTTTCTAATTAGTTTCTTGGTAATTTAGGTTTGATAGGATTGCTTAGCTAAATATTTAGATTACAAAGTGCCAAAATGGTTTGTTTGCTTTGAAGTTTGTTAATGTCCAATAATTACGTTGAGTATAATAATGAATATACAAGTGTATAATGTCTCGCAATCGTTTATGTCCAAATTTCATAATGTTTTGAGTGTTAGAACTTTGGTTCCTCCCAAATTATGATTAACAACACACAAATCGATAAATACATCATAAGACACCCGAACCCCCTTATGGTTATCATTCATTCCAAAAATAGTAAGTTTCATATTTTCGAAATCGAGACCGATTATTGTTGACTCAGTCAAACCTTCTCGGTTTGACCCGAAACTTTTACCAAAATCAGTCCATATTCTTATTTCCAGAAAATTACCTCAGTTGGTTTAATTTATTAAAAATACTTATGATCCGAAATAAAATAAGGAAAAAATCGCAGATCATCTTCATTATGTTATCTATCTACTGTAATTTTTCCATGGATTGTAGTGAAGTCAAGTATTTATTATTTTTACTTTTACCATCTGAGGTCAGATCTGAACACATGCATGCAATTATTATTTTTGTACAAAATGTACAAGGAATCAATAAAAGTGGTCTTCTTGAAAGTTGTAGCCAATGAAAATTTTAAACTTTTGGCGTTGGTTTCAAGTCATTTGGAGTATTAATGCTCCAGTTATGATTAAAACATTGAGATGAAAGTTTCTGCCTTAATCTAACAGATTATACATCTTTATTCACAAAAATTATAAAAAATTTCAAATGAACTCATTAAAACATGAGGATTATGTGGTTTGAAATTTAACTTCCATAACTTGATTCTAGACTATAAAAACGTCCATTTTCATGAAGAAATGATTTTTATAAAAATCATTGAAGTGGAAGAAGCTTTCTGGACAGAAAGTTGTAAACTCATGTTTGAGTGTTTCATTCAAAATGATGAACACCAAACATGAAATAAAGAAGATTATCATCTTTTGATCTTTAAATCCATGTTCTAACATATGCATGGTGTTGAAATACATCCATGATATATTAGAGATGATTATTAACATAAAAATTCAAGATTTAACATAAAGATGAACAAGATTTCAACAATATCACTACAATAATTCAATTTTTCACTTGATTTTCGGTTTGATCATGGGTTACCCTTTCTTTTAACACATGAGGGTGTGAAAAGAGATAACCTACAAACATCAAGCATTTTATGAGGATTTTAGCCATGGAAAAGGCATAAAATCCGAATTTTATGAAGGAAAATGCAAGAAAATGAAAGATAGATGAGTGTAGATGTTATAGATTACCTTTCTTGTTCTTATTTGGTGATGAACACTCTTAAAAATATGGGTTTAAGGCTTGAATGTGACTAATTTTTGAGAGGGTTTTGGAGAGAAGAAGTGTGTGTTTTTGAGAGAGAATTGAAGAGAGTGAAAGTAGGTGTTTTGGGGAAAATGTAGGAAGTAATGAGTGTATGGGGAAATAAAAAGATTTGAAATGAAAAGGAGGGGGGGGGGGGGGGGTTGTGGCCGGTTTTAGGAGGGGGGGGGGGGTTTATTTAATTTTTTTTTTGTTAAATAATGTATATAAATGTTGTATAATTAGTTTATATTAAAGGTGTGTAAGTATTTGTATGTTAAGAGGTTTATTTTGTGATGTTTTGGTGATTAATATTTGAGTTATAAGATTTTATTTTCTAAGTTCTTGATATGGATTTTTAATAATTGAATTTGTCTAAGTTTGATGTTCATGAGTTATTTATCCGATTAAGTTTACGTTGTCGAGTCACGGGAATTTCGGTTTGCGATTCAATAAGGATTTTGTTGAAACATAAGGAGATAAGTTTTTCATTGTTTAATTTGGCACTTCATAGCCTAAATTAATATGTCTAAAGGAATTTAAGGTTCACTAAGCAATCTCTAAGTCGTTCAATGGCTTTAGTAGACCTAAGAGGTCATAACCTTAAGTTTCACTAAGATAGAAGGAATGCTGTAAATTTAAGATTCGAGTGTGGTAATGACCTGAGATTTTGATGGATGTCACAATTACGAACCACAATTCCTCGATCATCTTTCTTATTTCTGAAAACCCAACGCGTACCAATAGGATGAATATCCTTGGGCGGTTTCACCAATGTCCAAACTTGCAATTTTACGAACTGTTGCAATTCTTCTTGCATTGCTTGAACCCAAGAAGAGTCTAACAAAGCTATCTGAACATTCTTTGGTTCAATCTGTGATAAAAAACAAGTAGAAGACTTGTGTTGATGTCGAGTTTTGATCCCTTCAGAAACATCTCCAATCACGTTTGTGTGTGGATGTTTGTGCTCAGAATTAACCCACAAAATAGGAATAGATTCCACATTTAAGTTGATTCCTAAATGTGAATCCTCAGGGTTATTTACTACTTCATCACTAGAATCATCATGAGTGGATTCATCTTGTTCAGTAGAAGATTCATGAAAATCATCAGCATCATCAGGATTTGAAGTTGTATCAACTTCATTATTTGGCAAAGGTTGAGATGATTCATGAGCAACAGATTCTTCAGTTGATGGAGGAGGAGAAAGATTAGAAGTAGATACTGGTGGAACAGGAGTAATAAGCGGCTCAGCAGGAGTAGAAAGAACCGGAATAACAGGATCATCCGAATCTTCAAAATAAGATGACTCATCGTGTTGAAAAGAAGAAAGAGAATTAAAGAACGAATCATAGTCAAATAACCATTCTGGACCAATTCCATTTGAAGGAGAAGAATACCGTAAAAACTCAACCTCATATCATTCTTCTATTCGATGTGATGCCGTGTTATAAACTCTTTTGTTTTGAGAATTTGCTGAGTAACCTAAGAGAAATCCAGATTCAGATTTCTCAGCAAATTTGGAAATACGATCCTTAGTCTTCATTATTAAACACGGGCATCCAAAAGGTTCCAGAAAGTGAATATTCAGCTTCCGATTATTCAATAACTCGTAACTCGTCTTTTTTTTGTCTTTAACCACAAGAACTATATTTAACACAAAACAAGCCGTGTTCACTGTTTCAGCCAAAAAACTTGTTGGTAACTTTGCATCTGAGAGCATAGTTCGTGCAGCTTCAATCAATGTCCTGTTCTTTCTTTCAGCAACTCCATTTTGCTGTGGAGTTCTATATGCACTGAATTGTTGAGAAATTCCATGCTGAAGACAGAACATTTCCATGATGTAATTTTTAAACTCCGTTCCATTATCACTTCGTAACCTCTTTACTTTCAATGAAAATAAAGTTTCTAATCGTAAAATCAGATACTTAATTTTCTCAGCCGTCTCATCTTTTGTACTTAGAAAGTAAACCCACGAGAATCTTGAGTAATCATCAGTAATTACCAAGCAATAGGATTTACCACCAATACTCCTCACACTGACGGGACCAAACAAATCCATATGGAGAAGTTCCAATGGAGAGTTAATAGAATTTACCAACTTAGGCTTATGAGACTTTTTAGTTTGTTTTCCCTTTTTATAGGAAATACAATGATCATTTAGTGAAAAAGTCTGTTTAGGGACTCCAATCACTAAATCATTTTTAACTAAAAAATTCATCTTCCTAAAGTTGATATGTCCCATTCGTCTGTGCCATAAAACATAATCCTTTTCTGAGGCTTTTGACAACAAGCAAGTATGCTCCATTGTGGGAGTTAAAGTACGCATATCGAGGACATACATATCTTTAACCCTAGGAGCTCTCATGAGAATCCATTCTTCTGGTATAACAAAACCCGGTTTAAGAATCAAACACTCTTCATCATTAAACCATGTAGACAAATTTTTGTTACACACTTGTGAGACACTAAGTAAATTATGTTGAAGTTATTCAACATAATTCACTTTGTCAAAACTTATTTCGCCATTTGTGACAGTTCCTTCACCAGAAATCATTCCTCCTTTATCTGCCGCGAAAGCAACAAACCCTCCATTTTTAATTTTAACATCTTCTAATAAGGAGAGATTCCCGGTCATATGTATTGAGCAGCCACTATCTATGTACCACACATTATCGATAGCTCGGAATGACTGCAAGACATTTGATGGAAACAATTAGTTGCTTATGGAGACCCAAGCCTTTGAGGCTTTGGGTCGTCCAGTGATCTCATCTATGATGAAAACGTCAATTTCTTTGAAATCCTTTTTGAGATCTCTTGACGCATCATAAGATGATGATTTCTTCTTAGAAGAACCAAAAGTATTCATTCCCAGTTTTTGTGGATTTTTGTGAAGTGGTTTTGAAACGTTTTTATTCTTTAAAGATTTTTCTTGCTTCAATTGTTCTCTTGAACGTTTTCTAGCAAGTTTATGACAATCATTCAAAAGATGTCCACGAATTCCACAATAGAAACAACTTCGTGTTTCATACCTTCTCCGAGAATGAAAACTTTTATGAAAACCATGATGTGAATGTTTACTTGTCGAAGCATCACATTTAGAATATGAGCTTTTACTAGTAGATGCTTCACATTTTGAAGAATCAGATTTAGAATCATGATTTTGACCTTTTGGTGATGAAGAAGATGATTGTGATTTATGTGGAGAAGAAGTTCTTTTCAAAATCTCTGTAACTTGTTTTGGAATTTCACAAGCTTTAGATTTTTCTTTATCATTATGATTCAAAACACACTTCTTGTTCTTTCCACAATTATCACAATTATTGTTCTTCATTTTTGAAGATTGGTTAGAACAATCTGATGAATTATTCTCATGTGATAATTCAGAATTCTCATTAGAAGAAACCTTTTGAGTTACTTCTTTTCGAGATTTTGAATTATCAACCTTTCCCTTTCCATACATAAACTCAGAATCAGATTCATCTTTAACTGGCAATTGAGAATAAGATTTTGGTGGTGGAACAAAATGATATCCAATTCCAACATTAGACTCTGCTTTTGATGCTTTTACCTTTTCATTTAAATCATTTTGATATCCAATACCAGATTTAGATTTAGTATCTAAACGCTGTTTATGGATAATTTCATCAAAAACCACTGCTGATGTAGAAACATTCAACAATTGTCTTTCAAGATCTAAAATTTTAGAATCAGCTTCAGATTTTTCTTGTTTAAGTAAATCCATCTCAACCAAATAACTGTTTATGATGGATTGCTGATTAAAAATTTTAGCTTTCAAATCATGAATCTCAACATCAGTTGACTCAAAACGTTTGTTTAAAAGCTTGTTGTTTTCCACCAACTCCTTATTTTGATTTTTAATCAATTCAATGTCAGTTAAAAATTGTTGATTCTGAGTTTTGTAAAGACTGAGTTGATCACTCAAATCAGTACATTTTGAACAAATTTGTTCAAATGGAGAAGAATCAACCTCAGTGACATTTGCCATAAAAGCTTGGTTATGAGAATATTCCTCCACGTGTGCACTCCAATCATAAAATTCATCTGCTGTTGAAATTAGTGCTGATGATGTGGAAGCCGGAGTAATATCTTTTTCAGAAGATTGTGGTTGAGCAGAAGAATAGGTTTTGGATGTGGAAGGCTTGATGAAACCAGAGGTAAGTGCTTTACTTTTCTCACATTCCCAAGCAAAGTGTCCTAAATTCTGACAATTGTAACACCGAACCTTCGATTTATCAAAACCTGGTTTACCCCCCAACTTGCTCTTTCCAGTTCTTTGAAGAAACTTTTTCACCTTTCTTGTTAACATAGCAAGATTCCATTGAAGATCCATTTCTTCCAGATCGTCAGGATGTATCTGATCGTAATCTTCTTCTGTCAAGTCTACATTACCCACTCTTCTAGCAATAAATGCTTCATAAGATGATAGAAAAGCAGTGACAACATTTGCATGATCTTCAGTAATCTTAGAAATATGTTGATTGGGATTTGATTGTTGATGACTTGGAGCTGAAACACTTCCAGACCCATAAAAGCCATAACCAGAATATCCACCTGTAGATCCACTTGTATTCCCACCATTTAATATTTCAGAACCTGAACCAGAAAACAAAGTTGTTGTTTCTGATGTTTTCTTTGAACCAAATTGAGAATATTGCATCATCTTTCCAGTCTCCTTCTTTTGTAAAGAAACATCATAAACCTGCAGCTTGTTGATCAAATCTTCATAAGCATATTCACCCAAAGATTCATCTTCCATCAAAATATTAGCCTTTATATCCCACCTAGAAGGTAAAGCTTCAATCAACTTCTCATTGATTTCAAGACGTTCCAAAATTAATCCATGTCGTTTAAGCTCACTGATTAGCTGAGAATAGCGAATAATCAAGTCATTGAAAGATTCATTAGGCATGCAAGTGAAAACATCCCATTGTTTCTTCAACAAGTCACGCTTGCTTTTCTTCAGCTTATCATTTCCAGCAAAACGTTGCTCCATTGCTTTATAGAGCTCATAAGCTGTATTCAACTCCTTCCATCCAGCAAGAACGTCACTGGGAAGACTCATAGAGATAACTGATTTTGCTTTCTTATCACGATCATGTTCTTTTCTTTCATCAGAAGTCATCATTTTAAGTGACTTGGGAGGAGGATTATTATCTCTATAAATTCCTTCAGCTCTGGGATGAATGTATTGCTCCATGATAGGAATCATAAGATCTGGATCATATAAAGCAATAAATATCTCAAACCTATATCTCCAATCATCATAATCGTTTTGGCATAGAAATTTGGGTGGTTTGGTTGTAGTTCCTGTCTCTTGTTCATTCTTTACCATCGCTTGCCAATTTACATGAGCCATTGAGAAACACTTAGAAAAATTCAAGAAAGATAATCCGAGAATATCACTTGCACTGTTGCACAATCCGTTAATATCAACTATTCCGTCAATATTAACTCAAACAAAAATCCGATAATGCAAAATATTCCGTGAATCTCAACTATACAACAATATCAGTCTGATCCGTCAATAACACTACTCCGTGAGTATCAACTACTATGAATCAGCCCGTGAATAACAAACAATCCGTGAGTATCGAATAACCCGTGATAAATCAAACAGCCCATGAGTATGAAGTATACGACAATACTATGACTCCGAGAATTCAATTATCCAACAATACAGACCCGTGAATATGAATACTCCGTGAAAACAAAGAATCCAACATCAATCAATCCGTGAATATGAACACTCCGTGAATCAAATAATCCGTGAATGCACAGTACTGTTTATGCGACAATAAGGTACTGTTTATGCGACAATAGACGTATTGTCGGAATACACAGTCACAATTAATCACGGAATTTTAATAATCACGCAAGAATTTTAAGAGTTAGGATTCACGTAATGCAATCACGGATAGACTTTGCAGATTTTGAAAATGTCTGTAAAACCTTCAATTCTTGCTTGTTTTGGATAAAATTGATGTCAAGATACTCGGAATGTGATTTCCGGTAATAGTAGATATTCAATTTTAACTTTCACTGTCAAATTGATGAATCCGTACACTTAACGATACAAACGTAATCAAACCAAATCGAATTAAATCAAGTCTTGATCAAATTCCGGTGAATTATGATCACAGAATACGAATTCGAATCACTTACAGCCGTAATTCAGTCTAATTCGAAGTGAATTGAGCTCGAATCAATGAAACAGTGACAAAAATTGCGTAAACGAATCAATTCTTCAATCAAATACTTCAATTTCTTGTCTAATTCAATCAAAACAGTTCTAATCTTTATTCGTACGGCTCTGATACCACTTTGATGTGTCGTAGATCACCGAAACACAATTAGAACTCAAGTATTTGTGTGGAAATCAAACACTTGATCAGGATATGAATTAGATAATGAGAAGTGAAACAAACAGAGAAGTAATTGAGTCAAAAATGCTTTTGTATTAATCACAAAGTCAGAGAGAATTTCTCAAAAACAAGATTACAAAAGGCTTATCCCAGAAGTCTAATAAAATTGTCTAACTCAAGTCTATTTATAGACTAACACCTTATGCGACAATTCACTAAACAGTTTGACTTTAGTCAATCCGTCAATTAGCATTCACGGATTAACCATACATGTAACAATAACCTATTCACGGATTAAACCATTCATGCGACACTACCTATTCACGGATCTTACTATTGTCGCATCTGTAAACACTCAGACAAAAACGAAAATAATCAAGCTTTAGACATCTTTGTATCAACAGCGAGTTGCATTTCCGGTTGTGGAGCATTATGTTATGAATGCTTGGAATAAATATGGCATTATGAAAGCTATGATGAATGCTCGAGGTTTCTTCTTTTTCAAATTTAATTCTACAACAGGAATGGCTGGTGTTTTGAAAAATGGTCCATGGTTTATCCGGAGGGTTCCAATCATTCTAAAGAAGTGGTCTTCTACAACTAGTTTGTTAATAGAGGATCTAGTTTCAATTCCGATTTGGGTTAAGCTTCATGGGGTTCCGATAGTTGCATTTACTGAGGATGGTTTGAGTGCTATTGCCACTAAGTTGGGTACTCCTCTAATGCTTGATTCTTACACCAGCTCTATGTGTTTAAACTCATGGGGTCGATTGGATTTTGCTCGTACCCTGATTGATATTTGGGCTTATCGGGTTCCTAAGGATACTTTGGTAATCTCAGTTCCGTTTTTGGAAGGTACAGGTCATTCTTTACATACGATTTGAGTGGAATATGAATGGAAGCCCCCTCGATGTAATGCTTGTAAGGTTTTTGGGCATGCGAAGGATCAATGTCCAAAGCGTGTTCATGTTGTTTTGGAAAATCAAGGTGATGCAAATGTTGGTAAAGGGGTTGAGGTGAAGAATAAGAAAGATTCTGAAGGTTTCCAAGCCCCGAGGAAACCATTTCATGGCCTTGTGGTTGGTAATCCAAAGAAAGTGGATGTAGCACCTCCTAAATAGGTGTTTGTTCCTAAGAAAAAGACAAAGGAGGTTAGTACGACTAAAACGTCTAACTCCTTTGAGGTTCTAAACACACTGGATACCAAAGTGGATAGTAATGCTTCTCCTAGTGAGAAGGAGGTTAATCAGAAGGATGATCGTGGGAAGAAAGTGGCATCTACAAATGATAGTGTTGATAATAATTCCAGCTTGTACTCTCATTGGAATGATACTTATGGATCAGAGGTTACTAATTCCTACATGGCTGGGGAGGATGATGAACAAGATGAAGATGATGTTATTGATCCTGTGGACAGTGAGATGGCTGATTACATGAGTCTTATTGATAGGAAAATGGATAAGAATAATTGAGTTTATATAGTTTTTGTTTGATTTCTGTTAAGTCAAATATTGTTTAGTGGTTACGTCCTTTTTATGTAGACTTTATCGCCTATGTAATGGGATGAGATGTGGGATTCACTCACATCCTTTGTACTTAACTGATTTTGGAGTAATGTATTTTCCGGGTAATCTTTTGCCCTTTACCCAAAGCATACACTGAAAGTTCTCTCAAATGTATGTCTGTGTTATCTTACAGTTAATCTCGAATCCTATTATCCAATCTCGGTCGTCAGAGATGTCTGAATCATGGCATAGTTTGTTGAATAAACAATCTTATGAAGGGGGTTTAACCTCGTCGGAATAGGTTGGAATAACTGGTCTAGGTGGCCGGATAATACGTCATCACTTATTCGTACGAGTTATCGACATTCCTCAAGTATGCAAGAAAACAGGGATGGTTTATGCTACAAATAGAAATCCAGTTAATACGTTTGTTATTCGATTCATAATATAACTACCTTCGGTCGTTCTTGACTTCCATACATTTGTACTCCGCCGTAAGCGTTTCCATTACTAAATCAAAGGGGTTGTCATATTATTTCATGATAATTAACGCCGTTTGCATTTCACAATTATGATAATCCTAAGGCAACAATCAAACAAGAACATGCAATAAGACGATCAAAACAACAGTTCCATATAAGCATACAAAAGTATTATCTATGTCGAGGATATTCCAAGAGTTGTCTCAAAAATATCATCTATACGAATTTAATCTTAATCTACCTCTATTCCCACGTTCTGTGTCTCTTAGATCTGTTTGAGTCTAGAGAATACCGGCCATGCCGAGTTCAATGATTCAATCTAACATAGTATCAGCCTCAATCAGTTTGCCGTTTGCTAATTCTACGGTGAACTTAGCATCTAAAGTAGTAGGAGTGATGTTGAGTAATGGACAAAATTCATCAGATATGAAACTTTTATCGGCACCGGTATCGAATCAAATTGAAACGGTTAGATCATTGAGGAGAAACATACCAGTAACAACGTTGGAATCTTGGCGGGCTTCTCCGGCGTTAAGTACAAAGGATCTGCCACGAGCATTGTTGTTATTGTTGTTGTTCTTGTTGTTGTTGTTTCGGTTGTTGTTCTTCAATTTTGGGTAGTCATTTTGGAAATGCCCGGTGTTACCGCACTCAAAGCAGGCCTTTGGTGCGTTAGGGTTGGTGTTGGTGTTGGGGGTTCGGCAATCTTTGGTCAGATGTCCATAGTGTTTGCAGTTTTTGCAGGGGTTACTACACGGACCATCATGGTGACGGTTACATTTGGAACAGTGGGGTTTATTTCCAACATATCCTTTCCTATCCCCGGATCCTGTACCTGAAGTGTAGGCCTTAACAGTCTCGACCTTCTTGTTTGGTTGCTGCTGCTGCTGCTGGTTGTTGTTGTTCCCAGACCATTTTTGTTTGTTGTCCCCGGTAGTTTTCGCGGTGGGTGTCCCACGGTGGACAATTTGGGCCACAAGCTCCTGTGCCATGCGGATGGCACTTTGGATGGTCATGGGTTTTGATGAGGTGACATTACCTTGGATTGATTCTGGTAGCCCCCAAATGTATCTCTCGATACGTTTGTATTCGGGGTCCACCATAGATGGACAAAGAAGGGTGAGTTGGTGGAATCTGGAGGTGTAACTGGTGATATCGTTTCCTTGGACAGTGAATTTCCAGAACTCCTGCTCGAGGTGTTGTAACTGTCCCTTGGACAGTACTCTTCCCTGAGCATTGTTTTGAGATCCTCCCATGGGAGTTGATAAGCGGTATCAATACCAACGGTTTGGGCATAAGAGTTCCACCAGGTGAGTGCACCTTTAGAAAGGGTGCTGGTGGAGAATTTAACTTTGTTTTCCTCAGAACAGTTGCAGATTCGGAAAACAGATTCCATCTTTTCGATCCATCGCATTAAACCGATGGCTCCTTCGGTACCTTTGAAGCTGAGAGGTTTGCAGTTCAGGAAATCCTTGTAAGTGCAAGGCTTGTTGGTTGCACCTCCTGGATTTCCTTGGTTAGGATTGAGATTGTTGTTTCTAGTAGCTTCTTGAGCTGCTAAGGCATCAGCAACCCTTTGAGAATTTCCTTGGGTGTCATTGGTTGACGTCTTTTAGGCATGATTCTTAAAAGAAAGAAAACATATGACAATTAAGATTTCATGCATGGGAGTTATCACAAGTGTACATAATGAGAGAATTTGAGTGTTCAAGATACAATGATTATTAAAACAAGAAAGCAAGTTTTATAACCAAATTGAGGCACAAGATTAAGAGATTACAAAGTTTGACGATTACAGTAAATGCCGGGCATTGTTACATCCGGTCTAAATGTGAGAGTTTACAAAAGTTAACTACTTAAGCAGATCCACCTCAATAGGTTACAAAATAGAGTACTAAGCTAATCCTGACATGGATTTGGTGGTGGAAGTAGTGTGACGACTCATTCCATGTTTTCCGTTAGTTTGCCGACCATTCAGATTATTTCTTCGTCCATTGCCAAATGTCGTTCCGTTGAGCGTGTATGATCCTCAGTCTTTCGTAAGCGTGTTTCACACTGTACCAGCCTGGTTTGTCGAACTGAGATTTCATTGTTGTTGCTGATTAGTTGATTGTGAACAGCATGGTGTATGTAATGTCCTCCTGGTCAAGGTACATTTGTGCGACCCGACCATTATCCAGGTGCATCCAGTTGGTATGGGTTTCCTGTTGTTCTATTTCCATGGCGTGTAGCCTATCCTCATAGTGATGTTGTTCCATTTGTATATCATCAAGCCTGTTTTCGTGGTGGTGTAGTCTAGCGGCTAGCACCAGAATGGTGTGGTGCATGGGTTCTTGTGTGTATGGAGAAATATCCATGGGTTCAACAGTAGTACGTATACCTTCCACTTTCCTCCATGTGTCTAAGGTAGTGGATAGCCAGCCCCAACGGCGGGCATCGACCAAACGGCGAGCCCTATTAGTGGTGTGATCGATGGTGACAGGGTTGGGATAGGGGCTAGCTCGTGTTGAGTTAGAAGTTCTCCAAGCCATGCGGGAGTTACGCGACCCCGAACGAGAGCGAGAGGAAGAGGGTGAAGTTGCGGTGCGGGTAGTTGTCATTTTCTGTGGCAAGGAGTTTAGTACACGTAAGGTTATATATATAATAATATAAAATCTAGCACATAGAGTATGTATATGGGTTAGTCCCGTTTCTATCTCAAGTCTACGTCTTCTAATGTATTCCCGTTCACTATTACCGTTTCGGGTCTTGCATCGAATATCCTTTAATTGTAAATAGTTGATCAGGCTTTGTTAAATTAAATTCAAATGATGCAATTGCCGAACTAGTGATAACTAACAAGGAATACTAACCTAAAGGTTATAGTCTAGGTCACTAATGCAATCCTAGTTCGCTATAACCTTAGGCTCTGATACCAATCTGTCGCACCCCCAAAACACGTGGCAGTGGAAGTAGGAGGTGTCACGGGGGCACCGACCAAATCAAATATCATCACACAAATATTATATTGAACGATCTCTATATGAGACGTTTTAAAAATAGTTACATTTCCATAATTAATATGTATACATAAGTTTTACAAATCCCAAGGAGTTCGCATTTGATATGTAGAATTACATAACTATCATTACAAAATATAGTAAATGCAATCTAATCCTTGGTTGTTTCAAAATATGCGACTCGAGCTAAATGCTTCCATAAGCATCCTACTGCGGCTGGTTACCTGAGAAATACATACTAAAGGGTCAACATAAAGTTGGTGAGTTCATAGGTTTGTTAAACAGTTGTTAAGATATCGGTATGAAACACAAGATTTAATAATGTTTGAAATCAATCAAATATGTATACTATTAACATGAGCTCATAGTTCAAGCTTAACGGGGGTGTCAGGATCACAGTCAAGTGCCCGATCGTGGTTGCCTCCTGCGAGTGCCTAATCACACACTCGTATGAACAAATGCTAATGCACCTTTCGACCGCAGTCGTGGTATTGCTACTACCCCGGGCAGGGATAGTCAATCCTAAATGGTACCATACACTAACATTCACGCTAAAACAATAGTAACTAACTATGATGTAGAGGGCTTTCATGATTAGTGAAACAACTGATGCAATCCGTATATCGAGTTTTGTACTTGTGTTCAGAAAAACAGTTGAGTAAAAGCAGTTGTATGTATTCTCACCCCTGGTAATAAAACAGTAAAAAGGGACCATGAAATTCACCTTAGATTAGCAAGTAGCAAGCAAATATCAAATAAGCAAGCAAGTCGGTGCGCAACCTTCTAACATCCTAAAAACGTATAAGGTTGAGTATGAGTAGATGTCTCAAAGACCATCTATAGCAATTGTATAAGTGAGGGTTAATGTCCACTTATTCCAATTGTGTAGGTGGAGGGTTAATGTCCACCCAAAGCTAGTTCACTTAACTAGTATGTTCAATTAAGTTGTTAAAAGCGTGTACGATCCGTTGGTGAAAGTTTTTAATAATAATTCTTTAAGACGTTATTATTAAGTTTGTTTCATTGTACACTTTGTAATAGTATGTATCATGTGTGGTTATAAGTTGTTACCCAAGTTTAATACTTAGTAAAATCAAGTTTTAAACATTCTTTTTTTTAGCGACACTTAGGGTTGGCGACATTGGGGTAAGTGTCGCTAGTTGCGAATTTGAAGTACGTGGCGACACTAAGCTTAGTGTCGCAGCTGGTGAGAAGTCATAATATATAGCGACACTCGAGTTAGTGTCGCTAGCGTAGCGACATTGAGGGTTAGTGTCGCAGGTTTATGTCAAATTAATATTAGTGGCGACACTCAGGTTAGTGTCACTAGTCTTGGCGACACTGAGGGTTAGTGTCGCTAATATGGCGACTCTGAGGGTTAGTGTCGCTAATATGGCGACTCTGAGGGTTAGTGTCACAGGTTTGTGTCAAATTAATATTAGTGGCGACACTCTGGTTAGTGCGCTAGTCTAGCGACACTGAGGGTTAGTTTCGCTAATATGGCAACACGGAGGGTCTGATTGGTTTATCTAATTTGATCCAAGTGTTTTAAGTGTCGGTTTCATATTCGGGAAAGTTCTTAAGTCTCATTTTTGTTCAAATTCATTAAATAAGTCATCCCAACCCATTTTTGTTACCACTTTCCAAAAATAGTAAGTTTTGTCGTTGTTCAAAATCGAGTTCCGTTCCCATTGACTTGGTCAACCCTTCTCGGTTTGACCCGAGACTTTTACCCAACCCTTAGATATGTTCAAATGTTACAAAATAAGTTTTACCATTTTTATCCATATTATCTAATTTCCAGAAAATACATCACATAGCCGAATTATTATAAAAATATACATTCTGAATTATTTCCGCTGAAAATTACTAAGTGTTCCCCCATGTGTTAACTCCTTCCAGTAATATTTCTATGAATTTTAGAGTAGTATAAGTATTTTTCAAAATTACATGTGTCCTCTGAGGTCCAACAGATGACCAATCTGGACACATGCATAAAGATTTTATTTCTGGGACAAATCTACAAGAAACTAGTAAAAGTTGTCAAAACAAAAGTTGTAGCCAATGAAATGTGTGAAATGTTAGCGGTGGTTTCAGGTTATTTGAAGAAGTTTAGCTCGAAAAATGGTCAAAACCATGAGAACTAAATTCCTGACCTTTATTGACAGATTATATATGTTCTCTTACAAAAATTATTAAAAATAGTTAACTAGCTCAGAAAAATCTGAGGTTTATGGGGTTTGAAAGATAATATCTTGAATTGATTTTAGATTATAAAAACGTCCATTTTCATGGAGAGATGATTTTTCTAAAAATCATGGAAATGAGCACAACTTTCTGGTGAGAAGGTTTTCTCACATATTTATGAGTTTTAAGTTAAGAAAAGTTGGGTTTTAAGTTTGTTTACGATCATAATACTTGAGTGAACTATAATACATGTTATAAGAGTAAATTGAAGTAGAAATGATCCTCACAATGGTGAAAATGAAGATGCTTGGACAGAAATGAGATGGGATGTTCTTGAGCTTCAATTACTTGCTAAAATCTTGAAGAATAGTGTAGTATTTAGGTGGTGGTTTATGGTGTTGATGTGGTGGTTTATGGTGGTGATATGGTGGTGAAAATGGCTGATTATTTTCAGTTGTTTAGAGAGAAGGAGGAAGTAGATAGAATCTAGAGAAGAGATGGAAGAGTTGGAGTGTAGAATGAGAAGTTGCATGTGAGTTAAGTGGGTTTAGGGGAATCAAATGATTAAAATGCATGGATTGTAAGAAGGGGAAGGGGTGGCCAGTTTGGGGGGGGGGGGGGGGGGGGGCTCTTGATGGGTTTTTGAATTATTAACTTCGTTTATGCATTTTTCGGTTATTCGGTTAATTCGCGTAGCATTTTCTTTCATCGTTTTAATTCACGATATAATTCGGATTATTTTTCATTGAAGTATTATTAAAATACTTAAATTGAGTTGTCGGAATATTAATTAGGGTTTCGTTTGGTTGTCGGGTTCAGTTTGTGCATTTTCACCGTGTTTGTTACATTTTATACAAAACATCTAGGTTTTTCGTGTATCATTATTTTAAAATAATAATATATGATAAATAACTTCTAAAAATAGATTAAAGTTATTTATTGAATGTTTTTCACCAATGTCGTATATTCTGTCGGACTCCGTCCGGTTGTTTCGCGTAATTACAACTAATTACGTATGCGTAATATAAAACGATTACAGGTGTGTATATTCACATAAATATACAAATAGTTACAAATTATTACAAGTATACAACCTAATACCAAACTAAAAACACGTAATTAGGGTTTTCAGCAGGTAAATCACTAACCCTAAATCGTCAGGTGTCACATCGATACACACCCTCCAACCATTGACGGTTTGTGTTGGAATCAATTCATTGTTTTCATTAGCAATGACCGTCATGCCTCCTTTCTTCGGGACGACTTGAACTGGGCTAACCAATAGGGAATCTGAGATAGGTTAAATTAGACCAGCATCCAGAAGTTTGATAACCTACTTTTTGACCACGTCTTGAATCTTCAGGTTGACTCTCCTTCGCCTCTGAACTGATGGTCTGAAGTCATTTTCCATTAATATTTTGTGTGTGCAGTAGTTTGGACTAATCCCTTGTATGTTAGAAATCTTCCAAGCAATCACCTTCTTGTGTGACTTCAGGACATGTACCAGCCTTGCTTTCTCTTCGGACTTCAATTCTTTAGAGATGATAACCGGTAAGTGCGAAGTTCCTTCAAGAAAAGCATATTCAAGGTGTGGGGGAAGTTCCTTCAGCTCAAATTCGGGTGGTTCTTCAGTAGAGGGTTTCATCCTAGCAATCTCGTCTATCTTAAGCTCGTCATATGTTGTTTGATAATCTGACTCCATTGTAGGTGATTCCGGAATGTTGACTGACGCTATCTTAACCCATTCTGTATTGTTGGATAACTCATCTTTTCTCAGCTCATATTTTACTTGGGAAGAATAAGAGATTGCATTTTCTTCAATGATCATTTCTTTGTCATCGTTGATTGTTGCACATCTCTGGAATTGAGCTGATGAAGATTGGCTGATGGTGATTTCTGGATTAAGATCATCACAACTTTCAGATAGTTGTGGAATAGGTGGTTTAAGCATTGACTACATGTTTTTAAGAATCTTCAGAATTTCTTCCCTTGATAGAGATGAATGATTTATTTCAGAAGTCGGGTTCCTTCATAGAAGAGTGACAGGAGTGTCATATCCAAGTGAAGCAGTTGTGATGGAGTTGAAATGCGGCTCAGATTTCTTTAAAGGAAATAGCAACTCTCTAGATGCGTCAGAAGAATCTGAGATGGCTGAGCATAGACCCGTACTTTCCTCACATAGTATTCTTGAAGTGATGATTGTATTGGGAAGGGGGTTGATGCTTCTTATTGTGAGGATGTCTTCCAAGTGTTCTTCAATTATATCCTGCATAGAATCTACAAGACCAAGATCTTCTCCCATAGGTTGTTTCATTAGTTTATCAACATTGAAGGTGACCTCTTCAGTTCCAACTCAGAGTTTTAAAGATTTTTCATTTACATCAATGACGGCCTTGGAAAGGTCTGCCAAGGATGAGTGGAACCTGGGTGTCCTCTTCAATATCCATAACAACAAAATCAACTGGGAAGATGAATTTGTCAACACGGACCATAATATCTTCTGCAATTCCTCGGGGGAGTTTAACTGATCTATCTGCTAGGCAAGAGTTCGTTTAATCCTTTCTTCTTATAGAGTGAGAATGGCATGAGTTTTACACTAGCTCCTAGGTCAGTTAAGGCGTTACTTATTTGAACATCCTGAAGATAACAAGGAATAGTGAAATGGCCAGTATCTCCAAGCTTAGGGGGTAATCCTTGTTACATAATTAGAGAGCACTCTGCATCTAATGGTAAGTTAACTATCTGTCTAAGTTTTTCTTTATTGGATATAAGTTCCTTAAAGAATTTAGCAAAATAGGGCATTTCTACAAAAGTATCTAATAATCTGACGTATAAGTGTAGGCTAATGAACATTTCTAGATATTTTCCAAATTGAGCTTCTTGTTTCGCTTTCTTAAGCCTACCAGGGAAAGGTATTCGAACGGGTTTAAAGACTTCTGGCTCAGGAGAAGTGACAGGGTGTCAACTTGTACTGAGTCAGTGGGTAGAGAAGAACTAGATGGTTTATCTGAAGTGATATCTATGGATTTCTCATTCTTAGTCTCTTTTCCTCCTCTAGTGACCACAAGAATGTCATCAGGCTCGTAGGGTGAGTGATAGACAGAATTATAGATTGCTTCGTCCTTTTGCTTCTCCATGTTTTTAATTAAATCATTTAAAATTCTGAGCAAACTATCAATTTGATTTTGAAAGTTAACAATCCGTTTGTTTGTATTATTTTGCTCAATCATGAAGTTATTGAAAATCGTATTGTTTAGATTAGAAGTCAGTGGGGTAGAAGTAGACATAACTGAATATTGAGAAGTGGGTTGTGTGGTTAACCGCTGAATGAAAGGTTTAGAATGAAAAGCTTGATCAGGGTTTCCACCAGTTGTTTCCAGAATTTTTTCTTTGGCCCGTATGTTTGGGAAGAACTTGTGAGGTTGCTTCTTTTGCATGGGTTTAGAAGATTCTTGCAAGTCCTTGACAACTTTAGAGATGGATCCGAGTTGAGTTTTCAAGGTGTCCAAGGCTTGATCTGAAGTACTTCTTTCTTATGAAATGGATTCATCTGGTTCCCAATCATGATGATGCATCGTTATCATCTCAATTAATTTCCATGCTTCGTCTGAAGTATGTTGCATGAAGTTTCCGGATGAAGCAACATCGAGTGTTTGTTGGTGTTAAGGATTTAAGCTGTTGTAGAATGTGCAGACCAGATTCGTTTTAACCAACTGATGATTCTGACATCTCTCGATAAGATTTCTAAATCGTTCCCAAGCCTTGCTTAATGATTCGTTAGTTTCCTGACGGAAGTTGGCAATGTCGGTCTTAAGCTTGGTTTGTAGGGAAGGAGGGAAGTACTTAGCTAGAAACTTAGTAGCCATCTCCTCCCATGTATGAATCGAATTAGGTTCGAAGTCATAAAACTAGGTTAAGGCTCAAGAAGATAGAGAATAAGGAAGCAGATGGAGTAGAAGGAGGTCTCTATTGGTTCCTATTAGTTCGAAAGAGTCGGTAAGGTTGATGAATTTGTTAAGATGGGCATTTGAATTTTCAACCGAAAGACCATGAAACTGACACTCGGATTTAATCATTTTAAGGTAGTGAGGCTTAATTTAAACGGTTTTGTCGGTTGGTGCTACTATCGGTCCTCCTCGTCCCTCTAGCAGTGGTTTGTTTGATGAGGCGAGTGTGATACGGTTCGTCATAACTCGTAGGGTAGAAATTAGGGTTTTGGAAAGGAAAGCTAATTTAATCTAAACTAATTAACCTAAGGATAAAGCAAATAACTTCCGGATGATATTGATCTTCCGAAAGAATCGCCAAATAACTAAGATAACCAAATTCCTAAGAGCGGTCGTTGTAGTCCCCGCCAGCGGCGCCAGTCCAGCCTTTCGATAATCTTATGAGCATGAAATTCTAAGGTGCAGTCGACGTAAAACCTATGTGGTGAACAATCGTCGATATGATCATTATTAGCCATAGAGTTCATCAATCCCATAAGATCGTTCATCATCAGAATGTCCACCTCTTCTTTAGGATTCCCAGTAGCATGATCCAAATGAGCCCGATAAGAGTGCAAAAAGCGAGTCTTCTCTGGTGAAAATGGAAATGCGGACCTGATTAGTGTTTTATATACCTTGCCGTATATGGTCTTTTGTTCCTGGAAGAACTCTAGCTCATCTTCCAATGGTTCATCATATCCCTGATGTTCTTGTGACAGCTGAAGTGCTAGGTCTTCGGTGAAGGCATGAATGCGGTTTTGGAAGAACTGAGGATCTTGGGTAGTAGTGTTGGCTTGATAAACATCATATTCTTCCTCGAACTCTTCAATCAAGTCCCTTTGCTGTAGCATGTACTCATTAGTAGAATCTCCGATAATCGCCATAATAATACGAAAGTCATCCTCGTATTGCTCAATAGCACTGATCATCTCCTCGTGAGTAGAGACAATCGGTACTTGGATAGTTCCGAGGGGAGAATCTAGAATGGTGGAAGGTAGATGAAGGTGAATAGAGCAGATATCAATCGGAACATCAATGTATACGACGTCATCCTCATCACTCTCTGTCGCTGGGTTATCAACCTCTAGTGAAACAGGGAACTCAACAACTGTAGGTGGTGACTGAGATTCGTCAGTGATTTGAGATATCGGTTGAGAAGAGATCATCTCAATTTCCTTTTCATCCTGAGAATCGGAATCATGACTAGACCCAGAAGTACCTTCTAACTCGAATTGAGTTCGAGGTTCGGATGAACCAAGGGCTTGAATCCCTTGAGGAGGTATGTGTGGTCGATGTCGAGATTCTTTGTACTCAACGATCTTCTTTAGGAGTTTGTCTCGTAATTCTGGATGTTGTTTGGATAAAGCAATGGTAGCTTTGATATTCTCCAGAGCACGAAATCGAGGAAAGGTGAGTGGTTTGGTAGGATCGATGACTGATGCGATGAGTTTCTCCATAGTAAGTGCATATTCAGCATCATAAATGCATATTCAGCATCATAAGAATAATCAACCATTGGTTCTTCTTCTTCTGAGTTACTCTCTGGCAGGGGAAAAAGCTTTAAGTGTAGTCTATCTGCATTATCTCGGCTGTCGTAAAGTATGAATCAGGAAGGTAAGTTGGTGTAGATTGATATTCTTCTATCTCGTTCTCCTCCTCTTCTTCTTCTATTTCCTCTTCTTCAGTCTCTTCCTCTTCTTCCATTTCTTCTTCGGAAGTAATCGTAATGGGCTCGTCCGACATTTGTGTGTCTGGTTCAGAATCATCATCCGAAGTAACTCTGCCTGTAGAAGTCATACATATCTTTGCATGCCCTGTCAAAGTCTGGTCAGTCTGATCAATCTTGAAGGTGATAGTCTCTCCATGAGATCAAAGACTGATAGTTTATGAATAAACATCAATGATAATACATGCGGTGTTCAAGAATGGTCTTCCTAAGATGATAGGGATATGCACATACTCTTGAATGTCCATCACTATAAAGTCTGTGGAATATAGGAACTTATCTACTTTAACCATGACATTCTCAGCTATTCCCTTGGGGTGTCTAATGGATTGGTCAGCTAGCTGGATGCTCATCTTGGTAGGCTTAAGGGGTCCTAATTCCCTTGGGGTGTCTAATGCATTAGGTTGATACTGGCTCCTAGGTCGGCTAGAGAGTGTATCATGCCCGAGTAATATCGAACAAGGAAGTGTGATGTATTTCCTAATTTGTCAGGTAAGGAATTCTTAGTGATTGCTGAACATTCGACGTTTAGTGGGACATTGGGTACTTCGGGTACCTTCTCTTTGGTCAACAGGAGTTTAAGGATGTATTTTGAACTGGAAGGGGACCTGGACACGGTGTCCATTAAATTTCCATCGAGTCGGAAGGTGTTAGCCATATAAGGTTTCTTAAGATGGCCTGGAAACGGGATTCGTACTTCCCTTTGAGGTGTAGGGATAGATGTAGTCTCGATTGTCAGTGGGACAGGAGAAGCAGTGAAAGGTTGGCCCGGTGCCTCCTTCTTGTCTGTAGTACTCATCTGTTTGGCCTCTTCTACGTGGGTGTTTTGTACCGTGTTACTAGGAAGATTACCCTGGGGCCAAGAGTCAAGACGTTGGGCTAGTTGTCTAATATGGGCCTCAAGATTTTTGAGAACGGACAGTTGGTTCCTAAGGTATAGGTCAGTTTGGTCCTGCCTAGCGCTAGTCTTTTGGTTGATCTAGTGTTGTCCTTGAATGAACTTAGTGAGGGTATCATCTGGACTAGTAATGGGCACAAGGGTCTTATTAGGTTCGGTCGGTTGAGCTGCGTCAGGTGCAGTCAGTGACAGTGGTTAGTTATAGGTAAGTTGGGGTTGTTGTGGGTACCTAGGTTAGTAGTTAGGTTGGAAAGGTGGTTGGTTCCTAGGTGGGTATTGGGTGCCTCTAGTCCTAGGGGAGAGGTTTGAGGGAAATCGGACGGATTTTGAGAGCGAGCTGGAAATTGAGTGCAGTAGACCATACCATCAGCAGCATCCTCATACTCAACCTGATAAGCTTCATAAGGTAGGTTGGCATAGTTCTGGCATGCCTGAACTTGATGGACATGCTGAGATGGTTTCTTCAATTAGCCAATCTGTTTTGTCAGAGTCTCGATCTTCTCTGTTAAGGACTTGATAGATTCAACCTGGATTGGATTAGGAGCATCAAGCATTGCTGATGATAAGGACCGCTCATCAGAGTTCCAATCGTGATGGTGCATCGTCATATTTTCGATCAGATTCCATGCCTTTTCTTCACTAAGTAGCATAATAGTTCCTTGAGCAGTAGCGTCGAGGGTGATGCGATGGTTTGGAGTAAGACCATTGTAGAACGTGCATAGTTGGCTGCTTTTGGGTATTAGGTGGTTAGGGCATTTATTCAGAAGGCTCTTATATCGCTCCCACGCTGAGTAGACAGATTCATCAGAACGTTGTTGGAAGTTCATAATTTCGTTCTTTCATTTGGTTTGTAAGGCCGGAGGAAAGTACTTAGCTATGAACTTTGAAGCCATCTCCTTCCAAGAGGTGATAGAGTTGTTCTCTAATCCCTCAAACCAAGTCAAGGCATGGTGAGTGAGATAATAGGGGAATAGGTATAGGCGGACTATGTCCTGATCAACCCCATTCTGCTTGTAAGGTTTGGTGGTCTGAATAAAGCGGTTTATGTAGGCATTGGGATCATCTTGGGGTAAACCATGGAATTGGAAAAACTCCTTGACGAGTTGAACGATATGGTGATTAAGTTCGAAAGATGCACCATCGATAACAGGATAACTGATGGGTCTACCTCGTCCTTCAATTGATGGTTTGGTGTTGTCAGCGAGTGTGACACGTGCAGCCATCGGTTGTTGAGTGCATTTTTCTTTGCTGGTAGTTCGGATAATTGACTCAGGACCAGGTACGAAAATGAGAGGTTCAGATCCGGATGATCTGGTCGAATATCGTTATGTGTTGTGGTGAGGAATTTTCGTCTGTAATAAGGAAAGTAAAATAGGAAAGTAACAATAAACTACGGATATTAACTAGAGAGAAAAGTTCGTCTAGAACATCTTTGGATCTTACGGCTGATTCCCCGGCAGCGGCGCCAAAAACTTGATGCACGCCAAACCATCAGGATATTTTAGCTCACCTTTCTTGCGAAGGGTGAACCATCCTCATCGTCGAAGGACTGGACCGGACAGGACAGGCTTGAATCAACCGGTTTTAAAATCTGTATTTGCGGGGCCTAAGTATACTTAACACTATAGGTGTACAGTGGAAAGTATGACATAGGGTCATTCTCTGAATCAGTGTATGATGGATCTTTGGACGTAGGAGACGATCTATCTAACTTGTAATGGTTTTAAAAGATAGTTGGGGTTTTGTTTTGGTTTTTGTATACTTAGGCAGAAAATTTAAATAAAACAAAAATTAAATATTGTAGCTAGCAGATAATCTAGAGGAGGTGTTTGTTATGACTTCGGTAGCTTTCTTATCTGGGATGATGTACGAGTTATGAAATGGTTTAAAAGATTTGTATTTCCTTCATTTCAAGTATTTAGTGGAGTAAGCACTAGTTCCCTACTGGTAGATTTCTTGATCAGTATATCATTGAGTAACTAGGCTATCATGACTCTGATCGGTGTAGTTTATCCAACCCACAACACTAACCAGTGAAGGTATAGTGACCCTTATATGGAATGAAGTCCTGGGTGCATGAATAAGGTGACAAACCAACTCGATGTCCAATTTTTCTTAACCCCACAAGAATACTTTAATCTATTCAAAACATTTAACTTTAAAAGCACGTTTTATGAGTGTTTTGATTACTTTCTGTCGATGGGTTTGTAAAGTCTATGTATAAGTAGATCACTAATGTTTCACACAACGATTAACAATAGCTCTTTTCGTGGCTTCCACGATGTACTTCACCAATGGTGTTTCCATAGCTAAACCAAGTACGTAGCTGAATTACGGTACCCACGTTGCTTATACAGTAACCCCGTCAATCCACAAAGTGAAGTAACAACGACCTTTCTGTGGCTTCCATGATGTACTCCACCAATGGTGTTTCAATAGCTAAACCAAGTACTTAGCCTGTACCTCCATTGCTTAATAACGGAACCTTAGACTTTTTACTAAGTTTGTATTAAAGCGCAGTAATTATCCATCTATGATATAAAGCAGGCCTTACTTTATAGTCCCAATAAATCCCTAATTTATAAACAGAGTAATGTTTGCGTTCATTTTAGAAAATAGTATTTCCACAGTCACGGTGTACTTTGCGTTCAATGGAGAAAGCAGTATTTTCGTAGTTCCGGTGTACTTTGCGTTCATCTGAGAAAACATTATTCCATAGCCGCATTGTACTTTATGTTCATTTAAGAAAGCATTATTTCCAATACGACAATGTACTTTGTGTTCATATTAGAAAGCAATGTTTATGCTGTTTATAGATCAGACCATGTTTGTTTAGACACAGATAACTAAGTACCTTTGGATAGGGTTCACGACGTCCCATCATTAAGGCCATAATCACGTTTACTAGTTGAAAGGAGTTTTGTTTAATTGAGGTTTAAAGTTATAGACAGAAAGTAATTCAAAACACTATAGTTTATAATAACATTAATCCATAACGGATTGCGCCCACGACTTTCATAGCTTCCACGTTCTGTACTACACACATTGGTGTTTCAAGCGCTATATAAATGAAAGTCGTTTAACGTTACCTTTGTTGTTTCATAATTACATCATCCCAACTAATACGACTAACTACATCATAGCAAACACGCAATATAACTAATCGCTAATCATGGCAACCAATCCTAAATCTAGCATGATAACAGTAATAACAATCATCATAATTAAAATAGATAAAGGATAGATATAACCGTAACAAGAATGTAGCTGAATACAACATGAAAGAATACAAGCAGAACTTCGAGTATCCTCCAAGTGATATTAAAATATTACCCCTCTATTCGTCTGGTTAATACCGTGACTAACTAGCTGCTAACTACTGAAACAAGAAAATAAAAACCTAAATCTAGAGAGAGAGTAGTGATAAAGAGAGTTGTTGGTGAGAGTGGATGATGAGAATGTGTTGTTGAAATCAGGTGAAGCCTTGTATTTATAGGAAGCGGACAACCGTATCCTTCAACCATATTCCAAGCTCCAAATGCTCAACCGTATCGCACAACCGTATAAAAATCACATTTTTATTGCCTGAACACGAAATACGGTTGGTTTTTGTTAAACCCACAATAATCTAATAAACAATTTGATAAAGATAAGCTTTGAATTATTATTGAGAAGTTGCGAAATCATACTCAATAATATTAAGAAGATCAAGAATATTATGAATAACTTGTAGAACACGATTAATACCAAAAGCTTCAATCTTATTAATGATATAAGACGAATACACTTAATGTATTAGGATTACAAAAAACCTTGAAGCTGCGCAAAATTGTTAACCTATTCTAGGTTTAAGGATCTCTATTTATAATACATAGAGTCCTATACAATCTTCAGTTATTATAGAAACAATTTGATTCCATATATAACTCTAACTGCCTAACCGACTTACTAATAAACATACCAACAGTGGTAGTAACTATATTATACTAACAGTGGCTACAATATACTTATTACAATGATCAAGTATATGTCTAACAGTGGCAGTTATTACATTTGTACTAGAAGTGGCTAGTCTTCAATTCTTCTAGCAGCGGCAGTCTTGAACACTAACAGTGGTTAAGATTTAAACTTTAGTCTTCAACACTTATTCAATTTAGCTCTGATCCCAACAATCTCCCTCTAAACTTAATCAACCTTCAATTACATTAAGTTTCTTCATTATGCTTCAATCAGTCGGTAGACTTCTTTTGCTATACTGATTCAGAATCCTGTATACTATATCTTTGCTCTTCTCTGTCTTCACAACAACTTGTAATTTCATCCTAACCAGTTGCTCCAACAGTGCTATACTCAAGACATATTCTCTTTCTTCAAGCATGTACACATATTTACCATTCTTTAGTGATATACAATGTACCCCAGCTCTAGCAAAATGTCTCCAATATCCAACCATTTCAGCACACAAAAATATCTCTCCATAAACTTATGGTTCAAACATCGTCTACAACCATTCCCATACATGTCTTTCAAAAGCAATAGTAATCAGCTTTAAATCCTTCTCTAAACCAATCTTGTACATGTCATACACATCAAACTTATTAAGTCTTTTCAAGATATCTTGCATTGATTTATGAAAACTTACATCTCCATTCTTCCTCACAATTCTAATCTCATAAGACACTGTACCAGATTCTAGAAAAATTCCTTCCTATTTAATAATTTCTGAAAAGTCTTCATCATGAACATTTGTATTTTCAGACCTATCAAACTTTTCTACCAACAATTTTTCTAACACTTCTTCATCTCTATCCAAATCACATAATCTATCATCCAACTCCTAAAAAATAGCAAATGATCTTTTCATCCCTTCAATTTTCAATCTCAACTCCTCAGCCTTTAGCTTTTCTTCCTTTGCTTTCTCCAACTCCTCATCAATTTGTTCATATCTTACTTGTAGCCTTCTCTGAATTTCTTCATCTTCTTTCTTTTTCTTCTCCAACCTTTTTCTTGCTTCAGGATTAACAATAGGATTATTGTCATATAATTGTTGCAATCTTTCCAATGACATTCTCCTTAGAGTCATAGTAGGTATCCTATCTCCTCTAAGCTTACAAACCAATTCATTTTTCAATTCAGCCTCTCTATCAATCTTTTCTTTCCCGTCTCTCTCAATTTTCCATTTCAAAGCCATCTGCAGAGGATTTCCTTTGGATTTTTCAACATAAGCACTATAGACTGTATCATCTTCTACTCTTAACCCTTTTTCTTTCATCTCTGCATACACCCTGCTTGCCTTTTTTGTCATCTTCACAATCTTTCCAGATTCAAGCAATACATCAACTTCATCAACATCTGATTCATTCACTGTAACTGGCACAGACCTTTGTGATTCAGCAGCTCTCTTTTCTGCTTCAATTCTATCATGTTCAATCAACTCTACTTGAACCCTCAAAGCATATTCATGATCATGCTCAACATTCTGTTGTACCTTCTTCGTTTTTGATTTTTCTTCTACTTTACCCTTGCCTTTATCTTTTGGATCAATCTTGGGTAGTTTAGAAGCAGGCTTAGGCAAATTTTTAGAATCTCTAATTCTAAAAGGTACTTCAGGTGTTCTAGCAGTGGTAGGTTTAAGTACAGTAGCAGATTGAGTTGAAGTTGTTGTATTTGTTGTAGCAGTGACAGTAGTTGTATTGATTGGTGTTGTTGCTGATGTAACAGTGGGAGCAGGAGTAGTATTAACAGTGGAAGTATTAATACTAGCAGTGGTAGGAGTTACCTTTGTCTTAGCAGTGGGACTACTTGACTTAGCCCTCTTCATCTGTTCAATTCTAGCTGCCTTGACAGATCAAAATGGAATTGATTTATTCCTTCCATAAGTGATTTTAGGCTCTGGTGATCTGACATTAATAGTCTCCCCCTTAACCTCTGATCCTACATCATCACCTTCTTTCACATCATCCTCAACTAGTTCATTAACAAGTTGAACCACTTCTTCACCATCTTCAACATCATCTACCACTTCTGTTTCACCTTCAACCCTCTCTATAGTCTTTTGAATAACACTTTCAACAACAACCTCATTCTGCACATCATCCATGACCTCAGTATCATCTTTATGTGGCTCATCAGTGTCACCCACAACCTCAGTCTGCACAACACCCTCTTGATCATTTACATCAGGCATAAACTCATCAGTATTTTCATCCTCTGCCTATTTCTCCCCCTTGGTGAAAGTATTGTGAGCATCCTTTCCTGGCTTGGATAAGTGATCATCTTTCAACAGCTTGACCAATACCTTCTCAAGATTAATAATTCTCTCTTTCAAATCTTCAATTACCTTCTCTTGATCAACCAGTTTAGCAGCTTGCTCTGCTATCTTTGCATCCTGAGCTCTATTCAACTTCTTTTCATAAACCAACTTATTCCAAATAAAATCCACAGCTTCTGTTGTCAACTCAGGGTGAGTACTAGCCTCATCACCATTAGAGTGTGACCTCCTAGGTGAATTATTGACAAATGTATCTTCTGTCTCATGCCTAGCATGATCAGCAGAAGTCCCTTTATTCTTGGTACTGGGACCTTCATTTGCTTCATTACCCGTGGGTTCAGCATTAGAAGTTACCTCTGGTTGGGTCTTATTGATGTTATCTCTATCATGTTCTGTCAGTGGACTAGTAACAGTAGTGACAGCCCTTCCAGAATGACTACCCATCTCCTGTGGGGTCACCTGCTGTGATGATATATTTGACTGAGACAAATGAGCAGTAGGAGCCTCACTTGCCTGTTTCAACTTCTTTTTCTTTGGCTTTAATTGGGTAGGTTGTTTGGTCCCTTGTTTTCTTTTGGTACCCCCACTTGGTGTATGTTCAGGCTCAGTTGGTGCTACTGGCCTGTCACCAATTGGTTCAGATATAGTTAGTAGTACTACATCTGTGGTGGAAGGAGCAAGAAGCATTGTTGAAAACAATGTTGTATCCTTCCCAGAAAACTTCTTATTGGTATTTTTATTCATCTCTGTAAATGTTCTTGCAGAGAGAGTACTAACACCAATAATAAGTTCTTGTGCAACTAAATTAGTAACCAGTTTATTTAAAACAAGTTGCACAAATCTAGGATACATTATAAACATATCCTTTTTGCCCTTTGTGATGTTTCTGATCATGCCATCAAGTATGTATTTTGAAAAATTATATTTTTGACCCTTAGCCAAACACACAAGTGCATAGGCTATTTGGGTTCCAAATTCATTAAAAGAAGTTCTTTTAGATGACAAACAGTGGAGAATTGTAAGTATTAAAAGTTTCCATTGGGGACTAAAGAATGATTTAAAAAATGTAAAACGTGTGTACTCACCCTCATACCCCATTAATCTAAGATTAGCATACAAATCCCTGTCATCTAAAGAAGTGATACCTGTGGCATCATCAAGAAGAAGTACCTCTCGAAGAGCATCCTCTGTAACCACCACTTTGGTTTCTTGAACTGTGGAAACCAGTTGCTCTTTACCCTCAACCACTTCTACTTTGGCATTCTTCCAGAAATCAGTAAGATGTCCTCTTGAAACCCTTGGAGAAACAGTAAGCGCATGATTAATGTGACTTGCACGAAGAAAATCAACAATTTGTATGAAATTCTGTGCATTTGAGGGTTTCATGAGAAAAGCCAGCATATTGTGTTCTTCGTACACCTTCAGATTCATGTCAGATGATGAAGAAGAAGCCATGATTTTGGAATTGATTTTGAAATTGATCGTAGAAGAAGAGGAGGTTTGATTTTGAATGTGATTGCAGTGGTTATTTGAGAAACTAAGAAAGCGTAATGAAAAATTGAAGTGTTTAAAGATTATATACTGTTAGTCATAAGAACAGAGTCAAGCCCTAGAAAAAGAACGAACAGTGGCACTGACCAATATAACTAACAGTGGAAAGATATAAGCAATACCTAGCAGTGGGAAACACTTGAATCAATTTTTCAATAGCTAAAAGAGAATTATACCAATAAAGCTAACAATAACTACTAGCATTAGCAGTAGCAACCGACCAAGGTTACCAAAACTCAATACTTAGCAGTGCCAAGTACTTAGCTTTATTAGTAAATAATTTTTTTTAATAATAATAATACTTAACTATATACAGTAATAAGCAACGAAGACAGTAATAACCATAATTATGATTACTCTTCATTGATTATTCTATCAGTAATAACCCATAAGCAAATAAAGATATATACAGAAAAATAGTTTGTAGATGAAAAGACTCAAGAAGAATTGATCATTCCAATACTAGTTACCAAGAATGTAAACCTGCCTACATCAAAAGCCTTTGTAAACAGATCTGCAAATTGATTATCAGTATGAACTTTCTCAATCTGAATTAGTCTTTTTTCATTACAATCTCTTATAAAATGGTATCTTATCTCTATATGCTTAGTTTTAGAATGCTTAACTGGGTTATTTATGGTACTGATAGCAGAGTTATTATCAATCAAAATGGGAGTATTTAGAAAGCTCAAACCATAATCAAGCATTTGATTTTATATCCATAAGACTTGAGCATAGCAACTTGTAGCAGCTACATACTCAGCTTCTGCAGTGGATGTGGATACACTAGTTTGCTTCTTGCATTGCCATGAAACTAACCTATCTCCCAAAAATTGGCATCCTCCTGATGTTGACTTTCTGTCCATGTTAGCACCACCATAATCACTATCTGTATATGCAACAAGATCAAAAGAATTACTCTTTGGATACCAAAGACCCAATTTTGGTTGACCCTTTAAATATCTAAAGATTCTTTTGACTGCAAATAGATGTGATTGCTTTGGACATGTTTGAAACCTAGCACACACACAAACAACAAACATGATATTTGGCCTGGAAGAGGTCAGATACATTAATGATCCTATCATTGATCGATACAGATGTACATCAACTTCTTCTCCTTCTGGATCTTCTGTTAATTACTTATGTGTTTCCATGGGTGTGCTTGCAACTTTTGCATCTTTATAGCCAAACTTATTCAGTATGTCTTTAACATATTTCTCTTGACAGATGAAGATCCCATCAGATTTCTGCTGCACTTGTAATCCGAGAAAGAATGTTAACTCTCCCATTGAGCTCATGCTGAATCTTGTATGCATAATGGACTCAAATTCTTTACATAAACTATCCCTTGTAGAGCCAAAGATGATATCATCTACATAGACTTGAACTAGCAGAATATCATTCTTAATTCTTTTGGTGAACAAAGTTTTGTCTATGGTACCTCTTTTGAATCCATTTTGAAGCAAATAATCTGATAAAGTGTCATACCAAGCTCTAGGTGCTTGATGTAAGCCATACAGAGCTTTGTCCAGTCTCAACACTTTATTAGGATACTTAGGATCTTCAAAACCTGGTGGTTGACACACATACACTTCTTTATCAAGTTTGCCATGAAGAAAGACACTTTTGACATCCATTTGATAAACCTTAAATTCTATGAATGAAGCAAAATCTAGAAACACTCTGATAGCTTCAATTCTAGCCACAAGAGCAAAAACCTCATCATAATCTATGCCTTCTTCTTGTATATATCCCTGAGCTACCAATCTGGCTTTGTTCTTGATGACAATGCCTCTTTCATCCCTTTTATTTCTAAACACCCATCTAGTACCAATAGCTCTTTTGCCTTTGGGTAAGTCAACCAATGTCCACACTTCCTGAATCTGAAATTGAAGCAACTCTTCCTGCATTGCTTCAATCCAACTTGGATCTTTCAAGTCTTCAGTAAATTTCTTGGGCTCCATTTGAGACAGAAAGCAAGTAAACAAAGAAGGGTAGGCATCTTCTTCATTTTCTTGTGTCTGTTTTCTGGTTTGAACAGAAGAACCAATATCTCCAATTACATTCTCAAGTGGATGATCTCTATGAGAAATGTTCTGAGATGTGGATAATTCAGGTATTTCAGTGTCTAAATTGGTGTAATTCTCATTCATAAGAATACCTTCAACATCCCTAGTGATTCTTTCAACAACAGGCCTTGTATTACTAGAAAACTCATTCAAATTCTTTGCAAGTTGCTGTTCTGAGCTTAAATCACTCTCATCCTCACTTTCCTCCAATGATGGCATATCTGGATCTGTCTCATAACTCACTAGAGTTTTACCACCATCTCCTTTATCCTTACTTAAATCTGAGTCTTTTGAAGACTTTTGTGAATCTGATCCAGTATCAAATACTTCTGGGGATCAGGAGACCAAATTGGAAACAAAATGTATTCCAATGAATCATTCTTCTGTTCAAAAGACATTCCTGATTCTGCTACACTTTTTCCATCTTCTGTTCCTGCACTTGTACCTGCACTAGAATCTACAGTTGTATATCTAAAAGCAGAGTTAAGTGCATCGATATCAAACAATGACTTTGGACCTTTTCCATCAGGATTAATGGTATTTTCATTAAAAGAGATGTTCATTGATTCTTCTATCACCCCTAGTCCTTTGATTGAATACCCTATAAGCTTTACTGTGAATGGAGTAACCTACAAATATACCCTCGTCTGCCTTTCTCTCAAACTTTCCTAAGTGATCTTTGGTATTTAAAATGGTACAAGGACATCCAAAAGATTTTAAGAAACTAACCAATGGTTTGTTCTTAAACAGCAATTCATATGGTGTTTTGTTATGAGGCTTAACAACTAATACCCTATTCTGAACATAGCAAGTTGTGCTAACTGCCTCTGCCCAGAAAGACATAGGCAATTTTGCATCAGATAACATAGTTCTGGCAGCCTCAATTAGTGTCCTATTCCTCCTTTCTGCCACTCCATTTTGTTGGGGAGTTCTAGGTGCACTAAACTCTCTCTTAATACCTTTATCTTCACAGAATTTATCCATCTCATGATTTTAAAACTCTGTTCCATTATCACTCCTGATGATTTTAACCTTTTTATCTAATTGATTCTCCATCTTAGTTATAAATGATCTAAGTATTTCACCTGTCTCATCCTTTGTTCTAAGAAAGAAAACCCATGTAAATCTAGTATAATCATCAATAATTACAAGGCAGTAAGACCTCTTCCCCATACTACTTATATTGGTTGGTCCAAATAAGTCCATATGCAATAAGTGTAGGGGAGTGCAGTTGGTATTCATAGTTTTGGACTTAAAAGAAGATTTGTGTTGCTTTCCTTTAAGACAAGAAACTCAATGTTCATCACATGAATATACCTTTTCAGGCAAACCTCTAACAAGCTTGTTTTTGACAAGTTTATTATGGTTTTGTAATTCATATGACACATCCTTCTATGCCACAATTCAGATTCATTCAGACTTGCTTTGGAAATAAGACAGTTTAAATCAGGTTGAGGTGTCATGTTTGCTAAGTCACACTTATATACATTATCTTGCCTTGGAATTCTCATTAAAATCATGTTTTCTGGTGTTTTGAATTCCTTGGACAAGATAAGGCATTCAGTGTCAGTAAAATGTACTGGATTCCTTTTATCTGTTATTTGACTCACACTTAGCAAATTATACCTCAATTGTTCCACAAAGTAAACATTTTAGCTCAAGGTAATTGGAAGAATAAGTTTGAGAGAAGAGGAAACCTTTAGCTGCTTTGATGAGGGCTCAAGGTAACATTCATAAGAAAGTTGTCCGCCTTCGAGCTGAGTTGGATGAGGTTCAGAAAGCGTTAGATAATAACCCAGATTCCTCTGATTTGAGAGAAGAGGAAAGTCTCTATCTTCGTGCTTTTAATGCTGTTGTTATTGATGAGGAGAGGTTTCTTAAGCAGAAAGCGAAGATTGAATGGCTTCGGGTTGGGATTCCAATTCTAAATATTTCCATAATGTGGTTAAAGAAAAGGCTAACAAGAGTAGAATTGATCGAGTGCATGATGTAAATAATATTGTGCATGAGGGAGATTCAGTTCCTCTTGCATTTGTTGATCATTATCGGAATTTTTGGGATGCCCAGGTATTTGTATGCCTTTGGATGCTTTGGGGTTGTTTACCCGAAAGCTTTCATCTTTGGAGGCTGTTTTGATGATTCGGCCTATTTCTATGGAAGAGGTCCGGAGGGCTATGTTTTCTATGGGTGATCATAAATCACTTGGTCCAGATGGTTTTTCGGCTGCGTTCTTTAAAAGGTCATGGGACATTATTGGAAATAGTGTTTTTCATGTTGTTCGGAATTTCTTTTCTAATGGTCACATTCTTAAGGAGATTAACCACACTGTGATTTCTCTAATCCCGAAGGTCGCTACTCCTTCGAGGGTTAATGATTTTCGTCCTATCTCCTTATGTAATGTGTTGTATAAATGTATAAGTAAGGTGTTTACCAATAGGATTAAGGATGTATTGGTTAATCTTGTGAGTGATAATCAGTCGGCTTTTATTCATGGTAGGAGCATCTCGGATAATATTCTTCTGACTCAGGAGCTCATGCAGCGTTATCACTTAAATCATGCTGCTTCCCGTTGTGCTTTTAAGATTGATATCCAAAAAGCCTATGATACGGTGGATTGGAAGTTGCTTCGGGCTATATTGCAGGGATTTGGTTTTCACCCTGTAATGGTAGATCGAATTATGACATGTGTATCTAGTACTTCATTCTCTCTAAGCATTAATGGGGCTGTTCACGGTTATATTCAGGGAAGAAGAGGATTGAGACAAGGGGATCCTTTATCTCCTTATCTTTTTACTTTGGTTATGGAAGTATTGACTTTGATGATTCGGAAGAAGGTGGATGAGTCTCAGTTCTTTAAGTTCCATTCTAGATGTTACAAACTGGGTTTGGTTAATCTCTGTTTTGCAGATCTGTTTGCTCACGGTGATTTGAACTCGGTTAAGGTGTTACAATCAGCCCTTAATGAGTTCAAAGAGGTTTCTGGTTTATTTCCTAGCATTCCGAAGAGCACTGCCTTTTTCTATAATGTTCCTATGAATGTGAGGCAGTGTATCCTTAGTGTTATGCCTTTTGAAGAAGGTGTTCTTCCTGTTAGGTATCTTAGGGTTCCCCTTCTATCTAAGAGGCTTATAAAATCTGATTGTAAAGCCTTGGTGGAGAAGGTTCAGAACCGGATTGGTAATTGGAAGAATAAGTCGTTATCTTTTGCGGGCCGTGTCCAACTTATTACTTCTATTCTTTCATCTCTTCATGGTTATTGGGCTACTATGATTATTCTTCCCCAATCGATTATTTTAGAGCTAGAGAAGCTTGTGAGAGGCTTTCTCTGGTGTCAAGGTCCAATGAAATTTGGTAAAGCTAAGGTTGCTTGGAAGGATTTATGCTTACTGAGACAAGAAGGTGGCTTGGGTATTCACCGTTTGCGTGAGTGGAATATCTCTTTGATGACCAAGAATATTTGGAGTATCCTAACCAGGAAGGATTCTATTTAGGTCAGATGGGTCTATGCTTATAAGTTGAATAATCGAAGCTTCTGGGATGTTCCTCCTCAAAATTGCATGAGTTGGGGATGGAGGAATTTACTTAATATTCGGGATCTTATTCGTCCTTTTTGCTGGTATTAGATTGGTGATGGCAGGACGGCATCGGTATGGTATGACACTTGGTGCGTTCAGTGTCCGATTGCTCGTGTCTTCTGTTGTTACCGTGATATCACGCGTTAGGGATTCTCAGTTAATGATTCAGTTGCTAACCTTATTGATGGTGATGTTTGGAGATGGCCGAATGTATGGATTCAAAGGTATCCTATTTTTTCTCAGATTGTGGTTCCCATTATTTCTGATCATCCGGATAAGCTTTTTTAGCGTGATGGTGATGGTAACTTTTCTGAATTCCGAGTGAGTGAAATCTGGGAATCCAATCGGACGAGGTGTTTTAATGTAGCGTGGGCTTCTGCTTTTTGGTTTCCTTAGTGTATTCCTCGGCATGCTTTTAATATGTGGCTGGTTTTTAAAGGAAAGCTGAAGACTCAAGATCGCTTGAGGCAATGGGATGTTAGCCCTTCGGTTGACTTAAACCTGCTTCAGTGCTACTTATGTGGATCATGTCTTGATTCACACTCTCATCTTTTCTTTGAATGTGTGTTTTCTTTGCAGGTCTGGTTTCGGGTTGTTAGCTATGCTGATATTCCGATTGTCTCTGATAAGCTGGAAGATGTGCTCCCTGTCTTTATTTCTGCTTCTTCATCGAAGAATGTCGATCATGTTATTTCTCGCTTATTGTTGGCTGCTACGACTTATTTTATTTGGCAAGAGCGGAATCTTCGTCTTTTTGCCAAAGGACGACGTTCAAGTATAGAGCTCGCTGATATTATTCTTTCTGAGATTCGCTTGAAGTTGGTCTCTTTCAGGTTCAGGTCTTCGGTTCGGGCTACTCGCGTTTTGGAGCGATGGAAGATTCCGAGCCACACTTAAGATTGGTCTGGTTTCTTTCGTGTGTTTATGGCTTCTTCTGACATTTTGCTGATTGGTTGCCCTTTTATATTATATTGGATGTATTTTTTATTTATTATTATGGGCTATATTATGTATTGTATATGGCATGTCATATACAGAGAGTTTAGCCATTGCTAGCTAGTCTTCCCTGTTAGGTTGGTAGTGGTTGTGTCTTGTTATGTAGTGTCTTTTGCCTATGTAACGGGCTGTGATATGGGACTCACCCACATCCTTTGTACTTGAACGTTTCTTTTGGAGTAATATATTTGCTGGGTGTAAACCCTTTACCCAAAGTAAACATTTTCAAAACTTAACTATGCACTCTGAACTGTTCCTTTGCCTGTAGTTTTCCCACCTTTGGGATTACTTCCAAATGCTACATATCCACCATCAAAGGATTTGAAGTTCTGTAGTTTTTCTCTATCTCCAGTCATGTGCCTTGAGGAGCCACTATCAACATGCCATAAGCTCTCTGGCTTGCCCTGCACAAACAATTAAAAAGAGAACTCTTGGGAACCCAAACCAATTTGGTTTTGGGTTTCCCACGTGCATCTTTAAACTCAACTCTCTGTAAGACAATTGATTCTGCTGCACTGTTGGATCTAGAACCTTTAGAAGTAACGGTGTTCATTGGTTTCCAAATCCAACTTATATCAGACTTAACAGTGGGAATTGACCTAACAGAGGTAACTCTTAGGCTTGTGTTAATCACTCTGGCAGGGGTAGCCTTACTTGGTGTAAACATTCTTTTGGAACGTTTAACACTAGTGGTGGCTCCATGCTTGACAATGACAACACTATCCACTGTTTAGGTCTTCATGCCTCTGTTGGCTTTGTTTGGTGGTACCACTGCAGCATAGGTAGCAGTGGCTGCAGTTGTACCACTGTTAGCCTTATAATTCATTCTCTTGATAGTGACAACATGATTAACTTTTGATTTAAAAGTTTGTTTGTTAGCCATGTTGGCAGCTGTCCACAATGGTTTCACAACCCTATTAAAGTTTTTAGGATTGTGATAACAGTCATGTTAAAGATGATTGGTTTTTCCACAGATATAACAGGATCTTTCTTTCACCAATTTAAAATTTTGCCCCAATTTTTGTGAAACCATTTCGTTCCAATTTCTTTGATTGCCTCTGGGTGCAGTTTTATCAAATGGTTTTGGTGCAGAAAATCCTGATTTGCAAGCACAGTTAACACATTTATCATTTACATTATTCAAAAATTTAGATTCTTGTCTAACTGTTTTGCTAATATAACCTAAACCATTCCTAGATTTATTAGCTTTGCTCACATGTTCTATATGTTGCTTAGCCTTTTCTTGAAACATCTTTTTACCCTCTTCTAGTTTATCAACATTAAGTTCTGAAACTAGACCAGTTACTCTTTTGCTACTCCCAGGTGATGAATCATATGATTTATTTGTTACACTTTTCTCACTTTCAGATGTATCATCACTCTCATCATCTTCTTCACTCTAATCAGTAACCACTACTCTATCAAAGTTCACATCTTCTATAAACTCTTAGCTGGATCAGCCTTTTTAACCTCATCATTCATTCATTCTTTAAGAGAATTGATATCAATTTCAGTTTTGGAAGGAAAGTAGTTGTGGTTATAAGGAGGAGGTACAAAACTGTATCCTAACCAAGTCTTAAGCTTATCATGAATCTATGAATTGATTAGTTTATTCACAATCTTAGATGCATGTTCTAAGTTACTTACATTTAGTCTTATGCTATCTCTCTCACATGTGACCTCAGCAAGTTTCTTAGTTAACAATTCTACCTTATCTTTAAAAGTGTCTCTTTCCCACCTAACAATTCATATGCTTTTATCTGTTTTTCAAGATTTTCAATTGCTGCTATGGTGTGTTTACTTTTGATTTCCCATTGTTTTAGTTCATCACACACTTTCAGATTATGATCCCTGTAATGTTTAACAGTTTGTTTACAAACTGCAGAACATAATTTGTTTTGTACCTCATATGGAACCTCTGACTTCTTGTCAGATTCAGCAATGGCCATGAGACATTGATTCTTCACCTCATGTTCTTCTTGATCACTCCAGTCCCATCCATAGCCATCCATAGATACAAGAGCATTTGATGAAGCACCCCGGGATTGGTATATTCCTTGATTGAGTTCCATTGCTTCCATCTCTTTGACCATTCTCACTGCTATTCTGTTCCTTCTTTGGACTTCTACATTCTCTTGCAAAGTGCCCCATCTTATGACAGTTGAAGCACTCTATCTTACTCTTATCAAACCAACTTGAATCATTCCTTTTATATGCAAAGTTGTTCCTCCCAGTTCTCTGCATAAATCTTTTTGCCCTTTGAGTGATTAAAGCAATTTACCATTTAATATCCATCTCTTCTAGATCATCTCTATCAAACTGTTCTAAATCTTCATTAGAAGTGAAGAGTTCACATTACTAGCAAAGAAAGATTCCAAAATCTGACCATTAGAGCAATCTGATGATGATCCACGTCCTCCTAAAACATAAGTAGAGCCTTTTTGACTTGACTCTGCTTTAGTTCCAGTTGTAGACATAAAGGCTGCATTGTTGTAGTTGTTTCCTGAACCCTGCTTCTTGCTTTCCACTTCAGGTTCAAAGTTTCTTAGATCATTGTAAATATCTTCAAGCTCTTTTGACTCCAAATCTGCACTCTGTCTTAATCCAACACTGTAGATTGTCCACTCCTCACCTAATGATCTCAAAAACTTCCCGTTTAGATCATCCTTATCAATTTTCACTTGATGATTCTCCAGATCTCCTACTAACTTTGAAAATCTGTCAAAGGTTTGAGTCAAAGTTTCTGACTTTACAAAATTAAAGTTCTCATATTGCTGCTTTAAAAGAGATCTTCTGTTCTTTTTGGTGCTGGAATTGCCACCAAATCTCTTTTCAATAGTTTCCATAAGAACTTTAGCATCCTGACATGATTCAAACCTTCTCTGATATTCATTAGGAATAGACAATAATAGAGTACTGAGTGCTTTGTACTATTGATCTAACCTTTCTTTCTGCTTCTGAAGTTGGTGGTGGTCTTGTTTGTGCAACACCATCACCGTCAAGTGTTACTGGAGGACCATTAACTACAACTTCCCACATCTGATAATCTGTGAGAAGCATGTATTGTTTGATCTTATTCTTCCATAGATAAAACTCATCAGGCCTAAGCATGGGGATCTTAGTAACCTGGATTCCTTCATTACCTTCTGATGCCATTGATTCAATATGTAGATCTTGAATAATTTTTTTTTTCAAAAATCGATCAAACAGTAATCCCAGATCTTCCTGTATTCAAAGCTTAACCAAAGCTCTGATACCACTTGTTAAACCCAGAATAATCTAATAAACAATTTGATAAAGATAAGCTTTGAATTATTATTGAAAAGTTGGGGAATCACACTCAATAATATTAAGAAAATCAAAAATATTATGAATAACTTGTAGAACACGACTAATACCAAAAGCTTCAATCTTATTAATGATATAAGACGAATACACTTAATGTATTAGGATTACAGAAAACCTTGAAGCTGCAAAAAATCATTAACCTATTCTAGGTCTAAGGATCTCTATTTATAATACATAGAGTCCTATACAATCTTCAGTTATTATAGAAATAATTTGATTCTATATATAACTCTAACTGCCTAACCGACTTACTAATAAACATATCAACGGTGGTAGTAACTATTTATACTAACAGTGGCTACAATATACTTATTACAATGATCAAGTATATGTCTAACAGTGGCAGTTATTACATTTGTACTAGCAGTGGCTAGTCTTCAACTCTTCTAGCAGCGGCAGTCTTGAACACTAACAGTGGTTAAGATTTAAAGTTTAGTCTTCAACACTTAAACAATTTAGCTCTGGTCCCAACAGTTTTGACCGTATACGGGCGAGATAGGGCAAATACGGGTGAACACCAACCGTATACGATTGGTTTCAGCCGTATACGGCTGAACACAGGCCGTATACGGTCTGTGCAGGCCGTATACGGTCTGTGTCCATCCGTATACGGTCTGGGCCAACCGTATACGGTCCAACTCAGTCGTATTTGGTCCCTCGGTTCTCCATTTCTTCGTTCGAGGGTAACTTCTTCCTCGTTTATCCGTTTTGAGAGTTCTTTATATCCACGCGTTCATAATTTCCTAACGAAGAAAATGACATAAGTTAGAGGTCATAATTCCAAGTATAGCTCAAATTGTGCTAAAATGCGTGAACAAGAGATTCGTTGATCATTTCTGCTCTATTTTACTCGTTTTTAGGCCTTTTTAGTTGATTCTTGAAGCACCGTCTATATTTTTGCCTTCATTATGAAATTTGTGTATAAGAATGTATATTTCCAATGTTTTCATCCATAATTGGGTTAAAAAGGTGACATAATAACACATAAAAACTTAACTTTTTGCGTGTTATCATGTTGTCACTATTGTGGCGTCGTAAGTTACCGCGTAACTCATAATGATTTTTGGTATATTTGTCGTATAGTTTAATAAGATCTATGTTCAAAAGTGGTTAAAGTTCACCAAGCGCTAAGTTCAAAATGGCATTTGTATAGTATAACGTTAAAGCGTAGTAATAGTTCACTAAGACGTACCAATGTTGGCGTAGGGATCTGGTTGTGCATCTGTAACATCCTCCTTACTAGTCTGGTAATTTCTTAAATTAAAATGTTTAATTATTAGTTTTAGAAATTTCTTGATATTATTTGTTTTATTATGAAACTTAGATAAATAGGTCCCAGGACTTATTGTGATTAGTGAATTATTACTTGTTTTAAATTTCTGTAGTTGACGGTAAAATAAAGTAATAGTTCTCGCAAATGATATTTAGATTCCAGACAACAGATTTAAGATGGGTATAAAAATACTCAATATTGGATTCGGTTTATTAGGAGAGCTGACTTCCTCTTGTTGTCTAACTTTCCCAAATTATAAACAACCTCTATTGTTAACCTAAGAATTAAGCTTGCAAGTGAACAAATGAAATCGTGGCTTTGATCCAAGACTTTTTCTATTATCATCATCATTACATTCAACTTGTACTCCTTCCTCAAGAGTAAGTGTTCATATATTTAACTTATGAATTGATTTATATTGAAAGTTAGGTGCTATAAATAGATGAGGAAATTGATGTTTGAATGATAGGTGTGAGTTATATGAACTGATTTCGTGATGATATATGATGATTATATGTGGTTTGTTTAATTGTTAAGTTGCTTGAATGAAATTAGGGTTCAATCATGGGGGTTATTGAATTGGGTTGGATTGAACATGAAAAGTTGAAATTCTTGTTGTTGTAAGTCACTATTAGTGTTCCTTTGGTGTTAAAATTCTTGTAATATCAATTGGGTATCAAAGTATTGGATATGTTAAGGTTTTGGATCGTACATAAACATTTGCAGGTGTGAAAATGAGCTGAAAAACAGCTAAACGCGATCCCCACCTATTGCCTGGATCGTGTTCCTTAGTTATATTTCTTCACAGATAATTTTGATCTTGCCAACGCGATCCAGCCTTTGTATCCAGATAGCGTTGCTAAGTGTAAAATGGTGACAGAAAGATTTCTAAAGGAGAACGCGATCCCAACCTGGTTCCTGGATCGCGTTGCTTAGTGTATTTGGTAACATAAACTTTTCTAAAGGGGAACGCGATCCCACCAACCCTGACCCGGATCGCGTTTGTATGTATAATTTTGGTGATTATGATAACTTGTGAAATCAAGTGTGTACTACATATATAGTATTGTTACTTATGTTTGAAATAGATCGATATTGTGATTATTTGTGTAAGGTATTCATTTATATAAGTATTAATTGTTGATGCCAAGTTACTAACTTGTGCGTTGTGTGATATTTCAGACACCCAAATACTCAGTGATTAGAAGCTGAGTGTCGTGACTCCTGAGGTATCGGTGAGTGATTTGTAACTCACCCTTTGATTTAGTAGTAACTGTTTGGTTGCAACAAGTAAACGTAGATGTGTTTATTAGACTGTTTATTCTTAATTACTGAATTAATCTACGTGATATGTGAACCTTTGTGTATCAGTGTTATTGAGGTCAACACGTTAGTTGGGCTAGTTGGTTATTGTGTGAATTACACAGGGTCTTGATTCATTTGTTGTGTATAGAACATGTGTTTGATTATAATAACAACTAGTTATCAGTCTCATCCGTTATGGCCATACGGATATGTACGATAAGTGTTCTTGGGGAATCCCCGGGTATTATGATATCCCAAGAGCCACCGATCCTCATTGAAATATGTGCATTTAGGGTTATTTGATGTAAACTTTTTTTTAGGGTAAAGGGTTTACACCCGACAAATATATTACTCCAAAAGAAACGTTTAAGTACAAAGGATGTGGGTGAGTCCCACATCACAGCCCGTTACATAGGCAAAAGATACTACATAACAAGACACAACCACTACCATCCCAACAGGGAAGACTAGCTAGCAACGGCTAAACTCTCTGTATATGACATGCCATATACAATACATAATAAAGCCCATAATAATAAATAAAAAATACATCCAATATAATATAAAAGGGCAACCAATCAGCAAAATGTCAGAAGAAGCCATAAACACACGAAAGAAACCAGACCAATCTTAAGCGTGGCTCGGAATCTTCCATCTCTCCAAAACGCGAGTAGCCCAAAACGAAGACCTGAACCTGAAAGAGACCAACTTCAAGCGAATCTCAGAAAGAATAATATCAGCAAGCTCTATACTTGAACGTCATCCTTTGGCAAAAAGACGAAGATTCCGCTCTTGCCAAATAAAATAAGTCGTAGCAGCCAGCAATAAGCGATAAATAACATGATCGACATTCTTCGAGGAAGAAGCAGAAATAAAGACATGGAGCACATCTTCCAGCTTATCAGAGACAATCGGAATATCAGCATAGCTAACAACCCGAAACCAGACCAGCGAAGAAAACACACATTCAAAGAAAAGATGAGAGTGTGAATCAAGACATGATCCACATAAGTAGCACCGAAGCAGGTTTAAGTTGACCGAAGGGCCAACAAGCCATTGCCTCGGGCGATCTTGAGTCTTCAGCTTTCCTTTAAAAACCAGCCACATATTAAAAGCATGCCAAGGAATACACTAAGGAAACCAAACAACAGAAGCCCACGCTACATTAGAACACCTCGTCCGAATGGATTCCCAGACTTCACTCACCCGGAATTCAGAAAAGTTACCATCACCATCACGCCAAAAAAGCTTATCCGGATGATCATAAATAATGGGAACCACAATCTGAGAAAAAATAGGATACCTTTGAATCCATACATTCGGCCATCTCCAAACATCACCATCAATAAGGTCAGTAACTGAATCATTAACTGAGAATCCTTGACGCGTGATATCACGGTAACAAGAGAAGACACGAGCAATCGGACACTGAATGCACCAAGTGTCATACCATACCGACGCCGTCCTGCCATCACCAATCTGATACCAGCAAAAAGGACGAATAAGATCCCGAATATTAAGTAAATTCCTCCATCCCCAACTCATGCAATTTTGAGGAGGAACATCCCAGAAGCTTCGATTATTCAACTTATAAGCATAGACCCATCTGAGCTAAATAGAATCCTTCCTGGTAAGGATACTCCAAATATTGTTGGTCATCAAAGAGATATTCCACTCACGCAAACGGTGAATACCCAAGCCACCTTCTTGTCTCAGTAAGCATAAATCCTTCCAAGCAACCTTAGCTTTACCAGATTTCATTGGACCTTGACACCATAGAAAGCCTCTCACAAGCTTCTCTAGCTCTGAAATAATCGATTGGGGAAGAATAAACATAGTAGCCCAATAACCATGAAGAGATGAAAGAATAGAAGTAATAAGTTGGACACGGCCCGCAAAAGATAACGACTTATTCTTCCAATTACCAATCCGGTTCTGAACCTTCTCCACCAAGGCTTTACAATCAAATTTTATAACCCTCGTAGATATAAGGGGAACCCCAAGATACCTAACAGGAAGAACACCTTCTTCAAAAGGCATAACACTAAGGATACGCTACCTCACATTCATAGGAACATTACAGAAAAAGGCATTTCTCTTCGGAATGCTAGGAACTAAACCAGAAACCTCTTTGAACTCATTAAGGGCTGATTGTAACATTTTAACCGAGTTCAAATCACCGTGAGCAAACAGAAACAAATCATCTCCAAAACAGAGATTAACCAAACCCAGTTTGTCACATCTAGAATGGAATTTAAAAAACTGAGACTCATCCAGCTTCTTCTGAATCATCAAAAGTCAATACTTCCGTAACCAAAGTAAACAGATAAGGAGATAAAGGATCCCCTTGTCTCAAACCTCTTATTCCCTGAAAATAACCGTGAACAACCCCATTAATGCTTAGAGAGAATGAAGTACTAGATACACATGTCATAATTCGATCTACCATTACAGGGTGAAAACCAAATCCCTGCAATATAGCCCGAAGAAACTTCCAATCCACCGTATCATAGGCTTTTTGGATATCAATCTTAAAAGCACAACGGGAAGCACCATGATTTAAGTGATAACGCTGCATGAGCTGCTGAGTCAGAAGAATATTACCCGAGATGCTCCTACCAGGAATAAAAGCCGACTGATTATCACTCACAAGATTGACCAATACATCCTTAATCCTATTGGTAATCACCTTACTTATACATCTATACAACACATTACATAAGGAGATAGGACGAAAACCATTAACCCTCGAAGGAGTAGCGACCTTCGGGATTAGAGCAATCATGGTGTGGTTAATCTCCTTAAGAATCTGGCCATTATAAAAGAAATCCCGAACAGCATGAAAAACACTATTTCCAATAATGTCCCATGACCTTTTGAATAACGCAGCCGAAAAACCATCAGGACCAGGTGATTTATGATCACCCATAGAAAACATAGCCCTCCGGACCTCTTCCATAGAAACTGGCCGAATCATCGAAACAGCCTCCAAAGATGAAACCTTTCGGGTAAACAACCCCAAAGCATCCAAAGGCGTACAAATACCTGGGCATCCCAAAAAATTATGATAATGATCAACAAATGCAAGAGGAACAGAATCTCCCTCATGCACAATATTATTTACATCATGCACTCGATCAATTCTACTCCTGTTAGCCTTTTCTTTAACCACATTATGGAAATATTTAGAATTGGAATCCCCAACCCGAAGCCATTCAATCTTCGCTTTCTGCTTAAGAAACCTCTCCTCATTAATAACAGCAACATTAAAAGCACGAAGATAGAGACTTTCCTCTTCTTTCAAATCAGAGGAATCCGGGTAATTATCTAACGCTTTCTGAACCTCATCCAACTCAGCTCGAAGGTGGACAACTTTCTTATGAATATTACCTTGAGCTCTCATCAAAGCAGCTAAAGGTTTTTTAAGTCTTTTTAACCGCCTAGTAATCTGAAACATAGCATGTCCCTGAATCTCCTCATTCCAAGCTTCCTAAACAATTCCTTTAAATTCAGATTAATGAACAAGCAAATTATAAAATCTAAAGGATTTTACCCGAGGCTTAAACACCCTAGGCAAAGTAAGAACAGCAGGAGAATGATCCGAAATCCAATAAGGCTGAAATACAGCGAGAGCCTCCGGAAAAGAACCCAAAAAATCACCATTACACATGAGACGATCAATCTTTCACAAGATACCCGAATCAGAATGAGGTTTTTGATTCCAAGTAAAATGCAATCCGGTAGCATGAACATCCACAAACCCAACATCCTCAACACATTTCCTGAATTCCCGCATAGAAATAGAGTATTTAGAGGATCCTGAAGAAGAATCATCCAAATTCAAAGTAGCATTAAAATCACCCAACACAACCCAAGGGGAATTACGAACAAATGTACCATGCAATCGGAGAGCATCCCATAATTCCCGTCTACGGATATAAGAATTATTAGCATAAACAAAAGAACAATAGAAGAACTGATTACTATCACGAACCCGAACCTCACAATGCATAATCTGATCAGTAAAAGAAATGACCATCACATATACCCTATCCGAATCCCATCCAAGAATAATACGAGAACCATTACCACTCCTAGAGGCATTAGAAGTCCAATTCCATCTTCGGAAAACCCTTGAACAAATAGGGTCGAGCTTAGAAATATGAACATGGGACTCCAAAATGGCACAGATACATAACTTATTCTCACTCACAACCTGTTGAACCTCATTTTGTTTGGGGACCCGGTTCAAGTCCCTAATATTCCATGAAGCTAGACTAACAATCAGGACATGTAGCACCGGGAGGGCTTGCCCCCTCAGAAATATGCACACCTGTTGAAAGTTTCATATAATCAGTAGTTTCATCATAAACGTCCTCAATATCAGACTCAGAATCAACCATATATTTACTATGAGCACTAGGGACATCCTCATCAGGTTAAATCTTCTTTCCCTTTGGGTCTTCCTTTTCACCATCCTCAGACAATGCACTAAATCGATTATCCAAAGATATGGACTTAGAACCACCTGTAACCTTCGTAGAAGCCTGATTTTGATTACTAGATTTAGTAACCTGGTTTGAATTATTTCTCGGATTTTTCACCCTGTAAATCACCTTCGATTTTGATTGTTTCATAATAAACCCATCATTCGGCTTCCCACCCTGTTTTAAAGGTCCACGAGCTGTCTTTTTAGGGACAACAAAATCAGAATTAGTAGGATTTCTAACATCAGCCTGAACCACATTCTTAGGACATTCAACATCCTTATGTCCAAAAATTTTACAATTACTACACCGCGGTGGTCGCCATTCATATTCCACTCTAACCAAATAAACATTCTTACCAGATCCATCCAATTTGGGAATAGCCACAGAAACAGATTCCTTTAACTCCTCCGTAGAGTTCACCTCTATCATAGCCCGAGCAAAATTGGGACGACCTCATGATTCAGTACACATGGTACTGGTATAGGAATCAAGCATGAGGGGTGTACCAACTTTTGTTGCAATGCCACTAAGCCCAATCTCATTAAACGCCAACAAAGGAACATTATGGAATTTAACCCAAACCGGCACTGTTGTAGGATCTTCCTTTGCTAAATCGACATCTGAGGACCATTTCTTCAACATTATTGGAATTAAGCGAATCATCCATGGACCCCCTTCTAGAACTTGTTGCATACCATGCTCCGATGTAAATTTGAAGAAAAATAAACCATTAGAATTCATCATAACCTTTTCTATGCCAAATTTCCACCAGACATTCATGACATAGTTTTGGACCACAGGAAAAGCCAACCGTTTAGCATTAAAGTATCCATACAATGTATTTGAATACTTTTTACTTGCCTCAACTATAGTTGCAATAGGAATTTCTATATCCACTCCACTATCACTAGAAGATGCCAAATCTAAAGCACGAAAGTTAACCTTTTGTTTCACAGATCGATCAGCAACTTCAGCATAGGACTTTGGTCTAGATTGTTGTTGAGTAGTTCCCGTTTGAACAGGAACCGTGGCTGCCAATAATCTATCAATACCTCGAGTACCATAAGAACACTCATCTAAACCAACAGAAACATTCTTAGGGATTTTACCACAGTCCGAAGATTCAACTGGAACCGAAGAATGATCCATACCTTCCTGGATCACAGTGGTTTGCGCAGAACCACTAACATCTGGATTTGCGATAGGAGGGTCATAATCTGATGTACGAGTAACCGATTCAGGAATGGAGACAGGAACCTGTCGTATTGGAGAATTCTCCACCTGCTCGTCGACCAAAACAGTACCAACATCAACCTTATGACCATGCAAATCATACACCTTTTGAGAATTCAAATCCACATTCTGATCATCCACCTTACAAGAACTATAAGAAGTGTATAAATCAGGGATTTTAGGGGAATTAAACCCAACCTGTTGTACACCTTCAACAACCCCATCAACATTCTCCATCATAGTACCAACGACACCAGATTTGATGCTACAAGCATCACCAAGAACCGTATTGGATCCAGAGAGCACAGAAGAGCTCATTACTGCCATTTTCGAATCAAACGAGTTTCTTATTCTATCAAATTGTGCATCCAGCGAAGCAAACAACAAGTCAAAGCGATCATTATGAACCTGTGAGTCACGGTTAGAACCCAGGTCATGCGACTCAGAATGAACATCCCTAACCAGCTCGTCATCCTTCAAACCAGGTGTGAAAACCCTAGTCGCTTCTTTATTCTGGTCATCCGAATGAGCTTGCTAAGAAATAGGGTTTATATCCTTGTTTGGCCGTAATGAAACAGAAGGAAGATCACCTGTAATCGTTCTAGACAGATAATCCTAAGCAGAACCAGATTGAACACGCAAACCAGAAACCGAATTAGGGTTAACACCGGAAACCGGATTAGGGTTTAAGCCAACCTCCTGAAAACCAGTCGCCGGAATACCCTCTTTTATCAGATTCTGAGCTGAATCAGATTCTGAACAAGACGAAGTACCACCACGCTCGCCCTCACTTTTCGAACCATCACCCTTCATAACAGAATTCCGACCAGCCTTCTTTTTCTTACTCTTACTCGACGACGATTTCATGATAAACACAAAAAATTAACCAGATAAAACCACACGAACGGACAGAAACAATAGATCAGACTATGAAGAACACGATTACTAGAGCAGAATTAACAATCCATGGAACAAAAACACGTACGTGGATTAGCCATGGAAATAGCCAAAAATCACCCTAGAGAGAGAAAAAGCCTTTCCGTTATTTGATGTAAACTAGTAGTTATGCTAAGTTGAATTGTGTGTTACAAGTTCATTCACTTAGCTATGTGCTAATCCCTCATATTACTTCCTGCAGGTTTTGTAAATTATGTGGGTGGTCAGGAAGTGATACTTTTGGAAGCAGGGAATGTTTGACGAAGTGCTAACTCTGATATGGTTTTTGATAACCTGATTTTGGAATTATATAACACCCTGTTTTGTGTAGTACATGTACTATGGTTCTAATAGTGTAAAACTATTTTATATCAAAGTTTGAACAGCTCACGTACATTATGTTAGTGGATACTAATAAAGTATGTTTTCTTATACGCTTCTGACTAAATATTATATTATATTGTCAAGTAGAATGAGGGGTGTTATAGCATCCCTTGGTCTAATGATGTACACGCATCCAGGAGCAGTTGGAGTGTTGACATTGCAGTTGTTGTCATTTTGGTTGTTGCGGTTGTTGTTTTGGTTGTTGTTGGGGTTGTTGAGTTGTGGGCATTGTTTTTGGTAATGTGTTGTGTCACCCCATTCGAATCATCTAATGTTTAATCGTTCAGTGTTGGTTCAGTTGGGAGGGTTGGCTTTGTAGTTTTGGGCAAAGTCATTTGCAGGTTTGGCAGAATGTACATTCGCCACCATGGTGCCTTCCGCACTTGTCACACTTTGGTTTGTTACCAAGGTATTGTTTTGGTCCAGTCGTGGTGGTGGCAGTGTATGCCTTGGAGTTTTCGGAAGGTTTCTTACTTTGTTGGCCCTGATTGTCATTCCCCTCGTTGTTCCACTTTCGTTTGTCATTTCCAGAACTACCAATATCAGCACGATTTGGTTCACCCTTTCCTGATGCAGCCTTCTTGGTCAAAGTTCCCATTCTGACAACGTCGTTGGTCAAGCTTTACGCTAAGTCCACAACGCTCCTAAAAGTAGTTGGTTTGGAAGACATTGCCAAACTTCGGATCTGTGGTGCCAATCCCTAGTTGTACTGCTCGATGCATTTGTATTCAGGACTTACCATGTGGGGGACTAGTCGTGCAAGTTCCTGAAACTTTGTCGTATAGCCAGTGATGTCAGAATCTATCATCTTGATGTCCCAAAGCTCTGTCTCGATCTTCTGAAGTTCACTGCGAAGGAAGAATTCCTCGAGTATCATGGCTTTCAGATCCTTCCAAAATATGGAGTAGGCGGTCTCTCATCAGGGTTTGGACTTGAGCGTTCCACCAAGTCAATGCCTTGTCAGCTTGTGTGCATGTGGCATATTTCACCATTAGGTTGGGTGCAAAGTCACTGATGTCGAGCATCAATTCCATCTTTTCAATCCAGTGGATGATGCCTATGGCACCCTCGGTTCCATGAAAAGTACTCGGTTCACAGGCAAGGAAGGTTTTGTATGAACACCCTCGATCGGTATTCACTGGGTTTTCGGTTATGTTTCGTTCGGTGTTCCTTCTTATTGTCACCTCCATCATTGTGATTACGGCTAGCCTTGTACTGGGCAATAGCTTCAGCTACTCGGCAATTGATGATTTGTTTAGTGGTTTCCTCAACCACGGGAGGTGTAGTGGCACATCGACTGTTCCTGGTCTTCCTTTGCTTTGGTGGCATATTTGCATTCTGCAATGAATGAAATACATAAGTCAATGCCAATGTAAGGATTGTGAAGAATGAAGTTTCACATATATCAATAATCGAACTTTAAGAAGAATTTACAAGATTCCCATCACGTATCTTACGACTATGAAACACCCATATGTACTTAGTATAATATAATCACGTTGGCTAGGCATCATTATATGATGCCAAATACACACTTCTTTTCATCATCCGTTTAATACGATCAACTTCATATGAAGTCGGAGTGAGAATGAACGAATTGAATTATGTATGGTTCAATACGATTAGGTTATCGGTAGACGGGTTCTCGCATGCCGATGTGTCATGATTAACGTAGTCTTGACGGTAGTTTTCGTATAACGAGTTAGACGTATGCAAGTGTATGTATGCATGAGTGTCCTATCCAAGGCTATAGTCTAGGTCTCTAAGGTCTCTAGGTCACTTAAAGACTTCTAGTTCTCTATAACCAATGGCTCTGATACCAATCTGTCGCACTTATTACAATTTATCAGATGATTGTGGAAGCAATAGATCGAGTGGGGTGCCGACATATACATTGTACATACATACATATCAGAGCATATGGATATCGTAGAACATATATATTAAGATGCCATAAATGTTAATTATAAAAGTTTATGATTCGTCAAATCGTAGCAGTAGAAAAGTAGTTAAGTTGTAAAAAAGTGGATTTCGTAGATATGACTAAAACAGATAAGTTATACAAAAGAAATCCATTTGTCTCAAAAGATGGCATCCTAAAAACTTCATGGGTCACCTAGTTTCCATAAGTGTAGGCGGTCTTACATGTGCGGCTAACTCCCTGAAAAACATAGTAAAAATTCAACAACAATGTTGAGTGAATTCACAGGTTTTAAGTTTACAAGTATAGTTGGTAACTCTAATACTGTAACACCCGGTCAAAAAGGTCAAATTTTGCGTCAATCTTAAACTTCAAATTATTACATTTTAAAGTTCAAGTGAAATATCTTTATTAAAAATATTTACAAAATTATATAAAGAAAATTTTGGATTTAAAATACTAAGTTTATAATATAATCGGGTACAAAAACGCGAGTATTTCATACTGTGGTTGGAGACCACAGTCCCCAACTTGGGGATCTGGAAATGAGTAAAACCCACCTCCACCCATTTCATCCTTTCATTTTCACTCAAACAAAACACACACATCTCTTAAATTTCTCTCCCAAAATTTCCACCAATTTTCGGATTTGTGAACCCACCAACAAAAGTTATATTTTCGGAATCACCATCAAGCAAGGAACAAGATTTACAAAAGCATCATCATCATTTTCGGCCTCCTCTAGCTTCGATTTGCGATTGTAAGAAAAACTCTAAAATCTTAGATTTACTCATTTTGATGTTATGTTTTGATGTTAGATTGTGTACAAAACTTAGTTATGCCTAAATAAAGGATTAGAACATGATTTTATAGCCTAAAAATGAGTTAGATTTGGGTTTTGGGTCAGAAAAGTGCGACAGGCGCTATTTCTGGGCTGGTGTTCATCTTTGCGACACAAGCCTTGTGTCGCAAGGTTGTGTCGCATAAACCCATTGTCGTCGCATTTTATGTCGCATCAACCCTTGTGTCGTAGATTTTGCGACACAACGATTATGTCGCACCTTGTGTCGTATGCCCTATACGACACAACTCTTATGTCGCTATTGACTTAGCACCAAAAGCTTATGCGACACAACCCTTGTGTCGCTAAGCTCTTGTGTCACATTCTTATGCGACACAACCCTTGTGTCACATACCTGACCTTTGTGTCGCATATTGTGTCGCATACCTGACCTTTGTGTCGCATACCTGACCTTTGTGTCGCATATTGTGTCAGCTCGACCCCAGCCAGGGGCTCTGCCCCTTGGACCCCGCCAGGGGTTGCCACCCCTTGGACCCCGCTATCAGGGGCGCTGCCCCCGAACCCCCGTACACAGTTTCTAAACCTAAACGACAAATGAATACATACACAACTCGCTTAGACAAACTGATTTGTCTCTTACTTATACAACCTCACGTGTTTAGGACACTAGGAGGTTACCCATCGGACGACGCGTATATCGTAGGATCGCTAACAACTCACAGGTGAGTTTCATAGCCCCACTCTTTCAAATGTTTTACTGCTTTCGGGGTGAAACACATGCTCAATTACTGTTTTTGAATTATATAAATAAACTTTTATAATTCACAATTATCTTTATTACTGCCATGTAATACGAAACGTGTAATACTTAGGAATTACATCCACCAGACTGTCTTGAAATAGTATCAATACTAGATAGATTACAACCGTACACTGTTGGATTGTGAGAAAACAATCACCATCTCATAACTTGACTAAGTTACCTTTATACATTAACCATATTGTCGCGGGACAATACAATCAAACACACTATAACTTGTTAGTTCTACTTTCACTGGACAACAACTAGACTTCAACAGGATTAGTCTTCCTTTAGGAACTAAAACTGCCGATACAACTTGTGATCTTCAGAACGGGAAGTGTACTTAAGTGAACCTTTCCCCGAGACCTCAAATATACTTGCTAGGCTGAGACTAGGAGTATACATTAGCGACGTACATTAGTATAGGATCTTTATACTAATACAAACCAACTAGGTGATGAGTGTTCATACCTAGGTTCATTGGGCTACTTAATATCTAAGTATTGTACATACATATATAGATACAGAATGTTACGCCATGCATGGCATGATACACTATTACTGGTGTTGGTAGATCTGAATTATATATATGTATATATATGTACTCGTACACTATATCAAGCACTTGGTGCTTCTTACAATTTACATATGCATATTGGCATACATACATACAAATACAACTACTCAAGTCAGGCGCGTCGTAGTACGGCTGGCTCTCATATACTTAGCTAGGACTGTCATAGTACAGTTGGCTCTACATTTCACCAGTCGGGCTAGTCGTAGTACAGCCGGCTCAATTACATACTTTGCTTGCGAGCAATACTGTACGATGCCACGGTAAAGTGGGCACAAAACGATATCACGGTTAGAGTGATACAAAGCGAGATCACGGTAAAGTGATTCAAAATGATATCGTGGTAAAGCGATACAAAACACAGACAAATACACAAGTTGATACTCGCTCTCAGCAACGGACTTACGAATTATTACGGTCGGGGTCGTTGGCTCAGCATATGGATTTATGCTCTATCATAGTTCTGCGGGACTACAACTATGTTGCTGGATGCAACACGCGATGCTAGGTGGCACAACAGTTTTTACTCAACATCATATGACGTGGTCATACATTTACTTGGACTATACTCAGGAAGGTTTTGCCTCGCATTGGTTTATTTTCACTTATACCAGATAGGTATCTAGGCATGGATTGCCACACCCTCGTTATGACGTGGTCATACGCTTATTTAGGTATGTATTGCCTCACGATTGTAGACTCACTATACCTGATAGGTATTTAGGCATGGTATGCCTCATTCCTTACGTACTTAGGTATATACCACTATTTCTTAGGTATTGGATACCTCGACTAGCGTATACACATTGGTGATTACAACTTCAACTTAATACAAATCAGATTGTGAATTCTGAACTACTTTTCTAAACATACAGGATTTATACTTTATGTTTTCAACTAATACTCCTATGAACTCACCAGCTTTATAGCTGACCTGTTTTAGCATGTGTTCTCAGGTACCCTACAGGATTAGGATTACTACGAGATTTGGCTAGCTCGAGTCGCATATTTTCAAACATTGGGAAAATCTTGCATTTGCTTTGTATTTTCAAATTAACTTACTACAATTTCGCAACTATGTAAACTTTATTTTGGGAAATGTAATAATTATTTCCAAACGTCTCATTTAGAGTCGTTCATTATATATCTTATGTTGTGATATGTGATTTGGTAACACCCAACCCGACCGGTTCCGCAACCCGAAATTTGAGGGTGTTACAAATACGTTCACAAATAGTTATCGTTATAATAGTTAAGTAAAGTTTAGTGGAATGTTATCCATATACATATTTAAATTTGTTTATAGGAAAGTTCGTATCCTAGTTCAAAATATCGTTTAGTTGGGATGTCTGCCCAAAATACATTTTAAAATACTTTACTGGTCATTCTCCAGCGAATCAAAAGTTACCGGTCATTCTTCGGTCTAACTCGGCCGGTCATTCTCCGGCCTAAAACACTGCTGGTCATTCTCCAGCGAAACACAGTACCAATCGTTCTCCAGTGAAACACTGCCAGTCGTTCTCCTGCGAAACACGTGTTGGTCGTTCTCCAGCGAAACATAACAGTTTACCGGTCGTTCTCCGGTTTATCAAACAAAGTTTAACACGTTTATTATAGTTTGTAGTATGAAAATGCTATTTCATAAACACTAGTTTGTACAAAAGGTTAACAGTTCTAAAGTACTCTAGCTACCAATTAAAAACATGATCACAATCATTAATAATTGATAGTTGGGAGCAATCAATATATTAGCAATCAAGAAATCAAAGCAAGTTATGGCAATCAATAAAAAAAGTAGTTGACTATGTTTTTCACCCCAAGTTGAAAGCAGTAAAACAGTAGAAAGTGGGGATGTGAACTCACCTGGTGAGCTAAAAGTGTGCGAGTGCTAGCAAAGCCTAAGCCCAAAAGTACTCCTAGTCGATAATCTCCTAACGCCCTAAACGTATGAGATGATAAGCATAAGTACGTGGATGTTGTAGTTGACCATCCATGATAGTTATTCATCAACTAGTGATGTCCAAATGTTTGATTGTTTGTATATTTTTTGAAAACGTGTATGGCCAGTTGGTGAGAATTTGTAATAATAATCTCAAAGCATTATTAATTATTATTATGTTGTTATAACGTTGTGCTTGCAAAGCAAGTTTCATGTACAATAGAGTTGTATCGTATGCGAAGTTCAACACTTAGTGTGGAATCTAGTTTTGAAGTTTATGTTTTTGGCGACACTAGGTGCGACATTAGGTACGAGTGTCGATATCGGGTTTGGCCCTGATGCGACACTACCGGCTGTTGTGTTTCCAAGGTTCGGGTTTGTGGTCAATGACCTCGGTTTGACCTGAGACTTTTACCCAACCCATATTTCAGTTTGTAGAGTTCATAAAAATTATCGAATTGTGTCGGGGTTAACCCGAAGGGTCAGTTTTTAAGGGGTTTAAGTCAACGATCACCAACGTACTCTCCTTTTTATTCCGAGATCACCAATCAACTGGTTTTATTACCATGATCACCAACGAACTTGTTAATTTCATGTCGAAGTCACCAATCTACTTTTACATGGGTTGGAGATCGCCAACATACTTTTAATACGGAGTTAAGATCGCCAATAAAAATTACAAAGATATTCATTTTTTGAAAGTTCGTTGGTGATCATGGTAATAAAACCGGTTGATTGGTGATCTCGGAACAAAATGGAGAGTACGTTGGCGATCGTTGACTTAACCCGTTTTTAAAACGCATGTTAAAACTTCAAACTTTTCATGATTTCGGTTTTGTCGGTTTACTTTGCCTATTTTTATCGACACCTTTTAGTCCGAATCAATGTCTCCAATTTTTACTAACTGGTCATACTCCGAATCAATGTCCCCAATCTTGTTAGGTAGATGATTCCGCAAAAGAACCGAACACAGTTTTCGACAAATTTCAGACAGCATGCAAAGATCAGTTTATAGCTTAAAATCCATAGATTTTTGGAAGGATCCAAAAAAGAACTTTTTGTAGAACTTTTCCATACGAAGATTTTGGTAAGTGTTTCATGGTCTAATTCAAAGTAGAACTCAAGATATGATCGATTTTGTCATCTGCATTTTCTGGGACAGAATCTGTCACTTTTTGATGTTTATGAAAAGCAAGTTTTTGCTTTAGATTTGGACATAATATTGTTAATGGACCTAGTAAACATGTAAATAATTAACATGCAACAAAATCTAGAAAGAGAGTGAGGTTCCTTACTATGAAAGTGATGAGGAGACGAAGAAATGAAGTTGAATGCTCGTTTTCTTCAATTTCCGATGTGGCGGTCGATGACGGTTTGTGGTGGATGTATGGTGGACTTGTGGTGGTGGCTGGGGATAGCCCCAAATTCGTTTTAGAGAGAGAGAGAGAGAGAGAAGAGAGAAGAAGAGATGGATGAGAAATAAGAGTTGAATGAGTGAAAGGGAAGAAAGAGATTGAGTGGAGTATGCATTCAACCAAAGGGGGTATGGGGGCAGATTTTTTTGCAGATTTCAAGGGGGGGCCCACCCATGTGGGTGTGTTAAATTTATTCCCCAATTTGTGTTACGCGTGGTGTCCGTTTTCTCGTTCATTTCGACGTTTATTTATACGTGTAACGAGATTTAAATACGTTTTCATTTTCGATTCAATTCTCAATATTTTTAATTGAAGTATGTTGATGCATTATGTATGTCAGTCAGTTGGTCTATCATGTTGTATGTGTCATTAATCAGATATAACAGACACTAACTTAATTTATTCAGCGACACTAACCTCTAGTGTCACCTATTTTGATTCTGCGTCACTCAAGTGCGTCACTTGATCGATTAAGAGACGCTAATCTCTAGTGTCGCCTAATTCTACTGTGCGTCACTGATGGTGTAACACCCATTTTTAGGGCCTAGTAGTATAATAATAATTTTCTGAGTTCAAATTATTAATTAATGTGTTAGGGATATATGGTTTTATTTACCTAAAATTAATTGGAAAAAAGGTTAAATAATTTATTGTGACTAGTAAATTATTAATTGTTTTAAATTAATATAGTTGAAAGAATAATAAAAGTTAGTGGTCTCGCAAATGGTTTTTAAGTTCCAGACAATAGTTTTAGAACGGGAATAACTTTACAAATGCAAGAGTCGATTAGTGAGGGAGCCGACCTAATTTTATAACTTTCCCAAACTACACCTTATTGCTTGTTGTTTCTACACACATACAGAAATAAATACTAGAAATCGTCCCTGTGTTTTGATTCCAACAAGAAGCAATTAAACTAATCATCATTATCCTTATTATCTTGCTCCTTTATATTGATTGTGAGTAGTTTCTTTTACTTATCAACATCTATGAACTTGATTTTTATATATATATATATATATATATATATATATATATATATATATAAATATATATGTGTGTGTGTGTGTGTGTGAAATTGAAAGAAGTTTTCTTATGATATTGTTGATTGTTAATTGATGAATATATAATTATATATGATGATTACAAGAGTTCTTCAAGTTTATAGGGTTTGAAGAAATTAGTTAGGTAATAGAGTGATTATATGAACTTGTCATGAAATTGAGGTTTGAATACATGTTATAAGATGTTAGTACTTGTAATAGATGCTAACTTACAGTATAATTTCGATTATGTATCTGAGTTGGATTGATTTGGGGTATAAAATTCGGTTTGGGTTTGTTGGAATTCGGAGTTGCAGGTGCGAGAAATGTTCGATTCACGATGCGACCAGTATACAAACGCCACATGATTTATGATAGATCGCGGCGCGATTTAGGGTGTGTGGCGACGCGATTATTTTGTGTGATAGTCCAGTTTTAGCTTGTTTCTTAACTTGTATACAGCTTGTAGGATATATATAAACTAGAGTATATTTCAGACATGGTGTCATATGATGAATTTAGAACTAAGTGATGAAGAACTTAAGTTAGGATAAAAGAAATGATAACTTATATTGCAACATAGATAGTATTGTTGGACTAATATTTGTAATTCATATTATTACTTGTTATGGTAGTGGCTAAATACTTGAAATGTGATAAGAGTACCTATGTTATAACTTGAGTACCTATAACCAAAATGATTATGACTTAACATGAAATATAAATGACCTTATTAAAGTTTAAGTGCTTGTGACATTAAGTGTTTTGTTGATACATGATATGACGATTACATTGAGTGATGTTATATATATATATATATATATATATATATATATATATATATATGTATGTATATATATATATATATGTATATATATATATATGTGTGTGTATTTTTATTTGAATTACAATACTGGTGATCTTGATGATTAATTGTCAATATGGTTTCTTACTATTTAGTATTGAATAACGATGACCTTAATATAATTAAGAACCTATGAAAATAAGTTTTGATAATTAGATCATGAAATGGTCACTTGTTGATAATTTTAGCGAGTGTAATAAGAATGATACGAGATAATTATTAATGGTAAAACTGGCATAAGTGTTATCATTGATGGTATGTATTGAATTATGTTATATGATTATAACATGAGATACGGATTATGGACGAGTTACTAACTCAATATTTAATTATTATATTCTCAGATACGGAGAAGACTCAGTAACATTAGACTATTGAGTGGACGATTGAGGTATTGGTGAGTGGATCGATAACCCTCAGTTTGATTTAGTTGTAACAGGTTTGTTACAATGGGTAATTGTACTATTACTATTTTTTTACTTACCATGATGATTATGGTTTATTAGTAATAATACTGTGGATAGACTATTAGTCTGACTTGTTGCCCTGATAAGTATGTGAAAATGTGATCACTTGTTGTATTGCCTTTAGGCATTGTTGATTCAGAGGCCAGCATGTGGCTGGGCTTGGGTTTGCTATTGGTTGGATAACACAGGGTCATAGTACAAGTATTATTGTCGTAGCCTGTGTTGTTTAGGTTAATAGCACCAAGTAGTCGGTTAAACCTTTGTATGAATCTGCAGTTGGTTTTAAATTGTTCTTTGAGAAAGTTGTCTCAGGAACCACCGGTCCTCTATGGTACCAGTTGCTTGTGATGCTCTATGCTGTAACCAGACGAGTTGTGTGTGCATATGATTATTTGTTGTGCACAAGTTTGTTATGCTAAGTCAGTCTGTTGTTTATTGATGTACTCATTTAGCGTTGTGTTAATCCCCCACATTAATACTTCCTGCAGGTTGTGATACTCGAGAAATTGTAGGTTGGCAGGAAGCTTTGGAATGGAATGGAATGTTTGAAGAACAAGCGTTTACTTTATTATTTGATTTGATGAAATCAGTAGGGTTTGGAATTATATAACACCTCATTTGCAGTATTATGAATTGAAGAAAAATTAAACTGTTGTATATCAGGTTTTAAAAAAAAAAGTTTATATACTTTTGATGTAATGTATAATAATATATTTTAAATCTACGCTTCCAAATGAAAATCATTATTATAATGGATATTAAATGAGGGGTGTTATAAGTTGGTATCAGAGCATAGGTTTGGGTGAATTGGATAGTGGTAAGTGTTCAATCCCAAATCTAGAGTTGTGTTAGTCAAACATTCCATAATGTGGGATTTAGCTATTTTGAGAATTGGTTAGTGTATTAAGTACTAACGATTAACAAGTTTATGAGTTGTTGTTTTGAGTACAGATATGGCAGAAAACGAGCACCCGACCGGTACCCTCAACAGTTCCCCGAGATCAGATGTCCTTTATATAGAGACAAATACAGAGAAACATGGTCAGACAGGTACATCATTTTCAGTTGAGGAGCATACAGTTAGAGATAAGTATGTATTATAATCTGAGAAGGAATTACTGGAGTTTCAGAGAACACAACAGTATTTACAGAATAGACAGGCTGGATCTTCTCAGCAGCATTCACAGTTACATCATCATGTTATGAGTACTATTTTACCTCCTATAGTTACATCTTCAGGGCTTATTAATTATCAGGTACAAGTGTTATTACCACCACATCAACCGAGAAAGATTTGTTCATTTAAAACTTTTATGTCTTGTAAACCTTTAAAATATTATGGAAGTTTTAATTCATCTGTTACACTTGATTGGTAACGGGATAGTGAGAGAAAATTTGAGGTGTGCCAATGTGAGGAGGAATTTAAGGTTTCTTAAGCAGTTCAGCTTTTGAAAGGACATGCAATGTTTTGGTGGGATTCGATTACAGCAAATCTGACAATACAAAAAAAACATCTATTCGCTGGAGTGATTTCTGATGTGTAAAATCTAGTTATAAAATATACAAAGAAATACTGATCGTTAACTATTACACAACTGAGGTAAGTATACCCTATCGTGTATAGTATAGCTACAGTAAGTCCAAGTTCGTTCCATAGGGATTATGTATTTAAGAATTATAATTTAAAATAAATTAATTTAAACAATTAAATGGGGTTTTGTGTGACCGAATTATCACTTTGCTTAACAACTAAATTAATTAAACTAAGTGGACTCAGGAAGAGTCAAATTGATTTGTTTAACTTTCAGATAATAAAAACGACACTTGCTTGGATTATTTTACTAATGACTTCAGGGTGTATAGTTAAAACTAGTTTATTTGCGTATTAAATGTAAATCTTATTAAGCTAGGATTAGTGTCCACTTTTCCTACACCTTAAGTCCAATTTACTAATTACAATTTAATCTAGTGAAAGACGTTCGCCAATATCACTATCTTATACGTTTAAGTTTAATAGTCTAATTTATTACTTATCTGCATCCGCAATCAAAGCTCAAATATTCATAGACAAACAATTGATAATAAGCATATAAGTGAAAAATATTCGCTATAATCACTTATCCATTCACTAAGTAAATTAGAATTGATAATTAAACCTAAATACGTAAACTTTCATTAATAATAGCTCGATTTCTGCTTCTTTTTGATCCAAGCTCCAATAAATCTCCTAAATGCAAATATGAACGTATTAAGTATCGTATTCACATAAAATGCATAAGAATTCTCTTAAAACTAGTAAACTCCAATAAATGTACAATCTAATTATTTTTACTAAATACATTTAACTTTTCGAACTCAACTATTTGAAAACTTTATTTATTTATATTACTCTTTTAACCACTTTGTCTCAACTAAATTTTGGTACAATTAACTTTAATACATATATTACTTTATTTGACTTATTTTCATTCTATACTAATTCAAGCTCTATTCCTACCTATTTTATAAATATGAACCAAATCAGTATCAATTATTAAATAAATGCAATATAAATATAATAAAAATCAAAGAATATTATAAACTAAATATAACATTATTTAATGTTATCAAATTATCCCCACACTTTACTTCTACTTGTCCTCAAGGAGACTAAAACTAAACTACTAAATATAAATATACATCACTAATCTAAATATGATTACTTATAAGCATAAAACTAATATTTAAAAATTAAAATACTTAAATTAAAAATCCGTTTCCAATTTTAAAATATAAAAAATTTAATTAATATGGATAAATATTTTGTACAATACGGGAATAGATTCCTTTATTATTATTCACGTAATATATAGCTCATCAACGATTACTAATATTGTTGTCTACTTAAACAATCTATACTTATATTTCTGAAAACACTTTATTGTTAGTATGTATATTACATATGATCTCCACCTTTGATATACCCCTAAATTTAGTCATGCACTTTACTTTATATTTAAAATAAGTATACGAAAATCATTTTTAAGAATCAAGACATTGGTGACAGGTCTGCATTGACATGCAACACAGCGACATAACTTGATTCAAGTAAAGCAAACCCTTTTTAAATCAAACCAGCGGTGACGGGTCTATACCTTATTATAACAAAGCGACATAGTTTGATTAATTTAGGAATCTTAAGATTTTAAAGATTTTATATTTTTTTTGCTTATTTTTAAGAATACAAATATGAGACCAGGTCTGTACTTACGTACAACAGAGGAAACAATTAGTAAACCCCCAAATGTTTTCATATAAATATAAAAAATATAAAATACTGCATGCTAAATATAGGAATTAAGACTTTTCGTCATACATCATAGTGTTTATCACAAAGTAATATACAAGTTTAAATTTAGCTTTTTAAAATTCATAAATTTTCATATAGATTGCCTATCAGTACATCATCTAATGAAATTATACATCATTTATTATTACTTTTAAAATTATATGTATAAAAAGATTAAATCCATGTTAAAGTCTAAACTTTAAAAAAATAAAACTAACTTTTAATAAAACTACTTTAACTAATAAATACTTAGTTTCAAAACTTAAAATAATACATTTTAAAGAATAGAGATATTTAAAAAAAAAGTACAACAAAATCTAAGGACAAGTAACCTTCTTTTCGACCCCCATCCTCACACTTAACTTGTACAATCTCCCCCATTGTATTAAACAGAATAAAATCACAGTGAAAATAAGAGAAAAGAAGTAGAACAGTAAAACTCCCATTATATCTCTTGAAAAGTCCAATAGCATGCGCATACGAGTCCGTGTCAGCCAGCATCATTCAAAATCAACATCACACAAAACAAAACCAAAAGAAAACATAACATATAAAACAATTAAATACATAGTTCAAACATAAAATAAATCCTAACTCACTTTTGTAGAAAAAACGATTGCATTTAACATATGCAATAAGCCTTTAAACCCCTCGGTATCCTGAGTGGACGAGTTATAGTCTCGTGAGGGTTTCCAGTGAACACACCTACAAAGTTCAAAACTATTTTTTTTAGTAATAACAAAAACTATTCTAATAAATATACAAAATAAAATAAAGGATACGGCACAGGTTACTTCCCGAGAAAGGCTTGTTTTTATTCGAGTCACTAGCTTGACTCCAACCTTATTTACATGAAAACATGTTGACTTTCTCCACACTTAACGAAAAAAATGGGTGGTAATATCGGTAAGAATTTATTAAATGTAAATTTAATATTATGAAAGAATAAAAATACTTATCGCTTAAAGTAGGAATTTTTCCATTTATCGATGTTCCGTGATCTTTCAAAAATCGTAAAACCTTCAGTACTTGATCACCTTCTTTTAGCTGATTTACCTCAGGATGTAATGACAGACTATCATCAATAGTTGGATCCAAAATAACTATCAATTCCTCTTCCGTCATAACCCCATCTTGGTTCCTCATTTTAGAGATATCCTCATCATTACAATCAAGTAACGAGAGTGATTCCTCATTAGAATCTTGGTAATAAGTCATTGAAGCTAAGACAAATCCGCTACAATCATGAAAACTAGAAATAGTAAAACATACCCACTCTATACAAAATAAACAAAAACACTAAATATATACAAAAATTGAACACTAAAGCTGTTAAGTAACTTTCTTGGAAATAAATTCTAAGAAATGATCAATTAACTATACTTAAATAAATTTATCTAAATAAACCCATTCCCCGGCAGCGGCGCCAAAAACTTGATGTGTAAAATCTAGTTATAAAATAAACAAAGAAATATTGATCGTTAACTATTACACAACTGAGGTAAGTATACCCTATCGTGTATAGTTTAGCTACAATAAGTCCAAGTTCGTTCCACAGGGATTTTGTATTTAAGAATTATAATTTAAAATAAGTTAATTTAAACAATTAAATAGGGTTTTGTGTGACCGAATTATCACTTTGCTTAACAACTAAATTAATTAAACTAAGTGGACTCAGGAAGAGTTAAATTGGTTTGTTTAACTTTCAGATAATAAAAACGACACTTTCTTGGATTATTTTACTAATGACTTCAGGGTGTATAGTTAAAACTAGTTTATTTGCGTATTAAATGTAAATCTTATTAAGCTAGGATTAGTGTCCACTTTTCCTACACCTTAAGTCCAATTTACTAATTACAATTTAATCTAGTGAAAGACGTTCGCCAATATCACTATCTTATACGTTTAAGTTTAATAGTCTAATTTATTACATATCTGCATCCGCAATCAAAGCTCAATTATTCATAGACAAACAATTGATAATAAGCATATAAGTGAAAAACATTCGCTATAATCACTTATCCATTCACTAAATAAATTAGAATTGATAATTAAACCTAAATACGTAAAGTTCTCGATTAAACGCAATTTAATTCAATATAAACATCAAATGATTACACCCCCTAATCATTAGCTAATTCATCCAAGCAAGTGTTTAAAGATTCAACTACTCATATTATTAAAGAAAATCAGAAACGAAAATGTAATAGAAATCATAATCAAATGAAAACGTATAACAAATTCGAACCGAAAAACCGAAGATAATGAATTAGCAATTGATAACCTTCAATTCTTCTTGCTTCTTTCTCCTCAAAATGCTTCAAAATTAGGGTTTTGATGGTTGAAAATCGGCTGTGAAGAAAAATGGTGTGATAACCCTCAAATGAAAACAAATGAGGGTATTTAGGGTTTCTGCCGAATCGATCCATCCGCCGGATAGAATTATTCCATCCGCCGGATAGAATTATTCCATCCGCCGGATGGATACTAAAGCCCATAGTCTGATGCCGCGTCTGATTCATCTTGGCCCAACCAATCCATACCCCGGATGGATTAATCAATCCGCCGTATCGAATGAAATTTACAATTTTTTCAAACATCGATCCAACCAAACTTCTTAGCTTCAAATCTTCATATTTTTCTTTAATAATAGCTCGATTTCTGCATCTTTTTTATCCAAGCTTCAATAAATCTCCTAAATGCAAATATGAACGAATTAAGTATCGTATTCACATAAAATGCATAAGAATTCTCTTAAAACTCGTAAACTCCAATAAATGTACAATCTAATTATTTTTGCTAAATACATTTAACTTTTCGAACTCAACTATTTAAAAACTTTATTTATTTATATTACTCTTTTAACCACTTTGTCTCAACTAAATTTTGGTACAATTAACTTTTATACATAGATTACTTTATTTGACTTATTTTCATTCTATACTAATTCAAGCTCTATTCCTACCTATTTTAAAAATATGAACCAAATCAGTATCAATTATTAAATAATGCAATATAAATATAATAAAAATCCAAGAATATTATAAACTAAATATAACATTATTTAATGTTATCAAATTATCTCCACACTTAACTTCTACTTGTCCTCAAGTAGACTAAAACTAAACTACTAAATATAAATATACATCACTAATTCAAATATGATTACTTATAAGCATAAAACTAATATTTAAAAATTAAAATACTTAAATTAAAATCCGTTTCCAATTTTAAAATATAAACAATTTAATTAATATGGATAAATATTTTGTACAATACGGGAATAGATTCCTTTATTATTATTCACGTAATATATAGCTCATCAACGATTACTAATATTGTTGTCTACTTAAACAATCTATACTTATATTTCTGAAAACACTTTATTGTTAGTATGTATATTACATATGATCCCCACCTTTGATATACCCCTAAATTTAGTCATGCACTTTACTTTATATTTAAAATAAGTATACGAAAATCATTTTTAAGAATCAAGACATTGGTGACAGGTCTGCATTGACATGCAACAGAGCGACATAACTTGATTAAAGTAAAGCAAACCCTTTTTAAATCAAACCAGCGGTGACAGGTCTATACCTTATTATAACAAAGCGACATAGTTTGATTAATTTAGGAATCTTAAGATTTTAAAGATTTTATATTTTTTTTGCTTATTTTTAAGAATACTAATATGATACCAGGTCTGTACTTACGTACAACAGAGGAAACAATTAGTAAACCCCCAAATGTTTTCATATAAATATCAAAAATATAAAATATTGCATGCTAAATCTAGGAATTAAGACTTTTTGTCATACATCATAGTGTTTATCACAAAGTAATATACAAGTTTAAATTAAGCTTTTTAAAATTCATAAATATTCATATAGATTGACTATCAGTACATCATATAATGAAACGATACATCATTTATTATTACTTTTAAAATTATATGTATAAAAAGATTAAATCCATGTTAAAGTCTAAACTTTAAAAAAATAAAACAAACTTTTAATAAAACTATTTTAACTAATAAATACTTAGTTTCAAAACTTAAAATAATACATTTTAAAGAATAGAGATATTTTTTAAAAAAAAAATACAACAAAACCTAAGGACAAGTAAACTTCTTTTCGACCCCCATCCCCACACTTAACTTGTACAATGTCCCCATTGTACTAAACAGAATAAAATCACAGTGAAAATGAGAGAAAAGAAGTGGAACAGTAAAACTCCCATTATATCTCTTGAAAAGTCCAATAGCATGCGCGTACGAGTCCGTGTCAGCCAGCATCATTCGAAATCAACATCACACAAAACAAAACCAAAAGAAAACATAACATATAAAACAATTAAATACATAGTTCAAACAGAAAAATAAATCCTAACTCACTTTCGTAGGAATCACGATTGCATTTAGCATATGCAATAAGCCTTAAACCCCTCGGTATCCCGAGTGGACGAGTTATAGTCTCGTGAGGGTTTTCAGTGAACGCACCCACAAAGTTCAAAACTATTTTTTTTAGTAATAACAAAAACTATTCTAATAAATATACAAAATAAAATAAAGGATACGGCACTGGTTACTTCCCGAGAAAGGCTTGTTTTTATTCGAGTCACTAGCTTGACTCCAACCTTATTTACATGAAAACATGTTGACTTTCTCCACACTTAACGAAAAAAATGGGTGGTAATATCGGTAAGTATTTATTAAATGTAAATTTAATATTATGAAAGAATAAAAATACTTATCTCTTAAAGTAGGATTTTTCCATTTCTCGATGTTCCGTGATCTTTCAAAAATCGTAAAACCTTCAGTACTTGATCACCTTCTTTTAGCTGATTTACCTCAGGATGTAATGACAGACTATCATCAATAGTTGGATCCAAAATAGCTATCAATTCCTCTTCCGTCATAACCCCATCTTGGTTCCTCATTTTAGAGATATCCTCATCATTACAATCAAGTAACGAGAGTAATTCCTCATCAGAATCTTGGTAATAAGTCATTGAATCTAAGACAAATCCGCTACAATCATGAAAATTAGAAAATGGTAAAACATACCCACTCTATACAAAATAAACAAAAACACTTATGAAAGGATACCCTAACAATTATGGTGGCCGACGTAATTGCAAAGATATCACGACATAAATGTGTTTATATGACCATATTCGAGTGTCGAATGTGTCACCTTCAAAGTCGCATGACAACATAAAACTCTTGACTCTATATATTTTGAAATCATGACCCTTGGTCATTGGTTTAGCATACACATCTGACATTATCCAAATTACTTATCTATTCTAAACACGTACTTGACTCGAAATGCTAAAAATGTGACGGGAACGAAACGTGAAAAATACAAAATTGTAAATCGTATAGTAAACATCATCCTAAGATACGAAATCCGTATCCTGCAAATAATAGACGTAGATAATAACTCGCTAATGAATAATCAAGCAAAACTCTAGAACCAAAATAAGTGGCTTACTATCCTTCTAATTCTTTGAGTATAACTACATCTTGACTTTTCTTGGAAATCACTGGCCACGACCACATATACCTATACTTACTATCATGCGATAGTCTTTGCCTTTCAAGTCAGTGATGCATTCACTTACTTGACCACTTTTACCCCTCATAATGAAATTTTCAAATTCCTTTTGCAAGTTCACTCGAGATCTTGATATCTTTTGAACATGCACTCAATTCTTTGTATTATTTGGAAACTTCACCTCTATAAGATGAAGGCTCTAATGCCTCGTGTCGCAATAGAATGTAATTAAATAAGACCATTCTTAACATATATTCTAAATATAGGTTTTTAAACTATTTGAATACAACTTCTATAAGAATTTAAATGATTCTAAAACATACCTACACCATAATCTCTGTGAATATAATGATTGAAACTCGGGTCGATCAAACTTCTTCCTAAGGATTCTATTAACACCACTCGTGGGTGTGTTGATAATCAAAAAGTTGGTAATAATTCTCAAATTCAACCAACCCTTTTATTATCTATATTACTTAATGAAAGTGGTTTGAAAGAAAAAGAAGGATTAGTCTATCTATTAAATTGTTTTCTCAACTAAAATATACAACCGTCTGTGATCTATTTATGTGATACCTCAAGATTCTTCTACTAAAATCCTTGGTACCCAAAATACATTATACCATTTGGGAAACTCTCTATGTCTTGGGACATGTAATAATAATAACTTACTACCATCCCATATCTAAAATAAATTAAACAACATACTATATCAACGTCCATTGCTATTAATGTTTATAAGTAAAAATTTAGTGCTTCAAACTTGGTAATATACTTAACTTCTACGTGACATATCACCGCATCATAATGTTAGTACAAAATCAAAGAAGTTCCCAGTTGTAACTATTTTTCAAGAGGCTCAAATAACAAGATAGACGTTGAATTCGAGATTTATAAAGGCCCGGCTACAATAATAAAACAGTTTTCTTGCGTCATGTAATATTAAGAACTTAATCAGAGATAACATTTGGTTATCACTAAGTCAAAGGAAAACACAAAACCAATGGGCTAACGTAACAACCAAAAATGTAATAAGGTCACCGACGAAATGGATGGGAGTAAATCATGAGAAAATTATTTGGTTGGCACATTAAAGTAAATTCACATATATTATACTTTATTGTGTAATAATATACAGGAATGATCACCAATTAACCCATATGAAATGAGACGTTGAATCTTAACTATTACCTCAAAGATGTTCGACCCAATAATCTTCAAACACAATTAAGCGCAGTTATAAGGTGAATATCATGAGTTACACGAGACAAACCGCTCGATTTGGGAATCAATAGAACGTTTCACATTGGACTTAGATTCAGATACGAAGCACATATTATCTCCGATCAATGTTCTTTCGTTCAATTCACTATTACCCTGTCATGTGCGGGTATATCAATAGCATTATCAAATCAATACATAAAATAAGACTACTCCGAACCAAAGAATCAGTTTTGCCTTCAAACAAAACCAAACCTTAATTATTTTTCTACATCAAAACATCACCAAAACTTGAAAAAAAGATACATTCCGTTCACAAATTGTTATGACAATTTCCAAGATACGCTCTACGAGTAAAAATGAAGATAAATTTGGTTGAAAACTTCCTAGGATTAATATAAAACAAGATGAAGGAACCAGTAGACATGACGAAACACATGGTTCGACACTAACCTGCCAACACCTAACTCTAAGAATCTCCCTTATCTATATTCTCCCTAAAAAAAATTATTTACTCATTTCCTTTTCAGCCATATAAGCTTCAACATGTGAAAATACCCAACTACCCTCACAATATTAAACAAAACAAAAAAAAAATACTACATTACTCTTCTCATCAATAAACATTTAAAAAGTTTTAATCACTATGAGATTAAAATTTAGTAATTATTCATCCAATAAGTTTGGAAATCATTTTCTTTAAAATTTAAGCAAATGAGCAAATAATTACTCCACTTTATGTCAGTATATGAGAATTTCTCATAACTAAATAAAATAATTTTCAAACTCTAAGGTACCAATTATCAGGATAATCTTTTTGTATACTATTTCACATAGTAAACTTAGCATTATTGACGATCGCCAATAACAACTATTATTCATTCATTCACACAAATGGTCAACTATCAATATGGACCACTATTTCACTCTTCTTAATTGTTTATTATGGTATAACACGGGAATTTACCTAGTCCCTTGTTCCTATAACGTCTTGCTCCTTTTGGGATACTGATAACACGTCGATAATTGTTATGCTATTCGACTTACTCCATGGGGGTAATGACAACGCCCATTGTTGTTTGTTGAGAACTTTTGGATCAATTGATATCAATGGTCATATTCTCTCCGGGAGATTGACTAGATATATCAAGTATCTTGGAAACTTATGATCTAAGCTGTGAGACCAACCCAAATTCAAGCCCTTAGATTTTAAGATGAAATCTATGTTCACAATTATTTCACCCCTTATACAAGACAACTTTTATAATCTCTCAAATGAATATACTTGTATGTATAAATCTTTCTTTCCTTGGTGATCATGTGAATTAACATACCTTGGCAACACAACCCCTATGTATATGTATATATATTGCCCTCAACTACGATTGTATAAAAAATGGAATCAACAATCCAAACACAATGGATGAAACAATTAAATCCGTAAGAAACTTATAAGTTAATACACAATATACGTAGGACCAATTGAGAACATTATGGTAGTTTAAAATGCTGAAACTCATTTACGTATAATCTAAATTTCATTAAGTTAAGTTGAATCTAATGTTGATTGTCCCGCGTTAAAAGTAATTTAGATGTGAGAATCTCATACAAACTTGGTAAAATCGACAAGCTGTACATTTGTATAAAGGACAAATACTTATCACTCATTTGGTCAAGAACATTGAATCATAATTGTCTATTCTCCAGCACTTATAATTCAGCTACAAGTTTATATGTGTGAGCCTCAAGTATGGGTTGTTACACAATGCCAATAAACTCGATAAATCAAAGTCTAGTTTATAACCATGGAAATAAATCACACGAAGGGTAAGGAATATATATCTTATGTATTATCATCATCATCATCTTTTGTTACAACATACTACACTATGGTAAGAACCCCTTACTATTCCTAACCAACAAAACAACCTTCAATAAACTTTTATGTGAAACAAATATAAATTCTCGAGTTAAAAGAAGAACCGATAGATCTAAACTTGAAGATATTAGGATCGTCAACGAATTTTCCTTAAGACTTTCTGAAGAATCTAATCGAATTATCTACCCCTCGATAAATAAGAAACTCATTTTCAAAGAGGATCATAAGAAACTCAAAACCCGTGTCCATTCCATAATAACGTTTTCAGTAATAATTTTTGATTGAATTTCAGGACGAAATTCCCTAAACGGGGAGATACTGTGACAACTGTCACCTGAGCTAGGTTAGTTCGACTTAGACCGTGACATTCGCCACCAAAACTCTAGTCATAGGTTCGTTTCCCATAACCACTTCTTATTTGTATTTGTGTAAGTAGGTAATGTGGAGAAATAAATTAAATATTCTATGTGAGAAATTTAATTCTCATATAATGTTCAAAAACTTTAACCAATGTTCGTACACGGTTAGATTAAAAGTAAAATAATAATAATAATAATAATAATAATAATAATAATAATAATAATAATAATAATAATCATGATATATGATGATGATCGTTATCATCAAATTATCACCATCAAAATAACAATAATTATTATAATAACTATAATAATAGAATAATATAACTACAATAATCTAATAATTAATTGATGATTATGTTGGCATAGTAGGGATACTTCTATTTTTTTGTTGTGTGTTTGTTGAGAGTTTTGTGAGATCAAAAGAAACCGACCCATCTTGATGGATCTTATTCGGCCAAACCCAAACACCCAATATTTCCTTTCAGTGGACTCCTAATTGCATTATAATCCATTTAATTACCCTCCACAAAAACCCTAACTCATAATCATCCAAAGTTGTCGTCCCTGGGGATTCTTTTGGGAGAGTCGACCAACATCAAAAAAAAAAAAAAAAAGGGAAGCGAATCAAGTTTGTGTCTTTTTCTGCGAGTTGTGTGTATCTCGATCGTATTTCGTATAGGTATTTCTCATAAACCCTAGTCAATAATTTTATTATTATTTTTCTGGAATAGATGTATATTAGAGATGATTTATGTGTTTGAGGATTGAATATATTGGGTTTAATGTGTTTCTGAATTCGAAAGTTATATACCGTAGATTAATCGCAATTTCTGTCCAGATTTTCATAGTAGTAATAAACGGCTGTTTTGACCTAGTTATGTACGTTTTCAAGCTTCGGCCAAAACTGGAAAGTTGTAGATCTCGAAATTTTACAATAATATAAGAGGTTTCAGCCTCTAAAACGTAATGTATGATTTTATAGAAATTATTTTGTAAACAGTTATGGTGTATGATGAATTTTGTGAAGAACTTGGTTAAACATATTTTGATTTGATCAAATTGTTTTCTAGTATTTTGGGAATTGTAAAGAATTGTTAAGGCTAGACTTTACTGTAAACAAATAAGATTTATAAAATTTTAAGATTTAATTTATATATTTGATTTAAAAAGAATGGGTTATGTAATGGGTGTTAGTTGTTACAAATCGCCATGTCTCAATCGTCTTTTATCATACCTTTAAATAATAAGCGTTACACTTTAATTGTATGGTAACACTGAAAAGGTTTAAATGATTAGGATTAAAGAAGTGTGTATCTCATTTTTTGTTGATGAAGATGAATTTTGCTATAATAATTATATAAGATATAAGGTATGGTTTCAAAGTTATGCGTTGACATGTTATAAAGATTTTAATAATTATACTATCAAACTTAATATTTAAATTAAGTTCCTTTAAGGTTTAATTGACTTGATTTGTAATACAAAATAACAAAGGAGGTAATAAATAGTTGGTAATGGTGTGGTGGTCGTACGAATGAAACATGGATTCATGCCGTCTTGTTAGATTTTCTTTTGGGTAGTCTAAGGAAAACATATTTATTCTAAATGTCAAACATCAATTTTGAAAGAGTGTCTATCAAATGTGAAATAAGGTTATATTGGTATCTAGAGATACATGGTTTAGCCATTAACCAACTTAATGATTTAACATTTATTTGGTGTCAGTTGTTCCATTTACTTCATATAAAGTGATAGGACCAATCAACTAGGATATAATAAAAAGGTATAGTTTTTCCTAGGTTATTAATCTATATGAACTTATTTGTAGATTGACGTACTGTTTCGTGGATTCATTTTGGGACGATATTTGCTTGGTTAATCAAGGTGAGTTTTCGTGGCTCCGTTTTCATTTACATGTTTTCAAATTGGGGGAAAAGTATGCTCGTACATTTTATTACCATTTTCTGCGGTTAAACGTATTTGTATTCATTTTGGACATTTGCATGAAATGTATGATACTATGTGAAGTATGCGCATTTGGTTGTTGGATTCATTATCATTGTAAGGACTTGCTCTTCAAGAGTGAGTAGCTAATGTGTACATTATTCTTGGTATACATTAAAGCCATGTTGTTTCACAAGGCTTTAGTACCTAATGTTATAGGTTATGTATACATTAAAGTCATTATGGGTAGCTATTGCATTCACAGGATTTGTTTTGGTCATACTTCTTTGTGGAGTGATGACAGTTTGTTGAGGCATATTCATTACATTATTTCACTTATGTGTACATTTTCAATGCTTTGTCCTAACTCGTATATTTACACAGAAAATGTTTATTTTGGTGTCATTTATAAACCTACGCAATTCACCAACCATTGTGTTGACACTTTTGAACATATCTTTTCAGGTTACACTAGTGATTTAAGGTTGAAGACAAAGATACTTAGTAGACCATTTAGGTTGCATTAAGGACTACTACAAGACATGTGAAACATTGGTTATGACATATCGGTTGATTACAAAGGGCTTGTTGTCTTAACATTGGGTATACATTTGGTGCTTGTAAAACTTTGATCATTATTGATGTGCATGTATTAGCACAAACCGCCATTTGTGTATAAAACATCACAACATGTTGATTTTTAAATTTCATTTAGAGTTCTATATATTGATGTGTTGTGATCCTATCATGGTTATATCCCGTTGTTTCCGCTTTAGATGGGGTGTAACATATATATATGTGAAATTTAAAGAAGATTTCTTATGATATTGGTGATTGTTTATTGATGAATATATAATTATATATGATGATTACAAGAGTTCTTCAAGTTTATAGGGTTTGAAGAAATTAGTTAGGTTATAGAGTGATTATATGAACTTGTCATGAAATTGAGGTTTGAATACATGTTATAAGATGTTAGTACTTGTAATAGATGCTAACTTATGGTATAATTTCGATTATGTATCTGAGTTGGATTGATTTGGGGTATAAAATTTGGTTTGGGTTTGTTGGAATTCGGAGTTGCAGGTGCAAGAAATGTTCGGGTCATGACGCGACGAGTATACAAAAGCCACACGATTTATGATAGATCACGACGCGATTTAGGGTGTGTGGCGACACGATTATTTTGTGTGATAGTCCAGTTTTAGCTTGTTTCTTAACTTGTATACAACTCGTAGGATATATTTAAACTAGAGTATATTTCAGACATGATGATATATGATGAATTTAGAACTAAGTGATGAAGATTGTTGTTACTTAAGTTAGGATAAAAGAAATGATAACTTATATTGCAACATATATAGTATTGTTAGACTAATATTTGTAATTCATATTATTACTTGTTATGGTAGTGGCTAAATACTTGAAATGTGATAAGAGTACCTATGTTATAACTTGAGTACATATAACCAAAATGATTATGACTTAACATGAAATATAAATGACGTTATTAAAGTTTAAGTGCTTGTGACATTAAGTGTTTTGTTGATACATGATATGACGATTACATTAAGTGATGTTATATATATATATATATATATATATATATATATATATATATATATATATATATATATATATATATATATATTTGTATTTGAATTACAATACTGGTGATCTTGATGATTAATTGCCAATATGGTTGCTTACTATTTAGTATTGAATAACGATGACCTTAATATAATTAAGAACCTATGAAAATAAGTTTTGATAATTAGATCATGAAATGGTCACTTGTTGATAATTTTAGCGAGTGTAATAAGAATGATACGAGATAATTATTAATGGTAAAAGTGGCATAAGTGTTATCATTGATGGTATGTATTGAATTATGTTATATGATTATAACATGAGATACGGATTATGGACGAGTTACTAACTCAATATTTAATTATTATATTCTCAGATACGGAGAAGACTCAGTAACATTAGACTACTGAGTGGACGATTGAGGTATTGGTGAGTGGATCGATAACCCTCAGTTTGATTTAGTTGTAACAGGTTTGTTACAACGGGTAATTGTATTATTACTATTTTTTTACTTACCATGATGATTATGGTTTATTAGTAATAATACTGTGGATAGACTATTAGTCTGACTTGTTGCCCTGATAAGTACGTGAAAATGTGATCACTTGTTGTATTGCCTTTAGGCATTGTTGATTCAGAGGCCAGCATGTGGCTGGGCTTGGATTTGCTATTGGTTGGATAACACAGGGTCATAGTACAAGTATTATTGTCGTAGCTTGTGTTGTTTAGGTTAATAGCACCAAGTAGTCGGTTAAACCTTTGTATGGGCCTGCAGTTGGTTTTAAATTGTTCTTTGAGAAAGTTGTCTCAGGAACCACCGGTCCTCTATGGTACCAGTTGCTTGTGATGCTCTATGCTGTAACCAGACGAGTTGTGTGTGCATATGATTATTTGTTGTGCACAAGTTTGTTATGCTAAGTCAATCTGTTGTTTATTGATGTACTCATTTAGCGTTGTGCTAATCCCCCACATTAATACTTCCTTTAGGTTGTGATACTTGAGAAATTGTGGGTTGGCAGGAAGCTTTGGAATGGAATGGAATGTTTGAATAACAAGCGTTTACTATGATATCTTATTTGATTAAATCAGTAGGGTTTGGAATTATATTACACCTCATTTGTAGTATTATGAATTGAAGAAAAATTAAACTGGTGTATATCAGGTTTTAACAAAAACAGTTTATATACTTTTGATGTAATGTATAATAATATATTTTAAATCTACGCTTCCGAATGAAAATCATTATTATAATGGTTATTAAATGAGGAGTGTTATAAGTTGGTATCAGAGCATAGATTTGGGTGAATTGGACAGTGGTAAGTGTTCAATCCCAAATCTAGAGTTGTGTTAGTCAAACATTCCATAATGTGGGATTTAGCTATGTTGGGAATTGGTTAGTATATCAAGTACTAACGATTAACAAGTTTATAAGTTGTTGTTTTGAGTACAGATATGGCAGAAAACGAGCACCCGACCAGTACCCTCAAAAGTTCCCCGAGATCGGAAGTCCTTTATATAGAGACAAATACAGAGAAACATGGTCAGACAGGTACATCATTTTCAGTTGAGGAGCATACAGTTAGAGATGAGTATGTATTACAATCTGAGAAGGAATTACTGTAGTTTCATAGAACACAATAGTATATACAGAATAGACAGGCTGGATCTTCTCAGTAGCATTCACAGTTACATCATCATGTTATGAGTACTATTTCACCTCCTAGAGTGACATCTTCAGGGCTTATTATGTAACACCCGCCAAATTAGGGCTAGTGATTAGTGCCTAATTCTTTGTTAATACATGTTATTAGTTCGGTTTTAGTCTAATTAATGTATCAAAATATATATTGATGAATATATACAAGTATGCGATTTGATTAAATCGTACAAGGTTCAAATCGAATGCAATTCGATTCAACTAATAGGGACGTTGGTGAACACTTTTATTATATAATACGACACTATTTAATGACTTTATTTTATCCAAAATATTATTTAGATAATATTTCAACTCAAATTCGTATCGTACAAACAAGGATTACGCGATTAAAATATTAAGCGCGCAAATAATCAAAACAAGGGTAAATTATACCTTGTAATTCACTTACTAAATATTTGATAAAATACTTCAAACAAAATATTGGATAAATTTTTATATTTTAAAACGTATATTTAAAAGTATAAAATAAATAATTAAACGATTAAACGATCGGGAAAAGAAACACCACACGGGACTCGATTGCACATGGGATTAAATTTGAGACTCCCACACAAGGTGGGGGCCCCTTGAAAATCGGTCAAGGGGAGGGGACATCACCCCCTTACCCTCACTTTCTCATCCCACTCTCTTTCTCCTTCTTCTTTTCTCCCAAACAAACTCAAACCCAAACCCACAACCTCCATAAATCACAAAATAACACCACAAAACAACCTCGGATCCTCCTGCTCATTTGGAAGGAAAGAATCATGGAGTCACAATCTACACATCCATCTTTTTGAAATCTCTCTGCGTGAACTTCTAAGATTCCTGACAAATCTCGAAACTCTTCGATTTTGTATATTTTTACTTGAAAGTTGTTTATTTAGCTTTGAAATGTCCATCTAAGGGTTGGGTAAAAGAATCGGATCAAACAGAAACCGGAAAACTCATTTTTGGCTCAAAATCCGTCGATCAGACCTAAGTGTCGCATAGGCCAGTCCAGTATAGCGTCACTTCTTGCATCACTTAAGTGCCGCATCAAGTGACACATAAAACCCTAAATTTGCGTCACTTGTATAAGTCCCGCATAAAATCCCTTTTTCCCAACACTCCAACCGTCACTTGCCTAGTGATGCCTAACACCTTTATCCGACACTTCTAGCGACACTTCCTAAGTGTCGTATATGATCAGAAACCGACACTCGAACCCGACACTCCCTAAGTGTCCCCCCCCCCTTATGTGTCACTTCTCCAAGTGACGCTAATAATTCAGAAACCATCATTTTATGCGACACTTCCTAAGTGTCGCCCAAATTTTGGAAGTGACGCATCAAGTGTCGCTAAAAACAGAAAGTTTAAAACTCATATTTCACTAAGGATTGAGGCTCAAATTTGACAACCCATTTTACCAGAATTCAAATCCCAAGTGCATTTTCAATAAAGCAATGTAGTAGAAATATAATTTTTCCACGCTGACTTGGCAGCTCGACCCCAACCAGGGGCTCAGCCCCTTGGACCCCGCTAACCAGGGGCGCTGCCCCCAGACCCCCGTCATTAACGGGCTTCGCCCTAACCCTCGGGTCACGAGTAACAGTGTTACATCTAAACTTTCTAAGTTTGGACATTCTAAGTTGGACGAACAACTACAAGGGCAGTCTTTCGAGATGCCTACTCATGTTATAACCATCGCGTGTCTTGGACACCCTGAGGTTACAAGTCTTCGGACATCAATTCACCGCTAATCAATCCATGATTAATTGCCAATAAGGTTGCTTACTATTTAGTATCGAATAACGATGACCTTAATATAATTAAGAACCTGTGAAAATAACTTTTGATAATTAGATCATGAAATGGTCACTTATCGATAATTTTAGCGAGTGTAATAAGAATGATACGAGTTAATTATTAATGGTAAAAGTGGCATAAGTGTTATCATTGATGGTATATATTGAAATATGTTATATGATTATAACATGAGATACTGATTATGGACGAATTACTAACTCAATATTTAATTATTATATTCTCAGATACGGAGAAGACTTAGTAACATTAGACTACTGAGTGAACGACTGAGGTATTGGAGACTGGATCGATAACCCTCAGTTTGATTTAGTTGTAACAGGTTTGTTACAATGGGTAATTATATTATTACTATTGTTTTAGTTACCATGATGATTATGGTTTATTAGTAATAATATTGTGGATAGACTATTAGTCTGACTTGTTGCCCTGATATGTATGTGAAAATGTGATCACTTGTTGTATTGCCTTTAGGCATTGTTGATTCAGAGGCCAGCATGGGGCTGGGCTTGGGTTTGCTATTGGTTGGATAACACAGGGTCTTAGTACAAGTATTACCGTCGTACCCTGTGTTGTTTGGGTTAATAGCACCAAGTAGTCGGTTAAACCTTTGTATGAATATGCAGTTGGTTTTAAATTGTTCTTTGAGAAAGTTGTCTCAGGAACCACCGGTCCTCTATGGTACCAGTTGCTTGTGATGCTCTATGTTGTAACCAGACGAGTTGTGTGTGCATATGATTGTTTGTTGTGCACAAGTTTGTTATGCTAAGTCAGTCTGTTGTTTATTGATGTACTCATTTAGCGTTGTGCTAATCCCCCACATTAATACTTCCTTTAGGTTGTGATACTTGAGAAATTGTGGGTTGGCAGGAAGCTTTGGAATGGAATTGAATGTTTGAAGAACAAGCGTTTACTCTGATATCTGATTTGATTAAATCAGCAGGGTTTGGAATTATATAACACCTCATTTGTAGTATTATGAATTGAAGAAAAATTAAACTGTTGTATATCAGGTTTTAACAAAAAAAGTTTATATACTTTTGATGTAATGTATAATAATATATTTTAAATCTACGCTTCCAAATGAAAATCATTATCATAATGGTTATTAAAGGAGGGGTGTTATAGATGTGCTGCCAGACGGTCGGTTTGTAGAAATCGCTTCCTGTCGTTGCGAACCTTCCGCTTGGGTACAGACGGCTCTTCCCGAGCTTCCACGGTTGTACTCCACCAGTGGTGTTTCCATCGCTATACCCAGTACTTTAGCCGAGTAACAAACATGGATTCGTACGATAACACAAATAACAACTACCGTATCTAGAGTTGATCAAATTCTAAACCTAAGTAGCAATCACGCAAAGGACTGGAAAGGATGATCCGTAAACTAAGTCTAGATGCATGATAAGTTTAAACATAATGAAATTTAATAATTCCCAAATACATATTAATTAAAGATTAATTTAACATCATCCCTACGTCTAATTATCTACATTTCAACAACCGCAAAAGTACACTACTCAATAATCATGGCAATACACATAACATACATCATACAAGCATGCAGAAATAATTCAGACATAGTATAAGTATGAGAGAGTAGATGTCACCAGAAATATAAGCAGAGTAATATTGAGAAACGCGTAATCTTGCACCAAGAATGCTTTTACACCGTGATTACAATAACTAGCTTTTCCTTCTCTACCTCTAACTAACTAACTATCTATATCTATCTAGAGAGAGAACTCTAAAGAGAGAAACTAAAACGTAAAGCTAAATACGAAAATAAAAGTAAAAATGTAGAGAGAATTTGAAGTAGTGAATTTTTGAAAAGATGAATGAATGGATGAAGAATGTGGAGGTGGAGTTTGGTATTTATAGATTTGGCTCAACCATATTTCTCAACCGTATTCCCACCTCCAAAATCTCAGCCGTATTTTTCAACCGTATCAAGATCATTCCTTGTACGAGCAAGACATCGAATACGGGACATCAAGCCATATTTCAGGTTAGAAATGGGGAATACGGGAGAGAGCCAACCGTATAAGGGCAAGACTGGCCATATACGGTCATGGCTTGGCCGTATACGGTCAGTCTTGGCCGTATACAGCTTAGCTCTCCCGTATACGGTCAGTCTGTTATGAGCGATCTTTATATCCATGCGTTTGTATTTTCCTAACGAAGAAAATGACATTAGTTAAAGGTCATTATTCTAAGTGTAGCTCAAAAAGTGTCAGAATGCATGAACAAGAGATTAGTTAATCATTTATGCTCAGTTTTTCACTTTTTTCATGTCATTTTTAGTGGTTTTATAAACATCACTTCTGTTTTGACTTTGTTAATAAAATATTATGATATTTGGCATTATTGGTGTGGTTTTCTTAACTTTGGGTCTAAGATGTGGGTAATAACGTACGTAAAAACATGACTTTTTACATGTTATCAGATATCCCACACTTACAATTTTGCTTGTCCTCAAGCAAACTTTAAAATCCTCACTTGCTATAAAGATTGAAAATAATGGTTTTAGGTTTTTGACATAAAATATTTTGAGATCAATCATTTGTAAGACATTAAATAAATCTTTTTAGAAAGCAAACATCGCTAGGATAGTCAGCCCTTAGATTTGAAATGTTAGCCCTGACATACTTTCACAATTCTTGATGGATATTGTACATGACTAGGCGATCTCACTACGTGGTCACTCAATTCACTCAGCGTGTATCGGGTTTCCTATCTTTCTAAATCAAAGAAATTGCTCATAAAGCCAGTCATGCATCTGTTTCTCATCATAGGCTTGATCGAGAATCGTATCTCCACCACTTCGATAAGAACGGTGCTAATCATCCCAAGGCACTTTTTAAAAGGGTTGTAAGGGTTAAGGGGTACGGAAGGTGGTGTTTTTAGGGTTTGAAAGGTTTTAACTTAAGCTTAGAAATCCTAAAGCTATGAAAGAAATTATTCAGACCCTCTTGAAATGAGACGAAAGACACATGAGGAGGAATTTGTAGCTTTGATGACAACACATGCAAATTTATATGATTCTCTGATCAGGCGCTTTTTGTGAGATTTGGAACACTAAGCTTTATTCTATTTTTGTGGAACTTTTGAGGGTATTTCTTTCTTTCTTTTTCTTCACAGACATATGTTTTTCTTCTTCTTTTCGAGAGATCCTAGACACTTTGTCTTTTGACATTTCATCTGAGTTTTTCACAGGGGTGCTATTGCTTCTAGAGTTTTTAACTTTTGAACACACGCAAGATTTTCTGGGAGAAATGCAGAGGGAAAAGAGTAACAAGGATGTCTAAATGACGCTTTTCATAACCTCAAAAGTTCTAAGCTAAAGTTTTGGAGGGGTAAGGGAATTTTTGAGTGGGTTTGTTTTGTTAGGGTTTTTAAGATAGAAACGAAAGGCTAAGGCGCAAAGGGTTTTTCTAGGAGGATCATCAACACTAAAGATAAGTATTGGAGGGGTTTTGGGCTGGAAAAGATTTATGAAAAATGGGGAAATTTTTCAGCAGTGTAGGTCCTCTGATTGCACCTACACCGCATACGACGCTCATCGGTGCAGTCTCGAAACGTATACCAAGAGCAAGTTTTAATTTAAAGCAGAAGCATTGGCACACACATCAATAGAAAGTGAAGCATTAAAGATGAAGCTTATTGGGATCAAGTACCTCACTACAAAGGGGTTGTACGTGCCTAGCCGTGTGATGCTCATGGATTAACATTTCATTTCTAAGAGATTCGTATCCTAACTTATCTTACTTTCCAAAGCAATTTATTTAATTTCTAACTGATGGCCTTTCACAAAAATTATTTTAAGTCAAAAATTTTGAAAACTTTAGCCAAAATGAGATTTTGTGAAAATTTAAGCTTACTGAATGAGTGACAATTTCACTGTCAAAGAAAGCTAATTAAACTTCCTGAATGAGTGACAATTTCACTGTCGAAGTAAAGCTTATTTTTAAATGTGTTTACTTTGGACAAGCAATCAAAGTCAAAATACGGTATATCATACCGTGTATCCCACACTTAGAGGAACATTGTCCCTAATGTTCTCAAACTAAGTTTAAAATTCTTCTTTGAGGAGCGATCCCACACTTAAAGTTTGATCATATTTTGGAACATCTGTTTCTAAGTCGATTCGATTTATGGGATCTGAAATCCCACACTTAGAGATTAAGCATAGAGGACAACAATATTGATATATTATGATATTTAATAATCACTAGAAAAAGAACGAAAAACTCCCCTAAGAAAGAATGAGACGGGTGTTTGATAAATTTGGGCGTGTTGACAGCAATCCGAAGAATCCAGCTTCGTTCAGCCCGAATCTTGTGTGATTTGCGCGTCGTCTTATGTTTCCTTAGGGAACTTCAATTACACTCACATTTTCTTATTCAAAATCAAAATAAACCTAACATTAGTAAACAATAATAACCCAATATAATAATAATAAAAGCAGATAAATCCAACCAGATCACTGGTTTGTCCAAAATATATCCGCACATCACAGTACTAGTACAGTTTTCCAAAATATTAAGTGATAATACTTACAGTAATCCAACATAAGTAATAATAATAATAATGAGATAAGGAGTGATAAATAAGTGGAATCAGGGAAGAAGAGGGTCCTGATCCGCTGGTGACTCATGGAGTGTAGGAAGAGAGCTGCTTGCTGCCTGCTGGGTGATGAAGTGTTGTCCACTTGATGCCATGCGGGATACTGATCCTGATGATGTGGCATGCTGCTGCTCTGGATGTAGTGGATATAGATGGAAGTTCGAATCAAGGCCCATATTGCCCATGTCAACTGATCTGAGAGGATAATCAATCATACTCCGTGTCAAGCCTACTGGTGGCAAATCTGTAGATGGAACAAGAGTGGTGTTAAGTAATCCTGTCAATCAGGAATATGTGGGTCCCGTAGTCAAGACCTGTACATAGTATTCCTGTGTCTACTCCTGAATCTGTTCCTGTGTATGATCCTCCTCAAGCTCCTGAACTGTCTCCGTCCGAGTATCCAAAGCCTGCCCTGATTGTGGTGAATCCATCTCTGAAGATGTATCTGTATCTGATGTAGCGGACTCAGCTGGTCGAGGACGGGTGACAACCCGTGAAGATGGATGTCGGATAATTTGTGGGTCATGCGGCTCACGTATGGTGGTAGCGTGGATAGAGAATACCAGCTCAGATGCATGTATAGATAAAGATCGATGAGCCCTAGTGATAGTCCCTAGTGTGGTGGTAATGGTGGTAGTGGGGTGAGGTGATGTGATGTGATGGTGGGTATGGTGGTGGTGAATGGAGTCATGGTGAATGTATGGAGTGGTGATGTGGTGAAGTCGGGTGGTAGTGGGCCGCAGACCCAAGTCAGTGGAGCTGGCGTAGGAAACCCAAACTCCTGAGCCAGGTAAGTGTGCATAGTGTGTCTCTGGTGTAGCATATGCAGCATCCCATAAAAGAGCTCAGATGATGGTGTATCTCCCCAGTTAAGTACTATAGGTTGGGGAGCAGGTACGCTTTGAGCCTCACTATCAGGAACTGAAGTCTCCTCTGTCTCAGGCTCATGATGAACCTCATTTCTTGGCTCCCTATGTACTATGCTATCATCAAACTCAATCCTAGCTTTCTTAGTCTTTGGAGGTCTCAAAGAAACTCCCGGAATCAGCGGACCATCCTTCCAGCGGATATCACCATTCAAATCCTTTTCCAATAACCAAACTGTGACACCCGCTAATTTAGGACTGTAATTAGTGCCTAAACTATTTGTAATCAAGTGTATTTGGTATTATATTAATCTAAATATACGTAACCTTTTGTGTAATTACATACACGTTTATACGATTTATTTAAAACGTACACTTATGAACCGGATGGATATCTGACAATGAAAATATGGACGCTGGTGGCAAACTATTTAAAAATAATGTGGATTTATCCCAACAAACATTATTTAACTTAATATATTGCGAGAATATATTACACGTATTAAATATTGTATAAAACACTCCGTACATGACGAAAATACACGAAACGCATCCGACACACGAAACAAACTTAAGTTATATTTTTATAATTTCATAATAAGTATTTTGATAAAATATTTCGGCTAAAAATATCGCGATTACACGCGTAAGGTTACGACGTTTAAAAACGTACACAAAATCGAATAAACACACGATTCGTGACCGATGACCAAACGAAAACTCGAATATTATTTTAATGACTTAGAATATAAAATTTGAGTTAAACTTTCAATGAAAATATTATATTTTAAATTGTTAACGAAACGTATCCAATAAAACGTTATACGATTAATAAAAACGTTAAACGTTCAGGTAATCGAAAATGAGACAATACGCAAACTTGGAAAATGATTAAACACACCCACCTAGTGGGTGGGACCCACTAAAAACCGGCCAAAGAGGAGGCAAGGTGTGCCATACCCCTTTGCCTCTTTGACTCTCTCAAAACCCACCATACCCTCACCTCACCTCACTCATTCTTCTCCCTTTTACACTCCACACCCTCTATCTCTCTCTCTCTCTCTCTCTCTCTCTCTCTCTCTCTTCTCTGCATTTTTGACCAGCCACAGGATCACCACCATCAACCACAATAAACCACCAAGAGCCACCACCTCAATCCTTGGCGAAAAACAAAGACAAAGACACAAAAACGATCACAACAACGAGTACATCAACTTGGCCATCTCCGTTTCTTGATACGACTTGTAAGAACTTCATGAATCTTTTAAAATACTTATAATATGTTTATTAACATGTTAGTATGCTCACTCAACCATAAAATGTCCAGAATATAAACCAAACGCATTTTAAAATTCGAATTCTTGTTGGGACAGATTCTGTTAGGACACGACTAAAATCATATAAAAAAGTACACATAAGATAAATACATGAAACCAATGCCAAAATCTTCGTATTTTCGATATCTACAACTTTCGTTTCGGCACTTTTACCAGAAATACACCGGTTTTTCTACAAAGCCCGATTTACGAACGTATGTTCAAAAAGGCTGTTTTGGAAGTTATTAAAAACTGACACTTCGGGCGAACCCCGACACGAACCAATAATTTTCTTAGGCTCTATAAACTATTTTAAGGCTTGTTTAAAAGTCTCGAGTCAAACTGACCTCATTTGATCAATTTGTCAAGGAAAAAGGCATTTCAGTTGAATCTGCGAAGTGAGTCCAACCTCGGTTCGGACCACAATCTCAGTTCGCACCACAATCTCGGTTCTCACCGTGACCTCGGTTTGCACCACAATCTCGGTTCGCACCGTGACCTCCATTCGCACCGCAATCTTGGTTTGCACCACGATCTCAGTTCGCGCCGCAGTCTCATTCGCGGTCAAACTTGGTCAACATTTTTCAGCACTTTGAAATTTACTTAAAATGGTTACCAAACAATAATAACTAGCCAATACGATATTAAACCAATGCAAGAATAGTTAACAATCACTTTTATGAGTATACAAATGAATCGAAACATAATAATAATGCTTTTGAGAATTACTGTTACACACCGTCACCAACGGGCCACATTTATTTACAAAATGATTACAAACATACAAACAAATACTTGGATATTACCTAGTTGAGTGGACAACTAGCATGGGTGTTCTTTTGAAATGCCAACTTAATTACTTATTTACTTACAACCTTGTGCGTGTTGTACGCCAAAAGGTTGCAGGGTTCGGAGAACCACACTACGAAATTACATCCGACACATACTTACGGACTTACATCCGCTATACTTGTTTGCTTACACAAACGTACTTGCTAGACTCAGGTGAGTCTTACAGCCCCACTTTTACAATTTTCTACTTTGGGGTGAGATATTTGCTACCGTTTTACATATGAACAGAAGTACTGAACTGTTTACACTACTTTTACATGCATTACATGAGTTAATTTTTATCCACTGAAAGCCTCCTTTCATAAGTTGTTAGTTCTGGACTTAAGCACGATTACTAGTAAATGGATCCATTTGGAACTGACAATCCCTGCCTGGGGTAGTAGCGCTACCACGGATTTCACCGTAGAAACATGCATATTAAGGAAAGAAGGTGTGAGGTCTGAAACGGTGATGTTGAACCGGGATACACTAGTTGACTTTGACCACTAGAGAAACGGAACCATTACTTGTTTGTGCTAGACATAGACTAGGCAATTATGTGATATACATGTATATACATACATAGGCCTTACCCACTTGATGTACTGTTAGGCTATTATATATATTGTATTTATATATGAATAGGCCTCACCCATGTATTACTCTCTAGGCTATTATATATAGAATATATACATAGGCCTCACACGTTGATACACTCGCTATAGAAATTATAGCTAAGTCTTCTCTCATAACACATACGAAATTATCTCGTTGGTATGCACCGAACAAACGACAGACTTGAACACCGTTGTACCACCTTAGGGTGAACTCTAATAATTACACGAAAATCATACTTGGCTCACGAAATCGACATACTTCCAAGGACTAAAATGCTTTCTGCCATTTCTATAGAACTCACTCACGGAAAAATGGCAAGCTTCCCAATGGACAATTACACGTCAGATAACGACCAAATCTACGAAGAACAAATCCAATACACGTATCTCGATGAAGAGATAGCTCCCATGGAAGAAATCATGAACGAAGAAATCGAGGAACAAACTTTTGGATAATCAACATCGAGGAATATGAAAGAGTACGAGATCAGGCTGAAGACTTAGATGGCCAAAATTGGGAGCTCAAAATGAAATGCAAAATCTTGGAACTGGAACTAAGGATCCTGAAAAGATCCATTGCTGAATGAATCCGAGATCAGATCCGCTACTGGAAAGAAATAACTACCAATTTGAGTCACAAAACAACAACATGGGTCAAATGGATGTACCGACAAGCAACCGAAGATGCTTTGAACTACCCTGCACTCCCACAATACAGGGTTATGCTTGAAACTCAGTACTATCCACACGACCTGCACCTAGAATAGACTGACGATAAATATAAACCATCTTGTATTGCGAAACCATGTATATAGTAGGACATGCTGGAAACCCCTAATCCGATGGGTGTATATCCCCGTCACATTTTGGATGAATCATCTATAATCGTCCAGATGTAATAATTCCCAGAACCTTTTGTAAACTCTAACTCTTGTAATCTTTTGAACACATATTTCGAATGATTACAATCCTATTACTTTTATTATCTATCGAAACGTCATGCATTGGCATACTTTCTTAGCAGTTATACGGCGGTGATAATCATATTCTTCATGCTTTTCCTCCTATCCTTATCATGCATACGGCTAGAAGAGCTGACAGACCACCATAAACCAGACCTTACGCTAACCACACTACTACAAATACTCCACACACTAGGACACGTCATTATACAAATGACCGCTGGTGGTATTGGACAATCACAACCACTACCCATTTGGAAATGTTTTCCCAACAATTGGGTGGATTCCAACAATTTTACACCTGACTTGGTTTGCGATTTAGATCTCTTTAATTCCAAGTGGATTAGTATTGCGTGGGGAACCCACAATGACTAAGTTCACATACTATTTCAACAACGATTCGATCATTTGATCACTACGGCTAGGGGTACTTGTTACTACGGGATTACCAACTATTCTTACCTAATATTTGTTCACCCCGAAATAATAACCTAGTCATAATTGACTACCCTAAAAACACTACTTGGTCATTGATATGACCACATTTTATATCTATGGTTCGCGTTAACCACAACCCTTGAGACATGGGAAACTGAAAACATAATACAGATTTGTACGGAGGATGGGGAATCTTCCGGCTAGCAAACCCCATCGTACACACGGAAATCCGCTCACCATAGTATTTCGGTACAAACTGCTAGGCTATGCTGCCTTAAGGACATATTAGACACGTTGAAATTAGAACAACACGAAAACCGTTTAGGTTAGGCTAAACAAGTACAGTGTGTGGGAATAACAGTTTTCAACAAAAGTTTACATCAAATATTTTTCCACGAGTCTCTCTCAAACGTAAACCTCCGACAGACTTTTGACATAACAGAATTTCAACCAACCCCTTTTACAACGACCATAACATTCAACGTATTTTTATCAAACCCAACTTCCAACAGATTTGCACTGGATATGTATTCCATGCTCCCCACAACTTCGAATTTTCAACAAATTTCTGAATTGACAAAATTCTCCAACGCTTTGACAAAAATAAAATTTCTCCAACGGATTTTCATTGAACCACGTATCAACAGATTAACGCCTAGCAAAGATTTTACACGAAAACGAAATGTTTTATGAAATCTTCAAAAAATTCATAAAGTACTAAAAACGGGAGATGATTAAAACTCCATTTCGCATGATAGAAGACTACATATCTTTAGAGATTAAAATTTATTTTACGAAAGCATTGTATTGTGATATCGCGTAAAAAGTCACGTTTTTACTACCGATATCTCTCTCATTCTGGAACAATCCTTGGCACTTTAACTCAAAAAACATTACAAATCTGTAATATTATGCCAAGATGGTAAAAACAAGGTTGCATGATGAAAATCAAGCAAAACGGGCAGAAAACGAAGATTCCACGCACGTTTAAAGATTCCAGACATCAAAACGAGGTTTCAAGACCAAAGAGCCCATCACCAACATCTATCTAACCCAAGATGTTCGTTTTCAAATTACGAATCCAACAGAAGAAGAATCAACTAAAACGGACGAAGAACGAAGATTCTACGCACTCCGGAAGATCCAAACGATCCGTACTACACATCTAAAGTTCAGAGACATATTTTTGGGATTTCTTTTCATCAAAAGCTTTGTTTTTGAATTACGAATCCAACGCAAAAAGAATCAACGCAAATGGATGCGTAACGAAGAAAACACGCACGAATCGAGAAACGCAGCAACCGGTAGCGGACTGGTGCCACTGGCAGCCAGCCGCCGCCGCTAGCCAGCCAGCCGCCGGCTGCTGGCAGCCAGCCGCCACCGGCTGCTCGCCACCCGCATGGATTGCACTTTTTGGTACTTTTGAGTACCCGGTGCTAGACCTTTTCCTACTTTTCGTACCTGGTGCCACTACCTTTTTCGCCTTTTTGTACCTGGTGCCACTACCTTTTCCACCTTTTGCTATCATGAGCTTGGGGATGCTAACTTGAGCCAAATTTCCTCTATAAAAGGCAGCCCCTAGCTCTCATTTCAACACAACCAACTCATACACAAACACACACACTCATACTTACACTCTCATTCTTCCATTTTTACTTTCTCACTCTAAAAGTCTCTTATATTTTAATCTAGGGTTATTGTAATTAATCTACGGATTAACATAGAGGTTAGAGCGAATGTTAGGAGTTTGGAGGTTCATCTTTGTACGTGTGAACGAGTTGTCTGTCATAATAATACGCTGCTGCGCATTTATTTCCGGGTGATATCGAAACCTTTATCATACTTGCTTTATTTCATATTTCAATTATGTGTTATTGTCTTGTATGTGATTTGTCTATTGCCATGAATTGCGAGTAGTCTATTATTGTGATTGTTGATGATGTAGATAATTATAAGTAAGGATGACGTTATATAATTAAGTGTACGACAATTGTAAACGTGATGTAATGGCCCCTATTCGACAGTTTATCTGATATAGTACTGGAAACGTTTTATACGGAGTACAAATGTATGGAAGTCGATAAACGACCGAAGGTAGTTACATCACTGGAATCAGCTCTGGTTTAACAGTTGGAATTCCGAAAGGATAATACAACCTCACAACTAACTGGTATATCATACGAAAGTCAGTACACAATAAAATAATGTTCGAAAACACGTTCAGATAAAATAGGAATTAATGACCTTTGTATCGTTAAGACTTTATGAACTTGAGTTTAATTTATGGAGTACCCTTTCTAGTTATCCACGTGACTGCAACCTAGTAATTAGGACTTGATCAACCTTAATTATGGTAAGTAGTTATATGTGCCCATGACATGCAACAAGTAAGACACAGTGAATCCACTCATTGTACATATTAGGTTTACATTTCTGCATCGCTTTTTATTTAGTTTAGAGTGTCACATTCACCATCAATTACCCCTGACCGCATGTCTGATGTAAGAAGCAGTCGAACTACCATGTAAAGTACACTGTCCGATTACTGAAAGTCATGGCCTGCATAAGAAACACGTTTTTATAAACTGCGAATAATCTAGGGATGTATAACTGTTTGAAAAGGAGAACTCAAGTCATAAGTCGAAGTAACCAAACCCTAATGCATAAAACAAGACTTAGGAATAAGGATAACATCCTCGTGATTTAGATACCTTAAAACACTAAGCCTTACACAATCAGCGGTCAAAACATACAAAGTTATTAATCTGCATGCTAATAAAATATTAAACTATTTTAGGGGTTAAGAAAGGTCGGACCTGTGAGACAATACGCTACTGATTCATGCACCTCGGCGTCAAGCCAAAATAGGTTGCTTATCTTTCAACCAGATAGGTATTGGAAGTTTGCGTATTGCTCCGATCAGAATCACGATAACCTAGTTCCTAGTGCATGCCAATGGGAAATTTAATTGGTAGGGTTCTAGAGTTTACACCTGATAGTTTAGACCATTACACTTAGCATTGTCCCTGTTTAATCTGTCATCCTGAAACATTAATTATCGAAATCTCAGCAATCACATGTCTATCTTTATCTGCTGTCCTGTAATTTACTTTTCTGCATTTTAATTACCTGTCTCTAGTTTAAAACCCCTAAACCTACCTACTTTGTTTCATCCTAAATATCTCCTACCGAAAGCACCAGCTTTAATCTCCCACACGTTTGGATTCATAGAACGATCTTAGGTCATACTTACCGCTTACTAACCAGAGTAGGTAGTACGTATAATTTAAGCCCAGCAAAATATAAATTTTAAAACCCCTGTTGTGCCCGCATCACCATCAGGAATCGCAACGACATTGAACCGACGGTTGCGGGCGCAACACGTTTTTGGCGCCGCTGCCGGGGAATCACAAACGTACGATTCAAAGCCGCCTTAAGTAGTAACATTTAGGAGACCCTTCCGATTGAAATCTCTTTAGAAATCTTTCGAAAGTTAATTTAAGTAATTAGTATTAATTAAGTATTATTTAGTTAGGATAACTTTAAAAATGACAACTCGAAAATCCAATTCTTACCTCACTTCAATGGATGATACGGAATTCTTCGATCACTTAGAAAAAGAGTTAGGATCTGATTTCTTTTCACCTTCTTCCTCTAAAACTAAGGAAACCTCCGACACCCAAGAAGAATATAGGACCTCCCTTTCAATTCCAAAACATTGCCTGGATTTTGATGACACGGACCAGTTACCTGACCTTGCATCAAGTCCAGAAGATCACTCGCCAACTTTACACCTACCTGATTTACCAAATTCTTCCCACTTCGATTATTTTCCCGAAGATAATTCTGAAGAAAAACCTCCGAAGTCTTGTGACTTAATCACCCTCATTCCTGAAATATCGGTGTATTCTCAAACTACACCCGATTCTCGGAATTACGGCATCTTTCCATTCATTTCACACAACCACCAATACACCATTTACCGAGTGGTGGACAAGGTTCCATCAGTCGAGCCGGAACAACCTTGTTTTGAAGAACACCACCTCGGTGCTTCTTTCAATCCTTCCCGTAGGGTAGATATCTATAAAGCATTCGTCAGGCAGTTAACCTATGCCGATCTCCCGTATTCTTACGAACAATGAGAAACGATTGCCTTATTAGAAAAAACAAGTAGAATTCCTTCTTCGCCTGTCAAGTCATGAATGCGAAAGCAGTCCCACAAATTTCAGAGACCAAGAACTAAAGTTTATAGCAGATTTAGATCTACTTTTTGAATCATTCACCGACATGGATTTTCTTCCAACATCTATGATGTTAATCAATCACAGTGTCACCACAATGATCAACAAACTTGAGTTCTAGGAAGAACAAGATCCGATGATTTCTATCATCATTCCTGGTAAAATTCCTTTCTTTGTTGACCCCGCCTCCTACCTGATCTCAAAATTACGAGACATTTCTCCTTATTCCACCAAGGAAAGAATCGACACAGTTTTCTTCACAAAAAGAAAAGACCTTCACGTTAAGCTTACTAGAATCTTTGCCTTTACCAAATACCCTTTCACTTCCGTACAAAAATCCACAATCAGTGAACTCTGCAGGATAGTTAAGTCTACAACCGGAGACCCTGATTCAAAGGAAGAGAACGCGTTTCTGGAAGTCATGAATAAACTCACTCACGAACTTAATTACAAGGATCAAGGTCCACGCGTCGGTTTGTCAAACCCTAAAAAGATAAGGAGAGCGTACAATAAGTTAATTGGTGATCTTATCAATTTAGGATACGAAGAACGAGAAGTCCTCGGATTTGAGAATCGTCATTACTATTTAGTTTATAACACCATTTTGGAACTTTCAAAATGTTTTGTGCTGAAAAACGTTCGCTTAAGGTAGCAAGTCTCGACCCTTTCCCTATGGAGGGATCGAAACGAGTCTTAAAACAATTCCTTTCGAAAAAGGTCGAAGTTCGCGACTTTAAATGAGCATATTTCAGTAATATAATAAAATTTTGAAAGTTTCCTTTGAAAAAAAAAAAAAAAACGTTTTTAAATTTTTTCTTGAAAACACGTGCGCGACAACAAGAAACGTACAACGTTAACCTTTTAGCCGAAACATGTACATTCAACAAGTCCACATCAGACAACTAATTTTAAAACAACCAAAAATAATTTAAGGATTGCTTTTAATTGTTCCACAAAAATGTACGCGCGTCTTAAATTGTTTATAACGTAACGAAAGACTAACAAGTAACTAGTTACAATAAATACGTTTAGGATTTGTAATCATCATTAGTGGGACATTAAGAATTAATCTAGGGAAGTACTTAGATGTACATAGGGGACCATGTAAGGAATATGGTACATGGGAGTATGACAAATATTCTCATGGACCACAAGCCTTCCATTTGATCCCATAATTCAAAAATAACATAAAAAACTTTTCTTCTTCTTCCTCCCTCCCTCCCAAAACCGGCCACCCTAAACCCACCATGGATCACCACTCAATCTTCACCAACCTCTCTAATTTCATGTCCTTTTGAACTCCTCATTGCATGATATTCTCGATTGTACGTTCGTTTTGAAGCATAACACACTAAAACAAGGTACCATGAAGAAAAAGCTAAAACCAGCACGTCCACTTACAGGATCTCTTTCATACCTTAGTGCAACACCAGCATATGACCAGATGGCATGAATATGGAGAGATAAACCTTTTGGCCGTATTAAATATGTAGATTGGGAAAAGCTACAGATATTGGGGTTCAGGCAGAAATTAGAGAGTCTACTCAGTTACTCAATAGAGGGTCAGCAGTTTGAGTCTTTCAAGAGATTGTTCAGCATTGATGAACCGGTGTATATGGAGATGATCACGAGTTCATGACCACCTACACATTTGAGCCAGGGAGTAGAGTGGAAGACGGGGTGATCATGTTTAGATATATGGGGAGCCTATTCACCTTGTCATTGGCTCAGTTTGCACGTCACTTAGATCTCTATACACCAGAAGAGATAGATTCACCCCTGTTTACTGATGGAGCCACTACGATGTCTCTCACGACTACCACCACAGAGGCATGGAGTCATTGGTCGCCAAAGCCATATTTCTCGGGTATTAAAGCTACCCAGCTCACAGACCCAGTTATGCAGACTTTGCATAAACTACTGGCTTGTTCACTTGATGGGAAACATACATCTAATGGCCGAGTGTCTGAGTTTGATGTTATCATGATTGCATGTATCGTCGATAGGAGAAACATTCAGGTTGCCCATCTAGTTGCCCAACGGATTTTGGAAGAGAAAGAGTTTGGTGCAAGAAGATCATTCATGGGCCCAGTAATTACTCGGTTGATTAGGAAAATGGGATTGATTAGGACGACGGAGATAGTAAAGTTTAAAAGCCTGCCAGGATGGAGTTCCCAACCAGTAGACTTTGATTTTCTGAGGAAAATGGATATACATAGGATTCTGAAGGATGGTACCGTTTACATCAGGGCACGATCATCAGACCCTGAGAGTATTGACACATTGGTAGCAGGTCTAGTCCTACCCAGGGAGTCCAGAAAGAGGAAGCAACCGAAAGAGGCCTGAAGTTCAGACTCTGATTCAGATGAGGGTGCACGAGATTCTGATGTGCCAGTTGCACCGCCACAGCCTACTAGGCCAGGACCTTCTGTCCCTGCCCTTAGAGCCCATATACCAGCTTATATATACCATTACGGGACACCCCCGGGACCCGATTACTGGTACTGGCTGATGCAGATGCAAGTCAGAAGCTACAGAGCTATGAGGCAGCAGATCGCAGGGATACCAGTGAGCCCACTTCCAGACATACCATGCGGGATGGGCCGAGCCCCACCACATTTGTATCCCCCTGCAGCTCCTACTCCAGCACCTCGCCAACATCCAGTCCATGGCCATGGTTTACCACCTCGGACAGCCCCACTCAGGCCACAGGCAACGCGAGCACAGATCCCCCTTCAGAGACAGCAGGTTCCCTCAGTCGTCGGCTCAACTAGAGGATAGATTTCGAGTAGCAGTAGGATATCTAGAGCCCCTACTCGAGCCACTTTTGTTCAGAATCATAGGACTCTCAGGAGCACCAGCCCTGCAGCTGCACCGATTGCTCTAGTATCTTCTCACAGACAGACCGATCTATTCAGAGAGCACTCTCAGCAGGGGATACATGAGACTCCACTCTATAGCTTTGACATGCCCGCAGGGGAGTTTGTTGATCAGTTGATACATGACGGGATATTCACCATGGGTACACCAGACGCAGAGGATGATAGGGATGCATCAGATAAGGGCACCCACTATCAGCACGATGACTCTTCATCAGATGAGACATCTCCCATATCTTCGACTGCAGTACCACCAGTCGAGCAATAGATTGCTCCGCCTTCTTACTTCTTTCTATTTTCTACCAAGACTTTATTATTATTATGTGTATTTGATGTACTGTGGATGCATAGACATCACATCTATCCAGTTATTACTTTATCATTTTATCATTTTATTTTTCTTATCATCAGCTATTACTTGATTGAGTTGAGTGGTTTGTTTGAAAAACTATAAAAGACCTAAGCAAAGGAGAACTGTGGACCACGCAATGAAGAATGCCGAGAGCCATAAGCTACAAGCCACGGACCAAAAGACTTCAAACAAGGCGCCGATAACGTGCACGGAAAAAGTGGTACAACGTTCCAAAACCCTCTACCCGTTTTGATTACCTCATCCGATATTCCAAACACTATGTGTGGGATAATAAAAACCACACTACACTTACGAAACAATCCAATAATAAGTAGAATCTCTAAGTGTGGGATACTTCAACAAGAGGTACTCAACAAATAGACTCGAACATTAGGGACAATGTTCCTCTAAGTGTGGGATATACGGCCATCGACCGCAAGTTTTTACCCCTTGTCCGTAAGTTAAACAATATTTTCGTTTAAAAGCTAAAAATGGATAAAATTTCAAAATTTTCAGATTCAAAAACATCGTTCAAAAACATCGACCGCAAGTTTTTACCCCTTGTCCGTAAGTCAAACAATATTTTTGTTTATCAGGAGCTATTATAAAATTTGAGTAAAAATTTCAATGAAAATATTATGTTTTAAATCGTTAATGAAACGTATACAATAAAACGTTATACGATTAATAAAAACGTTAAACGATCGGGTAATCGAAAACGAGACAATACGTAAACTTGGATAATGATTAAACACACCCACCTAGTGGGTGGGACCCACTGAAAACCGGCCAAAGGGGAGGCAAGGTGTGCCATACCCCTTTGCCTCTTTGACTCTCTCAAAACCCACCATACCCTCACCTCACCTCACTCATTCTTCTCTCTTTTACACTCCATACCCTCTCTACTCTCTCTCTCTCTCTTCTCTGCATTTTTGATCAGCCACAAAATCACCACCAGCAACTACAATAAACCACCAAGAGCCACCACCTCAATCCTTGGTGAAAAACGAAAACAAAGACACAAAAACGATCACAACAACGAGTACATCAACTTGGCCATCTCCGTTTCTTGATACGACTCGTAAGAACTTCACAACTCTTTTAAAATACTTATAATATGTTTATTAACATGTTAGTATGCTCACTCAACCATAAAATGTCCAAAATATAAACCAGACGCATTTTAAATCTCGAATTCTTGTTGGGACAGATTCTATTAGGACACGACTAAAATCATATAAAATCGTACACATAAGATAAATACATGAAACCAATGCCAAAATCTTCGTATTTTCGATATCTACAACTTTCATTTCGGCACTTTTCCAGAAATACACCGGTATTTCTAAAAAACCCGATTTACGAGCGTATGTTCAAAAAGGCTGTTTTGGAAGTTATTAAAAACCGACACTTCGGGTGAACCCCGACACGAACCAATAATTTTCTTAGGCTCTATAAACTATTTTAAGACTTGTTTAAAAGTCTCGAGTCAAACTGAGCTCATTTGATCAATTTGTAAATGAAAAAGGCATTTCAGCCGAATCTGCGAAGTGAGTCCAACCTTGGTTCGCACCACAATCTCAGTTCGCACCACAATCTCGGTTCGCACCGCGACCTCGGTTTGCATCACAATCTTGGTTCACACTGTGACCTTGGTTCGCACCGCAATCTCGGTTTGCACCGCGAACTCGGTTCGTGCCGCAGTCTCATTCGCGATCAAACTTGGTCAACATTTTTCAGCACTTTGAAATTTACTTAAAATGGTTACCAAGCAATAATAACTAGCCAATACAATATTAAACCAATTCCAGAACGGTTAACAATAACTTTTATGAGTATACAAATGAATCGAAACATAATAATAATGCTTTTGAGAATTACTGTTACACACCGTCACCAACGGGCCACACTTATTTACAAAATGATTACAAATATATAAACAAATACTTGGATATTACCTAGTTGAGTGGACAACTAGCATGGGTGTTCTTTTGAAATGCCAACTTAATTACTTATTTACTTACAACCTTGTGCGTGTTGTACGCCAAAAAGTTGCAGGGTTCGGAGAACCACACTACGGAATTACATCCGACACATACTTACGGACTTACATCCGCTAAACTTGTTTGCTTACACAAACGTACTTGCTAGACTCAGGTGAGTCTTACAGCCCTACTTTTACAGTTTTCTACTTTGGGGTGAGATAGTTGCTACCGTTTTACGTATGAACACAAGTACTGAACTATTTACACTACTTTTACACGCATTACATGAGTTAATTTTTATCCACTGAAAGCCTCCTATCATAAGTTGTTAGTTCTGGACTTAAGCACGATTACTAGTAAATGGATCCATTTGGGACTGACAATCCCTGCCTGGGGTAGTAGCGCTACCACGGATTTCACTGTAGAAACATGCATATTAGTAATTGTTACATATGAGTGTTCGGATAGCACTCACAGGGGTACGTGATACTGTACTTAACTGTACCATTCACACTACACTGTTAAGCTTCAACTTGTGAGCTCATGGTAATTGTGTGGACTTACTGACTTACTGAGTTACTGAATTACTTACCTTGTTCGAGGGTATTACTGGTACTTACTTGTGGTTCATAAATGATTTACTTTACTAAACCTGTAAGATTCACCAACCTTTTGGATGATACTTTTTAGCATTTATCTCAGGTTTACAATAGCAGTAGGACTGCACACCCTCAGGACTGATAGCTCGAGTCGCATGCATTACCTTTTGTATTACCTTTTGTATATCAGTTATGTATTAGGATCTCTAGGAAATTATTTTCGAACTCGATGCTTGTTATCCTGGTTTAACAATGTAATACTTTTGTACTATTGTACGACGTTGCATATAGACGTCGTTTGCTTTACTATTGTGCTGTGATATTTGATTAGTAGCACCCCGAAGCTTGCTTCCGCTAAACAGTGAATTTGAGGATGTTACAGATTGGTATCAGAGCCTAAGGTTATAGCGAACAAGGATGCATTTAGTGGGCCTAGACTATGACCGTTAGGAAGTATTTCCTCATTAGGTATGACTGGTTCAAAAATTACATCATACGACTTTAATTTAACATAGCCTGATCAACTATGTACAATTAAGGAAAGAAGATGTGAGGTCTGAAACGGTTATGTTAAACCGGGATACACTAGTTGACTTTGACCACTAGAGAAACGGGACCATTACTTGTTTGTGCTAGACATAGACTAGGCTATTATGTGATATACATGTATATACATACATAGGCCTCACCCACTTGATGTAATGTTAGGCTATTATATATATTGTATTGTATATATGAATAGGCCTCACCCATGTATTACTCTCTAGGCTATTTTATATTGAATATATACATAGGCCTCACACGTTGATACACTCGCTATAGAAATTATAGCTAACTCTTCTCTCGTAACATATACGAAATTCTCTCGCCGGTATGCACCGAACAAACGACAGACTTGAACACCGTTGTACCACCTTAGGGTGAACTCTAATAATTACACGAAAATCATACTTGGCACACGAAATCGACATACTTCCAACGACTAAAATCCTTTCTGCCATTTCTATAGAACTCACTCGCGGAAAAATGGCAAGCTTCCCAATGGACAATTACACGTCAGATAACGACCAAATCTACGAAGAACAAATCCAGTACACGTATCTCGATGAAGTGATAGCTCCCACGGAATAAAATCATGAACGAAGAAATCGAGGAACAAACTTCGGGATAATCAACATCGAGGAATACGAAAGAGTACAAGATCAGGATGAAGACTTAGATGGCCAAAATTGGGAGCTCAAAATGAAATGCAGAATCTTGGAACTGGAACTAAGGATCTTGAAAAGATCCATTGCTGAATGAATCCGAGATCAGATCCGCTACTGGAAAGAAATAACTACCAATTTGAGTCACAAAACAACAGCATGGGTCAAATGGATGTACTGACAAGCAACCGAAGATGCTTTGAACTACCCTGCACTCCCACAATACAGGGTTATGCTCAAAACTCGGTACTATCCACACGACCTTCACCCAAAATAGACTGACGATAAATATAAACCATCTTGTATTGCGAAACCATGTATCTAGTAGGACATGCTGGAAACCCCTAATCCGATGGGTGTATATTCCCCGTCACATTTTGTATGAATCATCTATAATCGTCCGGATGTAATAATTCCCAGAACCTTTTGTAAACTCTAACTCTTGTAATCTTTTGAACACATATGTCGAATGATTACAATCCTATTACTTTTATTATCTATCGAAACGTCATGCATTGGCATACTTTCTTAGCAGTTATACGGCTGTGATAATCATATTCTTCATGCTTTTCCTCCTATCCTTATCATGCATACGGCTAGAAGAGCTGACAGACCACCATAAACCAGACCTTACGCTAACCACACTAATACAAATACTCCACACACTAGGACACGTCATTGTACAAATGACCTCCGGTGGTATTGGTCAATCACAACCACTACCCATTTGGAAATGTTTTCCCAACAATTGGGGGGATTCCAACAATTTACACCTGACTTGGTTTGCGATTTAGATCTCTTTATTTCCAAGTGGATTAGTATTGCGTGGGGAACCCACAATGACTAAGTCCACATATTATTTCAACAACGATTCGATCATTTGATCACTACGGCTAGGGGTACTTGTTACTACGGGATTTCCAACTATTCTTACCTAACATTTGTTCACCCCGAAATAATAACCTAGTCATAATTGACTACCCTAAAATCACTACTTGGTCATTGATATGACCACTTTTTATATCTATGGTTCGCGTTAACCACAACCCTTGAGACATGGGAAACTGAAAACATAATACAGATTTGTATGGAGGATGGGGAATCTTCCGGCTAGCAAACCCCATCGTACACACGGAAATCCGCTCACCATAGTAATTCGGTACAAATTGCTAGGCTATGCTTCCTTAAGGACATATTAGACACGTTGAAATTAGAACAACATGAAAACCGTTTAGGCTAGGCTAAACAAGTACAGTGTGTGGGAATAACAATTTTCAACAAAAGTTTACATCAAATATTTTTCCACGAGTCTCTCTCAAACGTAAACCTCCGACAGACTTTTGACATAACAGAATTTCGACCACTTTTACAACGACCATAACATTCAACATATGTTTATCAAACCCAACTTCCAACAAATTTGCACTGGATATTTATTCCATGCTCCCCACAACTTCGAATTTTCAACAAATTTCTGAATTGACAAAATTCTCCAACGCTTTGACAAAAATAAAAATTCTCCAACGGATTTTCATTGAACCACGTATCAACAGATTAACGCCTAGCAAAGATTTTACACGAAAACGAAATGTTTTATGAAATCTACAAAATATTCATAAAGTACTAAAAACGGGAGACGATTTAAACTCCATTTCGCATGATAGAAGACTACATATCTTTAGCGATTAAATATCTTTTACGACAGCATTGTATTGGTAGAACGATCACCCCATAGGAAGTGGCAAACTCCAACATAAACAATTTCGTGGCAGATAACAACCAACTTGTGAGAAACTGACGACATTCCCCTAGTTACTCAATTTAGACTACAAGGTGAACTATTGGAGAATAAACTAAAGGAGACTGCCCTTTGAATTTAGAAAATGAAATCTTCCACATAGACTTTAGATTATGATCTAGGTCTTCAAACGCACGATAAGGGCTTATACAACAGAAAACTGCGGGTATTTCAACGATTTACTCATGTTTACACAACTCGTGGCTTGGATGTTATCCACCATACTTTTACAAAACTTGTTTCTTGACACGCAAAACACATCAATTAATCGTAACTTGACCACTGCCTGACTTGTTTTGTCAACAAATTACTCATACGCCCTATTTGATCATGATTGTTCACTACGTGATTTGACTACGAATTGGATAACGATTTGACTACTGTTCGAACAACAAAATAGTCATGAATTGACTACTGTTTTAAACAAGACAACGGCCATGATTTTACCACTTTTAATCATGCCTTAGACGCTAAGTGCACTGTAGAAATAACAAATTGCGCTAAGCTAAGAGTGTAATTCAAGACCACTCTTTGCAACTAGCGAACAAACTTTGGCCCATAGAGCTAATGACCAGCGAAATCAATATTCCTCCCTCATCTTTCTCATTCTGATGTTACTAGGAATCCCTTAGAAACCGTTACTACGAGAAACTTATTCTTATTCCTTCAGTTGCCAATAGGCCGCCAATATAACAAGGGGAGGAAGGCAGAACGAGGTTGAACAATATACCGCGTAGGAAATACATACACCACCCACGAATCTAGAATTCAAAAACCAGAGTGTTGCCTTCTAGGCTTAGAAACTCTGCCTATACCGTTGCCTATACGGTGAGATATGCACAATATTTCTCGATCATAAGAACCTTCAATATATATTCGACCAAAAGGATCTGAACATGAGGCAACGTCGATGGGTCGAGTTGCTTACCGATTACGATTGCAAGATTCGCTATCATCCGGGTAAGCCAAACGTAGTTGCTGATGCCCTCAGCCGAAAAGAATGAGTAAAACCCCTTCGAGCTAGAGCACTTGGTATGACTATTCACAAAAACCTTATTACTCAAGTCCTTACCACTCAACTCGAAGCACTTAAAATAGAAAATGCGAATAACGTGGCCTTGCGTGGCATGGATAAACAATTTGAAACAAAACATGACAGGGCCAAATACTTCTTGAACCGACTCTGGTTGCCCAACTTTGGGAACCTGCGGGAGTTGTGATGCATGAAGCTCACAAGTCTAAATACTCTATACATCCGGGCACCGATAAAATGTACCATGACATCAAAGAGGTTTATTGGTGGCCCAACATGAAAGCCGACATCGCCACATATGTCAGCAAGTTCCTCACCTGTTCAACAGTCAAAGTCGAATACCAGAAACTTTCCGGGTTGCTACAAAAACCGGAAATCCCACAATGGAAATGAGAGCATATCAACAAGGACTTCATTACTAAACTTCCGAAAACACCTAGCGGTTGCGATACCATTTGGGTGATCGTCGACCGATTCACTAAATCTGCCCATTTCTTGCCTATCAAAGAAACTGACAAGATGGAACGTTTGACACGGATCTACTTGAAAGACATTGTGTCAAGACACGGCGTGCCCATCTCAATCATCTCTGACCGAGATGCTCGATTTACTTCTCAATTTTGGCAATCTCTACGAAAATCACTCGGTACTCGTCTAGACATGAGTACTGCTTACCACCCTCAGACTGACGGCCAAAGTGAATGAACCATTCAAACACTGGAGGGTATGCTACGAGCCTGCGTAGTTGACTTCGGTAAAAACTGGGAAAATCACTTACCTTTGTGTGAGTTTTCATACAACAACGGCTACCACACCAGCATCAAAGCTGCACCCTTTGAGGCACTGTACGGTCGTAAGTGCCGGTCACCTATCTGTTGGACTGAGGTGGGAGATACACAACTCACCGGTCCGGAAATCATACACGAAACAACTGAAAAGATCGTCGGCATACAAAACCGACTGAAAGCCATGCATGATCGTTTGAAAAGCTATGCTGACTTGAGACGCAAACACCTCAAGTTCCAGGTTGGAGATCGAGTACTCCTGAAAGTATCACCTTGGAAAGGCGTCATCCGTTTTGGTAAACGTGGGAAACTGAATCCCAGGTACATTGGACCGTTCGAAATCCTTGAAAGGATTGGTCCAGTAGCATACAGATTGCAGCTACCTCCTACACTCAGTAGCGTGCACCCTACCTTTCACATTTCTAACTTGAAGAAATGTCTGTCTGATGAGACACTGATTATACCTCTCGATGAGATACACATTGACGACCAACTACACTTTGTCAAGGAACCCGTGAAAAATATGTACCGTGAGGTCAAATGCTTAAAACAAAGTCGTATTCCCATCGTCAAAGTCCGGTGGAATTCGAGGCGTCGTCCTGAATTCACTTGGGAACGGGAAGACCAAATGCGACTGAAACATCTACGCCTGCTCACAGACTCAACTCAAACTGCGACTACGAGCTAATTTCGGGACGAAATTCTCCTAACAAGAGGAGAATGTGACACCCGCTAATCACGTGTATTTGGTATTATATTAATCTAAATATACGTAACCTTTTGTGTAATTACATACACGTTTATACGATTTGTTTAAAACGTACACTTATGAACCAGATGGATATCCGACAATGAAAATATGGACGCTGGTGGCAAACTATTTAAAAATAATGTGGATTTATCCTAACAAACATTATTTAACTTAATATATTGCGAGAATATATTACACGTATTAGATATTGTATAAAACACTCCGTACGCGATGAAAATACACGAAATGCGCCCGACACATGAAAAAAACTTAAGTTATATTTTTATAACTTCAAAATAAGTATTTTGATAAAATACTTCGGCTAAAAATATCGCGATTAGACGCGTAAGGTTACGACGTTTAAAAACGTACACAAAATCGAATATTATTTTAATGACTTAGAATATAAAATTTGAGTAAAAATTTCAATGAAAATATTATGTTTTAAATCGTTAACGAAACGTATACGATAAAACGTTATACGATTAATAAAAACGTTAAACGATCGGGTAATCGAAAATGAGACAATACGCAAACATGGATAATGATTAAACACACCCACCTAGTGGGTGGGACCTGCTGAAAACCGGCCAAAGGGGAGGCAACGTGTGCCATACCCCTTTGCCTCTTTGACTCTCTCAAAACCCACCATACCCTCACCTCACCTCACTCATTCTTCTCCCGTTTACACTCCACACCCTCTCTACTCTCTCTCTCTCTCTCTTCTCTACATTTTTGATCAGCCACAAGATCACCACCATCAACCACAATAAACCACCAAGAGCCACCACCTCAATCCTTGGCGAAAAACGAAGACAAAGACACAAAAACGATCACAACAATGAGTACATCAACTTGGCCATCTCCGTTTCTTGATACGACTCGTACGAACTTCACGACTCTTTTAAAATTTTAATATTATGTTTATTAACATGTTAGTATGCTCACTCAACCATAAAATGTCCAAAATATAAACCAAACGCATTTTAAATCTCGAATTCTTCTTGGGACATATTCTATTAGGACACGACTAAAATCATATAAAATCGTACACATAAGATAAATACAAGAAACCAATGCCAAAATCTTCGTATTTTCGATATCTACAACTTTCATTTTGACACTTTTACCAGAAATACACCGGTTTTTCTACAAAACCCGATTTACGAACGTATGTTCAAAAAGGTTGTTTTGGAAGTTATTAAAAACCGACACTTTGGGCGAACCCCGACATGAACCAATAAATTTCTTAGGCTCTATAACCTATTTTAAGACTTGTTTTAAAGTCTCGAGTCAAACTGAGCTCATTTGATCAATTTATCAAGGAAAAAGGCATTTCAGCCGAATTTGCGAAGTGAGTCCAACCTCGGTTCGCACCACAATCTTAGTTCGCACCACAATCTCGGTTCGCACCGCGACCTCGGTTTGCACCACAATCTCTGTTTGCACCGTGACCTCGGTTCGCACCGCAATCTTGGTTTGCACCGCGATCTCGGTTCGTGCCGTAGTCTCATTCGCGGTCAAACTTGGTCAACATTTTTCAGTACTTTGAAATTTACTTAAAATGGTTACCAAACAACAATAACTAGCCAATACGATATTAAACCAATGCAAGAATGGTTAACAATCACTTTTATGAGTATACAAATGAATCGAAACATAATAATAATGCTTTTGAGAATTACTGTTACACACCGTCACCAACGGGCCACACTTATTTACAAAATGATTACAAACATACAAACAAATACTTGGATATTACCTAGTTGAGTGGACAACTAGCATGGGTGTTCTTTTGAAACGCCAACTTAATTACTTATTTACTTACAACCTTGTGCGTGTTGTACGCCAAAAGGTTGCAGGGTTCGGAGAACCACACTATGGAATTACATCCGATACATACTTACGGACTTACATCCGCTATACTTGTTTGCTTACACAAACGTACTTGCTAGACTCAGGTGAGTCTTACAGCCCCACTTTTACAGTTTTCTACTTTGGGGTGAGATATTTGCTACCGTTTTACGTATGAACACAAGTACTGAACTGTTTACACTACTTTTACACGCATTACATGAGTTAATTTTTATCCACTGAAAGCCTCCTATCATAAGTTGTTAGTTCTGGACTTAAGCACGATTACTAGTAAATGGATCCATTTGGGACTGACAATCCTTGCCTGGGGTAGTAGCGCTACCACGGATTTCACCGTAGAAATATGCATATTAGTATTTGTTACTGTGAGTCCCTAATCACTATTTAGTTAGTGATTATGAATCACTAACAGTCATTTAATTGTAAAAGGGTGGGGTGGTGAATACAATTAAAACTTTTCTTTTTAAATGTGTTAACTGATTAGACAAGTTTTAATTGTGTTAAGACAACAAGCAATTGAACAAGTGTATAAAATATAACAAACATATCAATCACTGAGGCAAATCTTGGCTGAAAGATAAATTCTATTATTCATAAAATCTATCAATTGTTGATTGCAGAATAGATTAGCCAAAGCTAATCTAAATCAAACAATACAGCTATTATAGGCTGAGATGAACAAGTAGTGGACAAACACGCTACTGTTCACTTGCTGGTGATGATCGTATCTTAGACAAACTAGTCACTGACAAACAAGCGACAATACGAACAATCGACACCAATGAAGTACAACATACTACGTTATTTATAGACACTGAGTCCCTTGAAATCCGGATCTAGAAAAATACGTGTTGCTGCTTAATTGGTCAGGAACAATTGATGTGACATATCATAGTTCCAACATTCTGATATAAACACATGTTGCTGCTTGATTGGTCAGGAACAATTGATGTGATATATCATAGTTCCAACATTCTGATATGGGAAAGATCACCTTTTACCTTGAAGCCAATCACTTGCTGACACGTTAGTTTCTATGGTGGACCAAGTTACGAGGAGCACGCATGGTGCCGTAATAACGTTGAACATGTCAACTCCTTATTAATGCAACATTTAATGCTGCAGTCACTGAAGTAATAGAGGCTCTCCTTACTCACTGCAAGCTAACATGCTCTTGAAGAGTAACTTGAGCTACAGTACTTGAGTGACTTCTTTTATTCAGTCGAAGGAATAACTTAAGAAGACTTGGAGACTCTCGCTGGTAGATGAGTATCAGCGATACACAAAGTTGAGTCTTTCATCTTAATAGGTTCTTCATCTTCTAGCTGGAGAGATAGGATCAGAGACTAAAAACTTTTTGTAACAGCAGCTTCAATTAAGATCATTTCCGTGAAGTCTTTCAGGGGGAGGATCAGTGACTTTATATCAGCGACTAATGAATTGAGATCAGCGACCAGTGACTCAACAATCTCCCGCTAAATGATTGTGATTGAAGCTCTGTGGTAATCCTTGAGTAAATTTTGTTGCAGAGAACTTTTTAGTTGTCGGATAGTTGGTTGGTCGTTCAGAGACTTACACTTGTAATCTTTTCTAACAAAACTACTTACAAGAAAATTTCAAAAGAAGGCATTATATATAAAGGTGTACAGATGCTATCGATTACAAGGTAATCTATACTACTTATCTCTCCATTTTTCTTCCTCCTTCACAGTTCCAAGTTCAGCTTCAAGTTCATATTTTTCCTGAGAGGGCAGGTATCTGACTTTTCTTGCCAAAGCTTCATCGAGAATAGCTTTTCTAATCTTTGAGTTCTTTGGAAGAATGCTTGCTGACCTGATTAGGTGAATGAGTTGTTTCTGATCAACCTTCTCAAGCTCAGCTTCTCTCTGAAACCTTAGGACACCATTTAAGTCCCTGTATACCAGACCCTTCTCCCCCTCAGTGACCTCATGTCCTTCAAGTCTTAACACACCAACAGGGATAGATAGATTTAACCTTGAAGTGCTGGGGATTCGATAGACACTACTGGTGCCTAACCTATACCTTGGACTTGATGGCTGAACAATCTCTTCACCATGTATGACAATATCTTTTGGCCTGAGAAGTTGCAGCGACACCATCTTTTTAAAAAGTCGATCTATTTCCTTCAGAACATCGCTGCACTTGTAGAGTAGCTGATGGCAAGCCTGATTTCATTCCATTCCTCTCTGTGCAGCTTGCATACTTGATCAAGTAGCATAGTTTGAGTGTCTGTACCTCTGTAGATTAGGAGCTGAGGTTGAGATTGATTCTTTGACTTCTTCAGACTGACCTTGGTAATAGGTGCAGGATTTGATCTTCCTGTCATTCGAGCTGCAAACCTTTTTCTGTCTATCTCATCCCATTTGCCCACTCCCCCAATCCTTTTTGAGCTTTTGCTAGCTGATTTCTTTCTTTGCTCTAGCTCACTGTCTTCTTCTTCAGCAAGTGCCTTAGTAATCATGGCATCAGTCTCTTCTTGATCTTTCTTTAGTTTAAGCAATCTGACCCTTTCATTGGCATCTTCAGCGCTTAATTGCAATTGGTAGGCTCTATCAGCATCTGATTGCTCTTTCAGAAGTCTTTTTCTTTCTTCCTCTCTTAACTCATCCTCAAGTCTCATTTTCAATATCATTTCAGGAGAGGGACTTTCTGAGGTTGAGTCAGAGGACAGAAGAGCGATAGGATAAGAGTCAGCTGAGGATGATAATGTTAGAGGAGCAGGGAGGATTGGTAATATAGTGGTGGTAGTTGGGGTTTGAGTTGGAGTGATTGCTGCTGGAGTGGTTGCTGCTGGAGTGGATTTCTTTGATTTAGGTTCACATGTAGGCAAGGTGTCACTGGTCCTTTTTCTTTTTAAGATGAGAGATATGGGTTGCTGATCCTCCATGTTTGTATCATTATCTCCATCTTCATCATCTGAGCTTTCTCCCTGACCATTCCCATGACCACCTCCCTAACCATCATCATCATCATCATCATCATCATCATCATCATCATCATCATCATCATCATCATCAGCAGCAGCATCATCAGCATCATGCATGATGGTATCATCTTCCTCATCATCATTGACCTCTCTGTTCATCCACTCCCAGCGAGCAAGTTCAAAACTCACTGAGGTGCCCTCCACCTTAGCTTCATCAGCTTCAGCCCATTGATTGATTAGCAAATTATAATTTCAGAGTTCTTCAACACAGAACTCAGGAAACATATCAACCTCAGCAACTTCATCCTCAGTTACATCCATATCCAACCATGATACGTTAGCAACTGCAAGGGCTTCCAAATCAGGATTCTCAGGGATTGGGCGAAGAACATATCCCTTCAGCACTATTTCCCTGTGAGCTTTGTTTGTAAGCGGATCAGTCACAGCAGGAGGTATATCAGGATCAGCGATAGTGATTTCATCTTCATCTTCACTCTCCCCCTGACTGGTCTACACAAACTGATCCACTGCCCTGTCAATCTTTTGAAAATATTCAGCATTTTCTTCTCTTAGGGCAGTGACCTCAGCTCTTGTAGATGCTAGATGAGAAACCATCTGTGGAAGCACCTTAACAATTTTGTCAGTATGATACAGGTAGTTGGATACAGATGTGGCTAAGGCTTGATTGCTGTTGGTTAGCTAGGTAATGGAGGTGTCATGAGTGATAGAGGTGGAGGCGAGCTCAGTGAGTGTAGTGGTTAGAGTTTGCACCTTCTCACTGACTGAGGAGCTCCATGGTTCAAAGGAGTTGTAGACATCAGTGAGAGAGGTGACAGCTTTGGTGAGGATGGAGACATTGCCAATAAGTGCCTCACGGTCTTCAGTGAGCATCTTAATCTGGGTTTGGGATTTGGCAATGTATTCCATCAGTAGTTGATCGGAGGTGGAATGATATGTGGGAGTGACTGGTGGTGAAGTGTGAGGTGGTTGGTGTGGTGGAGATGTAGGTCGACTAGAGAAGGAGGTGGGGGAAATCTCCCTGATGGGTGAGGTGGTGATGTTGATGTGGTGGGTTGGTGGAGCGGGTAAAGTATCATCAGAGGTGTCCATGGCTGTGGCCTCCTCACCATCAGCTTGTGTTCTAGCTGGTGGTTCATCGGAAACAGAAGAAGCGACCTGTATCCCACCATGTGACAGTGGTGAGACATTGACGGCAGGTGCAGTGATAGAGAGAGGTTGGCCCGGGTCTGTAGCCAGTGGTGTAACATCAGCAATGAGTGTGTTATCACCCACTGATGTCACTAGCCCTTTTTCTGAAATGTCATCCTTTCGGGAGGATGACAAGTGGCTAATGGGTTGACTCGATAGAAGTGTGTGGGAGGCACCCGAATCACTGCTAACAATGGTTTGAGCCATTGCAGCTGTCTGTTGGTTACCCTTTGTAGAATCACTGGACTTTCGGGAGTCCAGCGAAGCAGTGGAAGGTTTGGGTTTATCAAGGGTGCCCGCAGGAGTTGAACGTTCAGTCACTGCTTCACCCTTGGATTGTTTCTTTTGGCTATGTCCCTGATCCTTTAGTGTCAGGGACCCTAATTTGGATTTTTTCTTGGGAGCAGTAGGTGATTTCTTGACTGGTGGTTGACCACTAGTAGTCACTGGGGGTGTGATCAGTGACGTGGTCGATGGGTTGGCAGGATCGGACGATGGTACCATAGTTACATGCTGGGGTGCGGGGTATCCCCTGATGTTTCATAAAATTTGGTAAAACCGCAGTCGCTGGTTTTGAAAAAATTTGAGATCCTACTAAAGTTGGCGCAAAGCCTTCAAAAGATACCTTATCATAGGCCTCAAACTAATCTTGAAAGATCAGTGACAGAAACCTAAGATATGGAACATATTTAGCCCTAGAAGGCTCACGACTCGGTTGACCAGCTCAGATAAGATCACACTTGCACAATCAACTTGTAAAAAGTTGATTAGTGACCAGCTGATTTGGGCTTCCAAGGAGCTAAACTGATCAAAGCTTCCGGTTTTTGTGCCCAAAGATTGAATAAAGTTTGTAAAAATTGCATTCCAAACACCATCCATATGGGATTTGTGCACAGTGGAATACTTACGAGCACTACTCGCATCAAGAGTGAATTTACACTCGATCCCAGTGAGATCGACTATGCCTCCCTTGGCAACATCACTCTCAGGGAGTGGTTCGTAAGTATCATGTGCAGGAAGTTTTAAGACTGCACGGATGGTGTTGGTGGTGATGAAAATTTGTTGGGTTCTATTATCGATGAAACCCTGGAGTTGTGAAGCACCATTAACGACCGTGAGTGCAGGTAAACTAGAACTCACTGAGCCATTCAGGGTTCATTTCCCCAAGCGATAATGTTAGAGCAGGGAGGATGAAATGGTTGTTTAGAAATTTTATCACCTCCGCATATTCAGGTTTTGCACAAGAAACATTTCCCAAATAATTAGATTTGGGAACTGAGACAATAAGTGTTTCACTGACCGCAGAGGCTCGAAGAGCTTTAATATCTGTGGTCGGTGTGTAAGAATTGTTAAAAAATTTTGATCTAGCCATGAAAAGATTTACGCTTAATTGTTTTAGGTTTTTCAGAAATCAGAGAGAATTTTGGAGAAGATGAAGTTTTGAAAGTTTTGAAAAACAAGTAAGCGTAAAAAGTGAAACGAAACGTCAACTCGCTGTTTAAATAGGTTTGAAGAAATATGAATCGTGTGGTTAAAATTGAAGATGCATGGTCGATGGTGGTGGTTAAGATTAGACAAATAGGGCAATGATAAATTAACGGGGCGGCATTAAATACGATGGAGATGACGCGCTATAAAAGTGTACCTTGTGTCAGAGAAAAAGGCAACTTTTACGGATATTAATAAAACATTTTTAAGGAATATAAATCGTGACACATTGAATACAGAATGTATTAAATGTATCGAAATATATGTCGATATAAATGTCATATTAAATGAAACAAAAGAAAAAAAATGAATATATAATTTATATCATAAAATAAGATAAATATCACACTTCACATTTGATTTCACTAATTAAATTACAACTTAGAATACTAACTTAATCAGCTAGATGAAATGTGAGATATAATACATACTTAGTTTATGTAAAAAAATAAAGAAAATTTCACAGAAGATCAGTGAGACACCTTTTATTAAACAAACATGTTTAATCATTTAAGTTCAGCATCCCCAACTCGCTGATAAGAAAGTTAATTCTTTTCTCATCCAAAGGTTTGGTAAAGATATCAGCGAGTTGGTAATCAGTTGGAATGAAATGTAGTTTAATGTCACCTTTCATGATGTGATCCCTGGTGAAGTGATATCTGACATCAATGTGCTTTGTCCTCGAATGCATCACAGGATTATTTCCTATGGCTATAGCACTTTGACTGTCACAATAAATTGGAACATTGCAAAAGTCAAAGCCATAGTCAGCGAGCTGATTCCTCATCCACAGAATTTGAGCAGTGCAAGCCCCAGTAGCGACATATTCAGCCTCAGCAGTAGAAGTTGAGACTGAATTTTGTTTCTTGCTAGACCAGCATACAAGCTTTTCTCCAAGAAACTGACAGCTACCAGAGGTACTCTTTCTATCCATCTTGCATCCAGCATGATCAGAAGCTGAATATCCCTTCAGTGAGAAATCTGAACCAGATAGGTACCAGAGACCAAGATTTGGTGTACCCTTCAGATACCTAAATATTCTTTTGACAGCGAGCAAGTGCGATTCCTTTGGATCAGCTTGATACCTAGCACATAGACATGTAGCAAACATAATGTCTGGTCTACTTGCAGTTAAATATAGCAGTGACCCGATCATTCCTCTATAAGCAGTGATGTTTAAAGATTTACCAGCAGAGTCAACATGTAATTTTACTGCAGATGACATTGGTGTAGCAAGGGATGAACAACTAGTGAATTCAAATTTCTTTAATAAATCTTTAACATACTTTCCTTGATTTATAAAAATACCAGTCTTGGTTTGCTTTATTTGCAGACCAAGAAAAAATGTTAGTTCACCCATCATGCTCATTTCATAACTTTTAGTCATGAAATCAGAGAATTCCTTGCACAAGTCATTGTTAGTAGACCCAAATATAATATCATCAACATAAATTTGGACCAATATGACATCTCTCTTATCTCTCTTGATAAATAGGGTACTGTCAATTTTGCCTCTGACATACCCACATTTAGTTAAGAATGTAGAGAGAGTGTCAAACCAAGCTCTAGGAGCTTGTTTTAGTCCATATAAAGCTTTTTCCAACTTATAGACATAACCTGGATGCTTGGGATCAGTGAATCCGGGTGGTTGCTTAACATACACTTCCTCATACAACTTTCCATTCAAGAAGGAACTCTTTACATCCATCTGATATACTTTGAATTTCTTGTGAGCTGCATATGCTAAGAACAACCTGATTTCTTCAAGTCTAGCTACTGGTGCAAAGGTTTCATCGTAGTCAATTCCTTCTTGTGGACAGTAGCCTTGTGCAACCAATCTTGCCTTATTCCTTAATACCACACCATCAGGGTCCATTTTGTTTCTGAACACCCACCTTGTTCCAATCACTGACTTTCCAGCTACTTGAGGAACAAGTTTCCAGACTTTGTTTCTTTCAAACTGAGATAGCTCATCTTGCATGGCAGCTACCCAGTGATGATTAGTGAGTGCCTCATCAATTTTTTTAGGCTCCATCATCGAGACAAAGCTAACAAATAGACAAAAATTAGCAGTCGTTGATCTGGTCTGAACCCTTGATTGTGGATTACCAATAATAAGTTGATTATCAATATGTTTTGTCCACTTTGTCATTCATTGAGGTGCATCAGCAACTTGTGTACCCGTTGATGGTATATCTGATGAGTCAGGATTAGAACAGTGAGAGTCATAATTTTGAGTATTTTGACTCTGATGATGAGTTGATGTTGATGGAGATTGAGAAGAATAAGATGATGTTGCCAATGTATTCACTGTGAATGTAGATCCAAGATTGATATCAGCAACATTATCTTCCTTTTCAGAATCTGATGAATGAACCTCATGCTTGTCATTACTGATTGTATTAAACATGAGATCTTCATAGTCTTTTGGGTTAGTGAGTGATTCATCATAAGATTCATCAAATGTAACATCCATTGATTCTTCAATGCATTCTCTCCTTTTATTGTAAACTCTAAAGGCTTTAGAGATGGTTGAGTAACCAACAAATATTCCTTCATCAGCTTTTGGATCAAACTTTCCTAAGTGATCTCTTTTGTTCAAGACATAGCATGTGCTGCCAAAAACATGAAGAAAACTTATGTCGGGTTTTCTCCCCCTTAATACTTCATAGGATGTCTTATCATGTCTTTTGACAATCAGGGACCTATTCTGAGTATAGCAGGCAGTACTCACTGCTTCAGCCCAGAAGTAGGTCTTAAGACCAGCATCTATGAGCATTGACCGAGCTGATTCAATCAGAGTTCTATTTCTTCTCTCAGCAACACCATTTTGTTGAGGTGTTCTAGGGGCAGAGAAATTTTGAGAGATGCCTTTGGAATCACAAAAGCTTTCCAGATCAATATTTCGAAATTCAGTGCCATTATCACTTCTCAAGTGTTTTACTGAACAATCATTTAGGTTCTCCATCTTTTTGATAAAAGATATGATTTCCTGTGCTGCTTCATTTTTTGCTTTGAGGAAGAATACCCAAGTGTATCTGGAGTATTCATCCACAATTACCAAGAAATACCTTTTACCACCAAGGCTGGGTGAACTCACTGGACCAAATAGATCCATATGAAGCAGATGAAAACATTCAGTTACAAAAGATGTTTGTTTACTTTTGAATGAAGAGCTGTGATGCTTTCCCTTTTCACATGCTGAACATAGTTTGTCTTTATCGTATGACAACTTTGGCAGACCATTGACTAATCCATACTTGTTGAGCTTGCTGATAGCCTTTAAGTTCAGATGAGAGAGTCGCTTATGCCATAACCATTTTTCTTCTGAAACGGTTCTGGAATAAAAGCATGTCCCTGATTTTGCTGAGTCCATGTTGACTACATAAGTATTACCTTTTCTTTGAGCAGCCAGGACAACACTTCCATTCTTGTTGTAAACAACTCCAGCTTCACGATCAAATAGCACTTTATTCTTGGCATCACAAAAATGACTAATGTTAAGAAAGTTATGCTTTAACCCTTCAACATAAGCTACTCGCTTAAACGTCACATTCCCATTTGTCAGGACACCATAACCTCTTGTCTTTCCAACCTTGTTATCACCAAACACTACATCAGGACCCTTTTCATCCTGGTAGTCACTGAGCAGGGACTTACATCCGGTCATATGTCTGGAACACCCACTGTCCAGATACTAGATAGTCTCTCTAAGAATGCCCTGCATCATAAATAAACAATTAGTTCAATTGATGAACCCATCCTGAGATGGGTTCATAGTGGCCATGCTTTGGTTTAGGCTTCCACTGGTTTGCATCAATGGTATCTGAATGCTCACTGATTATTTATGGTTTTGAAGATGATGTAGCTGAACATTCAGATGCCAAATGCTGACACACTGATGGAGGTTGGTTGAATGAAACTTGTGATGATGATGAACAATCTGATGACACATGCTGTCTACTTCCACATTTGTAATATTTATTGTTTGTGGTTTTAGATTTCTTTGACTTGATGTGCAGACCTGATGCAGACTTAGAAGTTCTCAGACTTACCACCTCATTTTGCTTCTTTGACTTGAAGTCACTGATAATGAGTTCATCAGTGACTGAAGGTTCGGAAATGAGGTTGCTGATAGATTCTTGATCATCAATGACAGTTTTGATAACAGCTGAGCTAGTTGATGATTCATTGATTTCTAATTTTTTTAGTTCATCAATACTTGCAGCAATATCATAACTATTAGTATTCAGTGAGCTTCTCACAAAGTAATTTGGTTTAGGCTCACTGAGAACTGACAATGGCTCAAAGACAAATTCTGAGAAAGTTTTATCAGGATTGAATATTTGATCAATTTTGGTTGCATCAGCGAGAGCAGCAGCAGTTTCATAATCACCTCCCAAAATAGCTTTGACTTGTTTTGGGATTTGATTGCTAATGCACTGATTCATTTTTAATGCAGACCTACACCATGACTTCATTACTTTATTGAGTTGTGAAAATTTACTTTCAAACTTTACTTTCTCTTGAATGCATATTTGATTTGCATGTATTTGTGCATCAAGATCAAGTGTAAGATTTTTTATTTTTAACAAATTTTCTTCTTGAATTTGAAGTTTAGATGTTAAGTCACTGATCATATATTCTTGTTTTCTCTGAATGTCATGAGCATTTGATAAATCAACTATCAAGGTTTCAAGAATTATGTCTTTTTCAGTCGATGATGCTGACTTAAAGCAATGTACCTTGTAGAGAGTTTCTGGATCCCAACCAGATGTTGAACACTTCTGAGCTACTTCTTTGATATCTTCATGGAAAGCAGCATCATCAGCCATCAGGCAGTAATCCTTGTCTAAATAAATCATAGCTTCTTCCTCATCAGATGATGAAGTTGAGTCAGAGTCGCTGATAGATCCTTTTTCAACAATAAATCCTTTACCCCTTTTCTTTGACCTGCACATTTCCTTCAGCTTCTTGTACTTTATTTTGTACTTGTTGTACTTGTCATTTCTGAAGCTGGATTTTTGATCAGCGAAAGGATTGACAGCTTTGGACCGGCATTCAGCTGCAAAATGACCAGGCTTGCCACATTTGTAGCAGTCTCCTTTTGGTTTAGAATCATCATTTGATGATGTACCAGTAGATCTGTTGAATCTGCTGTTCTTCCTGAAGTTTGCAACCATCATGGCCATATCTATTTCCAACTTCTCTAGTCCTTCATCATGACTAACTTCTGACTGGTCTTCAGCCACACGACCTTCTTCTTCTGTAATCAGCGACTTTGAGCTCAATTTGGTGATCTTTGCTTTCTGCTTATGATCAACTTCATCAAGCTCAGCTACAAGGGCATTCGAAATCTTTTGTCATCCTCGTGCAACATGAATGTGCTCACTTTGATCAGCTAACTTCTCAGATTGTTCCCAATTCAGTAAAATTTCATAAACTTGAGTTAGATTGAGAGAATTATAATCATTTCTTTGTCTTATGCATGTTGCAATGGTTCCCTAAACTTTTCTAGGCAGTAGCTCTAGAAACTTTTCAACAAAAAAACTCTGGTCCTTTCCTATATTAGCCTTTTCCATTTTATTAATTAAAGCTTGATATCTAGTATAGGTCGAGGCCAGTGACTCATTGGGTTCCATAGCAAACAACTCATATTGACGTGTTAGATTTACTTCTCTACAACGAATTATGTCAGGAGTTCCAATGTAGATGTTTCTAAGAGTATCCCACATATGTTTCGATGTTGTGCACAATCTAATAGACTCAAACACTTCATCAGGAAGTGCCATACTTATGTAAATTTTAGCTTGTTTGTCCAGCCTTACCATACGCTTATCCTCATCTGACCATTGTTCCTCCCTTTTAGGCATAACCATTTTGGGTATAGCAGGAGTGGTTGCAGTAGCTGCAACTGAAGGGACAATAGTAGTTGGGGTGTATGGACCATCAATAATTATTGAGCAAAGGCGATCATCGACAAGATCTAAGAACATCATCATCCTGGACATCCAGGTTTCAATTCTAGATGGGTCAAAAGCTGGTGGCTTAATAGTGGAGCCATTTCCCTTCTGGTACTCAGAATCAACACAACTGTATTTAACCGATTCCATTGCAGATCTGGTTTAATTATATTTAAACCAACGCTGCTCAGATACCAAATTTGAGTCCCTAATCACTATTTAGTTAGTGATTATGAATCGCTAACAGTCGTTTAATTGTAAAAGGGGGGGGGGGGTTGAATACAATTAAAACTTATCTTTTTAAATGTGTTAACTGATTAGACAAGTTATAATTGTGTTAAGACAACAAGCAATTGAACAAGTGTATATAATATAACAAACGGATCAATCACTGAGGCAAATCTTGGCTGAAAGATAAATTCTATTATTCATAAAATCTATCAATTGTTGATTGCGGAATAGATTAGCCAAAGCTAATCTAAATCAAACAATACAGCTATTATAGGCTGAGATGAACAAGTAGTGGACAAACACGCTACTGTTCACTCGCTGGTGATGATCGTATCTTAGACAAACTAGTCACTGACAAACAAGCGACAATACGAACAATCGACACCAATGAAGTACAACATACTACGTTATTTATAGACACTGAGTCCCTTGAAATCCGGATCTAGAAAAACACGTGTTGCTGCTTAATTGGTCAGGAACAATTGATGTGAGATATCATAGTTCCAACATTCTGATATAAACACGTGTTGCTGCTTGATTTGTCAGGAACAATTGATGTGATATATCATAGTTCCAACATTCTGATATGGGAAAGATCACCTTTTACCTTGAAGCCAATCACTTGCTGACACGTTAGTTTCTATAGTGGACCAAGTTACGAGGAGCACGCATGGTGCCGTAATAACGTAGAATATGTCAACTCCTTATTAATGCAACATTTAATGCTGCAGTCACTGAAGTAATACAGGCTCTCCTTACTCACTGCGAGCTAATGTGCTCTTGAAGGGTAACTTGAGCTACAGTACTTGAGTGACTTCTTTTATTCAGCAGAAGGAATAACTTAAGAAGACTTTCATCTTAATAGGTTCTTCATCTTAATAGGTTCTTCATCTTCTACCTGGAGAGATAGGATCAGAGACTAAAAACTTTTTGTAACAACAGCTTCAATTAAGATCATTTCCGTGAAGTCTTTCAGGGAGAGGATCAGTGACTTTATATAAGCGACTAATGAATTGAGATCAGCGACCAGTGACTCAACAGTTATATATGAGTGTTCAGATAGCACTCACGGGGGTATGTGATACTGTACTTAACTGTACCATTCACACTACACTATTAAGCTTCAACTTGTGAGCTCATGGTAATTGTGTCGACTTACTGACTTACTGAGTTACTGAATTACTTACCTTGTTTGAGGGTATTACTGGTACTTACTTGTGGTTCATAAATGATTTACTTTACTAAACCTGTAAGATTCACCAACCTTTTGGTTGATACTTTTTAGCATTTATCTCAGGTTTACAGCAGCAGTAGGACTGCACACCCTCAGGACTGATAGCTCGAGTCGCCTGCATACAAACTTGTGAAGATTCTCTTGCATTACCTTTTGTATATCAGTTATGTATTAGGATCTCTAGGAAATTATTTTCGAACTCGATGCTTGTTATCCTGGTTTAACAATGTAATACTTTTGTACTATTGTACGACATTGTATATAGACATCGTTTGCTTTACTGTTGTGCTGTGATATTTGATTAGTAGCACCCCAAAGCTTGCTTCCGATAAACAGTGAATTTGGGGATGTTACGGATTAGTATCAGAGCCTAAGGTTATAACGAACTAGGTTGCATTTAGTGGGCCTAGACTATGACCGTTAGGCAGGATTTCCTCATTAGGTATGACTGGTTCAGAAATTACATCATACGACTTTAATTTAACATAGCCTGATCAACTATGTACAATTAAGGAAAGAAAATGTGAGGTCTGAAACGGTTATGTTGAACCGGGATACACTAGTTGACTTTGACCACTAGAGAAACGGGACCATTACTTGTTTATGCTAGACATAGACTAGGCTATTATGTGATATACATGTATATACATACATAGGCCTCACCCACTTGATATAATGTTAGGCTATTATATATATTGTATGTATATATGAATAGGCCTCACCCATGTATTACTCTCTAGGCTATTATATATTGAATATATACATAGGCCTCACACGTTGATACACTCGCTAAAGAAATTATAGCTAACTCTTCTCTCGTAACACATACGAAATTCTCTCACCGGTATGCACCGAACAAACGACAGACTTGAACACCGTTGTACCACCTTAGGGTGAACTCTAATAATTACACGAAAATCATACTTGGCACACGAAATCGACATACTTCCAATGACTAAAATCCTTTCTGCCATTTCTATAGAACTCACTCGCGGCAAATTGGCAAGCTTCCCAATGGACGATTACACGTCAGATAACGACCAAATCTACGAAGAACAAATCCAGTACACGTATCTCGATGAAGAGATAGCTCCCATGGAAGAAATCATGAACGAAGAAATCGAGGAACAAACTTCGGGATAATCAACATAGAGGAATACAAAAGAGTACGAGATCAGGCTGAAGACTTAGGTGGCTAAAATTAGGAGCTCAAAATGAAATGCAAATTCTTGGAACTGGAACTAAGGATCCTGAAAAGATCCATTGCTGAATGAATCCGGGATCAGATCCGCTACTGGAAAGAAAAAACTACCAATTTGAGTCACAAAACAACAACATGGGTCAAATGGATGTACCGACAAGCAACCGAAGATGCTTTGAACTACCCTGCACTCCCACAATACAGGGTTATTCTCGAAACTCGGTACTATCCACACGACCTGCACCTAGAATAGACTGACGATAAATATAAACCATCTTGTATTGCAAAACCATGTATCTAGTAGGACATGCTGGAAACCCCTAATCCGATGGGTGTATATTCCCCGTCACATTTTGTATGAATCATCTATAATCGTCCGGATGTAATAATTCCCAGAACCTTTTGTAAACTCTAACTCTTGTAATCTTTTGAACACATATTTCGAATGATTACAATCCTATTACTTATATTATCTATCGAAACGTCATGCATTGGTATACTTTCTTAGCAGTTATACGGCTATGATAATCATATTCTTCATGCTTTTCCTCCTATCCTTATCATGCATATGGCTAGAAGAGATGACAGACCACCATAAATCAGACCTTACGCTAACCACACTACTACAAATGCAACACATACTAGGACACGTCATTGTACAAATGACCGCCGGTGGTATTGGTTAATCACAACCACTACCCATTTGGAAATGTTTTCCCAACAATTGGGTGGATTCCAACAATTTTACACCTGACTTGGTTTGCGATTTAGATCTCTTTAATTCCAAGTGGATTAGTATTGCGTGGGGAACCCACAATGACTACGTCCACGTACTATTTCAACAACAATTCGATCATTTGATCACTACGGCTAGGGGTACTTGTTACTACGGGATTACCAACTATTCTTACCTAATATTTGTTCACCCCGAAATAATAACCTAGTCATAATTGACTACCCTAAAATCACTACTTGGTCATTGATATGACCACTTTTTATATCTATGGTTCGCGTTAACCACAACGTACACACGAAAATCCGCTCACCATAATAATTCGGTACAAATTGCTAGGCTATGCTGCCTTAAGGACAGATTAGACACGTTGAAATTAAAACAACACGAAAATCGTTTAGGCTAGGCTAAACAAGTACAGTGTGTGGGAATAACAGTTTTCAACAAAAGTTTACATCAAATATTTTTCCACGAGTCTCTCTCAAACGTAAACCTCCGACAGACTTTTGACATAACAGAATTTCAACCACTTTTACAACGACCATAACATTCAACGTATTTTATCAAACCCAACTTCCAACAGATTTGCACTGGATATTTATTCCATGCTCCCCACAACTTCGAATTTTCAACAAATATCTGAATTGACAAAATTCTCCAACACTTTGACAAAAATAAAAATTCTCCAACGGATTTTCATTGAACCACGTATGAACAGATTAACGCCTAGCAAAGATTTTACACGAAAACGAAATGTTTTATTAAATCTTCAAAAAATTCATAAAGTACTAAAAACGGGAGCGATTAAAACTACATTTCGCATGATAGAAAACTACATATCTTTCGCGATTAAAATTTCTTTTACGAAACCATTGTATTGGTAGATAACAACCAACTTGTGAGAATCTGACGACATTCCCCTACTTACTCAATTTAGACTACAAGGTGAACTATTGGAGAATAAACTAAAGGAGACTGCCCTTTGAATTTAGAAAACAAAATCTTCCACATAGACTTTAGATTATGATCTAGGTCTTCAAATGCACGATAACAGCTTATACAACAGAAAACTGCGGGTATTTCAACGATTTACTCATGTTTACACAACTCGTGGCTTGGATGTTACCCACCATAATTTTACAAAACTTGTTTCTTGACACACAAAACACATCAATTAATCATAACTGGACCACTGCCTGACTTGTTTTGTCAACAAATTACTCATACGCCTTATTTGATCATGATTGATCACTACGTGATTTGACTACGAATTGGATAACGATTTGACTACTGTTCGAACAACAAAATAGTCATGAATTGACTACTGTTTTAAACAAGACAACGACCATGAATTTACCACCTTTAATCATGCCTTAGACGCTAAGTGCACTATAGAAATAACAAACTGCGCTAAGCTAAGAGTGTAATTCAAAACCACGCTTTGCGACTAGCGAACAAACTTTGGCCCATAGAGCTAATGACCAGCGAAATCAATATTCCTCCCTCATCTTTATCATTCTGATGTTACTAGGAATCCCTTAGAAACCGTTACTACGGGAAACTTATTCTTATTCCTTCAGTTGCCAATAGGCCGCCAATATAACAAGGGGAGGAAGGTAGAACGAGGTTGAACAACATACCGCGTAGGAAATACATACACCACCCACGAATGTAGAATTCAGAAACCAGAGTGTTGCCTTCTAGGCTTAGAAACTCTGTATACCATTGCCTATACGGTGAGATATGCACAATATTTCTCGATCATAAGAACCTTCAATGTATATTCGACCAAAAAGATCTAAACATGAGGCAACTTGGATGGGTCGAGTTGCTTACCGATTACGATTGCGAGATTCGCTATCATCCGGGTAAGGCAAACGTAGTTGCTGATGCCCTCAGCCGAAAAGAATGAGTAAAACCCTTTCGAGTTAGAGCACTTGGTATGACTATTCACAACAACCTTACTACTCAAGTCCTTACCACTCAACTCGAAGCACTTAAAACCGAAAATGCAAATAACGAGGACTTGCGTGGCATGGATAAACAATTTGAAACATAACCTGACGGGGCCAAATACTTCTTGAACCGACTCTGGTTGCCCAACTTCGGGAAACTGCGGGAGTTAGTGATGCATGAAGCTCACAAGTCTAAATACTCTATACATTCGGGCACCGATAAAATGTACCATGGCATCAAAGAGTTGTATTGGTGGCCCAACATGAAAGCCGACATCACCACGTATTACTTACCTTGTTCGAGGGTATTACTGAATTACTTACCGATAAAATGTACCATGGCATCAATGAGTTACTGAATTACTTACCTTGTTCGAGGGTATTACTGGTACTTACTTGTGGTTCATAAATGATTAACTTTACTAAACTTGTAAGATTCACCAACCTTTTAGTTGATACTTTTTAGCATTTATCTCAGGTTTACAGCAGCAGTAGGACTGCACACCCTCAGGACTGATAGCTCGAGTCGCATGCATACAAACTTGTGGAGATTCTCTTGCATTACCTTTTGTATATCAGTTATGTATTAGGATCTCTAGGAAATTATTTTCAAACTCGATGCTTGTTATCATGGTTTAACAATGTAATACTTTTGTACTATTGTACGACATTGCATATAGATGTCGTTTGCTTTACTGTTATGCTATGATATTTGATTAGTAGCACCCCAAAGCTTGCTTTTGCTAAACAGTGAATTTGGGAATGTTATACAAATTTTATCATGTATCTCATATCATAAGGTTGTGAATCCTTTTCTTTGATCTCTGTCAACCGGATAATCACATCACTAGTCAAAATCCCATCTTCCTAACCAGCCTTGTAATGATAGCACCCATGTAAACAGTCTCAACCTCAGAATAAGCATATTCACTAAGAAGTCGATCAGCAACCAGATAAGCAATAATACTCGTGATGATCAATAAGTCTTTCTGCCCAACAGCTCCTTTCGTCTTCTTCTTTCTTCGAATACTACAAGCAAGAAGGTTATGAAGCACATTGTGATACTTATTCTGAAAAACTCGAGCTTTGACATTTGAATGAAACCGTCCTGATGCATATTGAGACCAAATAGCAGTGTGATCTCTCTGTCATGGACTACACTCTGAGTTGAGGAAGAACTTGGTGGTCACTTGATGTTCACTATAGAGCTCTAAATGAATAGAAAAAGTAGCTAAGGACATGCTGTGACTCTTTCCCGGAAAGTTAAACTTAATCATCGAATCATCGTCCAATCTAGATACTGATCTATCAAACTTAAGAGTAACCATGAATTCTGCCACAATCTCTTGTTAAACTTTCTCTTTTAAGTTAAACAGATTGGTCCATGCCCGAAGATGTCGTTTACCCACTTTGAATTCAATCTACTCCTTAAATCCCTTGTCTAAACCGATCTTAGCCAAATCCTGCCATACTACAAATCTATTAACTCCTTACTCATGAGATAGCCAATTCCGATAAAGCTTCCTTTTCTCGTGATCTTTGATTGAATATTTTATGTATGAATGAAATGAAATCTTGGCCATCTGAAATAAGAATAGTGAATTATATTAAATCAATTACAAGTTTATGGATTATATCATACCCTAGAATTTTTTTAGAAAAAAATTCAAAATGAGGGCTTTAAAATATGAATAATCCATAACCCTGTAATGATTAAGAATAACCAAAAACGTAAATGCCAACCATGAAAGGGAACTTTGGTTTATGTAAGGGGCTATCACGAACTATGTGCAACAAGTTCCCCAGTGAACTTTATTAGTTTTAAAGTAACTCGAGAACTTGAGACTAGTTCCAATTTTCCAACCATATAAGCATGTAAGCATTTAGAATTTTATTACATAACAAATAAGTTTTTTCTAAGCTTGATAGTTACCTTATAGTGGCGAGAATGATATCTACTCACAAATTCGCAAACTAGCATGGTATATTAAATTTAAAATTTATGCAATTATGATCATACCGAGCAAGTAAGCAATCAAAGTTCCAAGTTAACTTTTAATGCCCGTTTTGTAATTCAATATTGTTCTTTAAAGTAGTCATGGCAATTTTGGTGCAAGCATCACTTTGGTTTTAAAAATGGCATTTTAAAGTCGCGATGCATTGAAACAAAACTAACCATACTTACTTCTAAGTTCAAACCCTTATTACAAATGAAATTGTTATACATTGAAATGGTTACTTGAATGATTGAACAAATCGTTGACATAAAAAGTCTCACTAACTTCATTTTACTAAAGTAGTGTTACTTATAAATCTTGATTCACTCAATTATCAAATCTAAGCATTTTCAAGAGTCAAAGTAAGTCAAAAGCATTCATTTGAGCACAAGTATCATTTTAAAGTAAAGGTTTTATTTCAAAAATGTGATACTTGGCAAAAATTGACTTTTATGCTTACTTTAATCCTCAAATGTAACCAATATCATGTTGGATTAAGAACAAAGCAAATGCACAAGTTAATTATATCATTCTAAGCATATAGTAATCTATAACAACTTCACATAAGCAATTTAATAATTCAAAAGTCAAACAAGAACAATTAGGGCCAAAAGGTCAACTTTCAAAGATCAAACTCATAAATCCTCCACTAATAATGCAATGTGAGCTTACTAATAAACTAACAATCAAACTAAGCATAAGAAAACACCTAAATTCGTGCAGTTAACCCACAATTTTTACCAAAAGTTGAAAACCCTAGCTTTTTCAAAGTTGGAAAGAGTTAGAGACTACATAATCATGAAATGGACCAAGGATTTGAGCTTGATTTGGTTAACAATGGTGGAAAGTTGAATTTTTAGGGGTGTTTGGGTGTGGCTGACGAAGGAGGAAGAATAGAGGGAAGAGAGATTTGTGAATTATTTGATTTTTAGTTATTACTTAAATCCTAAAATAAATACCTCCCCTTTCCTCTTTTGATTATCTTTATTAAATACTTATGTTTAAGTCATTTAGGAAAGATTTAAAAAACTTAAGCCAAATAATTTTAGCAAAATTTTCAAATTCTGCGTAGTACTGTGAGCGGTTAAAAAAAGTTTTATTTAAAATTGCGAACGATAACATTTTTAAAGGAAGTAAATATTATTTTTGGTCTAAAAAAATGATTCCTTAAAACCTTAACAATAAAAAAATTTAAAATTTATAATTTTTTTTTAAATTTCAGAAACTGTACAGATTTTGCGGAGACAAAGTTTTTTGAATTTTTTGTAAGATTTAAAAGTATATTAATTTTATTTTCTAACTAATTAATGATAAACCTACTTTTATAAAATTGGGTTGCCTCCCAAAAAGCGCTTGGTTAATGTCTTTAGCTCGACTTTCTAAAACAGTTTTACTTTCTTAAGAGCAAATGCTTAAAAGCATTTGGTAGTCTTGGATCACGAAGAGTGTGGCAAGAAATGAAATTAATAGTGAGGGTTTTGATGACAAAATCAACTAGGTCTGCAGGATTTAGTGAGAATAGTTCAAATTCACTAAGAAACCTACTTTCCTTTTTGCCTAAATCTAGAAGATCGTCAATAAAGTTATTAAATTCTTTCCCTACTCTCTTCGGACTTGAAATTCCTACCCGTATTCCCTTATCTATATGATTAAAGTTGTGTAGAAGTTTAGTTAGAGTATTATGAAATTTTCGTTCTCCTTCTGAATCAGGGTATCCGGTTGTAGTGTGAACTGCTTCGGCGACGTCCATGATTAAAGATCTTTGAGATATGGTGAATGGAAATTTAGTTTGAACGAATAAGGAAGTGAGTTCAACGAGGATGTTCTTTCTTTCAGCAAAGAAAGCGGCTTCTATCTTATCGTCATTAGCTCCAGGAAATATCTCCAACAACTTGCTAATCATATAGGTGGTGGGGTTAACGAAGAATGGAAATTTTCCAAAAATGTTGAGATGTGAAGGTGGAGGTTTGTATTTATATATTTGTCTTAACCGTATTTCTCAACCGTATTCCCAACTCCAAAATCTCAGCAGTAATTCTCAACCGTATCAAGATCCTTCCTTGTACGGGCAAGACATCGAATACGGGACGTCAAGCCATATTTCAGGTTAGAAATGGGGAATACGGGAGAGACCCAACCGTATACGGGCAAGACTAGCTGTATACGGCTAGGACAAGGCCGTATACGGTCTAGCCAGGCCGTATACGGTCATGGCTTGGATGTATATAGTCAGTCTAGGCCGTATACGACTTGGTTCTCCCGTATCTCCATCTTTGTAACACCCCCAAATTTATTGTTTGGCGGAAGCATACTTGGGGTGCTACTAATCAATAATCACAAGCACATAAGATAAAGTGAACAACTCTATATGCGTCGTTTAACAAAATACATTGATTAGATAATTGTTTACAACGTTTGAAGCTATTACCATAGCTCGTGTTCCAAAAATGAGAGATTTCAATACATAATTACTTTTACAAAATATAATAATGCATGAAAATCTTTGAGGTTTGCATGATGACTCGGGCTAAAAGTATTCTGATGGGCAGTCCGGCCTACTGCTGAGTACCTGAGAATATATGCTAAAAGGTCAGCTAAAAGCTGGTGAGCTCACATATGTAAATGATAAAACCACAATGTATGAACCATAAGATTTAATGATATGTTTGAAATTAATCAAATAAATGTGTATAGTACTGCGATGATCCATAGTTTGAGTTTACTGAGGGGTCAGGATCCGCCTTTAAGGACCTGAGTAAGGTGCCTCCGAGCGAGTGCCTAATCTACACTCATGTAAATAAATGATAATGTGCCCGTTTGACATCACAGTCATGGTAGCGCGACTACCCCGGACAGGGACTGTCAATCCCATATGGTACCATACACTAACATTCACGCTAAATCCATTTTAACAAACTATGTGGTGGAGGACTTTATGGTTAGTAAAACAACTCATGCAGCCAATATATCGAGTTTTGTACTTGTGTTCACGTGTAAAACAAATCTGAGGATGTATTCCCACCCCGGGAGTAAAAACAGTAAAAATGCAGGGTTATGAGACTCACCTGAGTCTGATGCATTTATCTCAATAAACGTGCATTACTAAACCAAGCAGTGATGTCCGAAGACTGTAACCTGAGGGCGTCCAAGACGCGTGTTGGTTAATATGTGAGTAGGTATCTCAAAAGATCACCTATGCTGGTTGTTCATCCAACTAGTTATGTCCAAATACATTGGTTTGCTTGATTGTTTGTTTATGTTTTGAAAACATGTATGGCCCGTTGGTGACGGTATATAATAATAATCTTACATCCTTATTATTATGTGTTGTATCATATATAAGTGTTGAAGTATATGTGTATCGTGTACGAGTACATCGTATGTGGTTTGGTTGTTGTAAATGTTTGACACTCAGTGTATAAAGTATTTCCAAACTTTAAATGACGGGGGACCGTGTAACACCCCAAAATTTACTGTTTAGCGGAAGCAAGCTTTGGGGTGCTACTAATCAATAATCAAAACACACAAGGTATATAATGAACGACTCTATATGCGTCGTTTTACAGTTACATTGATAATATAAAGTTTTACAATGTATATATGTTTACAAAAGCCCAATAATTACAATGTTTAGAGATTAATCGGCATAATTTAGTTAGACCAGGTAATTCCTCAGGAAAGACTTCTGGGAAGTCCCGAACGATTGGCACGTCCTCAAGTCTCTTCTCCTCTGACTTTTTCTCCATAATGTGAGCGAGGATTATCGGATAACCTTTTCTCAGATATTTGCAGGTTTTCATGCATGAAATGACGTTCAACCTCGTCCCACCGGTCTCCCCTTGTATAGCTAGAGTACCACCAAAGGCGAGGGGTATGCGGACAATTTTATCATAGCACACGATCTCGGCACGATGCTTGGACAGCCAGTCCATGCCGATGATGATATCGAAACTTCCGATCTCGACGGGTATAAGATCAATTGAAAACAATTCGTCGGTGAGGTTTAAAGGGCAATTGGGTATCACACTATCGGTCTCAATAAGTTTTCCGTTAGCTAATTCTACGACGTATTTAGCATCTAATGCAACAGGTGTGACGTCAAGTAGTGGACATAATTCATCAGATATAAAACTTCTATCAGCACCAGTATCAAATAGAATAGAAGCAGATAAGTTGTTGATGAGGAACATACCCAAGACCACATTCAGGTCTTGGCGGGCATCCTTTGAGTTCAGGACAAAAGCTCTACCTTTAGCGGTGTTGTTGCTCTTATTCTTCAGTTTGGGACATTCATTCCTGAAGTGCCATGGATTACCACATTCGAAGCAGGCTCTGGATTGACTGGTGTTGGAGTTGGTGGTAGATTTGCAGTCCTTGGCCATGGGTACTACAAGGACCATCATGGTGACGGCGGCATTTAGAGCAGAAGGGCTTGTTTCCAGAGTAGCCCCCTTTTCGGTTCAGACCCAGAAGAGTAGGCTTTGATGGTTTCAGGTTTCTTCGATGATGAGGTGTTTTCGTTGTTGTTTCCAAACCATTTGCGTTTGTTATCCCCAGACTGGTTCGGGTTGTTGGCGGCAGGTGTTCCTCGGCGGACCACCTGTGCCATGAGGTTATGTGCCATTCGGATGGCAGCTTGGATAGTGGTGGGGTTGGAAGCAGTGACCAAACCATGAATGCATGGGGGAAGTCCCCAATGTAACGCTCGATCCGCTAATATATCCAGATCAACAAGAGATAGGCACAGTAGTGCCAGTTGATTAAAGCTGGTAGTGTATCCGGCAATGTCATTGCCTTGCGTGGTGAGGTGCCAGAACTCATGCTCTAGCTGCTGAATCTCGTCTCTAGGACCGTACTCGTCCTTCAGCATCTGTTTCAACTCTTCCCACGGAGTCAGATAAGTAGTATCGATGCCCACAGTCTGAGCATAGGTATTCCACCAAGTCAGAGCACCATCCAGAAAGGTACAGGTGGAATACTTGACCTTGCAGTCTTCCGGGCAGTTGCATATGTGGAAGACTGACTCTACTTTCTCCAACCAGCATAATAATCCGATGGCACCCTCGGTGCCTTTCAAGTTCAACGGTCTGCAGTTCTGGAAATCTTTGTATGAACAAGGCCTAGGTTGTGGCCCGTTGGCAGCCGTGTCTCCGCTACCAAAATTTTTTGTTCGGGTAGCCATGGTTTGAGCCACACTCTGGGCAATGAGCTGGGCGATGAGCTGGACGATTTCGGTATCGTTGAATGTGTATCGTCTCGGAGGCATATTGCTGAATCAGGAAAAAGAACACGTGAGATGTTTGTAGGACATTATGATGTATCACAGTCGTATATATTGTGAAATATATACAATGATAACACAATATGATAATCATAATCCATTTAGATAATTAAGTTGGATACAAAGCGTGAGTTCCAAAAGATACAGAACTTAAAGCTTACTGATAAACGCTCAAAGGTACTATATTTTAGTAGTATTTTACCCCTATTCTTGGATGTTTCTATTGCATTTATTTAAGAATAGATATTGATTTCGTTCATATTTGCAATTAGATGTGGAAATGGAGCGTTACGAAGAAAGGAACGGAAAACAGTTAATAATCGAGTTAAATGATGCATATTTGAAGAATAAAGTGAAGCCGAAGTGAAGAAATGATTAAAAGAAGAAAAATATTGAAAATCGGCTAAAAGTCAATCCATATGCCGTATGGATTATCCATACGCCATATGGATTGAGGCGGTGGAAGCCCAGGTCACGCTGACTTGGGCTGGGCTTGTTTTTCATCCATACGCCGTATGGAAAATCCATACGCCGTATGGATGGTTTACACAGGAAGTATAAAACATGATTAAAACCCCAGAAAAAGGGAGTTCGGCTAGGGTTTTTGTACAGTCGATTATTTTCGTAGTTTAGGGTGTATTTACGAATTAATTTAGCATTTTGGAGGCACGTGGAGTCAAGATTGAGGCTAGTTAGTGTTGATTCTTCGTGATTCGTCTTTATAATTCGGTATAACTTCTTTTATTTCGATTTCATTGAAGAATTTGACTTTGAATAATCTGAGTTTTCTGTTTTAAATGATGAGTTGAATATTCAAAGTGATTGTGTAGTTGATTGAACTCGGATTATGATTATTGAACGATTATTATTGCGTATTGACTAGGTTATTTAATTGAAAACTATTATATTGCTGGTAGATCCTTGTTTGTTGGTAATTAGTAGTTATTAGTGTTCAACGTGGTTAATAAGATTGATGAGATTGAGTTCCTTTAATGTTATTAATTATTGATGGTTATAATCTTAGGATTTGTGACTATTGCTAAATATGTTGAGTCTGATAGGTTGAGTAAATGATAATTATCTACTTTAAAATGAACAAGACAATAAGTAATTATTGGGTATTGTTGAATCATATCACTAGAGTTAATTATAATAAGTTGTGAATGTTTAATGCTCAATTTAGGGAAAAGCACACAATTGACTGATCATCTTGTGACATTGAACTGATGTTTTATATTGGACCCTAAGTTGTAGGAATTAGTTAGACCCGGAAAGTTGGCTAGTTCACATTTAATTTGATATCATTGAAGAATTTGGTATTAAATTGATATAAAAGAATCACAATTAGATAATCAATACTTAATGGATAGGGATATTTGAATCTGAGTGACGTTAATTATGCAATTACTTATTCCTTCCTATTGGTTATTAGTTATTATTTATTTAATTTGTTTTATTTATTTCAAGTTATTATTTTATCAATCTTATGTTCATACGGAACTAAAACGTTCCCCCTGTTTACTGTTTTCTAGTTAATTAGTATTTCTTATTTTTATAAACAACCACCGTTCCTGAGATCGACTCGGTCTTACCGATTCTATACTTACATTCGATCATGTATTCTTGCCTGGTTGTGTGAAAAGTATTAATTAGGTATTTCCATTTATAAATAATAAAACAAGACGCGCTTTCACACGTATCAAGTTTTTGGCACCGCTGCCGGGGAACGGTTGCGTTTTGTTTATTTAAATAGAATTTATTTATTGTAAGAGTTTTGTATAAAAAAATTGTTAACTAGATTTTTGGTAAAGTTGTTTAATTAGTTTATTTAAGTGCATCAATAAGTTTTTGTTAATAAATTTGGTTGAAACAAATTACTTTTTATTTGGTTAAATTTTTAAGTATTAGTTTCAACCGGCGGATGGAAATCCATCCGCCGGTTGGAATTCTTTTGGTTAAATTTTGTGTCATTAATTTTTATTTATTTTGTGTGAACTAACTTATTTTTCGTAATAGTGCTTGTGTTTCAGATTTAATTGTTATTTAGGTTTTGATTCAATGGCAAGGAGTTACGAGAGCGATGCGAACAATAACCACATTGTTAGGAGAAACCCTGACAGTTTTGGTTCGAGTTCTGATAACACAGTGCCATCTTTTACGCGTTTAGGACATAGGGAAGTACCCATCACATCATCCTGTCATGAGTTGTTAAATGCTATTTAGAAAGTCAGATGGGACATTCCTTTCACAGCTGAACTGATAAGAAGATCTTCCATCTATTTTACTGAGAGTCAATTGGTTCTGATTCAAAATGTTTTAGATACTACGGATATAGAGAGACAGTTTGGGTATGAACAACATTTTATTGAGGCTCTAATTGATTTTGAGGCATCCTTGGATTCAAGGATTGAAGAAGAAAAAGTATTTTTCACTGCACAAAAGAAGCGGTACACAGAAATTTACGAGGCATTGGTGCAGTCTTCTTTTCCCCATTCTTCTAATCAGGCGGCATGTCTTCATAGGATGTTGAAAGCGTTGTATTTGGCAACTGGGAATCCTAATTTTGAGGCGGATAAAGAAATTGTTACGAGTTTGAGAGACTTGGTGCAGTTGTTGCAACTTGAAGATCATTTGAGAGACCCTACTCCTCATAGAGTTATAGTGCATAATACCATTCCTTACTACTTAAAGAATATGATACAGAAATTGGAATTATTGGCTAAGGAAGAAGGAAAGAGGCCTAACCCTAGTTTCATTCACCCTGATGTCACTATTGATTTAGCTATATTTCTAGTAGTCAATTTGGATTCGTTGGTAGTTTTGGATAAGGTGCTCACCCCACGTGAGCATTTCCATTTTGGGTTGGTAGAGATATACACAAAGTTGGTAGGAATATTCAAGGAGTCTGATTTGGGATTTACTAATCATCAAGAAGTGGCAATTAAGAAGATCGAAAGAAGAATAAGAGATCTAAAGCGAAGTCCGGTGATGTCTAAACACGCGAGTGTTAATGAAGCAATTTATGAGTTTATGAGTGAATTGGAAGAGGCTAGCCCGGATCGTGAAATAACTTTGGATGAGAATGATAAGGTTGTGTTGGCACTCAATGGTCCTGTGAACAAGACTGTTAGAGATATCTGTTGGTGGCTAATAAATCTTCAACCAGCGGCGAGTGCTCATTTGGTGAATTTTGCTACTTTTGGACAAGGAGTGGATAATGTTATTGCAAAAATAACAGAGCGATTCTTATCTCTTGATCCCTTGCGTTGACTTTCGTGATTCATACATTTCCATTTTTCATCGGACCTACTAATAACATTTATGTTTGGTTGTGTTTATTTGTTTGCGTGCTTGAATGTTGAACAATTTCTATTTTTGGTGTGATTGAATAAGTGGTTAATTTTTATTTAATCTTGTTAGTTAATTGTTTTTGAAAATTTTAATTTATTTGTTTATTTGTATAGTTGGAATTAAGAAGCTATGAAGTTATTGTACCCCTCCAGGTATGTCTTAATTGTTTCAAATTGGTGTTGAGCTAGTGGCTAAGTGGTGGCATTTGATTTTATAATTTTCCGTTTTTCACATCCATACGCCGTATGGAAAATCCATACGCTGTATGGATTGGTTTGGGCCACTGGGCCGGTGTTGACTGGGTTTAATTGGTTGACCTGGGCCTGTTTAATCCATACGCCGTATGGAAAATTCATACGCCGTATGGATCAAAAATGCATAACCCGGTTGCAGCCCCTCTTCTTCTTCATTTTTGAAACCAAAACCCACCACCACCACCACTTCTGAGGCTGCCACCATCCACCCACCACTTTCCGGCCACGCATTCTACCCCATCTTCTTATTTTCTTGTACTACGCAAACTCCTCTACAAGGTATAGCTTCTGATTTTAATTTTCGTTGGATAAACCATTTGTTTGAAAGTTAGGGTTTGTGATTGCGATGTGGGTATTTAGAATTTGAGTATGTTCTAGGCATGTATTGTTTGATTTATGCATAGTTTGCATAATGGATGTAATGCCCTGCTCATTTTTATGACGTATTGCTTATCATGGTTTATTCGTTCATATACGTATAATGCAGTTATAATGTTTATTTAATTGCAATGGTTTTTGGTTCAAGCTTGTTGGTTTTATGACCACATGATGATTAATGCAATTATTTGATTGGTACTCAAGTATCTGTGATTACGGTTATGTGATACATTGTTATTTATGTTGAATGTATTTTATAATAATTCATTATGTGATGGTATGAATGATTGTTAGTTGCTATTGCTCGAGTTTGGTAATTGTACAAGTTCGTATGTTCATAGTGGTACCAAGTTATTATATTGCATTTGATTCAACAATTTGTCATGAAATTTTAACAAGTGTATGCAATTGAGCAATTTGAGTGAATATTGGTTCATAATGCAATAGGGTAGTTGAAATTGTGGTTGTTGCGGTAATTAATGCTAAACCTTAATGGTGGATTGTTCCATATTAAGCCGAAATGCTGCCGAAATTTCTTTTGACACCTTCTTTTCATTTCCTGTGTTGTTAATGATTGTTTTTCTTAGCAGTAAAATGGCTAGCAGGAGAACCAGAGGCGGTCAGGCATTGGGTAACCCTCTAATCAGAACCCACAGATATCTTACTTTTCATGATTCATATTCAGAGACTTTGAGATACCAGTTCGGGGAGCGTTTGGCTGAGAATATCGACCAGCCAATTGAGGTTTTTCATGCTGTGGATTGGCACGTTCTCGAGCATGTGGTTGAGAGAAATGGGTTTGCCACAGGGCATGAGACGTTTAGGAACTTACTTTCTGCACCATATAGACTACGAGATGGTAACATTGGGTTTGTTTCTTACGCCTGGTACAGGATGTTCAGCATTCGGGAACAAATATATAGAGAGTTGGTGGTGGAGTTTTACAGTACATTTCAGTTTGATCACAGGTCGACCGAGTGGACTGCTGAGACTATTTCATTCCAGCTTGGGGGACAGCCGAGATACATGTCTATTGTTGAGTTTGCTCTTGGACTTGGATTATATGAGCCTAATGAGATCCATAAACCAAATTTTCTGGATCATATTTCAGCGGGTGCGGTGTCGAAGCTTACTGATCTGGAGATTGCGGAGGAGTGGCAGTCTATTGCTCACGGTGGTTATGGTGATTCAGCCCCTTCTTATCGAGCTAATCGAGATCCTCGCCACCGTTTGATTCACCGGTTATTAACATTCACTATCGTTTGTCATCGAGAGGGACTAGAAAAGGTCTCTAAACCTGATCTCTTCTATCTTACTGCGATTTTAAGGAAAAGGCTGGTTAATGTGCCGTGGAGATTAGCTAGGTGGATGTCTAAGAGAGCCACTGGTACTAGGAGTTCGAGTAGTTTATGTGGTGGTCATTTCGTTACGTGATTGACTCCGGCTGAGATAGGTTCGTGTACTGTTGTTCAGCCTGGTATGGATTGGTTGACTACACGGAGACTAGAGGCTTTGGATATTATTGAGCCATGCAGCATATATGGTGGTGATCCGGAGATGTACTATTGGGTGGCGACTACTGCAGTGGGCAGGTTTTACAGCCTAGACAGATTAGGGCTGCAGCTGCAGGTAGAGGAGCGGCACGAGGCCGTAGTAGAGGATATGCTGGGGACTTTGAGCGATTATCGCAGCAGCTAGATCAGATGAGCATCCAACACACTCAGAGGTTTGATCAGATTGAGAGTATGCAGAGACAACATTTTCATCAGACCAGTGCTCATTTGGACTATCAGGATGGCCTTTTCTCGCAGCTGTTTGATTTTAGCCATTTGCCATACCAGCCATTCCAGTATCAGATGCCCTAGGAGTTCATGCCACCACCACCACCACCGGTAGAGCAGCCAGGACCTTCTCATCACTATCGGAGTATGGACGAGGAGTATGACAGCGATTAGGATGTTGTTCATCCTATGTGGTTTATGATTCCAGACACTATTTCTATTTTTATTATTGTGACTGATTTTATTTGTAGGATTTTTAATTATGTTGGATTTGTAGTCTCTGGTTTGGTTGTTTTTATTTTTATTTAGGATGCTTATATTTGGTATTGTTTAATCTTGTGTGTTGATTGATCCTTCAGAATTATGTGTGACTACGTGTTATGCTGGCAGTAAGTTCAGCGCAAGAAATTGATCCGAGAGGATGTGGGAATTTCATATCATCCTTGTCAGGACCGTTAGGCACATTTTTTCCAGGGGAGTTTTTCTGTCTTATTTCTTTTCTCTTTTTCCCGTTTTAGCAATTCATTATTTGTACAATGAGGGCATTGTACAGCTTTAAGTGGGGGATGGGAGAGAAAAGAGTTGATTTTCCACATTTTTGTCCTGTTAAGTAAGTAGAGAATGTGTAAGTTGGATTAATAGTTATCTCATTAAGATACGTAACTAGGAGGTTATAAGTTGCCCATTCTTCAACCAAATTTTAAATTTAAATTTTTGTTTTTCTAGAGATAATTATTTTGTAACAATGTAGGTTAATATAAAAAATTTTCTACACCTTTAATTAAATATTAAATTGTGAAAAATTGTTGGGATCTGAGCTTATTTGACTAAGTGTTGGAAGTGCTAGCTACTGTTCGTTTTAATAGTAGCCACTGCTAATGTAGAAGCAGTGCTACTGCTAGCCACTGCTAGTGTATTTAAGCAGTGCCACTGTTAGTATAAATATACTTGTGTCTGTAAAGGAAACTTACTACCACTGTTGGTATAAAGTAAGTTGTTCCCACTATTATCGTATATAAGTCTGTTAGAGTTATTTATGGGATAGATTTGAATTCCATAACAACTAGAGATTGTATAGGACTCTATGTATTATAAATAGAGATCCTTAGACCTAGATTAGGTTAACTGAGTTTTCACGCAGCTTCAAGGTTTTGTAACCCTAATACAATTCAGTGTATTCGTCTTATATTATTAATAAGATTGAAGCTTTTGATAGTAATTTATTGTTCATTGCTTGGTTATTGATCTTCATTATATTATTGAGTGTTATTCCGCAACTTCTCAGCAATAATTCAAAGCGTGTTAATCTAATAAGTTTATTAGATCGATCTTGGTTTAACAAGTGGTATCAGAGTTTTTGGTTAAGTTTTGAATACATGAAGATCTAGAATCACTGTTTGATTGATTATTTTCAATATCTTTTTATTAAATCAATGGCAGAAAGCAATGAAGGAATTCAGGTCACAAAGATACCCATGCTTAGACCTGATGAGTTTGATCTGTGGAAGAACAGAATCAGACAATACATGCTTCTCACAGATTATCAGATGTGGGAAGTGGTTGTTAATGGTCCTCCAGTGACTCTTAATAGTGATGGTGTTGCACAGGCTAGATTACCACCAACATCTGAGGCAGAAAGAAAGGTTAGATCTATAGAGTACAAAGCTCTGAGTACTTTATTGTTATCTATTCCAAATGAATATCAGAGACGATTTGAAGCATGTCAAGATGCTAAAGTTCTCATGGAAGCTATAGAGAAGAGATTTGGTGGGAATGATAACACCAAGAAGAATAAAAGGTCTTTGTTGAAACAACAATATGAGAATTTTAATTCTGCAAAGTCAGAAACTTTGACTCAAACCTTTGATAGGTTTTCAAAGTTAGTAGGAGATCTGGAAAATCATCAAGTGAAGATTGATAGGGATGATTTAAACAGGAAGTTTTTGAGGTCTTTGGGAGATGAGTGGACAATTTATATAGTTGGGTTAAGACAAAGTGCAGATCTGGAATCAAAAGAGCTGGAAGACATTTATAATGATCTGAGAAACTTTGAAGCTGAAGTGGAGAGCAAGAAGATTGGATCAGGAAGTAACAACAACAATTCTGCATTTATGTCAATGGCTGGAATAAAGGCAGAATCAGGTCAGAAAGGTTCTTCTTATGGGTCTGTTGGAGGTGGATCATCATCAAATCATTCTAATGATCAAATCTTAGGATCTTTCTTTGCTAGTAATGTGAACTCTTCACTTACTAATGAAGACTTAGATCAATTTGAAACAGATGATCTAGAAGAAATGGATATTAAGTTACAAATTGCCTTAATCACTCAAAGGGAAAAAAGGTTTATGCAAAGAACTGGCAGGAACAACTTTGCATAAAAGAGGAATGATGCAAGTTGGTTTGATAAGAGCAAAGTTGAATGTTTCAACTGTCACAAAATGGGATAGTGCAGGTACAAGTACAGGTACCAACACAGGAACAGCGGATGAAGTAAGTGAGGAAGTATCAGGAATGTCCACAGAAAAGAACAAAGATTCATTGGAATACATTGTATTTCCAATCTGGACTTCTGATCCACCAGAGGTGTTTTCCTCTGATCAACCACAGTTCTCTTAGAGATTTGAGACAGCAGAATCTACTGATATATCATCAAGTGAGAGTTCTGGGCAAGAAGGCAACTTTACCAATTTAGAAGCCAACATTCCAGAGATATCAACATCTACTTATCGTGTTCACAAAGATCATCCTCTAGAACAGGTCATTGGGAATGCTGACTCTGCTGTTTAAACTAGACAGCAGTCTACTGTCAATGAAGAAGAGATACATACCTCTTTATATGTATGTTTCTTATCTCAAACTGAGCCAAAGAAGGCAGTGGAAGCCCTTAAAGATCCAAGTTGGATTGAAGCAATGCAGGAGGAATTGCTTCAGTTTAAAATACAGAATGTGTGGACCTTTGTTGATCTACCAAAGGGAAAAAGAGCTATAGGCACCAAATGGGTCTTTAAGAACAAAAAGGATGAAAGGGGTATTGTAATCAAGAGCAAGGCAAGGTTGGTGGTACAGGGGTATACACAGGAAGAAGGTATTGATTATGATGATGTTTTTGCTCCTGTAGCAAGAATAGAAGCAATCAGATTATTCTTGGCATATGCTTCATATCATGGATTTAAATTTTATCAAATGGATGTCAAGAGTGCCTTTCTCTATGGGAAAATTGATGATGAAGTTTATGTTTGTCAACCTCCTGGATTTGAAGATCCCAAGTATCCAGATAGAGTATGCAGATTGGATAAGGCTCTATATGAATTGCATCAAGCACCTAGAGCCTGGTATGAAACTCTATATGTTTACTTATTGGAGAATGGTTTTAAAAGAGGTACCATTGACAAAACACTGTTCACCAAGAAGATTCACTATGATATCTTATTGATACAAGTGTATGTTGATGATATCATTTTTGGTTCTACTAATGATACCTTGTGTAAGGAGTTTGAGAAGTTAATGCATCAGAAGTTCAAGATGAGTTCTATGGGAGAACTTACATTCTTTTTGGGACTTCAAGTTAAGTAGAGGACTGATGGCATTTTCATTAACCAAAGCAAATATGTCAAAGACATTTTGGACATATTTGGTTACTCAGATGCTAAAATAGCTAGCACACCAATGGAGACACACAAAGCATTACATGCAGATCTTGAGGGGGAGGATGTAGATGTGCATCTATACAGATCTATGATTGGCTCCCTCATGTATCTCACCTCATCTAGACCAGACATAATGTTTGCTGTGTGTGTGTGTGCTAGATATCAAGCCAATCCCAAGCAATCACATTTGTATGCAGTAAAGAGGATCTTCAGATATTTAAAGGGTCAACCACAATTGGGCCTTTGGTATCCCAAGAGTTCTTCCTTTGAACTTATGGCATTCACATATAGTGATTATGGTGGTGAAAATCTAGATAGGAAGTCTACATCTGGGGGATGTCAATTTCTAGGAGAAAGATTGGTGTCATGGCAGTGCAAGAAGCAGACTACTATATCCACTTCAACTGCTGAAGCAGAGTATGTTGCTGCATCCAGTTGCTGTGCACAAGTGCTTTGGATTCAGAATCAAATGCTGGATTATGGTCTGACTTTTCTAAATACTCCTATTTATATTGATAATAACTCTACAATTAGTATCATTAACAATCCTGTTAAGCATTCTAAGACCAAACATATTGAAATTCGTTATCATTTCATACGAGACTGCAATGAAAAGAGATTGATTCAAATCTTTAAAATCCATACTGATAATCAATATGCAGATCTTTTCACAAAGGCTTTCGATGTGGGAAGGTTTACATTTTTGGTCACCAGTATTGGAATGATCAATCTAACTTAACTTATGTTTGGTATTAGAATAGATACTAACAGTGGAACTGTATAAAGAACAAGTGCTTTCTGGTACAAGTATTTACCACTGTTAGAACTTTCTAGCCACTGCTACTTATACAGTTGCCACTGCTTGTAAACTTGTGTATATTATTGCTACTGTTTATTGTTTTCTAGCTAACCACTGTGCAGGTTCTTAGCTACTGTCAGAAGACATTGTTACTGCTGGAACTAATGTTTATTTTACTTTATTTTGTTTATATATAAAAAAAATTCTGCTTATAAAGCTAAATTTTTGGCACTGCTAGTACTAAGTGTTGGTTACCTTGGTCGGTTGCCACTGCTAGTGCTGCTAACTGCTGTTAGCTTTCTAAGTATGTGTTTGAAAAAAATTGAATGTCTACCACTGTTAAGGTATTTTATACCTTTCCAATGTTAGTTATATCGAGCGATGCCACTGCTAGTTAATTTTTCTAGGTCTTGGCTCTGTTTTTATGACTAACAGTATATGAACTTAGAGCACTTCAATTTTTCATTACGCTTTCTTATTTTCCCACATAACCACTGCAATTACACTTCAAATCAAACCCTCACTTCTATTACAATCAATTCCACAGTCATGGCTTCTTCATCAACAGATCTTACATTGAGTGTTTACGAAGAACACAATATGATCGCCTTCTTGATGAACCCCTCATCGGCGCAAAACTTCACACAAATTGTGGATTTTCTGCGTTCGAGTTATATATTTCATGCACTTACTGTATCTTCAAGGGTTTCCAGGGGTCATTTGAACGAATTTTGGAAGAATGCTCGATTGGAAGTAATTGAGGGCAACAGTCAAGTGGTTTCTATGTTCAAGGAACCAAAGTGGTGATATCTGAGGATTCTCTTCGAGAAGCACTTCTTCTTGATGACGCTTCAGGTATAACTTCTATTGATGACAGAGATTTGTATGATAATCTTAGATTAATGGGGTATGAGGGTGATTATACACGTTTTACATTTTTTAAATCACTCTTTAGTCCTCAATGGAAAATTTTCATACATACACTTCTCCACTGCTTGTCATCCAAATGAACTGCTTTTAATGAATTTGGTACCCAAATAGCCTATGCACTTGTGTGTTTGGCTAAGGGTCAAAAATTTAATTTTTCTAAATACATTCTTGAAGGCATGATACGAAATATAACAAAAGGGAAAAAGGATATGTTTATCATGTATCCTAGATTTGTGAAACTTGTTTTAAATAAACAAATTTCTGATTTAGTTGCACAAGAACTTATTATTGGTGTTAGTACTCTTTCTGCTAGAACTTTTACAGAGATGAGTAAGAATACCAATAAGAAGTTTTATGGGAAGGAAACAACATTATTTTCTACAATGCTTCCTGCTCCTTCCACCACAGATGTAGTACCACCAACTACATCTGAACCAATTGGTGACAGGCCAGTAGTACCAACTGGGTCTGAACACACACTTATTGGGGGTACAAATAGAAAACAAGGGACCAAGCAACCTACCCACTTACAACCAAAGAAAAAGAAAAGAAAACAGGCAAGTGAGGTTCCTGCTGCTCATTTGTCTCAGCCATCAATTTCACAACAGCAGGTGACCCCATAGGAAATGGGTGGTCATTCTGGAAGGGCTGCCACTACTTCTACTAGTCAACTGACAGAGGAGGGCAGTGGTAACATCAATAAGACCCAACCAGAGGCAACTTCTAATGCTGAACCTACGGGTAATGAAGCAAGTGAAGGTCCCAGTACCAAGAAAAAGGGAACTTCTGTTGATCATGCTAGGCATGAGGCAGAAGATGTTTTTGTCAATGATTCATTTAGGAGGTCACACTCTAATGATGATGAGACTAGCCCTCACATTGAATTGACGAATGTACAATTGACAGAGGCAGTTGATTTACTTTGGGAGAAATTAGTGAAGGAGAAGAGGGTTAATAAAGCTCAAGATGTTAAAATTGCAGAGCAAGCTGCTAAGATTGATGAGCAAGGGAAAGTTATTGATGAACTCAAAGAAAGGCTTACTGTGTTAGAAGCTTTATTAGTGAGGAACACTTTCAAAAAGGGGGAGAAGAATGCAGAAGAGATGGTTGATGATGATGTGTTTATGTATGATCATGTGGATGAGGTTGTGGGTGAAACAGATGCTATGTCTAATGCTAACACTGAAGTCTTGGAAGATGATGTGCAGACTGAAATTGTTGAAAGTGTTATGCAAAAGACTGTTGAGGTAGTTGATGGTGAGACAGAGGTGATTGTTGAGGTAGATGATGGTGAAGAGGTGGTACAACCAGTGGATGATGTGGTGAGTATGGAAACTGAACAGATGAAAGGTGATGGTGATGATGCAGAGGCAGAGGGGGAGTCAATGCCAAGATCAGATCCTAAGCTTACATATGGCAGGAAGAAATCTGTACCAGTGTTCAGCATAAAAGCTAAAAAGATGGAAGAGATCATAAAGTCAAAGTCAAGTAGTCCCACTGCTAAAGTGGCTACCACTGCTACAACTACTTCCACTGCTACCACTACCACTGTTAAAACAAAACCAACCACTGCTAGAACTCCAGAAGTACCGTTTGTCATCAAAGAATCTAGAGTGGATAAACCTGAGTCTAAGCTTCCAAAGATTGATCCAAAAGACAAAGGTAAGGGCAAATTGGTGGAAAATCCAAAGTTGAAGAAGGTGACACAGAATGTTGAGCATGACTTGGAGTATGCTATGAGGTTACAGGCTGAATTGGATGAACAAGACAGACTTGAAACTGAAAAGAGAGCTGCTAAATCTCAAAAGTCTATGCCAGTCAAAGAATCTGAGGTTGATGAAGTGGATGTGATGCTTGAGAATGGGCAGATTGTAAAAATGACAAAAGAAGCCAGCAGAGTGTATGCAGATATGAAAGCAAAGGGATTAACAGATGATACTGTATATCATGCTTATGAAGAAAAGAAAAAGGGTAATCCACTGCAGATGGCATTAAAGAAGAAAATTAAAAGAGAGAAGAATGAGAGAAAGGAAAAAGAAGCTGCTAAGAGGAAAGCAAAGAAACCAACAAGGGCTGATTTGAAAAATGATCTGGTTTGTAAGTTAAGGGGAGATCGAATTTCTACAGGACAATTGAGGAGGATGTCACTGGAACAATTGCAAAATATGTATGATAATAATCCTCATGTCAATCCTGAAGCAAGGCAAAGGTTAGAAAAGAAGAGGAAAGATGATGCAGAAATTCAAAGGATATTGCAAGAAAGATATGAACAAATCGATGAGGAGTTGGAAAAAGAAAAGGAACTGAAATTGAAAATTGAAGATGTTAGAAGGTTATTTGCTAAATTTCAAGAGATGGATGATAATATTTGTGATCTGGATAGAGATGAGGAGATATTAGATCAGATGATTGTAGTTAAGTCTGATAGATCAGAAAACATCAACTTGAATGGTGAGGAATATTCAGAAATCATCAAATGGGAAGCAGTGTTGATAGCAACTAAAGAAATTGCTTATGAAATTAGAATTGAAAGGAAAAATGGTGTTGTTAGTTTTCATAAGTCAATGCAAGATATTTTGAAGAGAGTAAACAGGTTTGATGTGTATGATATGTATAAGATTGGATTAGAAAAGAATTTGAAAAGTATTAAAGCTAGTATTGAAAGGCATGTATGGGAATGGATACAAATGATGTTTGAGCCTGAGATGTATGGAGATTTGTTCATATGTACTGAAACAGTAAGTGTTTGGAGACATTTTGTAAGGGCTGGAGTACAGGTGATAGCTCTCAGAAATGGAAAACTTATTTATATGCTGGATGAGAGAGATTACTTTCTGAGTGTAGCATTGTTGAAGCAATTAATTGCTAAGAAATTTGCAAGTAGCTGTGAAGAACTCCAAAAGCAAAGATATAGTCTACAGAGTCATGAATCAGTACAATAAGAGAGATAAATAGGGATTCAAAAGGTTCCAGAGCTCCTTCAAAAAGAATGAAGATGAATGAAGAAACTTAATGCAATGCAAGATTGATCAAGTTTAGGGGGAGATTGTTGGAATCTGAGCTTATTTGACTAAGTGTTGGAAGTGCTAGCTATTGTTCGTTTTAATAGTAGCCACTGCTAATGTAGAAGCAGTGCTACTGCTAGCCACTGCTAGTGTATTTAAGCAGTGCCACTGTTAGTATAAATATACTTGTGTCTGTAAAGGAAACTTACTACCACTGTTGGTATAAAGTAAGTTGTTCCCACTGTTATTGTATATAAGTCTGTTAGAGTTATTTATGGGATAGATTTGAATTCCATAACAACTAGAGATTGTATAGGACTCTATGTATTATAAATAGAGATCCTTAGACCTAAATTAGGTTAACTGAGTTTTCACGCAACTTCAAGGTTTTGTAACCCTAATACAATTCAGTGTATTCGTCTTATATTATTAATAAGATTGAAGCTTTTGATAGTAATTTATTGTTCATTGCTTGGTTATTGATCTTCATTATATTATTGAGTGTTATTCCGCAACTTCTCAGTAATAATTCAAAGCTCGTGTTAATCTAATAAGTTTATTAGATCGATCTTGTTTTAACAAAAATGTTATTTAGTTTCGGTATATGATGTATTGATAGGCGATTTATGTGAGAATTCTTGAGCTTTTAAGAAATGAAAATAGAGTGGATGACACCTTTAGATGAATTTTAGTTATATATGACGAATGTCTTAATTTTCATATTATTAGCGTGCAATATGTAATATTTTTTGAATTTTAATTAATATCATTTGGGGATATACTGGGTGTTGTTTCCTCTGTTGTACGTAAGTACAGACCTGGTCTCCGTCAGTATATCTAATGAAAAAGAGCAAAAGAGTTTAACAACTCATGATTTTAGAATGTAGTCAAATTAAGTCGCTTTATTGTACTAAGGTATAGGCCTACCACCAATGGTTTGTCTAAAAATTTTATATTGCTAAACCAAAATCAAGTTATGTCGCTCTGTTGTGTTGAGGCACAGACCTGTCACCTATGTCTTGATTTAAAAAATGATTGTTTTGATTGAAACTTCAAAATATGTAATGTTGGCACGTTATGAGTATGAGAGTATATAGCTTTTGGGAGTTTAAGGGAACATCTATGTAAATAATAATGGTTTAAGCTCAATTATTTAAATATAGATTGTTTCAGTGGATAACAATGTCAGTAATCATTGTGAACTATTTAATTTTTCAAGAAGAGTAACATTATGTGTAGATTATTTTTGTACATCTCATAGTTTCTTAATAATTGTTTTTAGAATTAACAGATTTTTAAATTTAAATGTTTGAGTTGAAAAAAGGGTAATGTTGTGTAATTCCTTTGATAGTTATTTAGATAAATGGAAATGACTATTTTCTTAAGAATTTGATTTTTGAATCGATTGTCTACTTGAGGAGAAGTAGGATTTAATTGGGGGATGTTTGATAAATGCTAGAAAGTACTATATTTTAGTAGTATTTTACCCCTATTCTTGGATGTTTCTATTGCATTTATTTAAGAATAGATATTGATTTCGTTCATATTTGCAATTAGATGTGAAAATGGAGCGTTACGAAGAAAGGAACGGAAAACAGTTAATAATCGAGTTAAATGATGCATATTTGAAGAATAAAGTGAAGCCGAAGTGAAGAAATGATTAAAAGAAGAAAAATATTGAAATTCGGCTAAAAGTCAATCCATACGCTGTATGGATTATCCATACGCCGTATGGATTGAGGCGGTGGAAGCCCAGGTCACGCGGACTTGGGCTGGGCTTGTTTTTCATCCATACGCCGTATGGAAAATCCATATGCCGTATGGATGGTTTACACAGGAAGTATAAAACATGATTAAAACCTCAGAAAAAGGGGGTTCGGATAGGGTTTTTGTACAGTCGATTATTTTCGTAGTTTAGGGTTTATTTACGAATTAATTTAGCATTTTGGAGGCACGTGGAGTCAAGATAGAGGCTAGTTATTGTTGATTCTTCGCGATTCGTCTTTATAATTCAGTATAACTTATTTTATTTCGATTTCATTAAAGAATTTGAGTTTGAATAATCTGAGTTTTGTGTTTTAAATGATGAGTTGAATATTCAAAGTGATTGTGTAGTTGATTGAACTTGGATTATGATTATTGAACGATTATTATTGCGTATTGACTAGGTTATTTAATTGAAAATTATTATATTGCTTTTAGATCCTTGTTTGTTGGTAATTAGTAGTTATTAGTGTTCAACGTGGTTAATAAGATTGATGAGATTGAGTTCCTTTAATGTTATTAATTATTGATGGTTATAATCTTAGGATTTGTGACTATTGCTAAATATGTTGAGTCTGATAGGTTGAGTAAATGATAATTATCTACTTAGAAATGAACAAGACAATAAGTAATTATTGGATATTGTTGAATCATATCACTAGAGTTAATTATAATAAGTTGTGAATGTTTAATGCTCAATTTAGGGAAAAGCACACAATTGACTGATCATCTTATGACATTGAACTGATGTTTTATGTTGGACCCTAAGTTGTAGGAATTAGTTAGACCCGGAAAGTTGGCTAGTTCACATTTAATTTGATATCATTGAAGAATTTGGTATTAAATTGATATAAAAGAATCACAATTAGATAATCAATACTTAATGAATCGGGATATTTGAATCTGAGTGACGTTAATTATACAATTACTTATTCCTTCCTATTGGTTATTAGTTATTATTTATTTAAATTGTTTTATTTATTTCAAGTTATTATTTTATCAATCTTATGTTCATACGGAACTAAAACGTTCCCCCTGTTTACTGTTTTCTAGTTAATTAGTATTTCTTATTTTTATAAACAACCACCGTTCCTGAGATCGACTCGGTCTTACCGATTCTATACTTACATTCGATCAGGTATTCTTGCCTAGTTGTGTGAAAAGTATTAATTAGGTATTTCCATTTATAAATAATAAAACAAGACGCGCTTTCACACGCATCAGTTACAAAAGATGCCGGGAATTGTTACATCCGGTCGAATTACAACGATTTTTACATAGATACTAGAAAAGTTAAAAGATAAGGCTACACTAATCTTGACACAGATTAATTTGCTCCATTAATGCGACAAGACGATCCATGGTGTTTTGCAAGGCTGCTGGCCTGTCGGGCATTGTCTTCTGCCAAGACTAGCCGTTGCACTAGACCACGGGCGTACTCTTCAGTATCCCGCAAGCGTTGCTCACATTCTTCCATTCTGTGTCATAAAAGTGCGGATTCCACGGCTAAATCTATCACTTTGTTGTAAAGGACGTCCATGTTGTTAGCAGTGTTCTTGTGGTCTTCAACAACATTATTGATACGTTCCATTGCTGTGAGTCTCCAGTGTTCGCGAGTTTCCTGGAGTTCGATGTGTATACCGCGTAGTTGTTGCTCATGACGGTGTACTCTAGCAGTCAGGACAGGTACATTGAAGTGAGTAGGTTCTTGAGTATAGGGAGAGACGTCTATGTTGGAAAGTCCTCCGTTCGGTGTGGGGAGTTGAATTCCTTCCTCATCCCTCCAGGTGTTAAGTCGGTTTGATAACCATCGCCACTGGCTAGTTGTTGTTTGCTTTTGGGACTGGTTATTGAGTTGATTTTGAACAGGGTATGGGCTAGCTCGAGGCAACCCAGTGTTTCTCCTAGTTACCCTTGAGTCTTGTGACCCATACGGATGAGAGCGAGACGAATTGGGTGGCGTGTTTGCCATTTCTGTGACAAAGTGTTAGAGAGAATGAGGCTTATATTCGTATTGTACATAATATAGTCTAAGGTTTATAAAGAGGCCTATCTATGTATATATATGTATATCACATAATAGTCTATTGAGTGTCTAGCACAGACATATTTGAGTCCCGGTTCTGTCGAGGTCAGAGTCAACTAGTGTATCATGTTCAGTCATGACTCCTTTTAGATCTCGCATCATATTCTTTTTATTGTACATAGTTGATCAGGCTATGTTAAATTAAACCAATACAATGTAGTCACTGAACCTAATCATACTTAATGAGGAATACTGCCTAACGGTCATAGTCTAGGCCCACTAAATGCAACCTAGTTCACTATAACCTTAGGCTCTGATACAAATCTGTAACACCCCCAAATTTACTGTTTAGCGAAAGCAAGCTTTGGGGTGCTACTTGTGACAACTCTCCAAATTAGGTACTGATTAACATTTAAGCATGTGCATTCTTACGCTAATTTCCTGATTAAGTTTAAAACAAAACTTTTGATGTGATGTAAGCCTAGCAGCCCAATACTTTTAAACAAAAAGTATCACATAGTATGTGATTAATAATAATAATCGCGTACAAACGTGTCGGAATGAACTCGACAGAAAAATACAGCAATAGTTGATGACACAATATAATTAATAATTCAATTATTAATTACGAGTACTATTGTATCTATAACATATAGATAGAACGAGTTAAATATACGTTTAACATAAAACGTATTATAAAACGAACAGAAACAATTTTAAAATGCACTCAAAGATCAATTTGAGAAAAATTCAAATTTTCTCATTCATTCGGAAACATTTGTAACATTACCTCAAAATATGAATCCGAAATTCGACTGAAATTTGGCACCCAATTGAATGATGGCAGTCCAATGTACAAATTTGTACAACAGTCTAAAATAATGAAAATTTCATTATTCCAAATTTAAATAACGAATCAGGAGTACATCTACAAAAAATAAATATAAAATGTTAAATTTTATATTGCACCAATTATACCCGTACCCGAAATTAACAGGCTAAATATACCACCAACCTCAAATAATTGAGGAGGCAGTATGATTATACTGCAACACTCGTTTGAAATATTACACTCCCACTTCATTTCCTTTGTGATCTTCTCTACACACACTTATCATTATCTATCTTTCTCTTCTTCTTCTCTTGAGCTAAACACACAAAAGGATCAGTAGCAGCAGAGTACCAGAAGTAAACAACAAGCCAGGAACATCATCATACACGGCCTTTTCATCATCATCAAAATCCACTGTAAGAGAACACATAATCTTGATCTGTTTTCTTAAAATTCGTAATCTAACATGTCTATGTATCATAATCTATGTATATAACATCAAAACTTGAAGATTGGAATGATAGTTCTTGAAAAGGGTTGTATGAAACCAAACTTAAAATCATAAATCATATATGTGAAAGTTATTATAAATGTGATATAATATTATATAATGTTGTTATGATATGGGAATGGTGTAAAAACGAGATAAACATTCGGAACCAAACATGTATATATATGTATAACGAACACAGACAAGAACAAAGTGCGTGAGGTTGGAGAGGGACCAAACCGATCGGTTGACTTGGGCCAGCCGATCGGCTGGTTAGGATGAGCTGAACGACTCAACTTGTAACACCCCCAAAATCACAGTTTAGCGGAAGCAAGCTTTGGGGTGCTACTAATCAAATATCACAGCACAAAAGTAAAGCAAACGACATCTATATGCGACGTATGTAAAATAGTTACATTTTCATACATAAAAATGTTTGAAACATAACGTTTCCGGTTACAAAATGGAGTTCCCTAGAGTCCGCGTAAAAGGCGGGAGATTCTATTACATAATCATAATAAATACAAAAGAAAATGCTAAGAATCTTCGTTATATGCAAGGTAGAAATCATGCGACTCTAGCTAGTATCCTGAGGGAAATCCTACTCCGTATGTGTACCTGAGATACAAAGCTAAAAAGGTCAACACGAATGTTGGTGAATCTCACAGGTTTGTAATAAAGTAAGTGTTTGAACACAAGATTTCATTAATAAGGCCCGCAGGCGTAAATCAGTTATTTGCAATTCTCGCAATATAAAGTAAGTAAGTTATACCATTGCCATGAGGCTCATAATCGAAGCTTAACCCGTAAATAATAAATTTGCTCCCGTGACATGCTCGGAAATTGAGCAAGCATCAGTAACGAATAATAGTCGCCCATTTATACAGAACGGTTCGTGGTAGCGCTACTACCCCGGGCGGGGAGGGTCATTTCCCTAATGGATCCATTAACTAGTGTTCGCGCTTAAGTACATAACTAACGATATATGATGAGGAGGCTTCCCCAAATAAATGGTGAGAAAACTCATGCAATTCCGTTTGGTAAACATGTAAATCAGTAATTGTGTTCTTAAAAATAAGCTATGTATCTCACCCCGTAAGTAAAACAGTAAAAGTGGGGCTATGAGACTCACCTGAGTCCAGTAAGTACGTATGCGTAATCAACCAGGTAAAGCGGTTGTAAGTCTGTGTATCGATTTTTAGAACCCTGCAACCTTCTGGCGTCCGTAACGCACAAGGTTGTAAGTAAACTAGTAAACGAGTTGGTGTCTTAAAAGATCACCCATGCTAGTTGTCCACTCAACTAGGACGTATCCAAGTGTTTGTTTAGTAAACCGTTTGTATTTTGGAAAACAAGTATGGCCCGTTGGTAACGGTTTGTAAAAATAGTCCGGGACTGGTATTATTATGTATGTCGTTTTATTAAAAATTGTATCTAGGATTTAAATTCGGAAAATTGGTCAAGTCAGGTTATCGACTGAAATAGTGGTGCGAATTGAGTTCGCGGTGCGAGCCGAGTTCGGCTCGCAAGGCAGTAGGCTGCGAACTGAACTCAGTTCGCAACACAAGGTTCGGTTCGCAAGTCGACTCGCAGGTCAACTCGCAAGCCCACCCGCAGGTCGACTCGCAAGTCAACTCGCAGGTCGACTCGCAAGTCAACTCGCAGGTCGGCTCGCAGGTCAACTCGTAGGTCGACTCGCAAGCCTACCCGCAGGTGGGTTCGGTTCGCCGTTGGGTTCGCGAGTTCAATCTTCGGTTCGCAATTGGGTTCGCCTCGCAGGACGAACAGATCTCAGTTCGCAGAACGAGCTGTTCGAATACTTTTTCATGAAAACGCATTTTCAAGTCGATTTTTGGGCAAATCTTTGTTGAGTAAACGTTCTAGCATGTAAATAAAAGTTTCCTAAGTAATTTAAAAGAGTTTTGAAGGACCTTACCACGAAATCGAAAATGGAGAAGATGAAGATGGAGAGCTCGAGATGGTGATCGTTTCTCCTTGAATCAACTCCGCAAGATGATGAGTTTTTGGGTGACATTTTTGAGGTGGCTTGGGGCTGTAAATTGAGAGTGAGAGGGAGAGAAAGAGTGTGTGTATGTGTGTTTGGTGTAAAATGAAGAAAGAAGGAAACAAAGGGTTTTAAAAGGGGTGGGTCATGGGTCGGTTTGGTTTGGGTCCGCGGGTCTGAGCCGACCCATTTGGGTCTCGGCTCGCGGGTTTGTGTTTCCGAATTTTATATCACGGTTCGTTGTCGGTTAAATTCCGTAGTTGTTTAAATGTTGTTTCGCGTTATATGTTAAAGTGTATCCGAAATATTTTTAGCCGAAGTATTTTACCATAATACTTAACAATGAGTTACAAAAATATAACTTGAGTTACTTCCTGTTGTTAGGCGCGTTTCGTGTGCTCTCGTCGCGTTCGGAGTGTTTTTAAACGATACTAGATACGTGCAATATGTATTTTCACAATACATTAAAGCAAATAATGTTTGTTTGGTTAATTCAAAATTATTTAAAAGTTTTTGTCACCAACTTCCAATCTAAATTTTTATAGGATCTCGTCCGTTTGGTAAGTGTACGATTTAAACGAATCACGTACGCGTGTAGGTAATTTCACAAAAGTCTCGTATATTTAGATTAATACAAAACTAAATACATGAAATTACAAATAGTTTAGGCACTAATCCAAAGTCCTAAATTGGCGGTTGTTACACAACTAAATGAGCCGAACGGCTAGTTTGGTTGAGCCGAACAGTTTGTGATTTTTCACCCGAACGGATGGGTTAGGTTGTGGAATGGACCGAAATGAATAATGGACTAATTAAATTGGACTGGATCGAGTGGGACTTGGACTGGGCCGGAACCACCAGCCGAACGGCTGGAGGCCCAAGCCGAACGGCTGGCCCAAGCCGATCGGCTGGGCTGGGCTGCAGACTGGGTTTTGGTCGCGAGCTGGGCCGTACGATTCTTGGGCTGAGACTTTGGGTTTGGACCGAGAATTTTTAAAAACAAATGAGTTAAAATAAATAAACGGGCCATTGGGCCAAAACTTGTTAAGGGGCCCAACGGATTATGTAATCGGGTTAAATAATTGGGCCGAAAACAAAACTAATCGGGCCGAGCCCAACAAACTTTCAAAACATTCCGAACATAAGACGTGACCTGAATTAATTAACGGAACGAGTATTATAAAACGGAACTCATAAACTTTATATATATGTACATATAGACATAATTAATGACAAACGACAAACCTATATGTATATTTCATATATACATACAAATGACAAATTTCGATATGATAACATATATTTATTTTATAAACAAAAATAAATAGGATGGGAAGTTTTGTAACAAACCAAAACTTACAAGTAAGTTATACGTAAACAGCGTAATTAAAACCCAGATACATATATAGATATACGTATATATATATACATACGACACTTGTAAAAATATATTTGCATATATATATGTACATATGGATCTCACGTTTAACAAACGCATGACTCAATAATATACAACCAGTATATTTACATAAGTAGACATATATAGAACGAGTATATGTACAAAGGAAACAAAACGACGTTTAAATATATGTATATACGACTACATACATGAATATACATTTAACAAAGTATAAGACGTGGGAAATAACAACAATATTTCAACACAATGTCATCAACGAATTCAATGACACACATTATTAAGAAATCAACAATTTCTTCAAACAGATTAACTGTTGACATAAGTTGATTAAAAAAATCAAATGTACTTATGTTAATACATTTATTGTACATAGGTTAACATACCTTGGACAATTATCGGTCGGCTGCTAGCATTCATACCGAGCAAACCACACTGAGTTTATAGCCCCTACTTATAATTTTTTTCTGCTTTTAAACACAGGGATGTTAAACATAGAAATTGCATGCCAATACATGCAATCAAACTATAATTGCTTTATTGCTTTTATACAACTGTTGATTGATGAAATCACATTTTCACGAACTGTTTTGGGAATTAGACAACGTATCCTAGTACGGACCCAGACTTGCAATGTATGCATAAAAAGACCTTATGACATACATATTGTAACCATTAGCTAGGTGACTCTAGCCACTGAGTATACGGATAGTACTATTGCCGTGACGACCCTCCTACGGTGGAGCGTATACTTAAACGTCCGTTCAGGCAAACAACATAAGTTCTGGTTGTGGTTTGGTTATAGGGTTAGGTCGCGTTACTTTAACCTGTGAGGTTTAGCTCACCTTTCAGGGGATCATAGTCTAAGCAAATTCCCACCTACTTTTAGGAAGAACGAATCCTACAACTGTTAAATACCGGAAAACATACCGGTAACACATTTTACACTGGTAAACAACCAGTAACAAATTTTGGGATGACATCCCACATAAAACTATACTTTTGGGTAACAACCCTACATAATTGTATTTTATAAATGAACAACAATTCATTTATACAGACTTGGTTTAATTAACCACTTATATATACAAACCTGTAAATTCACTCAACATATTTGTTGACGACTTTCTCTATGTTTTTCAGGAAATTAGCTGGGTAAGTAATCGCATGTATTCAGGATGGACAACCCTGGACTACTTAGGATGCCACATACTGTTGGGACCGCTTTTGGGGATTTCATTTGTATAACTGCAGACATTGCGGTCATACTTATGAAATCTTATTTTAAACTTATGTATTATTGTTCAAACTAAAATGTTTTAAACTCCACTACTACTGTTACGACTTACATAGTCGTACTACTTTTGTAACAAATGTTTGAACTGGCATCCTTATCTATTATGTTGTGCAATAGCCATATGCTCTGAGTATGTATGTATTTGTTGGTTGAAAATACTGTTCGCAGCCCCGCCACGTCATTAAAGCTTCCGCAAACTAATCACAACAAATTGTAATTACCGTTTGGCGGGGTGTGACAGACTTGGTATCAGAGCCATTGGTTATAGCGAACTAGAAGTCTTTAAGTGACCTAGAACCTTAGAGACCTAGACTATAGCCTTGGCTAAAACATTCATTTCATGCATACACACTTTGCATACATCTAACATACGACTGACACGTCACCTACGACTTCTTTGTCTCAGCATGTCGAGGCACAGTCCGATCTACTTGTATGCTTCTGATGAGGAGCCGACTGAGGATTCCTACCATAGCGATGCTAGCACCAGAGTCGTGAGTCCACCAGTTCACCCGAGAGCTCTATCTGATGACACCGGTGATGCCTATATCACCCCACCACCTACTGCACATGTGGTTCCACCTACTACTGCACCCGCTGACCCTACCACTCGTATGTTAGGGTCTACCTTTATGGCGACATGCCCTATGACTGATGGACCTTCCAGAGGACCGGTACCTAGGAGGACACCACAGATGTGTGTCCGAGACTTCCCTAGAGGACTACTTGCGCCCCGTGATAAGGCGCCGATGGCAGAGGAGAGGGTGATACACTGTGATGAGCCGCCACAGAGGGTACCTAGGCTTGCTCACTTGGAGTGGATGACTCCTATGTTAGGGCGGTGGAGGTCGTTGGAGGGTTTTCCTTTTACTTTTGAGACCGGGGAGTCCTCCCGATCCTCCGCACCACTGCCTACTACTGGGAAGCCTATAGAGTTGACCCTCCCTACCATTGTGGCTATGATTCGCACCTTGTTTCGTATTTTTGGTAGCAGGGGTGTTCACCTTGCAGAGCTACAGAGTGATGTTTCCCGTCTGGATGGAGACATGACAGACATACATGAGCGTTTCCACTTCTTGTTGAGCAACGTGGTTGCTGCCAGAGAGATAGCCGAGACCGCACGTGCTCGTGTCAGGGTACTAGAGAGACGTGCGAGGACAGCAGGGTTGATGATTGGAGCTTGTGTGATGATAGCTGTGCTGAGGACAGCTGTGGGGTTGTTTCTACCTTATTTTCATTAGACTTACGTATGGCGGTTTGTGCCTACTGGGCATTAGACCGATTACTTCTGGATGATGGATATATTAGTAGGCCCATCACGTTTTGTATAGACCAGTATCAGATGGGTAGATGTATGTATGTACTAGACATGTACTAGATGGAAAACTGTCATTAGAATGGGCGTATGTATAGGAAAACCCATTGTCTTTTGTATAGCGCTAACCGCTGATGGGGCGTATTAGGGATCCCATCTTGTTTTGTATAAAACTGTTGTATCAGCGCTACATCTTTTGATATAATATAACTTATGTTTGGTTGTATTTCGTATTCATTACATTCAACAACGACTTTAGTATTATACCTACATTTATATACGTGTGTTAGAAACGGTAGCCAATCAATAACATTTGATCATTCCTTGAAAACCATGAAACATACCACACCTTAATTATTGATTCCTATCTTGAATTTCTTTGAACTCGATTGTGTTAAATGATGATGAAAAGAAAAATATGTATTTAGCATTATATAATGACGCCTGGCCAACGTGATTATATTGTACTAATTACATATGGGCTTTTCAAAGTCTTGTGACATGTGATACAAAATCTTGCCCTTCAATTCTTCATACTGTTCCCTTGTTAAACAATGTGAAATCTTGTTCATCACATTCAATATCTTGGCATTGACTTCTGCATTTTTATTTCATCGCAGAACGGAACCATGCCACCAAAACGACGGATGACTAAGAACAGTCGACGAACGACTCCTTCTTCCATTCCTGAAACTGTTCCCCCACCCAACAACAATGAGACTACCGAACAAATGATCGCGCGACGAATAGCTGAAGGTATTGCTGAGTATGAAGCAAGCCGAATTCGTGAGAATGGAATGGATAACAGCGGGTCTACCCCTGTTAACACTGAGGCACCTGCGAATACTCGCTGAGGGTGTTCATACAAGACATTCCAGGCTTGTAAGCCAGTCACTTTTCGTGGCACCGAGGGTGCTATTGGAATTATACATTGGATAGAGAAGACCGAGTCGGTAGTGGACATTAGTGACTGTTCACCCGACTGTATGGTGAAGTATGCCACCTGCACCCTTGCTGACAAAGCTCTTACTTGGTGGAACAGTCAAGTCCAATCACTTGTACGACCAGCTGCCTACTCCTTGTCATGGGAGGTACTGAAAAACATGATGTTAGAGGAGTTCTGTCCCCGTAGCGAGATGCGGAAAGTCAAAACTGAGCTATGGAACATCACTATGATTGGTGCCGATGTCACTGGTTATACGACCAAGTTTCAGGAACTAGCACGTCTAGTGCCATATATGGTGACACCTGAGTACAAGCGCATCGAGCGTTATGTATATGGTCTGGCACCGCAAATCAGGAGTTTGGTTACATCTTCCAAACCTGACACATTCAGGAGCGCTGTTGTTTTGGCGCAAAGTCTGACCGATGAGGTAGTCAAGATGGGAACCTTGAACAAGAAAACTGCATCGGGCAAGGTTGAACCGAGCAGTACTGAAGCTGGCAGTTCCGGAGGTACAAAACGTAAGTGGAATGACAGAGGAAGTGACCGTCAGGGTCAAACAAATAAGAAGGGATCTGGAAACCCAAAGTCCTATGCTGCCACCGCTGTGGAATCAAAACCATACTTGGGTAACAAACCTAAGTGTGACAAATGTAGCAAACACCACGAGGGTGAATGTTGGTATTGCAACAACTGTAGAGGTTGGGGTCACAAAACCCAAAACTGCAAAGTTAACCCTACCCCTAGGGAAAACACAGAACGCCGAAACCAAGGGTGTTTTGAATGTGGCGACACGAGGCACTATCGGAACCGTTGCCCTCGACTCAATAACCAAAACCCCAACAACCAGAACAACCAAAACCGCAACAACACCAACAACCGTGGCAACAACAACCGAGCCAACAACATCATCAATCAGCCGGCTCAAGGAAGAGCATTTGTGATTGGAGCACAAGAGGCACGCCAGGACCCTAACACCGTCACTGGTACGTTTCTCGTAAACAACCATTATGCCTCTGTGTTAATCGATTCAGGTGCTGATTTAAGCTTTGTGTCTAATGAGTTTAGACCACTATTAGAACTTGAATCACGTAAGTTAGATAACAAATATACTATTGAACTAGCCGATGGTGAGTTAATCGAGTCAGGAGAAATAGTACCGGGATGTACCTTGGAATTAGAAGGTCATCTCTTCGAAATAGACTTGCTACCGGTTAAGTTGGGAAGTTTCGACGTTGTAGTCGGCATGGACTGGTTGTCTAAGAACCGCGCCGAGATCATATGTCATGATAAGTTGGTTAGCTTACCGCTATCAACAGGAGAAACTCTCATGGTCCAAGGTGAGAAACGAAAAAGGGCCACAAAAATGATTACATGCTTGAAAGCGAGTAAGTATCTCCGAAAGGGATACCAAGCATTCTTGGCACACGTTATAGAAAAGAAATCTGAGGAACGACGTATAGACGACGTACCTATTGTACGTGACTACCCGGAAGTATTTCCTGACGAGTTACCAGGATTACCACCCCCACGACAGGTTGAATTTCATATCGACCTAGTGCCTGGAGCAGCACCAATTGCTCGTGCACCTTACTGCCTTGCTCCATCAGAAATGCAAGAGCTGTCTGCACAACTGCAGGAACTCTTAGACTTAGGATTCATCCGACCGAGATTTTCACCTTGGGGAGCTCGGGTTTTGTTCGTCAAGAAAAAGGATGGATCAATGCGAATGTGTATCGATTATCGAGAACTGAACAAAGTAACTATTAAGAATCGATATCCACTACCTCGCATCGATGACTTGTTTGACCAGCTACAAGGGTCAAGTTATTATTCGAAGATCGACTTGCGATCTGGTTACCATCAGCTGAAGGTTCGGGATGAGGATATTCCTAAGACTGCGTTTAGGACTCGGTACGGTCATTACGAGTTCCTAGTCATGCCATTCGGACTGACCAATGCACCAGCAGTGTTCATGGATCTCATGAATAGAGTATGCAAACCTTATCTTGATAAGTTCGTAATCGTGCTTATCGACGACATATTGATATACTCCCGAACGAAGGAGGATCACGAGAAACATCTAAGAATGATTCTTGAATTACTAAAGAAAGAGAAGCTTTACGCAAAGTTCTCTAAGTGTGAATTTTGGATGCGTGAGGTTCATTTCCTTGGTCATGTGATCAATAACAAGGGAATTCATGTGGACCCATCCAAAATCGAAGCAATTAAGAACTAGGAAGCCCCGAAAACTCCATCCGAGATACGACAATTTCTTGGGCTAGCCGGCTATTACCGGCGATTCATCGAGAACTTCTCGAAAATAACCCAACCACTTACCGCTCTAACTCAAAAGGATAAGAAATTTGATTGGGGCGAGAAGCAAGAGATTGCTTTCCAATTGTTGAAACAGAAACTAAGTACCGCACCAATCCTATCACTACCAGAAGGAGTTGAAAATTTTGTTGTCTACTGTGATGCTTCACATCAGGGATTGGGTTGCGCATTGATGCAAAATGACAAAGTCATAGCTTACGCGTCTCGACAATTGAAAGTTCACGAAAAGAACTATACGACGCATGACTTAGAGCTAGGAGCCGTCGTTTTTGCACTTAAGATTTGGAGACACTACCTATACGGTACAAAGTGTACTATCTTCACGGATCACAAGAGTCTCCAACATATATTCGACCAGAAAGAACTCAACATGAGACAACGTCGTTGGGTCGAATTACTGAATGATTACGATTGCGAGATTAAGTATCACCCGGGAAAAGCAAACGTTGTAGCTGATGCCTTGAGTCATAAGGAAAGAGTAAAACCTAGAAGAGTTCGAGCTTTAGGATTGACAATCCACTCGAATCTCATTACTCAAATTTGTGACGCACAACAGATAGCTTATGTTCCCGAACGATTCAAGGAAGAATCCTTGAAGGGAATGAACGAACAATTTGAAACAAAGGACAATGGAGTGTTGTACTTCATGAACCGAATTTGGGTACCATGCGTAGATGAATTGCGCCGATTGATTTTAGACGAAGCACATAAGTCCAACTACTCGTTACATCCTGCTGCAGATAAGATGTATCACAACTTGAAAGGATTTTACTGGTGGCCTGGCATGAAACGAGACATTGCCACATACGTTAGTAAGTGCTTGACTTGTGCAAAAGTCAAAGTTGAATATCAAAAGCCGTCTGGGCTTTTGCAACAACCCGAATGCCCAAATGGAAATGGGAACACATCACGATGGACTTCATCACGAAGTTACCGAGAACAACATCCGGAGTTGACACCATATGGGTGATTGTCGATCGATTGACGAAATCAGCCCACTTCCTTGCCATCAAGGAAACGGACAACCAGAATCTATTTGAAAGAAGTCGTTTCTCGACATGGGGTGCCATTGTCCATCATCTCTGATAGAGATGCACGATTCACTTCTCACTTCTGGCAAACACTTCAACATGCACTGGGTACTAGACTCGACATGAGTACTGCCTACCACCCACAAACTGACGGCCAGAGCGAGCGAATGATACAAATGCTCGAAGACCTATTAAGAGCATGTGTGATAGACTTTGGAGGTAATTGAGATACACACCGACCTCTAGCAGAATTTTCTTACAACAACAGTTATCACACCAGCATACAAATGGCACCATTTGAGGCATTGTATGGACGTAAATGCCGATCGCCACTCTGTTGGGCAGAGTTGGGCGACAGACAATTATCGGGTCCTGAGATAGTCCAAGAAACTACGGACAAGATATCTCAAGTGCTTAACCGATTGAAAACAGCATGTGGCCGACAAAAGAGTTATGCCGATAACAGACGGAAACCTTTAGAATTTCAAGTAGGTGACAAAGTCCTACTCAAAGTGGCACCCTGGAAAGGGGTCGTACGATTTGGTAAACAAGGTAAACTGAACCCATGATACATCGGACCATTCGAGATCCTTGCAAGGATTGGTCCTGTCGCCTACAAGCTCAAACTACCGCAAGAGCTTAGTAGACCATTCGAGATCCTTGCAAGGATTGGTCCTGTCGCCTACAAGCTCAAACTACCGCAAGAGCTTAGTAGTATCCATGACACCTTTCATATATCTAACTTGAAAAAGTGTCTTTCTGATGAAACACATATCATCCCTTCGGACGAAGTCTTCATTGACTCAAAACTAAACTTTGTGGAGGAACCTATCGAAGTTATGGACTGGAAAACACAGAAACTTCGACACAAACGAATTAAGCTAGATAAAGTTCGTTGGAACTCAAAACATGGCCCAGAGTTCACCTGGGAACGAATTAAATCTCGGGACGAGATTTCCCTAACGGGGGGAGAATGTGACAACTCTCCAAATTAGGTACTGATTAACATTTAAGCATGTGCATTCATACGCTAATTTCCTGATTAAGTTTAAAACAAAACTTTTGATGTGATGTAAGCCTAGCAGCCTAATACTTTTAAACAAAAAGTATCACATAGTATGTGATTAATAATAATAATCGCGTACAAACGTGTCAGAATGAACTCGACAGAAAAATATAGCAAAAGTTGATGACACAATATAATTAATAATTCAATTATTAATTACGAGTACTATTGTATCTATAACATATAGATAGAACGAGTTAAATATACGTTCAACATAAAACGTATTATAAAACGAACAGAAACAATTTTAAAATGCACTCAAAGATCAATTTGAGAAAAATTCAAATTTTCTCATTCATTCGGAAACATTTGTAACATTACCTCAAAATATGAATCCGAAATTCGACTGAAATTTGGCACCCAATAGAATGATAGTAGTCCAATGTACAAATTTGTACAACAGTCTAAAATAATGAAAATTTCATTATTCCAAATTTAAATAACAAATCAGGAGTACATCTACAAAAAATAAATATAAAATGTTAAATTTTATATTGCACCAATTATACCCGTACCCGAAATTAACAGGCTAAATATCCCACCAACCTCAAATAATTGAGGAGGCAGTATGATTATACTGCAACACTCGTTTGAAATATTACACTCCCACTTCATTTCCTTTGTGATCTTCTCTACACACACTTATCATTATCTATCTTTCTCTTCTTCTTCTCTGAGCTAAACACACAAAAGGATCAGTAGCAGCAGAGTAGCAGAAGTAAACAACAAGCCAGGAACATCATCATACACGGCCTTTTCATCATCATCAAAATCCATTGTAAGAGAACACATAATCTTGATCCCTTTTCTTAAAATTCGTAATCTAACATGTCTATGTATCATAATCTATGTATATAACATCAAAACTTGAAGATTGGAATGATAGTTCTTGAAAGGGGTTGTATGAAACCCAACTTAAAATCATAAATCATATATGTGAAAGTTATTATAAATGTGATATAATATTATATAATGATGTTATGATATGGGAATGGTGTAAAAACGAGCTAAACATTCGGAAGCAAACATGTATATATATGTATAACGAACACAGACAAGAACAGAGTGCGTGAGGTTGGAGACGGACCAAACCGATTGGTTGTCTTGGGCCAGCCGATAGGTTGGTTAGGATGAGCCGAACGGCTCAACTAAATGAGCCGAACGGCTAGTTTGGTTGAGCCGAACGGTTTGTGATTTTTCACCCGAACGGATGGGTTAGGTTGTGGAATGGACCGAAACGAATAATGGACTAATTAAATTGGACTGGATCGAGTGGGACTTGGACTGGGCCGGAACCACCAGCCGAACGGCTGGAGGCCCAAGCCGAACGGCTGGCCCACGCCGATCGGCTGGGCTGCAGACTGGGTTTTGGTTGCGAGCTGGGCCGGATAATTCTTGGGCTGAGACTTTGGGTTTGGACCGAGAATTTTTAAAAACAATGAGTTAAATTAAATTAACGGGCCATTGGGCCAAAACTTGTTAAGGGGCCCAAAGGATTATGTAATCGGGTTAAATAATTGGGCCGAAAACAAAACTAATCGGGCCGAGCCCAACAAACTTCCAAAACATTCCGAACATAAGACGTGACCTGATTTAATTAACGGAACGAGTATTATAAAACGGAACCCATAAACTTTATATATATATATATACATATAGACATAATTAATGACAAATGACAAACCTATATGTATATTTCATATATACATACAAATGACAAATTTCGATATGATAACATATATTTATTTTATAAACAAAAATAAATAGGATGGGAGGTTTTGTAACAAACCAAAACTTACAAGTAAGTTATACGTAAACAGCGTAATTAAAACCCAGATACATATATAGATATACGTATATATATATATATACATACGACACTTGTAAAAATATATATGCATATATATATATGTACATATGGATCTCACGTTTAACAAACGCATGACTCAATAATATACAACCAGTATATTTACATAAGTATACATATATAGAACGAGTATATGTACAAAGGAAACAAAACGACGTTCAAATATATGTATATACGACTACATACATGAATATACATTTAACAAAGTATAAGACGTGGGAAATAACAACAATATTTCAACACAATGTCATCAACGAATTCAATGACACACATTATTAAGAAATCAATAATTTCTTCAAACAGATAGATAAACTGTTGACATAAGTTGATTAAACAAATCAAACGTACTTATGTTAATACATTTATTGTACATAGGTTAACATACCTTGGACAATTATCGGTCGGCTGCTAGCATTCATACCGAGCAAACCACAGTGAGTTTAGAGCCCCTACTTTTAAATGTTTTTTGCTTTTAAACACAGGGGTGTTAAACATAGAAATTGCATGCCAACACATGCAATCAAACTATAATTGGTTTATTTCTTTTTGTCACACCCCGCCAAATGGTAATTACAATTAGTTATGTTTAGATTGCGGAAGCTTTAATGACGTGGCGGGGCTGCAAACAGTAATTTCAACCAACAGAAACATACATACTCAGAGCATATGGTTATTGCACAACATAATAGATAAGGATGCCACTTCAAACATTTGTTACAAAAGTAGTACGACTATGGAAGTCGTAACAGTAGTAGTGGAGTTTAAAACATTTTAGTTTTAACAATAATACATAAGTTTAAAGTAAGATTTCATAAGTATGATCGCAATGTCTGCAGTTATACAAATGAAATCCCCAAAAGCGGTCCCAACAGTATGTGGCATCCTAATAGGTCTAGGGTAGTCCATCCTGAATGCATACGATTTCTTACCCAGCTAATTTCCTGAAGAAAAAAAAAAGAAAGTTGTCAACAAATATGTTGAGTGAATTCACAGGTTTATATGTGTATGTGGTTAGTTAAACCAAGTTTGCATAAATGATTTGTTGTTCATTTATAAAATACAAGTTATGTAGGGTTGTTACCCTAAAGTATTATTATACGTGGGATGTCGTCCCAAAATATGTTACTGGTTGTTTACCAGTGTAAAATAAGATACCGGTATGTTTTCCGGTGTTTAACAGTTGTAGGATTCGTTCTTCCTAAAAGTATGTGGGAATTTACTTAGACTGTGATCCCCTGAAAGGTGAGCTAAACCTCGCAGGTTAAAGTAACGCGACCTAACCCTATAACCAAACCACAACCAGAACTTATGTTGTTTGCCTGAACGGACGTTTAAGTATACGCTCCACCGTAGGAGGGTCGTCACGGCAATAGTACTATCCGTATACTCAGTGGCTAGAGTCACCTAGCTAATGGTTACAGTAGCATGTCATGAGGTCTTTCATGCACACAATTCAAGTCTAGGTCCGTACTAGGATACCTTGTCTAAATTCCCAAAATAACAGTGAATATGTAATATCACAAATCAACATTTGTATAAAAGCAATAAAGCATTTATAGTTTGATTTCATGTGTTTGCATGCAATTTCCATGTTTAACACCCATGTGTTTAAAAGCAGAAAAGATTTAAAAGTAGGGGCTGTAAACTCACAGTGATGTGCTCGGTAAGGAAAGCTAGCAGCCGACAGGTAAAAGCCCAAGGTATGTTAACCTATATTCAATAAATGTATTAACATAAGTACGTTTGATTTGTTTAATAAACTTATGTTAACGGTTTGTTTGTTTGAAGAAATTGTTGATTTCCAAATGTTGTAAGTCATTACGTTCGCTGGTGACGTTGTGTTGAAATATTGTTATATTTCTCACGTCGTATACCTTGTCAAGTGTGTATATATATATTTATATATATATATTTATATGTATAGGTTCTAAACACGTGGTTTACGTATTAGAATGTATATAAGTTTTATTTGTCGTAAAACTTCTTATTGTATTTATTTCCGTTTATAAAATAAATAAATGTTATCGTTATTGAACAGTCGCCTTTTGTATATACATAAAACATATACATATTTATAGATTCGTCGTTTGTTATTAAGTATGTATATATATATTTATATATATATATATATAGAATTACGTCTTTATGTTTGAAATGTTTTGGAAGTTTATTGGGCTCGGCCCGATTAGTTTTGTTTTCGGCCCAATAACTTAACCCGATTACCTAGTACTTTTGGCCCATTTATAAGTTTCGGCCCAATAGCCCATTTATTTAACTCAACTTATTTATTTTTACAATTTTCAGTCTAAACCCAAAGTCTTGGGCCCAATAAACGTCCGGCCCAGTTCGCGACCAAAGCCCAGTATGCATCCCAGCCCAGCCCAGCCGATCGGCTTGGGCCAGCCGTTCGGCTTGGGCCTTCAGCCGTTCGGCTGGAGGTTCCGGCCCAATCCAAATCCCACTCGATCCAAGTCCAATTTAATTAGTCCATTATTCGTTTAGGTCTAGTCCACGTCCTAACCCATCCGTTCGGGTGAAAAATCACAAACCGATCGGCTCAAACAAACCAGCCGTTCGGCTCATTTTGTTGAGCCGTTCGGCTCATCATAGCCAGCCGATCGGCTGGCCCAAGCCAACCGATCGGGTTGGTTCGTCCCTGTCGTTTGCACTCTGTTCTTGAGCTGTGTTCGATATGTACGTATATATATTTGTTTTGTTACGAGTTTTAGCTCATTTTCACACCATTTTCATGTCATTACATCATTACATCACATTTATATTAACTTTCATATACATGTTTTGTGATTCCAAGCTTGGTTTCATATAACCGATTTCAAGAACAACTCAAACCATTATCAAGTTTATGTGTTATATACATGGATTAAGATATATACATTTGTTATGTAACGAATTTGAGATGTAGAAAACAAAGAAAATGTGTTTCCTTACAATGAATTTTTGAGGATGATGAAGATGGCGATGTTGAAGATGATATGCCTGTTGTTGCTTGACTCCTCTGTCTTTGTGTTTTGGCTCCAAGAAGGCAGAAGCAGAAGGAGAGGAGTATAGATGATAATGATAGTAGAGGTGTGTGTTGGTGTGTGTGTTGATCAAATGATCAGGTAAGGAAGAGAAGATGAAGTATAATGAGTCGAGTATGGGAGATCACAGTCTGTGGTCTTCCAATTATTGGAGTTAGTTGGGTATTTTAAGCCCGTTAGTTTCGAGTACGGGTATAATTTTAGCAATATAAAAGTAAACATTTTATATTTTTATTTTGTAGATGCTCTCCTGGTTCGTTATTTAAATTCGGAATAATGATGTTTTCATTATTTTTGACTGTTGTACAATTTGTGCATTGGACTGCTAACATTTAATTGAGTGTCAAATTTCAGTCGAATTTCGAGTTCATATTTTGAGGTAATATTACAAATGTCTCCAAATGAATGAGAAAATTTGAATTTTCCTCATCTTGATCTCTGAATGCATTTTAAAATTGTTTCTGTTCGTTTTATACTACGTTTTATGTTAAACGTATTTTTAACTCGTTTTATCTATAGGTTATAGATACAATAGTACTCGTAATTAATAATTGAATTATTAATTATGTTGTGTCACCAACGTTTGTCGTATTTATCTGTCGGGTTCGTCCCGACACCTTTGTACGCGACTTTAAATACTCACGTATTAGTAATACTTTTTGTTTAAAAGTACGGGGCTGCTAGGCTTACATCACATCAAAAGTTTTGTTTTAAACTTAATCAGGAAATTAGCGTAAGAATGCACATGCTTAATGTAAATCACTACCTAATTTGGAGAGTTGTCACATTCTCCCCCCGTTAGGGAAATCTTGTCCAGAGATTTAATTCGTGTCGTGAGTCGCGGTCACGATTTCAAATAGTCGAGGATACTTCTTGCGCATTTCATCCTCACGCTCCCAGGTGAACTCTGGGCCATGTTTTGAGTTCCAGCGAACTTTAACTAGCTTGATTCGTTTGTGTCGAAGTTTCTGTGTTTTCGTGTCCATAACTTCGATAGGTTCCTCCACGAAGTTTAGTTTTGAGTCAATGAAGACTTCATCCGGAGGGATGATATGTGTTTCATCAGAGAGACACTTTTTCAAGTTAGATATATGAAAGGTGTCATGGATACTACTAAGCCCTTGCGGTAGCTTGAGCTTGTAGGCGACAGGACCGATCCTTGCAAGGATCTCGAATGGTCTGATGTATCGTGGGTTCAGTTTACCTCGTTTACCAAATCGTACGACCCCTTTCCAGACTTTGTCACCTACTTGAAATTCTAAAGGTTTCCGTCTGTTATCGGCATAACTCTTTTGTCGGTCACGTGCTGTTTTCAATCGGTTAAGCACTTGATATATCTTGTCCGTAGTTTCTTGGACTATCTCAGGACCCGATAATTATCTGTCGCCCAACTCTGCCCAACAGAGTGGCGATCGGCACTTGCGTCCATACAATGCCTCAAATGGTGCCATTTGTATGCTGGTGTGATAACTGTTATTATATGAGAATTCTGCTAGAGGTAGGTGTGTATCCCAATTACCTCCAAAGTCTATCACACATGCTCTCAATAGATCTTCGAGTGTTTGTATCGTTCGCTCGCTCTGGTCGTCAGTTTGTGGGTGGTAAGCAGTACTCATGTCGAGTCTAGTACCCAGTGCATGTTGAAGTGTTTGCCAGAAACGAGAAGTGAATCGTGCGTCTCTATCATAGATGATAGATAATGGCACCCCATGTCGAGAAACGACCTCTTTCAGATAGATTCTAGCTAGTTTCTCCATTTTGTCTGTTTCTTTGATAGCAAGGAAGTGGGCTGATTTCGTTAATCGATCGACAATCACCCATATGGTGTCAACTCCGGATGTTGTTTTTGGTAACTTCGTGATGAAGTCCATCGTGATGTGTTCCCATTTCCATTTGGGCATTTCAAGTTGTTGCAAAAGCCCAGATGGCTTTTGATATTCAACTTTGACTTTTGCACAAGTCAAACACTTACTAACGTATGTGGCAATGTCTCGTTTCATGCCAGGCCACCAGTAAAATCCTTTCAAGTCGTGATACATCTTATCCGCACCAGGATGTATCGAGTAGTTGGACTTATATGCTTCGTCCAAAATCAATCGGCGCAATTCATCTACGCATGGTACCCAAATTCGGTTCATGAAGTACAACACTCCGTTGTCCTTGGTTTCAAGTTGTTTTTCCATTCCCTTCAAGGATTCTTCCTTAAGGTGTTCGGGAATGAAAGCTGATTGTTGAGCGTCACGAATTTGAGTAATGAGATTCGAGTGGATTGTCAATCCTAAAGCTCGGACTCTACGGGGTTTGACCCGTTCCTTACGACTCAAGGCATCAGCTACAACGTTTGCTTTGCCCGGGTGATACTTAATATCACAGTCGTAATCGTTCAGTAATTCGACCCAACGACGTTGCCTCATGTTGAGTTCCTTTTGGTCGAATATATGCTGGAGACTTTTGTGGTCCGTGAAGATTGTACACTTTGTACCATATAGGTAGTGTCTCCAAATCTTAAGTGCAAAACGACTGCTCCTAGCTCTAAGTCATGCGTCGTAAAGTTCTCTTCGTGAACTTTCAATTGTCGAGACGCATAAGCAATGACTTTGTCGTTTTGCATCAATACACAACCCAATCCCTGATGTGAAGCATCACAGTAGACAACAAAGTTTTCTACTCGCTCGGGTAGTGATAGGATTGGTGCGGTACTTAGTTTCTGTTTCAACAATTGGAAAGCAATCTCTTGCTTCTCGCCCCAATCAAATTTCTTATCCTTTTGAGTTAGAGCGGTAAGTGGTTGGGCTATTTTCGAGAAATTCTCGATGAATCGTCGGTAATAGCCGGCTAGCCCAAGAAATTGTCGTATCTTGGATGGTGTTTTCGGGGCTTCCCAGTTCTTAATTTCCTCGATTTTGGATGGGTCCACATGAATTCCCTTGTTATTGATCACATGACCAAGGAAATGAACCTCGCGCATCCAAAATTCGCACTTAGAGAACTTTGCGTAAAGCTTCTCTTTCTCCAGTAATTCAAGAATCATTCTCAGATGTTTCTCGTGATCCTCCTTCGTTCGGGAGTATATCAATATGTCATCGATAAACACAATCACGAACTTATCAAGATAAGGTTTGCATACTCTATTCATGAGGTCCATGAACACTGCTGGTGCGTTTGTCAGTCCGAATGGCATGACTAGGAACTCGTAATGACCGTACCGAGTCCTAAACGCAGTCTTAGGAATATCCTCATCTCGAACCTTCAGTTGATGGTAACCAGATCGCAAGTCGATCTTCGAATAATAACTTGACCCTTGTAGCTGGTCAAATAAGTCATCGATGCGAGGTAGTGGATATCGATTCTTTATAGTTACTTTGTTCAGTTCCCGATAATCGATACACATTCGCATTGATCCATCCTTTTTATTAACGAACAAAACCGGAGCTCCCCAAGGTGAAAAGCTCGGTCGGATGAATCCTAAGTCTAAGAGTTCCTGAAGTTGTGCAGACAACTCTTGCATTTCTGATGGAGCAAGACGGTAAGGTGCACGAGCAATAGGTGCTGCTCCAGGTACTAGGTCGATATGAAATTCAACCTGTCGTGGGGGTTGTAATCCTGGTAACTCGTCGGGAAACACTCCCGGCTAATCATGTACAATAGGTACGTCGTCTATACATCGTTCCTCGGATTTCTTTTCTACAACGTGTGCCAAGAATGCTTGGTATCCCTTTCGGAGATATTTACGGGCTTTCAAGCATGTAATCATTTTTGTGGCACTTTTTCGTTTCTCACCTTTGACCATGAGAGTTTCTCCTGTCGGTAGTGGTAAGCGTACCAACTTATCGTAACAAATGATCTCGGCGCGGTTCTTAGACAACCAGTCCATGCCGACTACAACGTCGAAACTTCCCAACTTAACTGGTAGTAAGTCTATTTCAAAGAGATGACCTTCTAATTCCAAGGTACATCCCGGTACTATTTCTCCTGACTCGATTAACCCACCATCGGCTAGTTCAATAGTATATTTGTTATCTAACTTACGTGATTCAAGTTCTAATAGTGGTCTAAACTCATTAGACACAAAACTTAAATCAGCACCTGAATCGATTAACACAGAGGCATAATGGTTGTTTACAAGAAACGTACCAGTGACGGTGTTAGGGTCCTGGCGTGCCTCCTGTGCTCCAATCACAAATGCTCTTCCTTGAGCCGGCTGATTGATGATGTTGTTGGCTCGGTTGTTGTTACCGCGGTTGTTGGTGTTGTTGCGGTTTTGGTTGTTCTAGTTGTTGTTGTTGGGATTTTGGTTGTTGAGTCGAGGGCATCGGTTCTGATAGTGCCTCATGTCGCCACATTCAAAACACCCTTGGTTTCGGCGTTCGGTGTTCTCCCTAGGGGTAGGGTTAGCTTTGCAGTTTTGGGTTTTGTGACCCCAACCTCTACAGTTATTGCAATACCAACATTCACCCTCGTGGTGTTTGCCACATTTGTCACACTTAGGTTTGTTACCCAAGTATGGTTTTGATTCCACAGTGGTGGCAGCATAGGACTTTGGGTTCCCAGATCCCTTCTTATTCGTTTGACCCTGACGGTCACTTCCTCTGTCATTCCACTTACGCTTTGTACCTCCAGAACTACCAGCTTCAGTACTGCTCGGCTCAAACTTGCCCAGTGCAGTTTTCTTGGTCAGTGTTCCCATCCTGACTGCCTCATCGGTCAGACTTTGCGCTAAAACAACAGCGCTCCTGAATGTGTCAGGTTTGGAAGATGTAACCAAACTCCTGATTTGCGGTGCCAGGCCATATACATAACGCTCGATGCGCTTGTACTCAGGTGTCACCATATGCGGCACTAGACGTGCTAGTTCCTGAAACTTGGTTGTATAACCAGTGACATCGGCACCAATCATAGTGATGTTCCACAGCTCAGTTTCGACTTTCTGCATCTCGCTACGGGGACAGAATTCCTCCAACATCATGTTTTTCAGTACCTCCCATGACATGGAGTAGGCAGCTGGTCGTCCGAGTGATTGGACTTGACTGTTCCACCAAGTAAGAGCCTTGTCAGCAAGAGTGCAGGTGGCATATTTCACCATACAGTCTGGTGAACAGTCACTAATGTCCAATACCGACTCTGTCTTTTCTATCCAGTGTATTATCCCAATAGCACCCTCGGTGCCACGATAAGTAACTGGCTTACAAGCCTGGAATGTCTTGTATGAACACCCTCGGCGAATATTCGCAGGTGCCTCAGTATTAACAGGGGTAGACCCATTGTTATTCATTCCATTTTCGCGATTTCGGCTTGCTTCGTACTCAGCAATACCTTCAGCTATTCGACGCGCGATCATTTGTTCAGTAGTTTCATTGTTGTTGGGTGGGGGAACGGTTTCAGGAATGGAAGAAGGTGTCGTTCGTCGACTGTTCTTAGTCATCCGTCGTTTTGGTGGCATGATTCCGTTCTGCGATGAAATAAAATGCAGAAGTCAATGCCAAGGTATTGAATGTGATGAACAAGATTTCACATTTTTAACAAGGAAACGATATGAAGAATTGAAGGACAAGATTTTGTATCACATGTCACACGACTTTGAAAAGTCCATATGTAGTTAGTACAATATAATCACGTTGGCCAGGCGTCATTATATAATGCTAAATACATATTTCTTTTCATCATCATTCAACACAATCGAGTTCAAAGAAAATTCGAGATAGTACTCAATAATCAAGGTGTGGTATGTTTCATGGTTTTCAAGGAATAATGAAATGTTATTGGTTGGCTACCGTTTCTAACACACGTATGTAAATGTAGATATAATACTAAAGTCGTTGTTGAATGTAATGAATACGAAATGCCATCAAACATAAGTTATATTATGTCAAAAGGTGTAGCGCTGATACAACAGTTTTATACAAAACAAGATGGGATCCCTAATACGCCCCATCAGCGGTTAGCGCTATACAAAAGTCAATGGGTTCTCCTATACATATACCCATTCTAACAACTGTTTTTCCCGTCTAGTACATGTCTAGTACATACATACATCTACCCATCTGATACTAGTCTATACAACACGTGATGGACCTACTAACATATCCATCATCCAAAAGTGGTCAGTCTGATGCCCAGTAGGCACAAACCGCCATACACAAGTCTAATGAAAATAAGGTAGAAACAACCCCACAGCTGTCCTCAGCACAACTATCATCACACAAGCTCCAATCATCATCCCTGCTGTCCTCGCACGCCTCTCTAGTACCCTGACACGAGCACGTGCGGTCTCGGCTATCTCTCTGGCAGCAACCACGTTGCTCAACAAGAAGTGGCAACGCTCATGGATGTCGGTCATGTCTCCATCCAGACGGGAGACATCGCTCTGTAGCTCGGCAAGGTGAACACCCCTGCTACCAGAAACGCGAAACAATGTACGAATCACAGCCACAATGGTAGGGAGAGTCAACTCCACGGGCTCTCCAGTAGTAGGCAATGGTGCGGAGGATCGGGAGGACTCCCCGGTCTCAAAAGTAGAAGGAAAACCCTCCAACGACCTCCACCGCCCCAACATAGGAGTCATCCACTCCAAGTGAGCAAGCCTAGGTACCCTCTGTGGCGGCTCATCACAGTGCATCACCCTCTCCTCTGCCATCGGCGCCTTATCACAGGGCGCAAGTGGTCCTCTAGGGAAGTCTCGGACACACATCCGTGGTTTTCTCCCAGGTACCGGTCCTCTGGAAGGTCCAGCAGTCGTATGGCGTGTCGCCATGAAGGTAGACCCTAACATACGAGTGGTAGGGTCAGTGGGAGCAGTAGTAGGTGGGACCACATGTGCAGTAGGTGGTGGGGTGATGTAGGCATCACCGGTGTCATCAGATAGAGCTCTCAGCTGAACCGGTGGACACGCAACTCCGGTGCTAGCGTCGCTATGGTAGGAATCCTCAGTCGGCTCCTCATCAGAAGCATACAAGTAGATCGGACTGTGCCTCGACATGCTGAGACAAAGAAGTCGTAGGTGATATGTCAGTCGTATGTTAGCTGTATGCAAAATGTGTATTCATGCAATGAATGTTTTAGCCAAGGCTATAGTCTAGGTCTCTAGGTTTTAGGTCACTTAAAGACTTCTAGTTCGCTATAACCAATGGCTCTGATACCAAGTCTGTCACACCCCGCCAAACGGTAATTACAATTAGTTATGTTTAGATTGCGGAAGCTTTAATGACGTGGCGGGGCTGCGAACAGTAATTTCAACCAACAGATATATACATACTCAGAGCATATGGTTATTGCACAACATAATAGATAAGGATGCCAGTTCAAACATTTGTTACAAAAGTAGTACGAACATGGAAGTCATAACAGTAGTAGTGGAGTTTAAAACATTTTAGTTTTAACAATAATACATAAGTTTAAAGTAAGATTTCATAAGTATGACCGCAATGTCTGCAGTTATACAAATGAAATCCCCAAAAGCGGTCCCAACAGTATGTGGCATCCTAATAGGTCTAGGGTTGTCCATCCTGAATGCATGCGATTTCTTACCTAGCTAATTTCCTGAAAAACATAGAGAAAGTTGTCAACAAATATGTTGAGTGAATTCACAGGTTTATATGTGTATGTGGTTAGTTAAACCAAGTTTGCATAAATGATTTGTTGTTCATTTATAAAATACAAGTTATGTAGGGTTGTTACCCTAAAGTATTATTATACGTGGGATGTCGTCCCAAAATATGTTACTGGTTGTTTACCAGTGTAAAATAAGATACCGGTATGTTTTCCGGTGTTTAACAGTTGTAGGATTCGTTCTTCCTAAAAGTATGTGGGAATTTACTTAGACTGTGATCCCCTGAAAGGTGAGCTAAACCTCGCAGGTTAAAGTAACGCGACCTAACCCTATAACCAAACCACAACCAGAACTTATGTTGTTTGCCTGAACGGACGTTTAAGTATACGCTCCACCGTAGGAGGGTCGTCACGGAAATAGTACTATCTGTATACTCAGTGGCTAGAGTCACCTAGCTAATGGTTACAGTAGCATGTCATGAGGTCTTTCATGCACACAATTCAAGTCTAGGTCCGTACTAGGATACCTTGTCTAAATTCCCAAAATAACAGTGAATATGTAATATCACAAATCAACATTTGTATAAAAGAAATAAAGTATTTATAGTTTGATTTCATGTGTTTGCATGCAATTTCCATGTTTAACACCCCTGTGTTTAAAAGCAGAAAACATTTAAAAGTAGGGGCTGTAAACTCACAGTGATGTGCTCGGTAAGGAAAGCTAGCAGCCGACAGGTAAAATCCCAAGGTATGTTAACCTATATTCAATAAATGTATTAACATAAGTACGTTTGATTTGTTTAATCAACTTATGTTAACGGTTTGTTTGTTTGAAGAAATTGTTGATTTCCAAATGTTGTAAGTCATTACATTCGCTGGTGACGTTGTGTTGAAATATTGTTATATTTCTCACGTCGTATACCTTGTCAAGTGTGTATATATATATTTATATATATATATTTATATGTATAGGTTCTAAACACGTGGTTTACATATTAGAATGTATATAAGTTTTATTTGTCGTAAAACTTCTTATTGTATTTATTTCCGTTTATAAAATAAATAAATGTTATCGTTATTGAACAGTCGCCTTTTGTATATACATAAAACATATACATATTTATAGATTCGTCGTTTGTTATTAAGTATGTATATATATATTTATATATATATATATATATATATATATAGAGAGAGAATTACGTCTTTATGTTTGAAATGTTTTGGAAGTTTATTGGGCTCGGCCCGATTAGTTTTGTCTTCGGCCCAATAACTTAACCCGATTACCTAGTCCTTTTGGCCCATTTATAAGTTTTGGCCCAATAGCCCATTTATTTAACTCAACTTATTTATTTTTACAATTTTCAGTCTAAACCCAAAGTCTCGGGCCCAATAAACGTCCGGCCCAGTTCGCGACCAAAGCCCAGTATGCATCCCAGCCCAGCCCAGCCGATCGGCTTGGGCCAGCCGTTCGGCTTGGGCCTTCAGCCGTTCGGCTGGAGGTTCCGGCCCAATCCAAATCCCACTCGATCCAGTCCAATTTAATTAGTCCATTATTCGTTTCGGTCCAGTCCACGTCCTAACCCATCCGTTCGGGTGAAAAATCACGAACCGATCGGCTCAAACAAACCAGCCGTTCGGCTCAGTTTGTTGAGCCGTTCGGCTCATCATAGCCAGCCGATCGGCTGGCCCAAGCCAACCGATCGGGTTGGTTCATCCCTGTCGTTTGCACTCTGTTCTTGAGCTGTGTTCGATATGTACGTATATATATTTGTTTTGTTACGAGTTTTAGCTCATTTTCACACCATTTTCATGTCATTACATCATTACATCACATTTATATTAACTTTCATATACATGTTTTGTGATTCCAAGCTTGGTTTAATATAACCGATTTCAAGAACAACTCAAACCATTATCAAGTTTATGTGTTATATACATGGATTAAGATATATATACATTTGTTATGTAACGAATTTGAGATGTAGAAAACAAAGAAAATGTGTTTCCTTACAATGAATTTTTGAGGATGATGAAGATGGCGATGTTGAAGATGATATGCCTGTTGTTGCTTGACTCCTCTGTCTTTGTGTTTTGGCTCCAAGAAGGCAGAAGCAGAAGGAGAGGAGTATAGATGATAATGATAGTAGAGGTGTGTGTTGGTGTGTGTGTTGATCAAATGATCAGGTAAGGAAGAGAAGATGAAGTATAATGAGTCGAGTATGGGAGATCACAGTCTGTGGTCTCCCAATTATTGGAGTTAGTTGGGTATTTTAAGCCCGTTAGTTTCGAGTACGGGTATAATTTTAGCAATATAAAAGTAAACATTTTATATTTTTATTTTGTAGATGCTCTCCTGGTTCGTTATTTAAATTCGGAATAATGATGTTTTCATTATTTTTGACTGTTGTACAATTTGTGCATTGGACTGCTAACATTTAATTGAGTGCCGAATTTCAGTCGAATTTCGAGTTCATATTTTGAGGTAATATTACAAATGTCTCCAAATGAATGAGAAAATTTGAATTTTCCTCATCTTGATCTCTGAATGCATTTTAAAATTGTTTCTGTTCGTTTTATACTACGTTTTATGTTAAACGTATTTTTAACTCGTTTTATCTATAGGTTATAGATACAATAGTACTCGTAATTAATAATTGAATTATTAATTATGTTGTGTCACCAACTTTTGTCGTATTTATCTGTCGGGTTCGTCCTGACACCTTTGTACGCGACTTTAAATACTCACGTATTAGTAATACTTTTTGTTTAAAAGTACGGGGCTGCTAGGCTTACATCACATCAAAAGTTTTGTTTTAAACTTAATCAGGAAATTAGCGTAAGAATGCACATGCTTAATGTAAATCAGTACCTAATTTGGAGAGTCGTAAAACTTCTTATTGTATTTATTTCCGTTTATAAAATAAATAAATGTTATCGTTATTGAACAGTCGCCTTTTGTATATACATAAAACATATACATATTTATAGATTCGTCGTTTGTTATTAAGTATGTATATATATATTTATATATATATATATATATATATATAGAATTACGTCTTTATGTTTGAAATGTTTTGGAAGTTTATTGGGCTCGGCCCGATTAGTTTTGTCTTCGGCCCAATAACTTAACCCGATTACCTAGTCCTTTTGGCCCATTTATAAGTTTTGGCCCAATAGCCCATTTATTTAACTCAACTTATTTATTTTTACAATTTTCAGTCTAAACCCAAAGTCTCGGGCCCAATAAACGTCCGGCCAGTTCGCGACCAAAGCCCAGTATGCATCCCAGCCCAGCCCAGCCGATCGGCTTGGGCCAGCCGTTCGGCTTGGGCCTTCAGCCGTTCGGCTGGAGGTTCCGGCCCAATCCAAATCCCACTCGATCCAGTCCAATTTAATTAGTCCATTATTCGTTTCGGTCCAGTCCACGTCCTAACCCATCCGTTCGGGTGAAAAATCACGAACCGATCGGCTCAAACAAACCAGCCGTTCGGCTCAGTTTGTTGAGCCGTTCGGCTCATCATAGCCAGCCGATCGGCTGGCCCAAGCCAACCGATCGGGTTGGTTCATCCCTGTCGTTTGCACTCTGTTCTTGAGCTGTGTTCGATATGTACGTATATATATTTGTTTTGTTACGAGTTTTAGCTCATTTTCACACCATTTTCATGTCATTACATCATTACATCACATTTATATTAACTTTCATATACATGTTTTGTGATTCCAAGCTTGGTTTCATATAACCGATTTCAAGAACAACTCAAACCATTATCAAGTTTATGTGTTATATACATGGATTAAGATATATATACATTTGTTATGTAACGAATTTGAGATGTAGAAAACAAAGAAAATGTGTTTCCTTATAATGAATTTTTGAGGATGATGAAGATGGCGATGTTGAAGATGATATGCCTGTTGTTGCTTGACTCCTCTGTCTTTGTGTTTTGGCTCCAAGAAGGCAGAAGCAGAAGGAGAGGAGTATAGATGATAATGATAGTAGAGGTGTGTGTTGGTGTGTGTGTTGATCAAATGATCAGGTAAGGAAGAGAAGATGAAGTATAATGAGTCGAGTATGGGAGATCACAGTCTGTGGTCTTCCAATTATTGGAGTTAGTTGGGTATTTTAAGCCCGTTAGTTTCGAGTACGGGTATAATTTTAGCAATATAAAAGTAAACATTTTATATTTTTATTTTGTAGATGCTCTCCTGGTTCGTTATTTAAATTCGGAATAATGATGTTTTCATTATTTTTGACTGTTGTACAATTTGTGCATTGGACTGCTAACATTTAATTGAGTGCCGAATTTCAGTCGAATTTCGAGTTCATATTTTGAGGTAATATTACAAATGTCTCCAAATGAATGAGAAAATTTGAATTTTCCTCATCTTGATCTCTGAATGCATTTTAAAATTGTTTCTGTTCGTTTTATACTACGTTTTATGTTAAACGTATTTTTAACTCGTTTTATCTATAGGTTATAGATACAATAGTACTCGTAATTAATAATTGAATTATTAATTATGTTGTGTCACCAACTTTTGTCGTATTTATCTGTCGGGTTCGTCCTGACACCTTTGTACGCGACTTTAAATACTCACGTATTAGTAATACTTTTTGTTTAAAAGTACGGGGCTGCTAGGCTTACATCACATCAAAAGTTTTGTTTTAAACTTAATCAGGAAATTAGCGTAAGAATGCACATGCTTAATGTAAATCAGTACCTAATTTGGAGAGTCGTAAAACTTCTTATTGTATTTATTTCCGTTTATAAAATAAATAAATGTTATCGTTATTGAACAGTCGCCTTTTGTATATACATAAAACATATACATATTTATAGATTCGTCGTTTGTTATTAAGTATGTATATATATATTTATATATATATATATATATATAGAGAATTACGTCTTTATGTTTGAAATGTTTTGGAAGTTTATTGGGCTCGGCCCGATTAGTTTTGTCTTCGGCCCAATAACTTAACCCGATTACCTAGTCCTTTTGGCCCATTTATAAGTTTTGGCCCAATAGCCCATTTATTTAACTCAACTTATTTATTTTTACAATTTTCAGTCTAAACCCAAAGTCTCGGGCCCAATAAACGTCCGGCCCAGTTCGCGACCAAAGCCCAGTATGCATCCCAGCCCAGCCCAGCCGATCGGCTTGGGCCAGCCGTTCGGCTTGGGCCTTCAGCCGTTCGGCTGGAGGTTCCGGCCCAATCCAAATCCCACTCGATCCAGTCCAATTTAATTAGTCCATTATTCGTTTCGGTCCAGTCCACGTCCTAACCCATCCGTTCGGGTGAAAAATCACGAACCGATCGGCTCAAACAAACCAGCCGTTCAGCTCAGTTTGTTGAGCCGTTCGGCTCATCATAGCCAGCCGATCGGCTGGCCCAAGCCAACCGATCGGGTTGGTTCATCCCTGTCGTTTGCACTCTGTTCTTGAGCTGTGTTCGATATGTACGTATATATATTTGTTTTGTTACGAGTTTTAGCTCATTTTCACACCATTTTCATGTCATTACATCATTACATCACATTTATATTAACTTTCATATACATGTTTTGTGATTCCAAGCTTGGTTTCATATAACCGATTTCAAGAACAACTCAAACCATTATCAAGTTTATGTGTTATATACATGGATTAAGATATATATACATTTGTTATGTAACGAATTTGAGATGTAGAAAACAAAGAAAATGTGTTTCCTTATAATGAATTTTTGAGGATGATGAAGATGGTGATGTTGAAGATGATATGCCTGTTGTTGCTTGACTCCTCTGTCTTTGTGTTTTGGCTCCAAGAAGGCAGAAGCAGAAGGAGAGGAGTATAGATGATAATGATAGTAGAGGTGTGTGTTGGTGTGTGTGTTGATCAAATGATCAGGTAAGGAAGAGAAGATGAAGTATAATGAGTCGAGTATGGGAGATCACAGTCTGTGGTCTCCCAATTATTGGAGTTAGTTGGGTATTTTAAGCCCGTTAGTTTCGAGTACGGGTATAATTTTAGCAATATAAAAGTAAACATTTTACATTTTTATTTTGTAGATGCTCTCCTGGTTCGTTATTTAAATTCGGAATAATGATGTTTTCATTATTTTTGACTGTTGTACAATTTGTGCATTGGACTGTTAACATTTAATTGAGTGCCGAATTTCAGTCGAATTTCGAGTTCATATTTTGAGGTAATATTACAAATGTCTCCAAATGAATGAGAAAATTTGAATTTTCCTCATCTTGATCTCTGAATGCATTTTAAAATTGTTTCTGTTCATTTTATACTACGTTTTATGTTAAACGTATTTTTAACTCGTTTTATCTATAGGTTATAGATACAATAGTACTCGTAATTAATAATTGAATTATTAATTATGTTGTGTCACCAACTTTTGTCGTATTTATCTGTCGGGTTTGTCCCGACACCTTTGTACGCGACTTTAAATACTCACGTATTAGTAATACTTTTTGTTTAAAAGTACGGGGCTGCTAGGCTTACATCACATCAAAAGTTTTGTTTTAAACTTAATCAGGAAATTAGCGTAAGAATGCACATGCTTAATGTAAATCAGTACCTAATTTGGAGAGTTGTCACACTTTTATACAACTGTTGATTGATGAAATCACATTTTCACAAACTGTTTTGGGAATTAGACAACGTATCCTAGTACGGACCCAGACTTGCAATGTATGCATAAAAAGACCTTATGACATACATACTGTAACCATTAGCTACGTGACTCTAGCCACTGAGTATACGGATAGTACTATTGCCTTGACGACCCTCCTACGGTGGAGCGTATACTTAAACGTCCGTTCAGGCAAACAACATAAGTTCTAGTTGTGGTTTGGTTATAGGGTTAGGTCGCGTTACTTTAACCTGCGAGGTTTAGCTCACCTTTCAGGGGATCATATTCTAAGCAAATTCCCACCTACGTTTAGGAAGAACGAATCCTACAACTGTTAAATACCGGAAAACATACCGGTAACACATTTTACACTGGTAAACAACCAGTAACACATTTTGGGATGACATCCCACATAAAACTATACTTTTTGGTAACAACCCTACATAATTGTATTTTATAAATGAACAACAATTCATTTATACAGACTTTGTTTAATTAACCACTTATATATACAAACCTGTAAATTCACTCAACATATTTGTTGATGACTTTCTCTATGTTTTTCAGGAAATTAGCTGGGTAAGTAATCGCATGTATTCAGGATGGACAACCCTGGACTACTTAGGATGCCACATACTGTTGGGACCGCTTTTGAGGATTTCATTTGTATAACTGCAGACATTGCGGTCATACTTATGAAATCTTATTTTAAACTTATGTATTATTGTTCAAACTAAAATGTTTTAAACTCCACTACTACTGTTACGACTTACATTGTCGTACTACTTTTGTAACAAATGTTTGAACTGGCATCCTTATCTATTATGTTGTGCAATAGCCATATGCTCTGAGTATGTATGTATTTGTTGGTTGAAAATACTGTTCGTAGCCCCGCCACGTCATTAAAGCTTCCGCAAACTAATCACAACAAATTGTAATTACCGTTTGGCGGGGTGTGTCACTACTAATCAATAATCAAAACATACAAGGTATATAATGAACGACTCTATATGCGTCGTTTTACAGATACATTGATAATATAAAGTTTTACAATATATAAATGTTTACAAAAGCCCAATAATTACAATGTTTAGAGATTAATCGGCATAACTTAGTTACAAAATGTAGTAATGCAAAATAATCTCCTGATGTGTATGCTGACTCGATCTATGGGCATCCTGAGTGAACAGGTCCTACTGCTGTTGGGTACCTGAAAACACATGCTAAAAAGGTCAGTTAACGTTGGTGAGCTCACATGTTTGCATAATAATTATGTAAGTGTGAACCACAAGATTTAATGATAACCGTTTGAAATGAATCAAATGATGTATATGTCTGCCATGAGGTCATAGTCTGCGCTTAACGTGGGTGTCTAGATCACAATAAAATGCCTGATCGTGGGTGCCTCCAGGCGAGTGTCTAATTCACACTCGTATGAACAAAAGTTAATGCGTCGATTTAACCAATCAGTGCTTGCTGACCCGGACAAGGATGGATAGTCCTATATGGTACCATACACTAACATTCGCGCTACATAAAGTATTACCAGAACTACGATCGTAGAGGACTTAAAAATGATTAGAAAACAACTCATACAGAATATAGCGAGTTTTGTACTCGTGTTCACGTGTAAAACAGTTAGAGCATGTATTCCCACCCCGGGAGTAAAAACAGTAAAAAAAGTCAGGGCTATGAGACTCACCTGAGCCTGATGGGTTGCAATGAAGCAAATATGGTGAAGTAAAATGGGGTGTCCGAAGACTGTAACCTGTCGGGCGTTTATAATGCGCAAGTTTAAATAAAATAAGTAGGTATCTTAAAAGATATCCCATGCTAGTTGTTCATCCAACTAGTAATGTCCAATGATTTGATTTGATTGATAAGTTTGAGTTTTGAAAACGTGTACGGCCCGTTGGTGATCGGTTGCAATAATAATTTCGTTATTATTATTATGATTTTGAAGTGTTTGCGATCTAGAATGTATCCCAATGTGTTTTAAAAGTCGTATCGTATAAGTGTTTGAAGTTACACGTATTTAGTACTTAGTATAAAGATGGTGTGTAAACATTATGCTTTTAGCGTCACTTATAGCGACACTTAGGGTTTATGCGTCACTCAGGAAGTGTCGCATATAATGGAGAATTCTGAAGTATTAGCGTCACTTGAGGAAGTGACGCATAAAGGGCGACACTTAAGCAAATGTCAGGTGTGAGTGTCGGTTAGAGGTGTAAAGCGTCCCCAGGCAAGTGACGGGTCAATTCATAATTCGATTTTTAGGCGTATCGGTTTGGAGTACCGGGTATTGAATTTGCGACACTTAGACAAGTGTCGGGAAAAAGGGGTTTTATGCGGAACTTAGGCAAGTGACGCAAATTTAGGGTTTTATGCGTCACTCAATGCGACACTAAAGTGACGCACGAAGTGACGCTATACTGGTTCGGCCTATGCGACACTTAAGTCTGATGACGGATTTTTGAGTCGAAAACGAATTTTCCGGTTTCCGTTTGGTCCGATTATTTCACCCAACCCTTAGATGGACATTTCAAGCTTAAATAAACAACAACATGTCAAACACACTTGAAATCGAGGAGTTTCGAGATTTTGTCGGGAACTTACAAGTTAACATGTGAAGATTTCGAAAAGATAGGAAGGTAGATCGTCGCGAGGTGCACGTTTTTCTTCAAAGAGACAAGATGATCCGAGGTTGTTTGATGGTGGATTTTGGTGGTGGAAATATGATGGTGGTATGGTGGTGGATGTGGATGAGAGAAAAAGAGATAGAGAGAAAGAAAAGAAAAGGGAAAGATGAAATGGGAGGGAAAAAGGAAAGGTGGGGGTTTTGGTGAAAGCCTCCCCTTTTCAGTCCCCGTCCCCGTGCTCCGTGCGGTGTTCGTTTCCTCAGTCGTTTAACGCTTATTTGTGATGTTAATTAATTATTTTACATACGTTATTAAATAAAAACTAACTCTTCAATATTTTTAAATTTGGAATCTTAATTGTTAATACTCGAAAACATTTATTAAAATGATTTGAAAACGTGTTAGTCATGTTCACCGGTTCGGGCTTCGCTTATAAATAAGATGTGACATTTTTATAAAACGTTTTAGTTATTAATTTGAAATACTACAAATTAAATAATGTCCTCGCATAAAATGATATAATTTAAACTTGTAAGAGATATTTTGATCTTTATTCGGTTGTCGGGCGCGGTTCACGCGTTTCGGTCGCGTAGGGCTTTTTAATGTGATACAAGATACTTAGAGAATATTATTGGAATAATGCTTGGAAATAATTAGGCTTATCAAATATTTTAATATTATTTAATAAAATGATCTTCACCAACGTCCATAAGTGTATCGGAATTCGGCCGATATAATAAAATGCACGATTTAACTCAATCGCGTAGATGCGTGTATATATTAATACACGTAATGATACATACAATTAGCCTAATACCGCACTAATTATATGTATTACAAAATGATTAGGACCTAATGACTAGCCCTAATTTGGCGGGTGTTACAGACCGGGGGCAGCGCCCCTAGTTAGTGGGGTTCCAGGGGTGGCAACCCCTAGCGGGGTCCAAGGGGCAGAGCCCCTGGCTGGGGTCGAGGTGAAAAACGCATATAAAATCTGAATTTGGGTATCGTAAGTGATAAAGTTTCAAGTCTTGACACTTAGTAAAAATCCGTGTTTTCAAGGTTCTGATTTGTGCGACACTAGGTGCGACACCCATGGTGACATAGGCGTTTGTGTCGCAATGTAGCGAGTTGAAATAATTGTGCGACATAGGCTGTTGTGTCGCAGGTCATGATTGCGACATAGGTCCTTGTGTCGCTATATGCGACATAGGTAATTGTTTTGCGAAATAGGGCTTTGTGTCGCAAAGGCTCCAGGCCTGGTGCGACACAAAGGGTCTGATCGGATTCCAAGGCTCGGGTTTGTGGTCAAACGACCTCAGTTTGACCCGAAACTTTTACACAATGCTTAGAATAGTTTATAATGTTTGTAAAAATTATCAGTTTGTGTCGGGGATACCCCGAGTTGTCGGTTCTTTAAAATGACCAAAACTGACATTTTCCGACAAAGGTTTTGAAATCAAGTTTTAAACATATATTTGGACATTACAAGCTTAGATGAATAACATTCAAGAAAAATAATTAAAATCTAAGAGTTTTTGAAAGTGTCAGGATTCTTACAAGTTAACGCGAGAGGATTCCAAAAAGATGGATGTGTAGCTCTTCGCGAGGTGAACGTTTTCATCCAAAGTAGAGAGGTGATTGGAGGTGTTTTAGTGGTGTATTTTGGGGGTTGAAGGTGGAGGTGGTGTGGTGGTTTGAAAGAGGTGAGAGGGTTTGAGAATTAGAGAGAGAGAAATTAGGTTGTGTGTGTGAATGAAGTAAAGTGAAAAGAGAGGGAAAGGGGGGGGGGGGGTATTAGGCCGGTTTAGGGTGCCCCCCACATGGTGTGGGAGTCTCCCAAATTGTTTCCCTGCGTTTGTACTCCGTGTGGTATTCGTTTCCCCGATCATTTGAACGTTTAATTATCGTTATACGTTTTAATGTGTTTCGTTAACGTTTTAAATCGCGATACTTTAAATGAAAGTATTATTCTAAATACTTTATATTAAGTTACTAAAATATTGTCGGGTCTTGGTTTGCACGTTCGTTGCGTAATTGTACATTTGTTTAACTCGTGTAACGTTTTTGAACGTTTTATTCGTGCGCGTGTAATCGTAATACTTTTACTCGAAGTATTTTATCAAAATACTTAATGGTGAATTATAAAAATATAATTTGGGTTTATTTCGTGTGTCAGGCGCATTTCGTGTGTTTCTGTCTCGTACAATTTTATTTTTTAGACGATACGAAATACGTTTGTATATTTTATCCAAATAATATATAAATAAAATGAGTAAATTAAATAATTTCCCATTATTTTATAATTTATTCACCAACGTCCGTATTTGTGATTTGTTTCGAATTCCATGTGATGATGAAATGCACGTTTTAAATAAATCGCGTACGTGTGTATATATAACAATATACAAAATGATACACATAATTAGCCCTAAACACAACTAATTACATGTATTAATACAATGATTAGGCCATAAGTACTAGCCCTAATTTGGCGGGTGTCACAATCTTCGGTTGCTTTGATTCTTCGTTCGGGCGTAACTTCTTCATCGTGCGTCTGTTTTGAGCGTTCTTTATATCCACGCGTTCGTAATTTCCTAATGAAGAAAATGACATAAGTTAGAGGTCATAATTCAAAGTGTAGCTCAAAAAGTGTCGGAATGCGTGAACTAGAGATTCGTTCATCATTTATGCTCAATTTTTCACGTTATTCATGTCATTTTTAGTGGTTTTATAAACATCACTTCCGTTTTGACTTAGTTAACAAAATATTATAATATTTGGCGTTATTGGTGTGGTTTTGTTAACTTTGGGCCTAAATTGCAGGTAATAACGTACGTAAAAACATGACTTTTTACGTGTTATCAGTAACTTTCAAGCGTCACTTGAATTTGACTTTGTTTGACCTTGCAACACTTAATCAAGTGTCACTACTTCTTTGCGCTACTAACCTAGTGTCGCCTGTTAATACTAATCAGTTTGTTTGTGTGTTTTAGCAAAACTTCAGGTATTTTTCAATGGCACAAGATAAGGATAGTGTTCATGGGATTCGTGAAATGCGTAAACAAAACAATGATGTGGGTTCTAGCAATAAACCTCCTTTGTTTTCAGCCGATATGGACTATGCCTACTGGAGGTCAAGATATGAACAATATGTGGATTTTCACTATCCTGAATTTTGGGGTCCTCTTACGGAACGCTATGAAAAACCTGTTGCTGAAGGTAATTATAGAGGGATTCCACCAACTAAGACCTATAAGGCAATGACTCCGAAGGAACTTAAAGAGTATGATATCGAACGAAAAGCCCACTCAGCTATTTGCATGTGTTTGACTCAGGATGTCTTACAGTTATTCAAAAATCATGATATAACATATGATCTTTGGAGAGCTATAGAGACAAGATGTGGAGGAAATGTTAAGTACAAACAGGCTAAGCTGGAATTAGTTAAGAAACAGTTTGATCTTTTCGACATTCTTCCAAATGAGACAACATCTGGGTTTTTTACTCGATACTCATAGCATAGTTAACTGAAGGAGGCTATACATTTACTGAGACTGAGGTAAATAAGAAGCTTTTGGATGCGCTTCCTAAGTCTTGGGAAATAAAAGTTCAGTTACTAAAAGAGAGCCAAGAGATAGATACAATGAAGCTGGATGATTTGATTGGCGTACTTCAAGCTTATGCCATGGAGTTAAAGAAGAAGGTGTGCAAGTCGGGTGGCTTTGTTCAAGACCCAACCCTTTATGGTGGAAAGGTTAATTCAGGGAAGACCTATGGTGGAATGGCATTCGTATCTGATATCAATTCACCACCAAGTACCACTGGATTTTATTCTTCTGGAACTTCATATAGTTCTCAATCCCAGCAAACTCAACTTTCACCTGCAATTGAGGAACAAGCTGCTATTTATACAACTTTTATGAGCTCGTATAAGGATTTGGTTTCCCAACCTAATACCACTCTGCAAATGGCTCAGGAGGACTATGCTCAATTGGATGACGATGATCTTGAGCAAATGGACATAAATTGGAATATAGCCATGATTTCAAGAAGGGTGAAGAAATTCTTGCAAAGGATTGGGTGCAAGAGTTTGGAAGGAGAAGGAAAATCTGGATTCGGATTTGATAAGAGTAAGTTTTGATGCTATAACTGTCAAAATTTGGGTCATATTGCAAGAGAGTGCGAGAAGCCCAAAATACCTTCGTCTGGATTTACTAAGCCATCTCCTCCATCGAAAAGTCCAGAAAAGGATGCTGAAAAGAAAGGGACAGCGGAAAATGCTCTTATTGTGTTTGAACCTTCTCACTTTGATTGGACTGCACAAGCTGAAGTACATCAGCTCGCTCTTATGGCTTATATCACTCCTGAGGTACCTGAAGAACCATTTTCTTGTACTTCATGTATTAAATTGTCTGCTTCTTTAGATGGCTATACGAAAGATAATGAATATTTGAATGAAAAGGTTGAAAAACTTATGGAATCTAATAAGTTTTTGAAAGCAAATGAAAAACTTTATGAACAAAAGATAGAGGCCCATAAGTTAGACACTCAGACTTTTAAGGCTAAAGTCTATAGTCAGCAAGATGCAATTAGCAGTTATTTAAATGAAATTTCTTTATTATATAAAAAACTTGCTGAATTGAAAGCTGAATCTGTTAATTTCAAAAGACAAATTTCAAATTATTCAACTTCGCATGCCATCTTTGATGAAATCGTTAACAAGCAAAGGACATATAATAAGAGTAAGACAGGACTAGGTTATGAAGTAGTCCCACCTCCCTCTAATTACTGTCCCATGCCAGTAAAGAAGGGCACCAAAGAACTTGTGGATGACTAGTCATCATGGCCAGCTACAAAATCTAAAGAAGCTAAGACAAACAAGCAGAGAAAACCAGGAGGACTAGGTATCCCTTGCCTACTTTTTTTAAGTCTGAGAGTACACCTGTGAGTGTCCCTTGTGGTGGATCTAGATGATTGATGACAGTGATTGTAAGGCGGAATCAAACAATCACATGAATAACTCTTAATCACAAACCGAAAATAAGTAAACGAATCAAATATAAAGTTGTATTGATGATTATAACTGATTAGATTGTTTACAGGGATGTAATTTCGACAAATGGTGCTAGGGTTTCGTCAACCCTAGCCAAAAACCCGTAGGTTCTATTTATACTAAACTAAAACCGGCAGACATGCGTCACTTGGCAAGTGTCACCTAAACCAAAACTTAAGTGTCGCTAGGTACAAAATCTATATTTCTATTAAACGACTAATCGACACTTTACAACTCGATAGACCAACTGACAGACAAACTGATATGCATCAAGAAACTCCCCCGTGTCTTCAGCTTGGTCTTCAAAATATTTAAACTTCAAAACTTTAATCAGCACCAACCTTCTGGGAATGTTCCTCCTGCATGGATTCCCACTTTCAAACAAATCTCGACCACCCTCATAAACTTTAAAGCTTCCTCTAAATCAGCTTGATTATACTGAAGCTTATTCTTGTAGAGAGCTTTCAAATCTTTCTTTGTCAGATTTATCAGGCTGATCGGATCAAAAACTCGAACAGACTTTCCCACAAATTCCTTACTTGGCCATTCTCCCCATTTACCCTATGTCTGTACCATAGCAGTCTTGGTAGAATATTCAATTACAGCTTCTTGGGTGACAGGATCAAACCACCAATACTTTAAATCTCGTAAGAAATCCAGTGGTAACTCCTGTAAGGGAACAGTCTTGAGACTAGCAGCTGGTGAATAATGATATTTCACAATCGGTTGTTGAGTTCTTAGATCAATCTTTTTCTTGTAAGAATACCAAACTCCCAGCTCTGTTCTAATCCACATATATTTCTTGCTGTAGATTTCTTTTCTCAGAATTTTCTGAAAGAGAACTCCTCGAGTATCTTCAGAATGATTTACAATATTCAACTGAGCAAGACGATTAAGTTCGACCTTTGGCAATGTGCTGATATGATTGAATCTAGGCTTGAAGTATTGCACGCCATCGCTTCTCTTGATCAAAATGAGAAAGTTGTCAACATCGAATTTCCAACTTCTGATTAAACCGGTCAATTCACCTTTAACTTGATAAGTTTTGCAAATCTTCAAATCAGGTGCAATTGGTGCGTACACTACTTATGGTTTTGAACTTCCTGAAGATGTAGATGCAGGAACTGATTCATCAGCAGGTTGTTCCATTGCAGGTTCTGCCTCATCTTCAGAAGAATCTGTCTCAATAACCGGAGCATCAAAATTGTATGCTTGAGCAGGTTGTCATAACACTGGCTCCGGTTCATGTTCAGGCGCCGGTTCTTGATTTGGATTATCCATATATTCCTCATCCGACCCTGGAACCTCTGTATCCATTTCAACATCATTGGTATCAACTGATCTATCTACTTCATCAAATTGATTAACCAAACTCTGCAGATATGTCAGATTGACATTTGAATAGTCAGTTGCAATCGGAGTCGGTTGTCCTGGAACATCAACGAAATAATCTAAAGCAATATTTTCATTGATTGTTGAATCAAGATTTACATTTTCAGATTCTGGGGGAGGCATTACATTTGTTTCCAAGGTACGCTGACCTTCCTCCCCCGAAACAACCGTAACTGACTCCAACTCTAGTAATCTAGAATCTAACTCAGACACCTGTAGCTTTAACTCATCCACCTGTGCAGCTTTAAGCTCTAAATCCTTGATCTGAGAAGCCTGAGCTGCAATAATCGCATTCTGATCATCAAAGCGTTTGCTCAATTGCTCCATTTGGCTCAAAAGCTGTTGAATAGATGGAAGCTGTGGCTGCGATTGATGTTGTGGAGATTGTTGTTGTTGTTGAGGCGTTCGCTGACCAGATTCCTAAATAATGATTCCTGTTCTCTGGCATATACTCAAAGGTAAATCTGAATAGGATGGAGAAGACCTAGCTGGTCGCTTGCCAGGGTTCCTCGGTACATGAACCCTTTTGCAGAAATCCTTCTCAAAATACGCTTAAAGCGTCGAGGATTAGCAATCTGAATCCCATCTAAGGTAGTTCGTGGGGGCACATCACCCTCAGAATCGGGTGGTGTGGGCCCACCACCACCATCATCATCATCATCAGCCTCATCGACATTCTCAACCTGGTCAATGTCGTCCAAATCCTGAGTGACCTCCGTGTCAACCAGATCATCCTCATTCATCGGAGGGATCACGACGTCCTCAAAACCGTCGTTCGGTGGCTCAACATAGTTTTCGTTCACTATGTACTCAAACAGCTCTCGATCAGCCAAAACTTGTTCACCCTTTGGCGCTAATTTGTAGTCATTGAAGACGCGTAGAAGCATTGGCGTTGGCACCAAAAGGGATCGTTGATCAGGAGCAATATCAAGATTAAAATCATTTAACAGTAGCTGCACAAACCGTGGATATTGCAGCCACTTATCCTTCCCAGCCCTAATGTTCTCAACCATGTTGCCAAAGATGTATCCGCTAAAGTTATACGGCTTGTTGTAGATCAAGGCTAACATGAGAGATAGAGACAAATGACTCGCACCATCATATCCTCCCTTCCTCGGAGATAAACAGATGATCACAACGTGACACAAATATCTCCAAACCCGGCATAGATATTGTTTATGGAAATCGGAAAGCTGATTTGCCAGATAACCCATACGTTGAAGTCCGCCGTAGATAAACGATGTCTTGAACATAGTCGGCATTGTATGGTTATCGTTGAATTGGAGAACCCGACGAATAGACTTCTCGGTGATCTCAATCTCCTCACCAAACATCTTAGAAACGATTATCGGGACGTCACCCTGAGTTCGAATAAAAGAATGGTCGTAGAACTCCTCGATCTGATTCATGTAGAACGGAGTAAATGCAGTAATAGCATAATGAATCCTCGATCATCTTAAGAAGTCAATCATAGGTCTGAAGGGAGCCGAGTTCGCATGCGTGGACTCTAAGAAAGCTGTGATATTGTGACGCGTGTTGGTGCGACGATTGTAGTTTTGTAAATCAGCCATCTGTAAGCTAAAATACGAAACAAAGATAACTAGAAACGATATAGAATTAGCACAAACAAGCATAACCTAATAAACGAAATTCTGATTTAGGCGTCACTTAGGAAGTGACGCATAAACACTACCGACACTTAGGAAGTGTCGCAGAAAATAGTGCTCAAAATCAGAAATTAAGTATAGCGTCACTTAGGGTAAGTGACTCTATCATGCGTCACTGGTGTAAGTGACGTTGCCAAATCATGCGTCATTAGATACGACACTTAAGAAGTGTTGGGTCAAAAGTATGCGGCATTTAGCATAGTGACGGTAACCCAGTGAGTCACTTAAGGGAGTGACGGTATAAGTGTCGGTATAGACAAGGGCGTCACTAAGTGAGTAACTTAAGAGAGTGACGCATAAGTGGACGTCACTTAGATGAGTGATGGGCTAACAAGTAGTACATGTAAATGCGTCACTAAAAGAGTCACTTAAGAAGTGATGCAGTAATAAGCATCACTGAAATAGTGACGGTATAGGTTCTAAATTACCAAGTAGCGTCACTTGCTGTAAGTGACGCATAAAGTAACGCAACGACGAAGATCATCGTGTCACTGTTCATACCCAGAAACCAAATTTGGGGTTTTTAAAAACCGTAGTTACCACAATGTGCGCGTGATAAAAACGAATAAAACTCACCAATTATTAACTGAAAACATTAACAAACTAAACCCCAAATCGTGTGATTTCGATGAAACCCAAAACCCGTAACCCTAAAATACGATTAAAGCATGAATACAGAAAGATAAAGGTTAAAAGTAGTACCAATAGAGTTGTATGAATGAGGGGAACAAGAATAGCACGGGCTAATGCACAACCAAAGCGTGAGAAGTCACAAGCAGATCGAAAATCACGAACAGAAGAAGTGACGCAGAGACACAAGTAGTGACGGTATGTTAGAGAGAGTGACGCTAAGTGAATTTGAAAAGTGGTGAGGTTGAGTGTCGTTTGAAAGGATATTTATACGAAAACCCTAATATGCGTCACTCAACCCAGCACTTGTACGTGGCTTACCCCGACACTTACAGCGTCACTAAAGAAAGTGACGCAGTATCGTATGCGTCACTAGTAGCGTCACTCATGAAGTGACGCATCAGGTCACTTTTAGTGAAAAGTTTGCGATTTTATCAATCTTTGTGTTGTGATTTCGGTACTCAACTTTGACAAGGTAACTGTAACTTGGGTAAAATCAAAAAATTAAACTAACTTAGAGAAAATATAATAACACATAAAGGAATGCAAATTTACAAATATAAAATTATCACATTCTTTTTGGTGATAGAGTTGATATAATCTGGTTAGGGATCATATCGGAATAAAATGCATTTATTAGGAACAGTAAGTGTTATTTCGATCATCAGTATATTTGTCCACTTTAAATTTACTTGACATGCTAAAAACACTTTTTATAAAAATTATTTCAAAACGATTATTAGTATATTTGTCCACTTTAAACATGTTACACTCACATCTAGGAGCTAATTTTATTATTATTTGTATGTACATTTCGATGTGGTCCCCACCATAGATATACATCTTAACTTAAGACATAGACCATGTTTCCATTTACAGAGAGAATATAAGAAAATCAAGTTTAAGAATCAAGTCAGCGGTGACAGGTCTGTACTTACGTACAACAGAGCGACATAGCTTGATTCAGGTTTAAGCAAAACCAGACTTGGTCAAACCATTTTGGCGACCTTGTAAGGTATCTTAATTTTAAAGACTTTGCAAGTAATTTGACTTGTGTTTGCTTAATTTTTAAGTATATATTAACGGAAACCAGGTCTATACTTACGTATAACAGAGGAAACTGTCAATATACACCCCCAAATTATATCAAATAAACTTCTTTCATGAAAACATGTCTAGCATAAGGAAGAAATTAAGACTTTTGTCATACATCTAATGATGTTGTACCACTTGAAATAGACAATTAATTATTATGCTTCTTAAGAAATCTCAAAGAGTTTTGCATAACAGGCTTACTAATATATCGTATGATGAAGATAATGTTTATAAAAACTGTTTTCAATACGTCAGATAAATCTACTGACACATCCAAGATAAACCTTAAAATTCCATTTTGTGCATGTCACCCGATGTACTATCATATCCCAAGTTGTTTACAGACACAACTTCAACGTCTATTTTAAAATGTAGCAACGATGCATTTCCTTAATACTAAAAAGTATAAAGAGTGGCTGTTTTTTTTTTTAACACACATAAAAAGAGATAAATTACGTTCCAAGTTACAAATTACTTTTTGGCTATAAAGAACCTTAAACCAATCATGTTGATTAGTTCATCAAATCGAGTATGCCAAAAAGCTTTTGTGAAAAGGTCGGCATTCTGCTTTAGGGTGTCTATGTGGACAAGGTCTATCAGGTGTTTTTCATAGCAATCCCGTATAAAGGGGAACCTAAGTTTAATGTGTTTAGTCTTAGAGTGTTGTACGGGATTACGTGTGATAGATATAGCAGCAGTGTTATCTATGTGAATAGGAGTCATAGAAAGAAGTAACCGGTTATCACGTAGTTGATGCTGAATCCATAGAACCTAAGAGCAGCAACTCGCAACAGCAACGTACTCAGCTTCTGCAGTTGAAAGAGAAACTGTAGTCTGTTTCTTGCATTCCCATGAGACCAATAGAGATCTGAGGAATTGGCATCCACCAGTGGTAGATTTCTTGTCTATGCTGCAGCCGCCATGATCCGAATCCGAATAGGCAAAAAGAGCGAATGATTTCTCGTTTGAATACCATAGACCAAGATTGGGTCTATGTTTGAGATAACCAAAAATTTGCTTGACCGCCTTCATGTGAGACACCTTGGGTTTGGCTTGAAAGCGTGAGCAGACGGATACTGCAAACACAATATCCGGTCGAGAAGCAGTCAAATACATCAAAGAACCTATCATTGATCGATAGTCCTTTTCTTTGCAATCTTCCTCATCTTCAGCAAGTCTAAGGTTGTGATTAAGTTCGATAGGAGTCCCATAGGCTTTACAATTGAGCAGGTCATATCTAGTCAACATGTCTTTGACATATTTTGACTGATGAATATAAATACCTTTTGGAGACTGCTCAACTTGTACACCTAAAAAGAATTTGAGCTCCCCCATCGCACTCATCTCAAATTCAGATTTCATAATCTCCTCAAAATGCTTGCACATCGCCTCATTTGTAGAGCCAAAGATAATATCATCCACATACATTTGCACAAGTAACATATCTTCTCGATCCCCAGTCTGTTCTTTACAAATGAACAGAGTACTATCGATATTCCCTCGAACAAAACCATGCTTGATTAAGTGGGTAGTGAGCCTCTCATACCAAAGCCGCAGAGCTTGATGAAGACCATATAACGCCTTGTTCAACTTGCAGACGTATTCTGGATGCTCAGGATCTTCAAAACCTGGAGGCTGTTTAACATACACATCCGTATCCACTTGTCCATATAGAAAGGCGCTTTTAACATCGAGTTGGTTAACACGAAAATCTTTGAAAGAAGCAAACGCAAGAAAGATTCAAATAGACTCAAGTATTTCCACAGGAGTGAAGACTTCATCATAATCCAAGCCCTCGATTTGACTAAAACCTTGAACAACCAATCGAGCTTTATTCCGAATCACTATACCCCGATCGTCCATCTTATTTCGAAATACCCATCGAGTGCCAGTTAAGTGAGCACCTTTGGGTAACGGAACTATATCCCAAACGTGCAACTTGTTGAACTGTTGTAACTCTTCTTGCATGGCCTCGACCCAGGATGGATCTTTTAAGGCCTCATCAACCTTTTTGGGTTCGATTTGGGATAAATGGCAAGAATTTATCCGAGAAACCAGATTCAACATTTCTTGATTTGGATTTTGTTTCACTTGTTGCCTTGTTTGAACCGCATCATTAGGATCACCAATAATATTATCGATGGGGTGATCCCTATGTACACGTGTCACTGGGATTAAATCCGGTGCAAGTACTAACTCCAAATTGTTCATATCCCCTTCAGTGACAGGAACAGTGGTAGTCTCAGGAGCATAAGAACTTTCAGGTTGCACAGGTGGTTGTAGTTCCGCATCTTCTTGATCATAAGCATTAAGGTTAGTGAAAACAGTGTCTTCTTCTTCATATTCCTCTAAATGAGGCATATTGGGATCATTAGGATGTTCTTTTGCATTAATCGTTCCTGAAGTCGAAGGAGCATCCGAAGGTGGGATAGTAGGAGATGATGTGGGTGTTGTAGGTAATGGTGTGGGTGTTGGAGGTGCTTGTGTGGGTGTAGGAGGTGATGTTGTGAGTGTTGGAGTAGGTGTGGATGTAGGTTTTGAGGTAGATGTGTCTTGACACAGACTGATGCCATGAAGTAGGGTAACCAACTCCTCCTCTTCATCATCTTCTTCGGGTATGTCAAAAGAGTTAAACACATCCTTATAATTAAACAACCATTCTGGACCCGTTCCTTGAGGAGGATCCGTGTAACACAGGCATTTTACCTCAAAATGCTCTTCCACCTGGTGTGTTGATTTAATGTAGAGTCTTTTGTTTGGAGAGTTGACTGAATAACCAAGGAAAATCCCTTCAACAGCTTTAGCTCCAAACTTCAAGACCTTTTCTTTTGGGATCATAATCAGACACGGACACCCAAATGGCTCTAGAAACTGCAGAGTTGGCTTACGGTTATTGAAAAGTTCATAACAGGTCTTGTTCTTTTTCTTAACCGTGAGCGCACGATTCAGAACGTAACAAGCAGTACTGACTGCTTCTGCCCAAAATATAATAGGAAGCTTAAATCGGCTAGCATAGTCCGAGCTGTCTCGATAATAGTGCTATTCTTACGTTCTGCAACTCCATTCTGTTAAGGAGTACTTGGAGCACTGAACTGATGATCAATGCCTTTCGTGGCACAATATAACTCAAGAGTTGAGTTCTTGAATTCAGTTGTAACACCCCCAAAATCACTGTTTAGCGGAAGCAAGCTTTGGGGTGCTACTAATCAAATATCACAGCACAAAAGTAAAGCAAACGACATCTATATGCAACGTTTGTAAAATAGTTACATTTCCATACATAAAATGTTTGAAACATAGCGTTTCTGGTTACAAAATGAAGTTCCCTAGAGTCCGCGTGTAAAGCGGGAGATTCTATTACATAATCATAATAAATACAAAAGATAATGCTTAGAATCTTCGTTAAATGCAATGTAGAAATCATGCGACTCTAGCTAGTATCCTGAGGGAATCCTACTCCGTCTGTGTACCTGAGATACAAAGCTAAAAAGTGTCAACCAAAAAGGTTGGTGAATCTTACAGGTTTAGTAGTAAAGTAATAGTTATGAACCACAAGTATGTACCGGCGTTGCTATCAAGCAAAGTAAGTAAATCAGTAAATCATCACAAGTGCCATGAGCTCACAAGTTGAAGCTTAACAGTTAATGTGAATGGTACTGTCAAGTACAGCATCACGTACCCCCGTGAGTGCTATCCGAACACTCATATGTAACAAATACTAATATGCCTGTTTCTACGTGTAAATCAGTACGTGGTGGCGCTACCACCCCAGGCAGGGATTGTCAGTCCCAAATGGATCCATTTACTAGTAATCGCGCTTAAGTCGATAACTAACAACTAATGATAGGAGGATTTCAGTGGATAAAAGTAACTCATGCAAAGTTCGTGTAAAAGCAGTTGTAAAATCAGTACAGTACATTGCGTTCACATGTAAAATGGTAGCTAAGTATCTCACCCCAAAGTATAAAAACAGTAAAAGTGGGGCTGTAAGACTCACCTGAGTCTCATAAGTACGTATGTGAAATCGAGTAAGTAAAGCGGATGTAATTTCGTATGTGGTTCTCCGAACCCTGCAACCTTCTGGCGTCCGAAACGCACAAGGTTGTAAGTAAATAAGTAAGTAAGTTGGTGTCCAAGTGTTCGTTTAGTAATCCGTTTGTATTTTGAAAACAAGTATGTCCCGTTGGTGATGGGTTGTAATAATAATCCAAATGTGTTATTATTATATGTATTGTTGTATCAAGTTTCATTGTTTGTAAGTGTTCGAGACTTAGTTGCGAAAACTATTTACAAGTTCCTGGATGACGGGGGTCCGGGGGCAGCGCCCCTGGTAGCGGGGTCCAAGGGACGGCAGCCCCTGGCGGGGTCCAAGGGGCAGAGCCCCTGGCTGGGGTCGAGCTGGAATTTAAATTCGGGAAAAATTTGACCTAGTCCAGCTGCGAACTGAAAATGTGTTGCGAACTGAGTTCGCGGTGCGAACTTAGTTTGGATTCGCAAGACAAAGTGGGTTCGCAAGTGGTAGGCTGCGAACTGAGTTCGGTTCGCAGCACAAGGTTCAGTTCGCAGGTCGACTCGCAAGTCAACTCGAGGGTCAACTCGCAAGTCAACTCGCAAGTGGGTTCGGTTCGCAGTTTGGGTTCGCGAGTTCAGTTTTTGGTAGATAATTCTCGGTTCGCAGCTCGATCTACAAGCTGAGATGCATCTCAGTTCGCAGACAGGGCTGTTTGTGCAAATCAAGTTTTAAAACGCAATTTATCTTGGTTTTTGAACATAATCCTGTTGGGTAAATGTTCTAGCATGTAAATCTAAGCATTACAAGTAATTTAAAAGAGTTTTGAAGTACCTTACCACGAAATCGAAAATGGAGAAGATGAAGATGGAGAGCTCGAGATGGTGATCGTTTCTCCCTGAATCAACTCCGCAAGATGATGAGTTTTTGGGTGACGTTTTTGGGGTGGTTTGGGGCTGCAATTTGAGAGTGAGAAGGAGAGAAGAGAGTGTATGTATGTGTGTTTGGTGTAAATGAGAAAAGAAGGAAACAAAAGGGTTTTAAAAGGGGTGGGTCATGGGTCGGTTTGAGTTTGGGTCCGCGGGTCTGAGCCGACCCATTTGGGTCTCGGCTCGCGGGTTTGTGTTTTCGAATTTTATATCACGAGTCGTTGTCGGTTAAATCCCGTAGTTGTTTAAATGTTGTTTCTCGTTATATGTTAAAGTGTATCCGAAATATTCTTAGCCGAAGTATTTTATCAAAATACTTAATAATGAATTATAAAAATATAACTTGAATTACTTCCTGTTGTTAGGCGCGTTTCGTGTGCTCTCGTCGCGTTCGGAGTGTTTTAAACGATACTAGATACGTGTAATATATTTTCACAATATATTAAAGCAAATAATGTTTGTTTGGTTAATTCCACACTATTTAAAAGTTTTTGTCACCAACGTCTAATCTAATTTGTATCGGACCTCGTCCGTTTGGTAAGTGTACGATTTAAACGAATCGCGTATGCGTGTAAGTAATTTCACAATGTCTCATATATTTAGATTAATACAAAACTAAATACATGAAATTACAAGTAGTTTAGGCACTAATCCAAAGTCCTAAGTTGGCGGGTGTTACATTCTCCCCTTGTTAAGAGAATTTATCCCGAAATTGAGCTCAAGTCGTATGAGTGGAGTCTTTGAACAAGTGTGGGTATTTCAGTCGCATTTGGTCTTCCCGTTCCCAAGTGAATTCAGGACTGCGCCTCGAATTCCACCTGACCTTGACAATGGGAATACGACTCTGTTTTAAACGTTTGACCTCTCGGTCCATTATTTCCGCGGGTTTCTCGACAAAGTGGAGTTTATCATCGATTTTTATTTCGTCGAGTGGCACAATCAGTGTCTCATCAGACAGACATTTCTTCAAGTTAGAAATGTGAAAGGTAGGATGCACGCTACTAAGTTCGGTAGGTAGCTGTAGTCGATACGCCACTGGACCAATTCTCTCGAGAATTTCAAATGGTCCAATGTACCTAGGGTTCAATTTTCCTCGTTTTCCGAATCGAATGACACCTTTCCATGGTGCCACCTTAAGAAGTACCTTGTCCCCAACCTGGAACTCAAGGTGTTTGCGTCTCACGTCAGCGTAACTTTTCTGACGATCACGTGCGGCTTTCAGCCGGTTTTGGATACCAACGATCTTCTCAGTGGTTTCGTGAATGATTTCTTGACCAGTGAGTTGGGTATCTCCCACCTCAGTCCAGCAGATAGGTGATCGGCACCTACGTCCGTAGAGTGCCTCGAAAGGTGCAGCCTTAATGCTGGTATGGTAGCTGTTGTTGTATGAAAACTCACACAATGGTAAATGGTTTTCCCAAGAATTACCGAAGTCAACTACCCAGGCGCGTAGCATATCCTCCAATGTTTGAATAGTTCGTTCGCTTTAGCCATCAGTTTGCGGGTGATAAGCAGTACTCATATCCAGACGAGTACCGAGGGATTTTTGTAATGATTGCCAAAAGTTGGAAGTAAAGCGACTGTCCCTATCCGAGATGATCGAGGTAGGTGCACCATGTCGTGAAAAAATTTCTTTGATGTAGATGCGAGCTAAACGCTCCATCTTGTCAGTTTCCTTGATGGCTAGAAAATGGGCAGATTTCGTGAGACGGTCTACAATCACCCAAATGGTATCGTAACCGCTCGAAGTTCTCGGTAGTTTGGTAATAAAGTCCATGGAAATTTGCTCCCATTTCCATTGAGGGATTTCAGGTTGTTGGAGCAATCCTGAGGGTCTTTGGTGTTCGGCCTTGACCTTGGAACAAGTTAAGCATTTACTGACGTATACGGCGATGTCAGCTTTCATGTTAGGCCACCAATACAATCCTTTGATGTCGTGATACATCTTTTCAGAACCAGGATGTATAGAGTATCGAGATTTGTGAGCTTCAGCTATCACCAAATCTCGTAAGTTTCCGAGTTTGGGTAACCATACTCGGTTAGAGAAGTACCGAGTTCCATTAAGCTGGATTTCAAATTGTTTATCCTGTTGTTAGGTGCGTTTCATGTGCTCTCGTCGCGTTCGGAGTGTTTTAAACGATACTAGATACGTGTAATATATTTTCACAATATATTAAAGCAAATAATGTTTGTTTGGTTAATTCCACACTATTTAAAAGTTTTTGTCACCAACGTCCAATCTAATTTGTATCGGACCTCGTCCGTTTGGTAAGTGTACGATTTAAACGAATCGCGTACGCGTGTAAGTAATTTCACAATGTCTCATATATTTAGATTAATACAAAACTAAATACATGAAATTACAAGTAGTTTAGGCACTAATCCAAAGTCCTAAGTTGGCGGGTGTTACATCAGTTCCATTGTCACTTCGCAGTCTCTTTACCTTTAAGTTGCACAAATTTGCCAACTTATCCAACAGATACACCAAAATATCTGGTGTTTCACTTTTCGCAGCAAGAAAGTATACCCACGAAAATCTGGAGTAGTCATCGGTGACTACTAAGCAGTAAGATCTACCACCGATGCTCTTAGTGGAAATAGGACCAAAGAGATCCATATGTAAGAGCTCCAATGGTGCAGCAACGGAATTCACTACCTTCGACTTATGGGACTTTTTGTGGAGTTTCCCTTTATGGCATGCAATGCAGTCATTTTTAGGGCAAATGACTGTTTTGGAACTCCATTTACCAAATCATTATTTATGAGAAAATTCATTTTGCGAAAATGAATGTGTCCCATCCGTTTATGCCAAAGTAGTGATTCCTTTTCTGAAGCCTTTGACAGAAGACAAGTGTACTCATCTGTAGTCTCCACAGTTCGCATATTCATCACGTAGTTATCGTTTCTCCGTGGCGCCCTCTTAAGCACCCATTCTTCAGGGATAACGAAACATGGCTTCAGTATCACACATTCTGTCTTTGTGAAAGCAGTGGTAAAATCCTTATCACAGACTTATGAAACGCTCAACAAGTTGTGAGTAAGTTGAGCCACATAGTTCACATTCTCAAAGCTAACTTTCCCGTTAGTTAGCGTTCCCTATCCTGTAATTGTTCCTCCAGTATCTCCAGCAAAAGCAACATGTCCTCCGACGTGTGGTTTAACATCCGTCAAAAGAGACACATCGCCAGTCATGTGTCGCGAGCAGCCACTATCCATGAACCATTCAGTATCTTTAACTCATTCGGACTACTTCAACACATAAAAGTAAGGAGATTAGTGAGAAACGGTGATCCAAGCCTTTACAGACTTAGGTCTACCAAGGTCATCAACAATAATCACATCGGATAGAACTTTATTTTTTAACAAATCAGAATTTTCATCTAATGTGTTATTTTTGATGACGGAAGAGTCACTAACAGACTCCTTTCATTTCCAAACTTTAGATTGTTCGGAAATTGGTTTGGGAGCAATGTCGGGCTTTTGTTTTGGCAAAGGTTTTTGCCCAACATTACTTGGCTTCTCAGCAGGCTTGGGAGAGATTGAATAACGCCTAGGTGGAGATTTTGAAAATGAATTTCTATAAACTGATGTCCTAGGCATTTCTCTCCCATAGTGCAGATGAGAAAGTTTGGGACATTCACGAATTAAATGTCCTTGTCTCTTACAGTAAAAGCACAAACGAGTCTCAACAAATGGTTGAGGCTGAGGACTTACCACAAGAGGTGGGAAAACATTTCTAGAACATGAACATTGCGTGCACGTCTTAGAAAATGCTTGTTTTGGTTGAGAGGTTGAAGTGGAAGGTTTATCACAAAAATCTTTTTCACGTGTAACTTTATGTTGCAAAATCTTTATAGGTGACTGTAAAGTTTGAGGTTTTGCGTTTAAAACCTTGTCTTTTCCCTTTTTAGGTTGAACCTTAATTGCAGGTTTAACCTTTAAAACCACTTTTTCAGGTTTAACTTCAACCTTCTTAAATTCAGGATACTCCTGATCAGTAATGTCCTCAATCTCAACAATCTCCTCAATACTAACTCGAGATTCACATTTAGACTTAACAAACTGAGGCGAAGGATACTCTGGCCGCTTGGTTTTTGTGACAATCCTCCATTTAGGGTAATAATCTTTACCTAACTTCATGCATTACCTAGAGTAATTCCCTGATTAGTGAATTCAAACGATTTTTATGTGTTAAGTTTTGTGAAACTTACTATGTGATACATGATGTATTAGATTCGTAGTTATATGTATATATATAATTACGTACGAAATGAACATATTCAACTTGACAAACTAAATATAACAAAGTTGGTGATATAAAATAATTAATAATTCGAAAATTATTAATTACAAATATTAGATATTTATATTATTGAAATAATATAATAACTTATACGTTTTATATTAAACGTATAAAACGCGAATCGTAAAGTTCCAAAAAGAAATTCAAAATGCTTTTGAATAATTTTTGTTTGAAATTATTTTAGAGAAGTATTAGAACAAAAATAAAACGGAAACCGTTAGACTGCTTTATAGGACGCGTCATACACGAACAGAAACAATTATAAAACGTACCTAAAGGTCAAAAATACTAAAAGTAATATTTTGCCCAATCCTGTTTTAGTATTTGAAACATTACCTCAAAATATAATTTCGAAATTCAACCGAAATCTGGCACGCAGTTTAACTGTACAGTCCCACTACTGTGAATAATTTTATTAATCATTTTTAAATAAAATTATTTTATTTTTGTAGTTATCAATTATAAGGTTTGAAATAAAATTTAAACAAACGAATAATTGAGTGGGACACGGGGTATAAATAATTGGACCTGTACCCGAAATTAATTGGTTAAATACCAAACATATTAACACAGTCAAAATATCTTGCGACATCTCTCTGTATACACCATACCCTCAATTGAAAATATGGGTTCATATTTTATATAATTCCCTCCTTTACCCAGATCACACACACATCCCTTCAATAATTTTGGCATCCACCAACCCTTGTTCTCTGTGATATCCTCGAAAAGGCAGGAGCAAGAAAGGAGCATTTCATCTCCTTCAACTTAAACATCTTCACCTTTTCACAACAATTACATCATCATAACCATCAAACTTAGCATCATTATCATCACTGAATCATCTCAGAATCATCACCATCTTCATCTTTGTAACACCCCCAAATTTATTGTTTAGCGGAAGCAAGATTTGGGTGTTACTAATCAATAACAAAGCACAGAGATTAATAATGAACGACCACTACATGCGTCGTTTTACATTGATATTGATAAAATAAAATAAAAGTTTACATCAAAATATTGTCCATTAGCTCAGTTTAAAATTGAGAGATTTAAGTACATAATTAATCTATACAAAATATAATAATGCAGCTAAAATCTCTGATTGTTTGCATGCTGACTCGAGCTAATAAATCTTGATTGAGCAGTCCAACCTACTGCTGGTCACCTGTGATACATGCTAAAATGGGTCAGCGAAACGCTGGTGAGCTCACAGGTTTGTATATCAATATATATTTGTATGAACCGCAAGATTTTATAATTGAATTTAAAATGCAATTAAGCAAAATAAAAGTTATACAACCATGAGCACATAGTCTGAGCTTAACTTGAGTGTCAGGTCCAATTAAGGAAACCTAACTGAGTTGCCTCCTACGAGTGCCTAATCCACACTCGTCTTCCCAAATGCTAATACGTCCGTTTGACCAGTTAGTGCGTGCTAACCCGGACGAGGATTGTCAATCCTATATGATATCATATACTAACATTCACGCTACAGATGTATTACCAGACTATGCTATGGAGGGCTTTAGTGATTAGTTGAAAACAACTCATGTAGTATTTGATTGATTGGTACTTGCGTTCAACTTGTAAAATAAAATGAGCAATAATATCACACCCCTGATTGAAAAAGCAGTAAAATAGGGGCCATGAGACTCACCTGAGCCTTGAGTGTTTATTAAAATAAACTTGAATTGATTAGCTGTGAATTGATGTCCGAAGACTTGTAACCTGTCGGGCGTTCAAAACGCATAATGTTATATGAGTGAGTAGATGTCTCAACAAACCATCTATGTTTGTTGTCCAACAATTTGTTATGTCCAAATGTTTGATTGTTCAACTTTGTTTATCAAAAACTTGTACTTCAGTTGGAGATGTTGGTGCTTGCCAGCACTTGATGGCCTCAATTTTTGATGGATCGACATGGATTCCTTGACTATTAACAACATGTCCAAGGAATTGAACGGATTGTATCCAGAACTCACACTTGGAGAATTTGGCATATAGCTCCTCGTGTCTGAGTAGTTCTAGAATGATTTTGAGGTGTTGCGCGTGTTCTTGTTCGCTTCGCGAGTATATGAGAATGTCGTCAATGAAGACAATGACAAACTTATCGAGATACGGTTTGCACACCCGATTCATAAGATCCATGAATACAGCCGGTGCATTAGTTAGGCCGAATGGCATTACTTGAAATTCATAATGCCCGTAACGAGTTCGGAAAGCAGTTTTTGGGATATCAATGTCGCGAACTCGAAGTTGATGGTAACCTGACCGAAGATCGATCTTTGAATAAATACTTGACCCTTGTAGTTGGTCAAACAAGTCATCAATACGAGGAAGTGGATAACGGTTCTTGACGGATAGTTTGTTCAACTCACGATAATCGATGCACATTCGGAAAGAACCGTCTTTCTTTTTGACAAATAGGACCGGAGCTCCCCAAGGTGAAGAACTCGGTCGAATGAATCCTCTATCCAGGAGTTCCTGTAATTGGGTGGACAGTTCCTGAAGTTCGGATGGGGCTAATCGGTATGGTGCTCGGGCCACGGGTGTAGCACCTGGCACGAGATCGATTGAGAACTCAACCTGTCTTGGCGGTGGCAGACCAGGCAGTTCTTCGGGAAAGACTTCTGGGAAGTCTCGAACGATGGGTACATCCTCAAGTCGCTTCTCCCCCGACTTTTTCTCCATGATGTGTGCGAGGATTGCTGGATAACCTTTTCTCAGGAATTTCCGAGTTTTTAAGCAAGATATGACGTTTAGTCTCGTCCCACCGGTCTCCCCCTGTATGACCAAGGTTCTACCGACGGCGAGAGGAATACGAACGAGTTTATCATAACAAATGATTTCAGCGCGATGTTTGGACAACCAGTCCATTCCAATGATGACGTCGAAACTTCCAATTTCAACAGGCATAAGATCGATTGAAAAGATTTCGTTGGCTAGGTTTAAAGTGCAATTAGGTATCACACTATTGGTTTCTATGAGTTTACCATTTGCAAGTTCTACGGTGTACTTAACATCTAAGGCAATTGGGGTGATGTCAAGTAGTGGGCAAAACTCATCAGAAATAAAGCTTCTATCGGCACCAGTATCAAATAGAATAGAAGCAGTTAAGTTGTTGAGGAGGAACATACCCGTGACCACATTCGGGTCCTGACGGGCATCCCCAGAATTGAGTACAAACGCTCTTCCCCTTGCGTTGTTGTTGTTGTTGTTGTTGTTGCCCTTGTTCTTGTTTTTAGGACATTCGTTCTTGAAGTGTCCTGTTTCTCCACACCCAAAGCAGGATTTGGGTTGGTTGGAATTGTTGCGAGAGGTGTTGTTGTTGGATTTGGGGGCTCGGCAATCCCGGGTCAAGTGCCCGTACCTCCTGCAGTTGTTGCAGGGAGTACTGCATGGACCATCGTGGTGGTAGTTACACTTGGAACAATATGGCTTGTCCCCAGTGTAAGCACGTTTGGTTTCAGAATTGGTATTGTAAACTTGGATGGTGTTTGATTTCTTGTTCTGGTTGTTTTGGTGTTCGGAAGGTTTGCGTTTGTTGTTGTTGGAGGAGGATGTATTGGATTTCTCACGGCTGATAACCATTGCCATGAGTTCATGTGCTAGCCGGATAGCACTTTCAGTAGTGGTTGGCTTGGATGAAGCGACGTTCCCTTGGATATTTTCCGGGAGGCCGCGGATGTATCTTTTGATGCTCTTCTCCTCCGGATCAACCAAACCCGGGCATAACAGCGCAAATTGCTGGAATTTGGTGGTATATCCAGCAATGTCAGTTCCTTGCACAGTTAGGTGCCAGAACTCTTCTTCCAACCGATGTAGTTCTTCTTCAGGGCAGTATTTTTCCCTTAGCTTCTTCTTCAATTCAGCCCAGGGAAGTTGGTTTGCTATTTCGATGCCTACAGAGTTTGCGTGGGTGTTCCACCACGTGAGTGCACCTTCTTGAAAGGTGTAAGCAGAGAATTTGACCTTGTTTTCCTCAGCACAGTTGCAGAGGTTGAAGACGGATTCCATACGTTCAATCCATCGGATCAGACCAATGGCACCTTCCGTGCCTTTGAAGTAAAGTGGTTTGCGGCTGAGAAAATCCTTGTAGGAACAAGGCTTGATGACAGGAGTATTAACTGGGGTTTCGTCATTGTTTCGTGAGTTTCGGGGTGAATCCCGAGCAGCCAAAGCATCAGCCACAGCTCGAGATACAACAGCAACAAGTTCAGCATCACTGTAACTTTTCCTCTTCGGCGGCATGATTCTTCAAGAAAGAATGAGCGGTACATAAGAAATTGCACCAGGATGATAATTACGATAGATGTATATATGTAAGAAGGGTAATATACAACATCACAGAGTAACAATCATATTGTAGAAATAACGAAAGAAATTGTCAATTCATAATACGAAGTCAAACGATTACAGACAATTTCTAGCTAGGGGTTTCAAAAGTTATAGACTTAGAAGTTTTACAAAAGTACCGGGAATTATTACATCCAGTCGAATTACATAGGTCCTATGAAAGCATAATAAAGTACAGGTTCAGCCTAAGCTAATCCTGACGTAGATTGAGTTGTGGCAGTAGTGTGGTGAGACGGTCCACAGATTCTGCAAGTCTGCTAACCAGGCGGAGGGCATCCTCGGTTTCCCTTAGACGTGTCTCACACTGGTTCAGCCTTGATTGTAGGACAGAAATTTCGTTTCGGTTGCCAATCACTTGATTGTGGACAACCTCCATGGTTTCGACGGTTTCACCCAGACGATTGTCAAGGGTGTTCACGTGGTTGATTGTATGTTCGTGATCCTCGGAGACTTGATTGATGCGTTCAAGTGATGTGAGTCTCCAGTTTTTGTTGGTTTCTTGGAGTTCGATATCCATAGTATCAAGTCGTTGTTCGTGTCGGTGTAGCCTAGTGGCTAAGTCCGACAAAGTGAAATGAATGGGGTATGGGTCAGCTCGAGGCAACCTGGGGTTCCTCCTAGTTACCCTTGGATTACGCGATCCATACGGATGAGAGCGTGATGAATTGGGTGTTGTGTTTGCCATTCTGAGACAAAGCGTTAGAAAAAGTGAGGCCTATATTCATATAATACATATATAATATAGCCTAAGATATTGAGTCGTGAGAGAGGCCTATCTATGTATATATATATATCACATAATAGCCTAAAGTGTCTAACACAGACATATTTGAGTCCCGGTTCTCTCGAGGTTAGAGTCAACTAGTGTATCCTGTTCAGTCATGACTCCTTTCAGATCTCACATCATATTCTTTTAATTATACATAGTTGATCAGGCTATGTTAAATTAAACCAATATCATGCAATCACTGAACCTAATCATACTTAATAAGGAATACTGCCTAATGGTCATAGTCTAGGTCCACTAAATGCAACCTAGTTCACTATAACCTTAGGCTCTGATACCAATCTGTAACACCCCCAAATTTATTGTTTAGCGGAAGCAAGATTTGGGTGTTACTAATCAATAACAAAGCACAGAGATTAATAATGAACGACCACTACATGCGTCGTTTTACATTGATATTGATAAAATAAAATAAAAGTTTACATCAAAATATTGTCCATTAGCTCAGTTTAAAATTGAGAGATTTAAGTACATAATTAATCTATACAAAATATAATAATGCAGCTAAAATCTCTGATTGTTTGCATGCTGACTCGAGCTAATAAATCTTGATTGAGCAGTCCAACCTACTGCTGGTCACCTGTGATACATGCTAAAATGGGTCAGCGAAACGCTGGTGAGCTCACAGGTTTGTATATCAATATATATTTGTATGAACCGCAAGATTTTATAATTGAATTTAAAATGCAATTAAGCAAAATAAAAGTTATACAGCCATGAGCACATAGTCTGAGCTTAACTTGAGTGTCAGGTCCAATTAAGGAAACCTAACTGAGTTGCCTCCTACGAGTGCCTAATCCACACTCGTCTTCCCAAATGCTAATACGTCCGTTTGACCAGTTAGTGCGTGCTAACCCGGACGAGGATTGTCAATCCTATATGATATCATATACTAACATTCACGCTACAGATGTATTACCAGACTATGCTATGGAGGGCTTTAGTGATTAGTTGAAAACAACTCATGTAGTATTTGATTGATTGGTACTTGCGTTCAACTTGTAAAATAAAATGAGCAATAATATCACACCCCTGATTGAAAAAGCAGTAAAATAGGGGCCATGAGACTCACCTGAGCCTTGAGTGTTTATTAAAATAAACTTGAATTGATTAGCTGTGAATTGATGTCCGAAGACTTGTAACCTGTCGGGCGTTCAAAACGCATAATGTTATATGAGTGAGTAGATGTCTCAACAAACCATCTATGTTTGTTGTCCAACAATTTGTTATGTCCAAATGTTTGATTGTTCAACTTTGTTTATCAAAAACTTGTACGACCCGTTGGTGAAAGTTTGTAATAATAATTCTTTAAGACATTATTATTAAGTTTGTGTCATCATATATATTGTTACAGTATGTATCATGTGTGTTTATAAGTTGTTATCCATGTTCAATACTTGGTGAAAACAAGTCCCATAAATTCTGTTTTTAGCGACACTAGTAGCGTCACTAGTGTCAGTGTCGCAAGTCATGCGACACTAGAGTAAGTGTCGCAGTGTATGCGAGTGTCGCAGGTCATGCGACACTAAGGTCAATATCACAGTGAGTTTATGCGACACTCGGGTCAGTGTCGCATTAAGGTCAGTGTCGCAGTGAGGTTATGCGACATTAGGGTCAGTGTCGCATGTTCAAACAAATTTTCAATAAGTAGCGACACTATTAGCGACACTATGGTAGTGTCGCAGGTAGTGTCGCAGTTAGTGTCGCAGGTCATGCGACACTAGCGTCTGGCCAAATTTCTATTTTTAGCCCAAGTGTATCCAAGTGTCGGTTTTCGTTCGGGAAACTTTCTAAAATTAGTTTTTGGTCCAAGTTACTTAATTAAGTCAACCAAACCCATTTTTGTTACCACTTTCCAAAAATAGTAAGTTTTTCGAAAACAAGCCAATTTTGTTGACTTGGTCAAACTTACTCGGTTTGACCCGAAACTTTCACCCAACCCAAATATCAGTTTATAGAGTCTAAATAAATTGTCGGTTTGTGTCCAAGTTCACCAAGAGTGTCGATTCTTATAAAAGTTCCAAATATTTAAGATTTCACATTTCGACTTTTTGTCGGTTTATTCCACCATGTGTCTAACATATTTCTGGTCCTAACCAAGTCTCACCAATTTTTCTAACTGATCTTCTATGTGTTTAGGATCTAACATATATTTTTCCAAGAGTCTTAAGTCCATGATCATAGAGAAACAATTTAATTAGTCATACATAGTTCAGTTTCTGCTTTTAGTCAGGTCAGTCCAAAAGATTGATAAATAGAGAAAAATACGTTCGGATCTGGTAAAAACGTAAAACATAAAAGTTGTAGATCTTTTCAATACGCAAATTTTAAAAAAAAATGCATCTTCTAACTCTTCTTAGAACTCAAGTTATGACATTTTTAGTAATCTGTGTTTTTCTGGACAGATTGTGTATCTTTTGTGAAAAGTTCATAAAAACGTATTTCAAGTTTATATTTGGACATAATCTTGTTAGGTGAGCTTTATAACATATAAATAAACAATATGAAAGTAAGAAAGAGTTTCCTTACAAAGATTTTAATGGAAATGAGATGAGGAGAAAGAGTAGTTGTTGTTGAGCTTGTGTTCTTTGTAAAATAGTGACTTTGATGGTGGTGGTGCTATGGTAGTTTATGGTGGTTGTGGTGGTGGTGAAATGGCTGAGTTTTCTCTGGAGTTTTTGAGAGAGAATTGATAGAGAGAAGGTGGAGAAAGTGTGAGTAAATGAGTTAGTGGAAGTGTTCTTGCATGTTGAATGTATGGAGGCATATGTGAGTGGTGTGCATGAGAGTTTAGAGGGTGAAATGGGAGGTGGTGCATGTGGCACATGGGGGGCATGGGGGGGCCGGCCTAGGGGGCCCACACAAGGGTATTTTGGTCATTTTCTTGTTCCCAATTTAATTTGTGACGTTTTAGGTTCGTTTACTCGTTCGGTTTGGTGTTAAACGTTTATTACGCGTTTTTAAGTAACGATTTAAATTTCAATACTTTCACTTGAAGTGTTCTTTCTAAATACTTGGAAAAACATTTATATAGATGATTCGTGAATCTAGGGATCTCAATTGTTCGTTGTACGGATTTTAAATCATGTAACTGTTGTTTGTACGATACGAATTGATTACAAAGTATTATTATCAAGATAATATTTTGGGAAAGATAGTGTTATTAAATAATGTTATATTATTTAATAAAATTGTTTCACCAACGTCCGTATTTAATTGAATCGAAATATCTTCGATTTGAAACTTGTACGATTTAATCAAATCGCATAATTGTATATATTCATCAATATAAAATTTGATACATTAATTAGCCTAACACAGAACTAATTACATGTATTAACTATTGATTAGGCACTAATTACTAGCCCTAATTTGACGGGTGTCACATTCTCCCCCTGTTAGGAGAATTTCGTCCCGAAATTTAGTTTGAAGTCGTGTTTGAAGTAGCGTCAGCAAATAACTGAGGATACTTGAGTCGCATCTGGTCCTCCCGCTCCCAGGTGAATTCCGGCCCACGCCGCGATTTCCACCTGACTTTGACAATGGGAATACGACTTTGTTTGAGTTGTTTGACCTCACGGTCCATGATTTCGGCGGGTTCTTCAACAAAATGAAGCTTGTCGTCAATACGAATTTCATCGAGTGGAATGATAAGTGTCTCATCAGACAGACACTTCTTTAAATTTGAAATGTGAAAAGTGGGATGCACACTGCTGAGCTCGGATGGCAGCTGCAATCGATATGCCACTGGACCTACCCTCTCGAGGATCTCGAATGGTCCAATGTATCTGGGATTTAATTTCCCGCGTTTACCGAATCGGATAACACCTTTCCAAGGTGAAACCTTGAGTAGTACTCGATCCCCAACCTGGAATTCGAGTGGTTTGCGTCTCACGTCAGCATAACTTTTCTGACGATCACGTGCGGCTTTGAGTTTGTTTTGAATCTCGAAGATTTTCTCGGTTGTTTCGTGAATGATCTCAGGACCAGTGAGTTGACTGTCTCCCACTTCGGTCCAACAGATAGGTGATCGGCACTTACGACCGTAGAGTGCCTCGAAAGGTGCAGCCTTAATGCTGGTGTGATAGCTGTTGTTGTACGAAAACTCGCACAATGGTAGATGTTTTTCCCAATTTACACCGAAATCAACTACGCAGGCTCGTAGCATGTCTTCCAGTGTTTGAATGGTCCGTTCACTTTGGCCGTCGGTTTGAGGATGGTATGCGGTACTCATATCAAGACGGGTACCCAATGATTTTTGAAGTGATTGCCAAAAGTGAGATGTGAAGCGACTATCCCTATCAGAGATAATTGAGATTGGAACACCGTGTCGAGAAACAACCTCTTTGATGTAGATTTGTGTGAGGCGTTCCATTTTGTCGGTTTCCTTGATTGCCAGAAAATGGGCAGATTTTGTGAGACGATCGACGATCACCCAAATGGTATCGTAACCGCTCGATGACTTTGGTAGTTTGGTTATGAAATCTATGGAAATTTGTTCCCATTTCCATTCAGGAATACTGGGTTGTTGGAGTAAACCAGAAGGTTTTTGATATTCGACTTTGACTTTTGAGCAAGTGAGGCACTTGCTTACGTATGTAGCAATTTCAGCTTTCATATTCGGCCACCAATAGAATTCCTTGATGCCATGATACATTTTGTCGGAACTAGGATGGATAGAATATTTAGACTTGTGAGCTTCATCCATCACCAAGTCTCGTAGATTTCCAAAACTGGGTAACCAGATTCGGTTTGAGAAATACCTAATCCCGTTAGGTTTGATTTCTAATTGTTTGTCCATGCCTCGCAAGGCTTCGTTTTTGATGTTATCGGGTTTCAGAGCTTCGAGTTGAGCAGTGAGAATCTGAATGTTTAGATCATTGTGAATAGTCATGCTGAGGGCTTGGACTCGAAGTGGTTTCGTTCGTTCTTTTCGACTGAGGGCATCGGCAACAACATTTGCTTTGCCCGGATGGTATTTGATCTCACAATCGTAGTCGGTAAGTAATTCGACCCACCGACGTTGTCTCATGTTGAGATCCTTCTGATCGAATATGTGTTGGAGACTTTTGTGGTCGGTAAAGATTGTGCACTTAGTGCCATAGAGGTAATGTCTCCAGATTTTGAGGGCAAAGACGACAGCTCCTAGTTCGAGATCGTGGGTGGTGTAGTTCTTTTCATGAATTTTGAGCTGTCGCGAAGCATACGCAATAACTTTGTCTCGTTGCATCAGCACGCAACCGAGACCTTGATGAGAAGCATCGCAGTATACTACGAAGTCATCGGTGCCTTCGGGTAAGGATAGAATTGGAGCACTGCAAAGCTTTTGTTTTAGAAGTTGAAATGCTGACTCTTGTTTATTAGTCCAATCGAACTTTTTGTCTTTTTGAGTCAGGGTTGTGAGTGGTTGAGCTATTTTTGAGAAATTTTCAATGAATCGCCGATAGTATCCGGCAAGACCCAGGAATTGACGTACTTCAGTTGGAGATGTTGGTGCTTGCCAGCACTTGATGGCCTCAATTTTTGATGGATCGACATGGATTCCTTGACTATTAACAACATGTCCAAGGAATTGAACGGATTGTATCCAGAACTCACACTTGGAGAATTTGGCATATAGCTCCTCGTGTCTGAGTAGTTCTAGAATGATTTTGAGGTGTTGCGCGTGTTCTTGTTCGCTTCGCGAGTATATGAGAATGTCGTCAATGAAGACAATGACAAACTTGTCGAGATACGGTTTGCACACCCGATTCATAAGATCCATGAATACAGCCGGTGCATTAGTTAGGCCGAATGGCATTACTTGAAATTCATAATGCCCGTAACGAGTTCGGAAAGCAGTTTTTGGGATATCAATGTCGCGAACTCGAAGTTGATGGTAACCTGACCGAAGATCGATCTTTGAATAAATACTTGACCCTTGTAGTTGGTCAAACAAGTCATCAATACGAGGAAGTGGATAACGGTTCTTGACGGTTAGTTTGTTCAACTCACGATAATCGATGCACATTCGGAAAGAACCGTCTTTCTTTTTGACAAATAGGACCGCAGCTCCCCAAGGTGAAGAACTCGGTCGAATGAATCCTCTATCCAGGAGTTCCTGTAATTGGGTGGACAGTTCCTGAAGTTCGGATGGGGCTAATCGGTATGGTGCTCGGGCCACGGGTGTAGCACCTGGCACGAGATCGATTGAGAACTCAACCTGTCTTGGCGGTGGCAGACCAGGCAGTTCTTCGGGAAAGACTTCTGGGAAGTCTCGAACGATGGGTACATCCTCAAGTCGCTTCTCCCCCGACTTTTTCTCCATGATGTGTGCGAGGATTGCTGGATAACCTTTTCTCAGGAATTTCCGAGTTTTTAAGCAAGATATGACGTTTAGTCTCGTCCCACCGGTCTCCCCCTGTATGACCAAGGTTCTACCGACGGCGAGAGGAATACGAACGAGTTTATCATAACAAATGATTTCAGCGTGATGTTTGGACAACCAGTCCATTCCAATGATGACGTCGAAACTTCCAATTTCAACAGGCATAAGATCGATTGAAAAGATTTCGTTGGCTAGGTTTAAAGTGCAATTAGGTATCACACTATTGGTTTCTATGAGTTTACCATTTGCAAGTTCTACGGTGTACTTAACATCTAAGGCAATTGGGGTGATGTCAAGTAGTGGGCAAAACTCATCAGAAATAAAGCTTCTATCGGCACCAGTATCAAATAGAATAGAAGCAGTTAAGTTGTTGAGGAGGAACATACCCGTGACCACATTCGGGTCCTGACGGGCATCCCCAGAATTGAGTACAAACGCTCTTCCCCTTGCGTTGTTGTTGTTGTTGTTGTTGTTGCCCTTGTTCTTGTTTTTAGGACATTCGTTCTTGAAGTGTCCTGTTTCTCCACACCCAAAGCAGGATTTGGGTTGGTTGGAATTGTTGCGAGAGGTGTTGTTGTTGGATTTGGGGGCTCGGCAATCCCGGGTCAAGTGCCCGTACCTCCTGCAGTTGTTGCAGGGAGTACTGCATGGACCATCGTGGTGGTAGTTACACTTGGAACAATATGGCTTGTCCCCAGTGTAAGCACGTTTGGTTTCAGAATTGGTATTGTAAACTTGGATGGTGTTTGATTTCTTGTTCTGGTTGTTTTGGTGTTCGGAAGGTTTGCGTTTGTTGTTGTTGGAGGAGGATGTATTGGATTTCTCACGGCTGATAACCATTGCCATGAGTTCATGTGCTAGCCGGATAGCACTTTCAGTAGTGGTTGGCTTGGATGAAGCGACGTTCCCTTGGATATTTTCCGGGAGGCCGCGGATGTATCTTTTGATGCTCTTCTCCTCCGGATCAACCAAACCCGGGCATAACAGCGCAAATTGCTGGAATTTGGTGGTATATCCAGCAATGTCAGTTCCTTGCACAGTTAGGTGCCAGAACTCTTCTTCCAACCGATGTAGTTCTTCTTCAGGGCAGTATTTTTCCCTTAGCTTCTTCTTCAATTCAGCCCAGGGAAGTTGGTTTGCTATTTCGATGCCTACAGAGTTTGCGTGGGTGTTCCACCACGTGAGTGCACCTTCTTGAAAGGTGTAAGCAGAGAATTTGACCTTGTTTTCCTCAGCACAGTTGCAGAGGTTGAAGACGGATTCCATACGTTCAATCCATCGGATCAGACCAATGGCACCTTCCGTGCCTTTGAAGTAAAGTGGTTTGCAGCTGAGAAAATCCTTGTAGGAACAAGGCTTGATGACAGGAGTATTAACTGGGGTTTCGTCATTGTTTCGTGAGTTTCGGGGTGAATCCCGAGCAGCCAAAGCATCAGCCACAGCTCGAGATACAACAGCAACAAGTTCAGCATCACTGTAACTTTTCCTCTTCGGCGGCATGATTCTTCAAGAAAGAATGAGCGGTACATAAGAAATTGCACCAGGATGATAATTACGATAGATGTATATATGTAAGAAGGGTAATATACAACATCACAGAGTAACAATCATATTGTAGAAATAACGAAAGAAATTGTCAATTCATAATACGAAGTCAAACGATTACAGACAATTTCTAGCTAGGGGTTTCAAAAGTTATAGACTTAGAAGTTTTACAAAAGTACCGGGAATTATTACATCCAGTCGAATTACATAGGTCCTATGAAAGCATAATAAAGTACAGGTTCAGCCTAAGCTAATCCTGACGTAGATTGAGTTGTGGCAGTAGTGTGGTGAGACGGTCCACAGATTCTGCAAGTCTGCTAACCAGGCGGAGGGCATCCTCGGTTTCCCTTAGACGTGTCTCACACTGGTTCAGCCTTGATTGTAGGACAGAAATTTCGTTTCGGTTGCCAATCACTTGATTGTGGACAACCTCCATGGTTTCGACGGTTTCACCCAGACGATTGTCAAGGGTGTTCACGTGGTTGATTGTATGTTCGTGATCCTCGGAGACTTGATTGATGCGTTCAAGTGATGTGAGTCTCCAGTTTTTGTTGGTTTCTTGGAGTTCGATATCCATAGTATCAAGTCGTTGTTCGTGTCGGTGTAGCCTAGTGGCTAAGTCCGACAAAGTGAAATGAATGGGGTATGGGTCAGCTCGAGGCAACCTGGGGTTCCTCCTAGTTACCCTTGGATTACGCGATCCATACGGATGAGAGCGTGATGAATTGGGTGTTGTGTTTGCCATTCTGAGACAAAGCGTTAGAAAAAGTGAGGCCTATATTCATATAATACATATATAATATAGCCTAAGATATTGAGTCGTGAGAGAGGCCTATCTATGTATATATATATATCACATAATAGCCTAAAGTGTCTAACACAGACATATTTGAGTCCCGGTTCTCTCGAGGTCAGAGTCAACTAGTGTATCCTGTTCAGTCATGACTCCTTTCAGATCTCACATCATATTCTTTTAATTATACATAGTTGATCAGGCTATGTTAAATTAAACCAATATCATGCAATCACTGAACCTAATCATACTTAATAAGGAATACTGCCTAATGGTCATAGTCTAGGTCCACTAAATGCAACCTAGTTCACTATAACCTTAGGCTCTGATACCAATCTGTAACACCCCCAAATTTATTGTTTAGCGGAAGCAAGATTTGGGTGTTACTAATCAATAACAAAGCACAGAGATTAATAATGAACGACCACTACATGCGTCGTTTTACATTGATATTGATAAAATAAAATAAAAGTTTACATCAAAATATTGTCCATTAGCTCAGTTTAAAATTGAGAGATTTAAGTACATAATTAATCTATACAAAATATAATAATGCAGCTAAAATCTCTGATTGTTTGCATGCTGACTCGAGCTAATAAATCTTGATTGAGCAGTCCAACCTACTGCTGGTCACCTGTGATACATGCTAAAATGGGTCAGCGAAACGCTGGTGAGCTCACAGGTTTGTATATCAATATATATTTGTATGAACCGCAAGATTTTATAATTGAATTTAAAATGCAATTAAGCAAAATAAAAGTTATACAGCCATGAGCACATAGTCTGAGCTTAACTTGAGTGTCAGGTCCAATTAAGGAAACCTAACTGAGTTGCCTCCTACGAGTGCCTAATCCACACTCGTCTTCCCAAATGCTAATACGTCCGTTTGACCAGTTAGTGCGTGCTAACCCGGACGAGGATTGTCAATCCTATATGATATCATATACTAACATTCACGCTACAGATGTATTACCAGACTATGCTATGGAGGGCTTTAGTGATTAGTTGAAAACAACTCATGTAGTATTTGATTGATTGGTACTTGCGTTCAACTTGTAAAATAAAATGAGCAATAATATCACACCCCTGATTGAAAAAGCAGTAAAATAGGGGCCATGAGACTCACCTGAGCCTTGAGTGTTTATTAAAATAAACTTGAATTGATTAGCTGTGAATTGATGTCCGAAGACTTGTAACCTGTCGGGCGTTCAAAACGCATAATGTTATATGAGTGAGTAGATGTCTCAACAAACCATCTATGTTTGTTGTCCAACAATTTGTTATGTCCAAATGTTTGATTGTTCAACTTTGTTTATCAAAAACTTGTACGACCCGTTGGTGAAAGTTTGTAATAATAATTCTTTAAGACATTATTATTAAGTTTGTGTCATCATATATATTGTTACAGTATGTATCATGTGTGTTTATAAGTTGTTATCCATGTTCAATACTTGGTGAAAACAAGTCCCATAAATTCTGTTTTTAGCGACACTAGTAGCGTCACTAGTGTCAGTGTCGCAAGTCATGCGACACTAGAGTAAGTGTCGCAGTGTATGCGAGTGTCGCAGGTCATGCGACACTAAGGTCAATATCACAGTGAGTTTATGCGACACTCGGGTCAGTGTCGCATTAAGGTCAGTGTCGCAGTGAGGTTATGCGACATTAGGGTCAGTGTCGCATGTTCAAACAAATTTTCAATAAGTAGCGACACTATTAGCGACACTATGGTAGTGTCGCAGGTAGTGTCGCAGTTAGTGTCGCAGGTCATGCGACACTAGCGTCTGGCCAAATTTCTATTTTTAGCCCAAGTGTATCCAAGTGTCGGTTTTCGTTCGGGAAACTTTCTAAAATTAGTTTTTGGTCCAAGTTACTTAATTAAGTCAACCAAACCCATTTTTGTTACCACTTTCCAAAAATAGTAAGTTTTTCGAAAACAAGCCAATTTTGTTGACTTGGTCAAACTTACTCGGTTTGACCCGAAACTTTCACCCAACCCAAATATCAGTTTATAGAGTCTAAATAAATTGTCGGTTTGTGTCCAAGTTCACCAAGAGTGTCGATTCTTATAAAAGTTCCAAATATTTAAGATTTCACATTTCGACTTTTTGTCGGTTTATTCCACCATGTGTCTAACATATTTCTGGTCCTAACCAAGTCTCACCAATTTTTCTAACTGATCTTCTATGTGTTTAGGATCTAACATATATTTTTCCAAGAGTCTTAAGTCCATGATCATAGAGAAACAATTTAATTAGTCATACATAGTTCAGTTTCTGCTTTTAGTCAGGTCAGTCCCAAAGATTGATAAATAGAGAAAAATACGTTCGGATCTGGTAAAAACGTAAAACATAAAAGTTGTAGATCTTTTCAATACGCAAATTTTAAAAAAAAATGCATCTTCTAAATCTTCTTAGAACTCAAGTTATGACATTTTTAGTAATCTGTGTTTTTCTGGACAGATTGTGTATCTTTTGTGAAAAGTTCATAAAAACGTATTTCAAGTTTATATTTGGACATAATCTTGTTAGGTGAGCTTTATAACATATAAATAAACAATATGAAAGTAAGAAAGAGTTTCCTTACAAAGATTTTAATGGAAATGAGATGAGGAGAAAGAGTAGTTGTTGTTGAGCTTGTGTTCTTTGTAAAATAGTGACTTTGATGGTGGTGGTGCTATGGTAGTTTATGGTGGTTGTGGTGGTGGTGAAATGGCTGAGTTTTCTCTGGAGTTTTTGAGAGAGAATTGATAGAGAGAAGGTGGAGAAAGTGTGAGTAAATGAGTTAGTGGAAGTGTTCTTGCATGTTGAATGTATGGAGGCATATGTGAGTGGTGTGCATGAGAGTTTAGAGGGTGAAATGGGAGGTGGTGCATGTGGCACATGGAGGGCATGGGGGGCCGGCCTAGGGGGCCCACACAAGGGTATTTTGGTCATTTTCTTGTTCCCAATTTAATTTGTGACGTTTTAGGTTCGTTTACTCGTTCGGTTTGGTATTAAACGTTTATTACGCGTTTTTAAGTAACGATTTAAATTTCAATACTTTCACTTGAAGTGTTCTTTCTAAATACTTGGAAAAACATTTATATAGATGATTCGTTAATCTAGGGATCTCGATTGTTCGTTGTACGGATTTTAAATCACGTAACTGTTGTTTGTACGATACGAATTGATTACAAAGTATTATTATCAAGATAATATTTTGGGAAAGATAGTGTTATTAAATAATGTTATATTATTTAATAAAATTGTTTCACCAACGTCCGTATTTAATTGAATCGAAATACCTTCGATTTGAAACTTGTACGATTTAATCAAATCGCATAATTGTATATATTCATCAATATAAAATTTGATACATTAATTAGCCTAACACAGAACTAATTACATGTATTAACTATTGATTAGGCACTAATTACTAGCCCTAATTTGACGGGTGTCACAATCTTGAACCCATTGTGAGGATTTTACCATTTTTATTTTATTTATATAAATTCTTTAATTTATGAAATTTGATTGATGATTATAGTAATAATTGTTGTTAAAACTTGTTATAATAGGTGTATATATCATATTATGTTGATTTAACAAGTTAAAAATGAAATTTAAAACAATTATTATGGATATGAATGAGTACTTTGTGATGAGTAGCAAGAAAGAAACCAAGCTTTGTTTACTGTGTAACACTTAAAAATAAATACTAGCAAAATGATTTAGTAATGTATTTTGGGCCATATCAATTGGGCCACAACTATTGGGCCTCGTTAGTGGGTCAAACTATTTGGACTTATTATTGGACCGAATGAATTGGGCCAAAGCCCATTGGGTCGTGTGATTATATAACGCAAATTTAAAACTAGTTTATATCTATATAGAAACGATCATTTTGATATATATATATTTGCGAATTACAACAAACTTATATAAATACGAACGATTATAATTTATATATAATGGACATATGATGATCGTATTATGTTTGTACAAAAATGACAACTTATACTTATATATATATAGATACGACATTTTGACAAAGTGTAGTTATTTATATATATACAATTGAATGAGGTTATTTTTATAACAAACGTATTTATGTTTTAAACTTAAACGACGACGATAAAACTATATATGTATATACGCGACATTAATAATAAGGTATACATATAAACGACGACGACAAATAATATATATATATTCAACTAATAAGTATATGAAAATATATACTTATACGCAATGATTATTTCAACGCAAATGTCACCAACAACTAAAATGTTATAAACATTCCCACTCAACAATTAGTCCATACACTCATTTAAAGTATACTTAATCGTGTCTAGGTATTTGAGAGGCACACCTGGACTACTGCGTGTTATTTGCTGAAGACTTGCTACACATGAGTTCACAGCCCCTATCTTTTACTTGTTTTAAATGCTTTTAATACCAGGGGTGGAAAACATAGAACTATGTGCTATTACATGCTACTTATTTTATATAATTGCTTGACATGCTGTTATATCAAACTGAATTATATAAATGTTATATGCTTTATATTCAACTGTTAACTATATGAAACGTTTTCACAACTTTTTGGGAATAAGACAACAAATCTTGGTACGATCCTAGGTTTACATGAGGTAGTTGTAGTGCACACAAGTTCCAGTGCTTGCAACTTATAACCATTAGCTAGGTGACTCTAGCCACTGAGTATACATATAGTACTATTGATTTGACAAACCTCCCACTGATATAACTCGTTGGTCATTCCAACCACACGACGGCAGTCGTAACGAGGAGTGTATACTTACCGTGTTACTGAGGCAAGAACATCAACTAGTCGTGGTTTGGTTATAGTACTAGGAGTCGTTACTTTAACCTTAAAGGTGTCACTCACCTTAGAGGGATCATAGTCTATATCTCCCACATAACTAAACAACTAAATTACAACTTGATTTGGGAAGGGTATTCCCTGTGACAACTAATAGGACAGGTGTTCCTACACATGATTTCTTTTTAGGAAACGTTTACCTTGATTGGATAAACTTGGTTTCCCGATAAAACAACTTTTATAGGAAATGTTTACTTAACTGTTAAACCTGTGTTTCCTACAGCTATTCATATGGAAATGTTTACTTGATTGTTAACTGTATTTCCTGCAACTATTTGTTAGGAGATGTTTTTGCTTAAACTTGTGTTTCCTAACACATCGACTGAATTGTAGTAAGAATGACATTCTTACAGTAAAATAGGAAATGTTTTCTTTAATAAGAACACTTGTGTTTCCTGCTATACTTATAAATATTATGTTTGTGTATATGAATGATTTATACAAAACTTGGTTTAACTACATTTATACTAAACCTGTGAATTCACTCAACATTCAATGTTGACGGTTTACTATGTTTTTCAGGGAATTAGGACTCAGGTACTTCTGCATGCATAAAGGACGTAGGCAACCCAGACTATTTATGATGCCACTTTTGGGACACTTGGATTTCCTTTGTATTACCAATTCCATTGGTTATACTTACGAAATCCCTCTTTTATAAACTCGTATATTGTAAACTTATGTTGTTCTACAACACCACTACTTGTACGACTTTATAAGTCGTACCCCTTTTGTAATAACGTTTAAACTTATGGCATCTTAAATTAATATGTTCTGTATGATCATATGCTCTGATACATTGAATGCACTATTGTAACGTCAGCACCCCCGCCGTTAAACTATTATAAAAATGCTTCCACTAATTAACTAAAGCTTCCGCTAAACCATTAATAAACACGATTACTGATTTTGGGGGTGTGACAGTTTTCTCATTTGCCTATTTGGTTTAATTATTCACCTTTGACTTGACCCCATATAACAATGCATAGTCACCTGGAATCTCTTCGGTGCCTTCCTTAACATGCGTAGGACAATATTCAGTGGGAGGCGGGACTACAGTATAACCTAGTCCTGTCTTAGTTTTATTATCTGTCCTCTGCTTGTTAAGGATTTCATTGAAGGCAACCGTAGAAAAAGAGGAACCTAGAATCTTATTTTTATAGTTGTCATATTCAACTTTCAAATCAAAGAGTTCCTTTCTTAAAAGTTCTATTTCAGCAAGATAGCTATTAATAGCATCCTGTTGACTAAAAACCTTAGATTTCCTGTTTATAAGCCTCAATTTTCTTATCATACAGTTGTTCATTCGCCTTTAAGTACTTATTTGACTCATTAAGTTTTTCAACCTTTTTTCTTAAGTCTACGTTGTCTTCTTGATAGTACTTTAAAGATTCAGTTAACTTAATGCATGTAATAGAGTTCAAAGGCTCTTCTGGTTCATTGCTTACCTCATTAGAAATATGAGCCATAAGACACTGTTGATACTTGTCAGCATACATGCTCCAGTCTGTGTTGGTAGGCTCAAAGACAACTAGTGCATCAGCTGTCGCTTGCTTTACTTCTTCTTTCTCTGGAGTTCTAGGAGCATCAGGCTTCGTGAAACCCGATGGAGGAACTTTGGGTTTTTCACATTCTCTAGCAAAATGTCCCAAATTCTGACAATTATAACAACGAACATTGCTCTTGTCAAAACCAAAACTGGTTTTGCCATCTCCTTCCAAACTCTTGCGCCCAGTCCGTTGCAAGAATTTTTGAACTCTTCTTGAGATCATGGCAATATTCCAATTTAAATCCATTTGCTCAAGATCATCGTCATCCAATTGAGCATAATCTTCTTTAGCAAGTTCTAATGTAGAATTTGGTTGTGAAACCAAATCCTTGTAGGAGCTAAGAAAAGCTGTATAGATAGCAGCTTGTTCTTGAAAAGCAAGGGAAATTAGAACTTGCTGTTGTGACCCTTGTGAGGGTCCAGAAGCATACACCGGATGATGAGAACCAGTAGGCTACAATGAAGGCTGCAATGGAGAGCTTGTAGAAGAAACGAAGGCTATTCCACCATAATTCTTCCCGGTGTTGACCTTTCCTCCATATAATGTCGGGTCTTGAACAAAACCACCCGATTTACACTCCTTCTTCTTCAACTCCATTGCATGAGCTTGAAGAACGCCAATTAGCTCATCCAAGTTCATTGTTGCTAACTCTTGGCTCTCTTTTAGAAATTGCACTTTAACGTTCCAACTACTAGGTAGAACGTCCAACAGCTTCTTATTTACCTCAATCTGAGGGAAATTGTAACCTCCCTCGGTTATCTCACTAACTAACTGTGAGTATCTTGTAAAAATGCCAGATGTTGTTTCATTAAGAAGAGAATCAAACAAATCATACTGTTTCTTGATTAGTTCTAATTTAGCCTCCTTGTACTTTTGATTTCCACCACATCTCGTCTCAATAGCCTTCCAAAGATCGTATGTTATGTCATGAGTTTTGAATAGGCGTAAGACATCTTTAGTGAGGCACATACAGATGGCCGAATGAGCCTTTCTTTCAATATCATACTCCTTTTTCTCTTCAGGAGACATAGCTTTATAAGTTTTGGATGGAGGGATACCACGATAGTCTCCCTCAGCTACTGGAGCTTCATATCTTTCTCTGAGTGGACCCCAGAGCTCTGGACAGTGGAAATCTACGTATTGTTCAAATCGGTCACGCCAATATGCGTAATCCATATCAGCAGTGAACAGAGGAGGTTTATTATTAGAACCTACATCATGATTTTGTTTAATCATATCCCTGATTCCCCGAATATCTTCTTTATCAGCAGCAACAGCCATTAAAGAATATCCTCAAAATTAGCTCAAAAACAAGAACTTGAAAACTTATTAGTACCAAAGGCGTCACTTGGTAAGTGACGCACTCAAGTGTCGCAACGACTAGCGTTACTTAATAAGTGACGCTATCAAGTGATGTATAAAGTGACTGATGACACTTTAAGCAAGTGTCGCTCAATCTAGCAAGTGACGCACTCAAGTGTCGTACTTGAGTGACGCAATAAATCAAACAGGCGTCACTAGCGGAAGTGACGCAAGAAATCAAACCGGCGTCACTAGCATAAGTGACGCTTGGCAAGCAAGTGACATGCTAAAGTGACGCACGTGAGTGACGATGGATTAAAGTAGACGACACTTGAGTTAAGTGTCGTGTTAACCCCAAATGACGCTCTAAGTGACGCACCAGAGTGTCGGTAAAACCCTAATTTGGACTTACGAAGTGCCGCACTAAGTGACGCGTTCAAGTGACGCAACGAGTGTCGCAGAAACGGCTGTAAAGTCCCAAAAACCCTAAAAGTCAAATTTTCGTAAACCTAACAAAAATTCCTCAAACTCTAACGAACGAAACCTGTAATTAATGATGAAAATCGTCTGGAAAGTACCTAATCAACCCAAAATCGGTGATTATTCTTGATTCTTTATACAAACCAAACCGAAATCAATCTAAAAACGTCTTCAAAGTGCCAATCGAATCACCTAAATGCTCTGATACCAGTTGTGAGTGTCCCTTGTGGTGGATCTAGATGACTGATGACAGTGATTGTAAGGCGGAATCAAACAATCACACGAATAACTCTTAATCACAAACCGAAAAGAAGTAAACGAATCAAATATAAAGTTGTATTGATGATTATAACTGATTAGATTGTTTACAGGGATGTAATTTCGACAAATGGTGCTAGGGTTTCGTCAACCCTAGCCAAAAACCCGTAGGTTCTATTTATACTAAACTAAAATCGGCAGACATGCGTCACTTGGCAAGTGTCGCATGTGGCCGCCTTCATGCGTCACTTACCTAAGTGTCGCTATGCGTCACTTAGGCAAGTGTCGCCTAAACCAAAACATAAGTGTCGCTAGGTACAAAATCTATATTTCTATTAAACGACTAATCGACACTTTACAACTCGATAGACCAACTGACAGACAAACTGATATGCATCAACAACACCTAGTATTGAGGAGGTAGTTTAAATTGAGGATAATACCTGAACAGGAGTATCCTAAGGTTGAAAATGTTGAAGTCAAATCTGAAAAAGTGATTTTGACCAATGAACTTGCTGATGAAGTTCAAACTGAAAAGGGCAAAGAAAAGGTTTTGATTGAGAAATCCCAAACTTTACAGACAACTGTAAAATTTTTGAAAGAAAGTCAATTAATAATAATGATAAAGTTTCTTGTAATAAACCTTCTACTTCAACCATTCAATCTAAAGCAAGCATCCCCTAAAACTTATACACAATGTGCATGTTCTAGAAATGATTTGATATCGCGTAAAAAGATACGTTTTTACTACCGATATCTCTCTCATTCTGGAACAATACTTAGCAAATAGACTCAAATTGTGACATCCGTCACCAAAATTCTATTCTTAAGTTCGTTTCCTATAATCATTTCTCAGTTGTATTCATATACGTGAGTAATGTGGAGAAATAAATTAAGTATTCGTATTTTAATCTATTTGAGAAATTTAATTCTCGTATAGTGTTCAAAAACTCGAATCAATGTTCGTACGCAGTTAGATTAAAAAAAAGTAAAATAATAATAATTATGACTACATGAAAATCGTTTGTGGTTCTATTATTGTTGGTACATCTCAGGTGACCATAAGTTCTAGCCGTATTTACATATTTATATAGTAATTATTGTTTCGTCTTTTAGAAAAAGTAATTAAATAAATATGTATGTTCAAACATTTTATTTAGTGAAACGCTTATGTCTTGGACTGCCTAAACGGGTTTGCAAACACATTGGGTTTGCTGGGCCCGAAACCAATACATATTTATGCATGGTTAAATAGCGAAGAATCAAATGAGCAAAGCCAATAGTCGTAGACAACTAGGCCAGCGAACTTGTGAGCTGCTCCCAGTCCAGCCTGTGAACAAACCCTATGTATTTAAATGACTTACTAGTTCATTTCAGAGGAAGACTTTGGCAAATAAACATTTCAAGCATTTAGTGCAATAATTCCACCGTCCAAAGCAAACTCTCCACCGTCCAAAAGCTATAAACAATTCATTTTGTGGTTTCTTGGTTTCGACGTACAGAAGCAAAGAAAGAACAACAAATATTAATTGTTTTGATAGTGTTCATCGTATAGGTATATAACCATAAACCCTAATCTATAAGTTCCTTTATATTTTCTGAGATTTAAATATCTAAGGGTTGATTTACATATATCATAAATTTAAGGAATTCATGTTGTAAGAATAATGCGTTTTGAAAACCGAAAGTTATATATCGTAAACCGCATATTCATTCTTAGATTTTCGTAGTCATAATCAGACGCTGTTTTTGACCTAGTTACGCTCGTTTTCAGGCTTCTGCCAAAACACAAAAGTTGTAGATCTCGAAATTTTACCAAGATTCTTAAGGTTTCAGCCTCTGAAACGCATTGTGTGATTTTATAAAATTTATTTCGTAAACTGTTGCGGTGTATGACGAATTTTTAGAAAACTTTTGTAAACTTAATTCGGTTTGATCAAACTATTTTCTAATTATTATAGGAATTGTGAATGTAAGATAAGGGTTAGATATTTTCAGAAAGAAAAAGGATATTTTTATATTTGAAATTTGAGTTTATTTATTTTATTTAAAAAGGGTTGTGTTTCGAGTATATTTTAAGAGTTTTCGATTACGAATTTCAAATGTCTTCAACTGGTATTGACTATGGATGAAAAAAATTCATCATTTTATATATGTCAAACATCGATTTTCATTACCAAGTATTATAATTGTGTCATTTTGATTTAGAAGTATTACTTGTTGCAATTTAAACTAAATGAACTAAACAATGTTTGATAATCGATTATTATAATAAGAGGCTAGGATCATAATTATGATAATCAACTAGGCTATTGTATAATAATGATTCTATGTTAATGTGCAATATATTTATTGAACTTAACGTGTTTGTAGGGTGATTTGGTTAGACGAGATATTTGATTTTAGATTTACATACCGGTTTAGTGGACTTATTTGGGAGCGTAATTTGCTTTGCTAATCAAGGTGAGTTTTCGGGGTCCCATTTTCATTTACATGTTTTCAAATTGGGGAAAAAGTATGCTCACATGTTTTATAAATTGTTTTATGCTGTGAAACGTATTCATTTTCATTTTGGATATATGCTTGAAATGTGTGACACTATGTGACTTATATGCATTGGTTGTTGGATTTATTTTTATCAAAGGCCTTACTCTTTCGAGGGTAAGTACCTAATGTGTACTTTTTGTATGCATTGAAGGTCATGATTCAGTTGTTTTTATCAAAGGCCTTACTCTTTCGAGAGTAAGTACCTAATGTATACTTAGGTGTACATTGAAGGTCATTTATGGGTACCTAATGTATACTTAGGTGTACATTGAAGGTCATGAATTGTTTGGTTGGATTATTTCACTTGTGTGCCATTTCTATATGCATTGTCCTAAACTATTATTATCACAGCAAAATGTTTTATCTTGTGGTGTTTGGTTTCAAACCTACGAAACTCACCAACATATTTGTTGACGTTTTTGAGCATATCTTTTCAGGTAGCACTAGTGGAACTAAGGTTGAGGACAAGAAAACATAGTGGACCGTTTAGTTTGCATTAAGTGTTACTTCAAGATACATGAAACATTAGCTTATAGCATTTTGGATGTTTGGAAAGGTGTGTTTTGCCTTAACCATGTTGAACACATTTATTGATTATTTGTAAGACTTCGATTCATTGTTAGAATGTATTCTTGGCATGAACCGCTATTCGTGTTAATAACATCATGACACATTGATCTTTATATTTCATATAGAGTTCCTTATAATGATGTGTTGTGATCCTATCATGGTTGCATTCCGTTGTTTCCGCTTTAGACGGGGTGTGACAGATTGGTACAGAGCCATTGGTTATAGAGAATTAGGTGGATTGACCAAGACTATAACCTAGGACCCTTCATATAGGTGCTATGTTAGGAACTACATGTGCATGAAATTTGGGGTATTTACCTTGAACAATGTATACTTATTTGTTACATAAACGACGTGTCCTCATTCACATTTCGATTCTCGAGCAAGATATGCTCCGTTGGTGTCCTCGATACGTGTCCGCGTACCCGAGGGGGTTATGTAGGCTTAACGGCATGGGATCATTAATGTCATCTATCAATACTATATTGATCATAGTATCATTTCCTTATAAATTTGTGCCACATTTAGAATCGATTCCGTAGGAACAAAGTTGAACATTGTGATATAGGATTTGGTAGTAAATACATATATGAAAGGATACCCTAACAATTATGGTTGCCGACGTAATTGCAAAGGTATCACAACATATATGTTTTTATATGACCATATTCGAATGTCCAATGTGTCATCTTCAAAGTCGCTTGACGACGTAAAAAAATCTCGACTCCATTTGCTTTAAAATCATGACCCTTGGTCATTGGTTTAGCATACACACCTGACACTATCCAAAATTACTTATCTATTCTAAACACGTACGTACTCGAAATCATAGTAAACATGCCACCAATACGTTTTACTCGAAATGCTTATAACGTGACGGGAGCGAAAAGTGAAAAATACAAAATTGTAAATTGTATAGTAAAACATCATTTTAAGATATGGAATCCTTATCGTGCAAATGATAGACGTGGATAATAACTCACTAATAAATAATCATGCAAAACTCTATTAAGTCGTTACTCACTTGAACCAAAATAATTGGCTTACTATCCTTCTAATTCTTTGGGTATAATTACATCTTGACTTTTCTTGGATTCATCTGGTCACGACCACATACACCTACACTTACTATCATGCGATAGTCTTTGTCTTTCAATTCAATGATTCATTCACTAACTTGACTACTTTTACCCCTCACAATGAAATTTTCAAATTCCTTTTGCATGTTCGCTCGAGATCTTGATATCTTTTGGACATGCACTAAATTCTTTGTGTTACTTGGAAACTTCACCTCTATAAGATAAAGGCTCTAATGCCCCATGCCGTAATAGAATGTAACTGAATAAGACCATTCTCAACATGTATTCTAAATATAGGTTTTTAAACTATTTGACTACAACTTCCGCAAGAATTTAAGTGAATCTAAAATCTCTGCGAATATAACGATCGAAACTCGGGCCGATCAAACTTCTCCTAAGGATTCTATTAGCACCACTCTTAGGTGTGTTGATAATCAAAAACTTTGAAATAATTCTCAAATTCAACTAACCCTTTTATTACCTATATTACTTAAATGAAAGTGGTTTGAATGAAGGAGAAGGATAAGTCTATCTATTAAATTGTTTTCTCAGCTAATATATCTAACCATTCGTGATTTATTTAAGTGACGCCTCAAGATTCTTCTACTTATATCCTTGATACCCAAAATAAATTATCCCGTTTTGAAACTCTCCATGTCTTGGAACATGTAATAATAATGACATATTCATATCCCATAACAAAAATAAATCAAACAACATAATATATTAACCTTCCTTGCTTTAATGTTTGCAACTAAAAATTAGTGCTTCAAACTTGGTAATATACTTCACTTCTGCATGACATATCACCGCATCAGCTCTCAAAGGGAAAATTCACTCATAACGTTGGTATATAATCGAAGAAGTTCCCAGTTGTAACTATTATAAGAGAAATTCAAATAACGAGATAGACGTTGAATTCGAGTTTTACAAACGCCCAACTCCAATAATGAAACTATTTTCTTGCATCACATTAAGAACTTAATCAACAATAACATTTGGTTATCACTAAGTCAAAAGAAAAACAGAAAACCAATGAGCTTAAGTAACAATCAAAAGTATAATAAGCTCACCGATTAAATGGACAAGAGGAAATCATGAAAAAAAAAATTCATTTGGTGGACACATTAAAAAAAATCCATGCATTCTATACTAATTCTATACGAAAGGAGGCAGTGGATGTTAACTATTATCTCGGAAACATTCAACCAAATAATCTTCAAAGACAATTAAGCAAGATATACATGAGACAAATCGCTTGATGGGGAAGTAATAGAACATTTCACATAAGGCCTTGGTCTTAAATCCGAATACGAAGCACGTAATATCCACGATTAATGTTCTTTCATTCGATGCTCGTTACGTTGTAGCGTGCGAGTATATAAATAGTGTTATCAAATCAATGCATAAAAGAAGACTACTCCAAACCAAATAATCAGTTTTTGCTTTCAAATAGAACCGAACTCTAATTACTCCTCTAGAGCAAAACATCACCGAAACTTGGGCAAAATAATACATTTCATTCTCAAATTGTTATGACAATTTCCAAAACACGCCGTACGAGTAGAAACCAGGAGAAACTTGGTTGAAAACTTTCTAGGATGAATATAAAACGAAGTGAAGGAACCAGTAGACACGGCGAAACACGTGGTGCGGCACTAACCTGCCAATACCCAACTCTAATATTCTTCTCTATCTATACTCCCTTAAAAATTGATTTACCCCTTTTCTTTTTAGTCATGTAAACTACAAGATGCGAAAATACCCAACTACCCCCACAATATTAGACAATAATTAATACATTACTCTTCACGTTAATAAACATTTGAAAAGCTTTGACCCATATCAGATTTAAATTGGGTAATTATTTATATATTCGACAAATTCGGAAATCACCATCTTTGAAATTTAAGCAAATGATCAAATATTTGCTCCATTTTTTGTCATATATGAGAATTTCTCATAACTAAACAAAATAATTTTTAAACTCTAAGGTACCACTTATCAGGATAATCTTTTTGTATACTATTCCATATCGTAAACTTTGCATTATTGACGATCGCCAATAATAACTATTATTATTCATTCGTTCATTTACACAAATGATCAACTATCAATATGGACCACTATATCACTCTTCTTAATTGTTTACCATGGTATAACGCGGGAATTTACCTACTCCCTTATTCCTATACGTCTTGCTTCGTTTGGGTATTATCAGTACACAGCACACCGATTATTGTTATGCTATTCGTCTTACTCCGTGGGGGTAATGATATCATACATGGTTGTTTGTTGAGAACATTTGGATCAATTGATATTTATGGTCATATTCTCTCGAGGATATTGGCTAGATATATCAAGTATCTTGGAAACTTATCATTTACACTGTGAGATCAACCCAAATTCAAGCCCTTAGATTTTAAGATGACATCGAAGTTCACGATTAATTCACCCTTTATACAAGCCAACTTTTATAACCTCGCAAAGAAATATACTGATACTTATAAATTTTTCGTCCTTTGGTGATCACGGGAATTAACCTACTTTGGCAACACAACCCCTGCGTATATGTGTATATTGCTCTCTACTACAGATGTAAAAAAAAATGGAATCAATAATCAAAACACAATGGATGAAACAATCAACTAACTCACTTAAATTCGTAAAGTTAAAAATTTAATATATAATATATATAGGATAAATTGAGAACACTATGGAAGCTTAAAATGTTGAAACTCATTTTAGTATAATCTAAATCTCAATATGTTAAGTTGAATCTATCGGTGATTATTCTGCGTTAAAAGTAATTCTCGATGAGAGAATCTCATACAAACTTTGGAAAATTAACAAAAGGTAAGTTTGTAAAAGGGACGAATATTGATCACTCAAATGGTCAAGAACATTCCTTAATAATTGTTTATTCCTCCGTGCCTATAATTCAGATACAAGCCTTGCGTGTGTAAGCCACATGTATGGATTGCTACACAACATAACTAAACTTTGATAAATCAAAGTCTAGTACAAAACTATAGAAATTAACCAGACGACGGGATTTGGAATCTAGAAAGAGCCTTTTTGATGTTGAGAACACACCATTTACAAACACCCATTTCGTTTACTTTCTTAGCGGGCTAACGAATTTGTATTATACGTTTAAAAGATAGGTTCGATAACATATCAATCAAAGGGACGAATGGAGCGAATGGAGTTCGCGATACGTAATCAATTGATGAGCCTCTTATGGTGTCACACAAATGAAACAATGTAATGTGTAGTTGAATAAAATCGAGATGGAGTTTAAAACAACATTTAGGTCATAGGGCCGGTAAAGGCTACGGGACGAGACGTCAAGTAGCAAAAACGTAACACGATCAATTATAGATAGGATAAGATATAATGTTAGGCGAGAATTCGAAATAATTTAGAAATGAGGGGACCATCAGAAACTCGAAACCCTTGTCTATTCAATAATAACATTTTCAGTAATAATTTCGACTGAATTTCGGGACGAAATTTCCTAAACGGGGGGATACTGTGACATCCGTCACCAAAATTCTATTCTTAAGTTTGTTTCCTATAATCATTTCTCATTTGTATTCATATACATGAGTAATGTGGAGAAATAAATTAAGTATTCGTATTTTAATCTATTTGAGAAATTTAATTCTCCTATAGTGTTCAAAAACTCGAATCAATGTTCGTACGCAGTTAGATAAAAAAAAAGTAAAATAATAATAATTATGACTACATGAAAATCGTTTGTGGTTCTTATTATTGTTGGTAGATCTCAGGTGACCATAAGTTCTAGCCGCATTTACATATTTGTATAGTAATTATTGTTTCGTCTTTTAGAAAAAGTAATTAAATAAATATGTATGTTCGAACATTTTATTTAGTGAAACGCTTATGTCTTGGACTGCCTAAACAGGTTTGCAAACACATTGGGTTTGATGGGTCCAAAACCAATACATATTTATGCATGGTTAAATAGCGAAGAATCAAATGAGCAAAGCCCATAGTCGTAGACAACTAGGCCAACGCACTTGTGAGCTGGTCCCAGCCCAGCCTGTGAACAAACCCTATGTATTTAAATGGCTTACTAGTTCATTTCAGAGGAAGACTTTGGCAAATAATTCAGTTAGAGCAAAGTCAACTCGCAAGTTGACTTCGCAGTTTTGGTTCGCAAGGCAGTAGGCTGCGAACCGAGTTGGGTTCACAGCACAAGGTTCGGCTCGCAAGTCAACACGCAAATCGGCTCGCATCTCAACTCGCAGGTTAGTTCAGTCTGCAGCTTCAGTTCACCTCGCAGGATGAACTGAGGCGAAGGCTGAGATGGGTTTCGCGTTTAAAAACATTTTTAGAAAGTTTATTGGATATAATCAGTTGACCGAACACTTATACTTGATGTTTTAAGCATTACTAACACAAAAAATTAAAGGAGGAGTGAGAGTTCCTCACCGGGATAAAAAGTGATGGATCGAGATGATGAAGATGAATCGTGATGAAGATGATGAAGATGTTGATGATTCCTGGTTGCTGCTGTTGTTGATTTGTTGTTGTTGTTGTTGTTGATTTTCGGTTGCAAGATCAAACCGAGAGGGAGAGAGAGATAGATGGGTGTATTTGGTGTTTGTGATAAAATGGGGGAAGTGGAGATTTGGGGATTTTGATAAAAGGGGGAGGGCTGGGTTCGCAGCCCACGGGCCGACCCATTCGGGTCTCGTGTTCGTGTTATTTCGTTACCCAATCGTATAAAAATGTATTATTTTCGATTCTAAGAATTTATTAATATTTTTTCGAAATGTTTTCGAGTCGAAACACTTTATAAAAATTAAATGTTTGTGTTAAAATTTTATAACTTGTTTTTGCACTGTTTCCATTTAGTAAAACACATTTTTAAATGAAACGAAATGTGTTTAAATGTTTTTCGAGTAAATAAATATCGTTCGCATTATATATATCTACATATATAATTTTGAATATTTTGGTTTTAGATGCGTACAAAGTACGAATGTTTAAAGTTTAATTTGGGCACGAAAATTGACCTTTTTGACCGGGTGTTACATTCTCCCCTGTTAAGAAAATTTCATCCCGAATTTCGAGTGAAGTAGCGTGGGGTCCGGGGAGAAGTTTATGTATGAGAAGTTCGTCGAGTAGATAGTAGACATACGATGCCTATGTCGAGTTTGAAAGCAGTCCATCCATGACTGTGTCGTGGTTCATCATGGTAGTCAGATCACTGACTATTTCGTTCGTTCGAATTAATGTTAAGTCGTGGTTACAAGTAACCATTTACGTGGTAGTCCATCCAAGACCAGATAGTTGTCACCAGGTGACTGTTTACAGAGTAGTCCTATCAGGACTAAGTGGTTGTTGAACATAAGTTGACCAGTCTGCTGACAGCAAACTTTGAGTTTTACGTAGGCCTAGGTTAACTAGCCCTATGATGCACTCGGCATTAATAGCGGGAAGTAAAAAGTACACGCGTAGTGTAAATCAAAATTGAAGGGTTGTGTTTTCGAGGAAGGATGTACCTACTTCATTGTTGGAGATTTGCTCGGTTCGTTCAAAGTCGATCAGGTAAATTTTGCGTTTCGTTTTTTAGGCAATCCTCCTTGTAATGTCCGGGTTCACCACATTTGAAGCATATTCTTTGTGAGTAGGGATTGGCAGGAACTCCGCAATTCCAGATTTTGTGTCTGAATCGTTGGCATCTTTCACAGGGTAAACCACATGAACTATCATGGTGACGTTTACAGTCGTGACAAAATGGTTTATTACCCGCATAGCCTCGTTTTTATTTGGGTTCGGTGGCGTAGGACCTCAAGGGTTCGGGTTGATTTGTTTGTTTATGACTAGTGCTGGAATTTCCATTCCATTTTCCTTGATGGTTTTCGGTTGTAGGTGTTCCACGTCGAACCACCCGTGCCATGAGTTTGTGAGCCATGCGAACATCATCATGAATAGTTGCAGGTTTGGAGGCTATGACCATTCCCTCAATTTGCATCGGGAGTCCTCCGATGTACCTCTCGATTCGTTTGTTTTCAGGGTTCACCATGGTTGGGCAAAGAAGTGCCAACTGGTGAAAACGATTGGTGAATGACATGAAGTCGTTGTCCTTTACGGTGAGGTGCCAGAATTCATCCTCGAGTTTGTGTAGTTCCTCACTGGGACAATACTCGTCCCGCATGATTCGTTTTTGTTCCTCCCAAGGAAGTTTGTGAGCGGTATCGATCCTTACAGTTTGGGTGAAGGAATTCCACCAGGTAAGAGCATTATTTTGGAGGGAGTATGTGGAGTACTTAACTTTGCAGTCATCGGGGCAGTTGTAAATGTGCAATACAGATTCCATTTTCTCGATCCATCGGATTAATCCGACAGCCCCTTCAGTCCCAACGAAGTTCGGTGGGTTACAGTTCAGGAATTCCTTATAGGTGCATGGTCGCGCTCAGTTTCGAGTAGCTAAAGCATCGGCCACTCTTTGTTCAGCAAATTGTTCAAGCTCGGCTTGAGTGTACGTTTGTCGTCTAGGTGGCATGATTCTTAAATAAGAATGAAACGACAAGGTGTGAGATCTTTATTTAAAGATTTTGATTTATCACGATGTGACAATCAGTGATTCATACTGATGCAATCCAGAAAGTCAATTAAGTTATGCTTTCGAAAGTCCTCGGACTTTTAAGTTGTCATGACGTGAATAGCTCACATATGCTTATAATGAGTAAGTTGAGATGTTGTAGTTTCAGTGTGTAGTCGTGATAACGACTATATAGTATTTCCAATGTAGGTCAAGTATGACTAGGTTATTGTAGTAGTCTAACAGACTATATTGCAGTACTAACGTACTGTGAGTGTAGTTCTAACGAATCAAAATGCAGCACCCAAAGTACTGAAGTGCAGTGCTAGTAACACTGTAACATAGTATTAATGTATCACGAATGTAGTACCTAAGTACTGATGAAATGCAGTAACAATGCACTGTAATGCAGTGCTAAAAGCACAGTAATGTAATAATATTGTATTATGAATGTAGTACCAAAGTACTATGAAATGCAGCACCACATAACGTAATGCAGTGCCCGAAGCACCGTAATGCAGTACCCATGTACTGTGAGTGTAGCACCAATGTGCCAAGAGTGTAGTACCGTAGTGCTATGGAATGCAGCACCACGTGCCGTAATGAAGTATCAACATACTGGGAGTGTAGCACTAATGTGCCAAATTACAGTACCAAAGTACCGTGTGTTGTGCCCGCAACACGATGTAGCCAAATGTGTGGGTTTCCATCCCAATTATAATGTTTATGCCTCCTTCCCGAGGTTCAATGATAGGTATGATATTCTCCTATGCGTACATATAGAGAGAGTGTTGAGTCGTGATGGTGAGGAAGATGGCGATGTGCCTCTTCGCGAGTATGTGATGGTACAGCGGATTTGTGTTATATATACTCGATATATATATAGATACATAGAAGTAGTACACAAGCAAGGCCTATTAATATATACCTACAATACATATAATAGCCTAGGGTGTCTAGCACGTAACAATCAGAGTCAACTAGTGCATTCCTGATCCAGTATAACCTTTTTCAGATATCACATCATCTTTATTTAATTGTATATAGTTAGCTACGCTACGTTAAATTAAACTCGTATGATGTAATCCCTGAACCAATTATACCTAATGAGGAATACTGCCTAACGGTCTTAGTCTAGGCCCATTAAATGCAACCTAGTTCAATATAACCTTAGGCTCTGATACCAATCTGTCACACCCCTAAATTCGGGTTGCGGAAGCGGTCGGGTCGGGGCGTGACTAATATATAATCAAAGCATAAGATACATAGTAAATGACCTCTAAATGAGACGTTTCAAAAGCAGTTGTTACATTTCAAAAATAAATGTTTACATTATTGCGAGTTCGCCAAAATAATTCCAAATACATAAGTTGTAATACAAAAGTTATGCAAGGAAAATCCAAGTATTTGAAATCATGCGACTCGAGCTAGCATATCTTGTAGCAATCCTAGTCCTGCTGGGCACCTGAGAACACATGCTAAAACGAGTCAGCTATAAAGCTAGTGAGTTCATAGGTTTATTAGTTGAAAACATGTAGTATAAACTGTATATGTTTCAAAAGTAGTTCAAAAACTACGATTTAAAGTTGTAGTATTATAGAGTTGAGAGTTCAGTAGGTATGCTTCAAACGAGGCATCACATGCCTAAGTAGTTGTGGTGTGTACCTAAGTACATAGAGGAAGTGGCATATCATGCCTAGATACCTATCAGGTATAAGTGAGTTGATGCGACCCCAGCCGTTAGTGTCATTGGTGTTGTTGTAATGACTGAGGGGCGATCAAGATGTTTTAAAATTTATTTTGCTCGGGGCCTAAACCTCCAAACTACCTACTGGTAATAGGTACAAGTACCCGATACTAGTACGTGGTAAGGATGATCAGGATCGTCTCCAGATGGTCGAATTTGAAGCGGAGCTTGTTTGGATAATTAAGCCTTTAAGATAGGGTTCAGATAGTTGGTTTAGTTTGGGTTTTATTCTAATTTAAACTACTAAAGCGATAAACCTAAAATGAGCTAGCTAGCATATAAGGAACAACTAAGGATAAGGAAGACGCGGTTTACCATGACTTGAGATAATATAATGTCGGGAGGGTGTCTATGATAGGGACACTTTCAGATTAATAGATTAACAGACTTTGGTGTAAACACTAGAACCCTACCAATTAAATTACTGTTGGCATGTCACTAGGAACTAGGTTATCGTGATTCTGATCGGAGCAATACGCTAAACTCCCAATACTTACCTAGTTGAAAGATAAGCAACCTATCTTGGTGAAAAACTGAGGTACATGAATAAAGCAACGTATTGTCTCATAGGTCTGACCGTTCTTAACACCTAAGCTTACCTCGCGTTCTTCTAAATGTGTATTTAATTATTAACTTGCTATGTTTAGAGAACCAACTATGTAAGATCTAGGGGGTTCATGTATCTAAGTCACTAAGACTTTCCTTTCTAGACCTTGTTAATACTTTTCTTAAGCTCTAATTACTTTGATTTATGACCTAGACCTCTCCTTTTCAAACAGTTATACATCCCTGGATTATTCGCAGTTTGTCAAAACGTGTTTCATATGCAGACCATACCTTTCAGTAACAAACAGTGTACTTTACAGAGTAATTCCACGGCCTCTTACGTCTAACGTGCGGTCAGGAGTAATTGATAGTGAAAGTGGCATTCTGAACTAATTAAATAAAAAGCAGCGCAGAAATGTAAATCTAATATGTACAACGAATGGTTTCACTGTGTCTTACTTATTGCACGCCATGGGTACAGATAACTACTTACCATAATTAAGGTTCATGACTCCCTAATATCTAAGTTGTAGTCATGTGGATAACTAGAAAGGGTGCTCCATAAATTAGTTCTAGTGTCATATATTTAAACAATAACAAAGTATAATAATTCCCATTCATATAAGTTTCTTTTTATAAATTTAAACTATGTTGGAATGAGTTGTTTTTACGATCCTATCAACTAACTAACGTAGAGTTGTCCGCAATCAGATAGAAGATATGTCACATGGATAGTAAACACAAATAATTACAATACACCGGAAGTTCTCTCAAATGTATTGAACACATCGGCCAACGACTACCCTCGAATCCTATTCCCCAATCTCGGTCGTCAGAGACGTCCGCATCATGGCATGGTCTATTGAATAAATAGTCGCATAAACAGGTTTTACCCTACCGGAATAAGTTGGGGTAGTCTTGTCATAAGCGGTTGGCCAAACATGCCATTATTCGTTCATAATATTATAATTAAACTATAAACATAAATTTAGCACCAGGTACGAAAAGTAGGAAAAGGTCTAGCACCGGGTACGAAAAAGGACACAAAAGTGCAATCCGTGCGGGTGGTGGGCAGCAGCCGGTGGCTGGCTGGCTGGCTGGCGGCGGCGGCTGGCTGCCAGTGGCACCAGACTGCTGCCGGTTGCTGCGTTTCTCGATTCATGCGTGTTTTCTTCGTTACGTGTCCGTTTGCGTTGATTCTTTTTGCGTTGATTCTTTTTGCGTTAGATGTGTCGTACGAATCGTTTGGATCTTTCGGAGTGCGTAGAATCTTCGTTCTTCCTCCGTTTTAGTTGAGTCTTCTCTGTTGGATTCGTAATTTGAAAACGAACATCTTGGGTCAGATAGATGTTGGTGATGGGCTCTTTTGTCTTGAAACCTCGTTTTGATGTCTTGAATCTTTAAACATGCGTGGAATCTTCGTTTTCTGCCCGTTTTGCTTGATTTTCATCATGCAACCTTGTTTTTACCATCTTGACATTTTATTACAGATTTTTAATGTTTTTGAGTTAAAGTGCCAAGAATCATTCCAGAATGAGAGAGATATCGGTAGTAAAAACGTGACTTTTTACGCGATATCAAGTATCCCACACTTAGAACTTTGCTTGTCCTCAAGCAAACTCATTCTTAAAAGCTTCTGGAATGATTCTGATTGCATTAGTTTTTAGAGATCCCTTTTTCCAAAGAATATAAAGTTACAGTTATGAAAGAGTTCTTACCGAAAACTAAGGGTTTATTGAATTCGATACCTTCTTCGAGCAACATGATGACTAGGAAATCATGCAGCAGTCTCGTCATAGGCTTGATCGAGAATCAAATCTCCATCACTTTTGATGAGGACGGTACTAACCTATCGAGATATCTTGGAAGGAATCGGGTGTTTTTGGTGTGAAGAAGGTGTGAGGGTTTTCCTTGTATTTTCTTGAAACTTTTCTTGAGAGAGTTTCTTTGGAATTTCTCAGATTTTGAAAGGACTACATAGCCCTTTTTTTTTTTTTGCGCAGCTTCTGCTGTATTTCTCTTTCTTGGAGCTCCTTTTACGGATGATGCTCATCCTTTAGGGAACGCTCCGATATAAGCTTTTTGCTGAATTTCTTTTCTTGGAGCTCCTTTTACGGATGATAATCATCCTTTGGGGAACGCTCCGGTGGCTTTGTGTTAGGCTGCAGAAGTCTCGGAAAATCAAGAGTATCTTTGAGAATTCGTTGGAAAATGAAACTTCTGTAGGTTTCGGGAAAAATGTTAGGAGGTTTTGATCGGGTGTGAAGAGTGGGTGTTGAGTGGGTGGATGTTTGATGGTGGAAGGGTGTTTGGATTCCTTAGAAGTTATCAAGGTGGGTTGTATCTATGCCACGTATGGCATTCATCGGTGTGATCTTGAAATGTATTACAAGAGCAAGTTCTAATTCAAATGCGTACATCGGCGCCTAACCATGTGTTGCCCTTTTCGTCCGTATCTTATTCTAAAACTGTTTTGTTTCGTTGTCAAAACTCGTTCCTTGCTGTAATTTATAATTTTGAAAGATAGGATTTCTAAAGAACGATGTTTTTGAATCTGAAAATTTTGAAATTTTATCCATTTTTAGTCTTTTAATGAAAATATTGTTTGACTTACGGACAAGAGGTTAAACTTGCGGTTGCAGACCGTATATCCCACACTTAGAGGAACATTTTCCCTAATGTTCGAATCTATGCATTGAGTACCTCTTGTCGAAGTATCCCACACTTAGAGTTTCTACTAATTATGGAAAATATCTCTTAGTATTTTGTGGAGTCCAAGGATCCCACACTTAGTGTTTGGAATGGGATATAGGTCGATATAATCTTGCAAAAACGGATAAATAAACTAGAGAAAGGAACGCAGAACTCCCTTATCGTCTATACGACTGTGAGCTGAGGATCTGAGTGGTTGACTGTGTCATCTCCACTGGATTCTGAACTTGGTTGGCATCAGCCTTCATGTATTGAACTTGAGCTCCAGCAGTATAACCTTTCTTCAATCACTCAACTAGTTTCCTTACGAAAATAACTAAGAGCTAAAGGATAGATTGCAGAAAATGAAGTGATGTTGCCCTTCGGACACAAGCATAATTAACCAATAAACACCAAATGTTGGATAGAGATTAATGGACAAAGATCCTAATCTTCAAGAGCCGCTGCTGTAACTCAACTGCTCCTAATGATCTGAAAGTGTTGAATCCAATGACCATGAATCTTTATTACCTGAGATCTTTTGCTGACAACTGATGTAATGAATCTGATGTTGTTCTTTTATCGACTGATATCTCCAGTTTCCAAATTGTTCCCGTATCTATTCCTTTGTATGAATAGTCCATGAGGGTGATGGTTGTATGTGTGAAGGGGTGGATGGATGGGTGAATGTGGGTGGATATAGTGATGATGGTTTAGGGTTCTATTATATGGCAAGGTTTAGCTATAGGACTTGGAATTTGTGGGCACATATGATGAGTATTGAGCTGGTCAACTTGATGAACTAGTCATAGACAACTAGAAATCGTCTTCGTATCCAGAAGTGTCATCTCTTGTCCCCTGCAAAGCAATGCTCCAAAGATTCCCATTCTCAATGAACTGTAAGCTCCTCTTGTCATCTTTCCATTATCCTTAAAGATTCTTTATCAATAGGCGTCAGTCCCTGTCTGTTACAAGTAGATCAAATAAACATGATCTAAAAAAACAAATGATTATTCTCCGAATCATAGATTCACTGGTTTGCGAAGAACCTATCAAAGTGAGTGCTTTGTAGATGAAACAAACAAGTGTATGACTTTGAGTTTAATCTCACACAAAAAGAGTTAGTTGCCTATAATTTTACCGAAGCACAAATAGCAGACATGGAAATACCAGTATTATCAGTTGAATCAGGTAGCCAAGTATAAAGATACCCAAATCACATATTTTTAAACGAGTTCGAGCATAATACACATATTGACATACAAATTAGATTAAGCATTAATATCTTATGTATGTTCACAATAATATATGTAAGTACCTCAAATGCTCGAAACATGTCAGTGGGTGTTTAGAATGACTAAGGCTCCTAACTCCTAGTAGGTTTCCATTTTTGTGAGTGAAAGGGATAACAAGAACTTTGGAAAATGGTGAAAATAGATGTTGCAATAAATTCCAAATGACTGGGAGTAGGAAGTATTAAGGTTTGACAAAAATTTGACTTATAACGAAGTAATTTCGCAAACCATCCATTTTTGATCATAAAAATAGAAAACTTGGAACAATCATTTTAGGGTTTCATTTCTACTTATTGGGTTAGTTCACTACTTTAACTACTACTGATAATCCTATGTTAGACACGGGTTGCCTCCCGAGAAGCGCTTGTTTTTGTTCGAGTCACTAGCTTGACTCCAAACCTATTTCTTGGGAAATCTAGGGGGCTCCTTTGCATCCATCAGTAGACATAAGCGGAAGTATTGGTACATGCCTAAGGGTTTAAAGCAGATTATGGTCAAGGTATGTCCAATAAGGTAAGAAGGCATGGAAAAGTGAGTGGTTTGTTTTGCTTGAGGCAAAACAAAGCTCTCGACTTTTTCTACCTCTTGCGTTTTGGGTTGTTTGGGTTTGTCAAAGAGGTCCTTATCACTCCACGAAGTGTACGTCATTATGTAATGGAGAGATGGTTTGTAAGGTGCTCTTGACGCAAAACCCATCTTGCTTCCTAAAGTCTTTGGTTCGATGAGAAAGTTGTACTCTGGGCATGGAGATGGGACAATGTCCATTAGCGTCTCCAATCTTGTAGCAACGTTATCATCAAATACCTGGGTGAATGTCTCCTCTAAGGTACTAGTGAAGTCTATTAGATCAGGAAGTGAATCAGTCAAAGAGATTTTTGGGATACGTTCAACCACAACTGGTTGTGGGATAAGTTCAACCATATCAGTTTGAATGAGTCCGTTACTCAGAGTCGGTATGTATTCCTTCAGTTCATGTGAAGTTGAGTCTTCTATGTAAATCTCCACATTCGGGCTATCCATCTCGATCTCTTCGTCTACTTCATCATCCTCGTCACTCCGGCCGGAAGTTTCGAGTTGTAGTGGTTCGGAAAGTTCTTCTAGAACGAACCCTCCGTTGATCTTTGACGTTGATAGGTTGGGAATAGGTGAATGTGAAGGTTTAGAAGATTGGGTTGGTGAGGTATTTGAAGGGATATTGTAACCGAACTTATGAGAATGTAAGTCTGTGTCGGGTGTAATAGATGTGGAGTGTGTGTGTCTCTCAACTTTCTGTATCCTAGAGTTGGTTCTAGCTTGATTCTCACTACTCTCTTGGGCATGTGTTGATAGTTTAGTAAAGATTTTAGACACATTATAAGTAAAACTCCTAAGTATGTCTTCTTGTTCTTTAATCATTTCTTCAAGTGGGTCGGAAGGAGGTGAGAAAGCAGCATTACTGCTGAGACAGGCTAAGGGCGTATCTCTCAAGTTAGGAAGCTTGTAAGGTTGTGGTTCACATACAGGGTAAGGTGAGTGTGGATAGATTTCGAATGGTTGAGGATAAAAAGGTTGGTATGGATGTTGTTGGACAACATTGGGGTCATATTGATATTGTGTTTGAGGATCTAAGTACCCTACGTTATCCGAAAACATCATACTTCGGCTTTGGCATTCTCCATCTAAGTGGGTATTACCGCACATCCTACATCTATTTTCAATTGAATTAATAAGACTTTGCATTTGATCTAATTGTTGTCCTTGAATTAACATTTCCCATGGGATCAGAAAAGACGGCAGAAGGAGAAGGTTTCAGAATTAAAGTCGGGGGTGAGAAGGGAACTTAATCTAAACTAATAATAAGGTAATCCTAACTACACTAAACTACGTGAAGAAAAAGTAACTTCTGATAAGGATGGTGATTCCCAGTCAAAAGGATCTCTTAAAAACTAACTTATCTAAACAGGCTCCAAATCGTACTACCGTCCCCGGCAGCGGCGCCAAAAACTTGATGCGACCCCAGCCGTCAGTGTCGTTGGTGTTGTTGTAATGACTGAGGGGCGATCAGGATGTTTTAAAATTTATTTTGCTCGGGGCCTAAACCTCCAAACTACCTACTGGTAATAGGTACAAGAACCCGATACTAGTACGTGGTAAGGATGATCAGGGTCGTCTCCAGACGGTCGAATTGGAAGCGGAGCTTGTTTGGATAATTAAGCCTTTAAGATAGGGTTCAGATGGTTGGTTTAGTTTGGGTTTTAATCTAATTTAAACTACTAAAGCGATAAACCTAAAATGATCTAGCTAGCATATAAGGAACAACTAAGGATAAGGAAGACGCGGTTTACCATGACTTGAGATAATATAATGTCGGGAGGGTGTTTATGATGGGGACACTTTCAGATTAATAGATTAACAGACTTTGGTGTAAACACTAGAACCCTACCAATTAAATTACTGTTGGCATTTCACTAGGAACTAGGTTATCGTGATTCTGATCGGAGCAATACGCTAAACTCCCAATACTTACCTAGTTGAAAGATAAGCAACCTATCTTGGTGAAAAACCGAGGTACATGAATAAAGCAACGTATTGTCTCATAGGTCCGACCGTTCTTAACACCTAAGCTTATCTCGCGTTCTTCTAAATGTGTATTTAATTATTAACTTGCTATGTTTAAAGAACCAACTATGTAAGATCTAGGGGGTTCATGTATCTAAGTCACTAAGACTTTCCTTTCTAGACCTTGTTAATACTTTTCTTAAGCTCTAATTACTTTGATTTATGACCTAGACCTCTCCTTTTCAAACAGTTATACATCCCTGGATTATTCGCAGTTTGTCAAAACGTGTTTCATATGCAGACCATACCTTTCAGTAACAAACCGTGTACTTTACAGAGTAATTCCACGGCCTCTTACGTCTAACGTGCGGTCAGGAGTAATTGACAGTGAAAGTGGCATTCTGAACTAATTAAATAAAAAGCAGCGCAGAAATGTAAATCTAATATGTACAACGAATGGTTTCACTGTGTCTTACTTATTGCACGTCATGGGTACAGATAACTACTTACCATAATTAAGGTTCATGACTCCTTAATATCTAAGTTGTAGTCATGTGGATAACTAGAAAGGGTGCTCCATAAATTAGTTCTAGTGTCATATATTTAAACAATAACAAAGTATAATAATTCCCATTCATATAAGTTTCTTTTTATAAATTTAAACTATGTTGGAATGAGTTATTTTTACGATCCTATCAACTAACTAACGTAGAGTTTTCCGCAATCAGATAGAAGATATGTCACATGGATAGTAAACAAAAATAATTACAATACACCGGAAGTTCTCCCAAATGTACTGAACACATCAGCCAACGACTACCCTCGAATCCTATTCACCAATCTCGGTCGTCAGAGACGTCCGCATCATGGCATGGTCTATTGAATAAATAGTCGCATAAATAGGTTTTACCCTACCGGAATAAGTTCGGGCAGTCTTGTCATAAGCGGTTGGCCAAACATGCCATCATTCGTTCATAATATTATAATTAAACTATAAACAGAAATTTAATTAGCACATGTATAATATTGATCCGTAATACAACTACCTTCGGTCGTCCCAGACTTCCATACGTTTGTACTCCGCATAAAGCGTTTCCAGCACTATATCCGGGAACAGTCGAATAGGGGCCGTCATATTACTTTACAATATTTAATATCATCCCATTATAACTATCTAAATCATGGCAAACATATAAGCAACTACTCGCATATCATGGCAGTAGACATTTCTAATGTTAATAAATTGTAAACATCAAACAAGAACATTACAAATAATTAATAAAAGAAAGGATAGATATTACCCGTAATTATTGCGAGCAAAACGATGCTTATATTACTTCCGAATATTCCACAGCGTTACATTGCTAAGCTAGCTACTACTAACTACTACATAATTAATCTCCTACTTATCTCTCATTAAATTAATTAGTTTAGAGAGAAAGTAGAGAGAAAAAGAAAATAAAAGCTAGAAAGAAAGAAATAAGAAAGATATGAAAGGTGTGTAAGGTGTGTATTAGAGTGTATCTAAAATGAGAGCTAGGGGCTGCCTTTTATAGAGGAAGTTTGGCTCAAGTTAGCATCCCAAAGCTCATGATAGCAAAAGGTGGGAAAGGTAGTGGCACCAGGTACAAAAGGCGAAAAAGGTAGTGGCACCAGGTACGAAAAGTAGGAAAAGGTCTAGCACCGGGTACGAAAAAGGACACAAAAGTGCAATCCGTGTGGGTGGCGGGCAGCAGCCGGTGGCTGGCTACCAGCAGCCGACGGCTGGCTGGCTGGCGGCAGCGGCTGGCTGCCAGTGGCACCAGTCTGCTGCCGGTTGCTGCGTTTCTTGATTCGTGCGTGTTTTCTTCGTTACGTGTCCGTTTGCGTTGATTCTTTTTGCGTTGGATTCGTAATTCAAAAACGAAGCTTTGGATAAAAAGAAATCCCAAAAATATTTCTTTGAACATTAGATGTGTCGTACGAATCTTTTGGATCTTCCGGAGTGCGTAGAATCTTCGTTTTTCATCCGTTTTAGTTTATTCTTCTTCTGTTGGATTCGTAATTTGAAAACGAACATCTTGGGTCAAATAGATGTTGGTGATGGGCTCTTTTGTCTTGAAACCTCATTTTGATGTCTTGAATCTTCAAACGTGCGTGAAATCTTCATTTTCTGCCCGTTTTGCTTGATTTTCATCATGCAACCTTGTTTTTACCATCTTGACATAATATTACAGATTTTTAATGTTTTTGAGTTAAAGTTCCAAGAATCGTTCCAGAATGAGAGAGATATCGGTAGTAAAAACGTGACTTTTTACGCGATATCATGAGTCTACAGACGTGAGGCACTACATGCCTAAGTACTATCAAGTAAGTGTATGACCACGTCGTAGAATAACAAGTAATAATATTACTTATTCTGTAGTAGGATACTAGTGTGCCACCTGGCATAGTGTGTTGCCCCCTAGCAACATGTAAGTGTAGTTCCGCAGAACTATAAGTGAGCATTTAGCCATATACCGAGTCAACGATGTCGAGGGTAAGCTCTCCGATCCATTGATGAGTGAGAGTATCAACTTACTATTTATCCTTGTCAACGATCTCGAGTGTAAGCACGCCGATCCGTTGATGAGTGAGAGTATCAACTTAATATTTATCCGTGTCAACGATCTCGAGTGTAAGCTCGCCGATCCATTGATGAGTGAGAGTATCAATTTACTATTTATCCGTGTCAACGATCTCGGGTGTAAGCTCGCCGATCCATTGATGAGTGAGAGTATCAACTTACTATTTATACGTGTCAACGATCTCGAGTGTAAGATCGTCGATTCGTTTATGGTGAGGAAGATGGTGATGTGCCTCTTCGCGAGTATGTGATGGTACAGCGGATTTGTGTTATATATACTCGGTATATATATAGATACATAGAAGTAGTACACAAGCAAGGCCTATTAATATATATCTACAGTACATATAATAGCCTAGGGTGTCTAGCACGTAACAATCAGAGTCAACTAGTGCATTCCTGATCCAGTATAACCTCTTTCAGATATCACATCATCTTTATTTAATTGTATATAGTTAGCTACGCTACGTTAAATTAAACTCGTATGATGTAATCCCTGAACCAATTATACCTAATGAGGAATACTGCCTAACGGTCTTAGTCTAAGCCCACTAAATGCAACCTAGTTCAATATAACCTTAGGCTCTGATACCAATCTGTCACACCCCCAAATTCGGGTTGCGGAAGCGGTCGGGTCGGGGCGTGACTAATCAATAATCAAAGCATAAGATACATAGTAAATGACCTCTAAATGAGACGTTTGAAAAGCAGTTGTTACATTTCAAAAATAAATGTTTACATTGTTGCGAGTTCGCCAAAATAATTCCAAATACATAAGTTGTAGTACAAAAGTTATGCAAGGAAAATCCAAGTATTTGAAATCATGCGACTCGAGCTAGTATATCTTGTAGCAATACTAGTCCTGCTGGGCACCTGAGAACACATGCTAAAACGAGTCAGCTATAAAGCTAGTGAGTTCATAGGTTTATTAGTTGAAAACATGTAGTATAAACTGTATATGTTTCAAAAGTAGTTCAAAAACTACGATTTAAAGTTGTAGTATTATAGAGTTGTGAGTTCAGTAGGTATGCTTCAAACGAGGCATCACATGCCTAAGTAGTTGTGGTGTGTACCTAAGTACATAGAGGAAGTGGCATATCATGCCTAGATACCTATCAGGTATAAGTGAGTTGATGCGACCCCAGCCGTTAGTGTCATTGGTGTTGTTGTAATGACTGAGGGGTGATCAAGATGTTTTAAAATTTATTTTGCTCGGGGCCTAAACCTCCAAACTACCTACTGGTAATAGGTACAAGTACCCGATACTAGTACGTGGTAAGGATGATCAGGATCGTCTCCAGATGGTCGAATTTGAAGCGGAGCTTGTTTGGATAATTAAGCCTTTAAGATAGGGTTCAGATGGTTGGTTTAGTTTGGGTTTTATTCTAATTTAAACTACTAAAGCCATAAACCTAAAATGAGCTAGCTAGCATATAAGGAACAACTAAGGATAAGGAAGACGCGGTTTACCATGACTTGAGATAATATAATGTCGGGAGGGTGTTTATGATAGGGACACTTTCAGATTAATAGATTAACAGACTTTGGTGTAAACACTAGAACCCTACCAATTAAATTCCTGTTGGCATGTCACTAGGAACTAGGTTATCGTGATTCTGATCGGAGCAATATGCTAAACTCCCAATACTTACCTAGTTGAAAGATAAGCAACCTATCTTGGTGAAAAACCGAGGTACATGAATAAAGCAACGTATTGTCTCATAGGTTTGACCGTTCTTAACACCTAAGCTTATCTCGCGTTCTTCTAAATGTGTATTTAATTATTAACTTGCTATGTTTAAAGAACCAACTATGTAAGATCTAGGGGGTTCATGTATCTAAGTCACTAAAACTTTCCTTTCTAGACCTTGTTAATACTTTTTTTAAGCTCTAATTACTTTGATTTATGACCTAGACCTCTCCTTTTCAAACAGTTATACATCCCTGGATTATTCGCAGTTTGTCAAAACGTGTTTCATATGCAGACCATACCTTTCAGTAACAAACAGTGTACTTTACAGAGTAATTCCACGGCCTCTAACGTCTAACGTGCGGTTAGGAGTAATTGACAGTGAAAGTGGCATTCTAAACTAATTAAATAAAAAGCAGCGCAGAAATGTAAATCTAATATGTACAACGAATGGTTTCACTGTGTCTTACTTATTGCACGTCATGGGTACAGATAACTACTTACCATAATTAAGGTTCATGACTCCCTAATATCTAAGTTGTAGTCACGTGGATAACTAGAAAGGGTGCTCCATAAATTAGTTCTAGTTTCATATATTTAAACAATAACAAAGTATAATAATTCCCATTCATATAAGTTTCTTTTTATAAATTTAAACTATGTTGGAATGAGTTGTTTTTACGATCCAATCAACTAACTAACGTAGAGTTTTCCGCAATCAGATAGAAGATATGTCACATGGATAGTAAACACAAATAATTACAATACAACGGAAGTTCTCCCAAATGTATTGAACACATCGACCAACGACTACCCTCGAATCCTATTCCCCAATCTCGGTCGTCAGAGACGTCCGCATCATGGCATGGTCTATTGAATAAATAGTCGCATAAACAGGTTTTACCCTACCGGAATAAGTTGGGGCAGTCTTGTCATAAGCGGTTGGCCAAACATGCCATTATTCGTTCATAATATTATAATTATAAATGTAGCACCAGGTACGAAAAGTAGGAAAAGGTCTAGCACCGGGTATGAAAAAGGACACAAAAGTGCAATCCGTGCGGGTGGCGGGAAGCAGCCGGCGGCGGCTGGCTGCCAGTGGCACCAGACTGCTGCCGGTTGCTGCGTTTCTCGATTCGTGCATGTTTTCTTCGTTACGTGTCCGTTTGTGTTGATTCTTTTTGTGTTGGATTAGTAATTCAAAAACGAAGCTTTTGATGAAAAGAAATCCCAAAAATATTTCTCTGAACTTTAGATGTGTCGTACGAATCGTTTGGATCTTCCGGAGTGCGGAGAATCTTCGTTCTTCCTCCGTTTTAGTTGAGTCTTCTCTGTTGGATTCGTAATTTGAAAACGAACATCTTGGGTCAGATAGATGTTGGTGATGGGCTCTTTTGTCTTGAAACCTCGTTTTGATGTCTTGAATCTTTAAACATGCGTGGAATTTTCGTTTTCTGCCCGTTTTGCTTGATTTTCATCATGCAACCTTGTTTTTACCATCTTGACATTTTATTACAGATTTTTAATGTTTTTGAGTTAAAGTGCCAAGAATCATTCCAGAATGAGAGAGATATCGGTAGGCAAAACGTGACTTTTTACGCGATATCAAGTATCCCACACTTAGAACTTTGCTTGTCCTCAAGCAAACTCATTCTTAAAAGCTTCTGGAATGATTCTGATTGCATTAGTTTTTAGAGATCCCTTTTTCCAAAGAATATAAAGTTACAGTTATGAAAGAGTTCTTACCGAAAACTAAGGGTTTATTGAATTCGATACCTTCTTCGAGCAACATGATGACTAGGAAATCATGCAGCAGTCTCGTCATAGGCTTGATCGAGAATCAAATCTCCATCACTTTTGATGAGGACGGTACTAACCTATCGAGATATCTTGGAAGGAATCGGGTGTTTTTGGTGTGAAGAAGGTGTGAGGGTTTTCCTTGTATTTTCTTGAAACTTTTCTTGAGAGAGTTTCTTTGGAATTTCTCAGATTTTGAAAGGACTACATAGCCCTTTTTTTTTTTTGCGCAGCTTCTGCTGTATTTCTCTTTCTTGGAGCTCCTTTTACGGATGATGCTCATCCTTTAGGGAACGCTCCGATATAAGCTTTTTGCTGAATTTCTTTTCTTGGAGCTCCTTTTACGGATGATAATCATCCTTTGGGGAACGCTCCGGTGGCTTTGTGTTAGGCTGCAGAAGTCTCGGAAAATCAAGAGTATCTTTGAGAATTCGTTGGAAAATGAAACTTCTGTAGGTTTCGGGAAAAATGTTAGGAGGTTTTGATCGGGTGTGAAGAGTGGGTGTTGAGTGGGTGGATGTTTGATGGTGGAAGGGTGTTTGGATTCCTTAGAAGTTATCAAGGTGGGTTGTATCTATGCCACGTATGGCATTCATCGGTGTGATCTTGAAATGTATTACAAGAGCAAGTTCTAATTCAAATGCGTACATCGGCGCCTAACCATGTGTTGCCCTTTTCGTCCGTATCTTATTCTAAAACAGTTTTGTTTCGTTGTCAAAACTCGTTCCTTGCTGTAATTTATAATTTTGAAAGATAGGATTTCTAAAGAACGATGTTTTTGAATCTGAAAATTTTGAAATTTTATCCATTTTTAGTCTTTTAATGAAAATATTGTTTGACTTACGGACAAGAGGTTAAACTTGCGGTTGCAGACCGTATATCCCACACTTAGAGGAACATTTTCCCTAATGTTCGAATCTATGCATTGAGTACCTCTTGTCGAAGTATCCCACACTTAGAGTTTCTACTAATTATGGAAAATATCTCTTAGTATTTTGTGGAGTCCAAGGATCCCACACTTAGTGTTTGGAATGGGATATAGGTCGATATAATCTTGCAAAAACAGATAAATAAACTAGAGAAAGGAACGCAGAACTCCCTTATCGTCTATACGACTGTGAGCTGAGGATCTGAGTGGTTGACTGTGTCATCTCCACTGGATTCTGAACTTGGTTGGCATCAGCCTTCATGTATTGAACTTGAGCTCCAGCAGTATAACCTTTCTTCAATCACTCAACTAGTTTCCTTACGAAAATAACTAAGAGCTAAAGGATAGATTGCAGAAAATGAAGTGATGTCGCCCTTCGGACACAAGCATAATTAACCAATAAACACCAAATGTTGGATAGAGATTAATGGACAAAGATCCTAATCTTCAAGAGCCGCTGCTGTAACTCAACTGCTCCTAATGATCTGAAAGTGTTGAATCCAATGACCATGAATCTTTATTACCTGAGATCTTTTGCTGACAACTGATGTAATGAATCTGATGTTGTTCTTTTATCGACTGATATCTCCAGTTTCCAAATTGTTCCCGTATCTATTCCTTTGTATGAATAGTCCCTGAGGGTGATGGTTGTATGTGTGAAGGGGTGGATGGATGGGTGAATGTGGGTGGATATGGTGATGATGGTTTAGGGTTCTATTATATGGCAAGGTTTAGCTATAGGACTTGGAATTTGTGGGCACATATGATGAGTATTGAGCTGGTCAACTTGATGAACTAGTCATAGACAACTAGAAATCGTCTTCGTATCCAGAAGTGTCATCTCTTGTCCCCTGCAAAGCAATGCTCCAAAGATTCCCATTCTCAATGAACTGTAAGCTCCTCTTGTCATCTTTCCATTATCCTTAAAGATTCTTTATCAATAGGCGTCAGTCCCTGTCTGTTACAAGTAGATCAAATAAACATGATCTAAAAAAACAAGTGATTATTCTCCGAATCATAGATTCACTGGTTTGCGAAGAACCTATCAAAGTGAGTGCTTTGTAGATGAAACAAACAAGTGTATGACTTTGAGTTTAATCTCACACAAAAAGAGTTAGTTGCCTATAATTTTACCGAAGCACAAATAGCAGACATGGAAATACCAGTATTATCAGTTGAATCAGGTAGCCAAGTATAAAGATACCCAAATCACATATTTTTAAACGAGTTCGAGCATAATACACATATTGACATACAAATTAGATTAAGCATTAATATCTTATGTATGTTCACAATAATATATGTAAGTACCTCAAATGCTCGAAACATGTCAGTGGGTGTTTAGAATGACTAAGGCTCCTAACTCCTAGTAGGTTTCCATTTTTGTGAGTGAAAGGGATAACAAGAACTTTGGAAAATGGTGAAAATAGATGTTGCAATAAATTCCAAATGACTGGGAGTAGGAAGTATTAAGGTTTGACAAAAATTTGACTTATAACGAAGTAATTTCGCAAACCATCCATTTTTGATCATAAAAATAGAAAACTTGGAACAATCATTTTAGGGTTTCATTTCTACTTATTGGGTTAGTTCACTACTTTAACTACTACTGATAATCCTATGTTAGACACGGGTTGCCTCCCGAGAAGCGCTTGTTTTTGTTCGAGTCACTAGCTTGACTCCAAACCTATTTCTTGGGAAATCTAGGGGGCTCCTTTGCATCCATCAGTAGACATAAGCGGAAGTATTGGTACATGCCTAAGGGTTTAAAGCAGATTATGGTCAAGGTATGTCCAATAAGGTAAGAAGGCATGGAAAAGTGAGTGGTTTGTTTTGCTTGAGGCAAAACAAAGCTCTCGACTTTTTCTACCTCTTGCGTTTTGGGTTGTTTGGGTTTGTCAAAGAGGTCCTTATCACTCCACGAAGTGTACGTCATTATGTAATGGAGAGATGGTTTGTAAGGTGCTCTTGACGCAAAACCCATCTTGCTTCCTAAAGTCTTTGGTTCGATGAGAAAGTTGTACTCTGGGCATGGAGATGGGACAATGTCCATTAGCGTCTCCAATCTTGTAGCAACGTTATCATCAAATACCTGGGTGAATGTCTCCTCTAAGGTACTAGTGAAGTCTATTAGATCAGGAAGTGAATCAGTCAAAGAGATTTTTGGGATACGTTCAACCAAAACTGGTTGTGGGATAAGTTCAACCATATCAGTTTGAATGAGTCCGTTACTCAGAGTCGGTATGTATTCCTTCAGTTCATGTGAAGTTGAGTCTTCTATGTAAATCTCCACATTCGGGCTATCCATCTCGATCTCTTCGTCTACTTCATCATCCTCGTCACTCCGGCCGGAAGTTTCGAGTTGTAGTGGTTCGGAAAGTTCTTCTAGAACGAACCCTCCGTTGATCTTTGACGTTGATAGGTTGGGAATAGGTGAATGTGAAGGTTTAGAAGATTGGGTTGGTGAGGTATTTGAAGGGATATTGTAACCGAACTTATGAGAATGTAAGTCTGTGTCGGGTGTAATAGATGTGGAGTGTGTGTGTCTCTCAACTTTCTGTATCCTAGAGTTGGTTCTAGCTTGATTCTCACTACTCTCTTGGGCATGTGTTGATAGTTTAGTAAAGATTTTAGACACATTATAAGTAAAACTCCTAAGTATGTCTTCTTGTTCTTTAATCATTTCTTCAAGTGGGTCGGAAGGAGGTGAGAAAGCAGCATTACTGCTGAGACAGGCTAAGGGCGTATCTCTCAAGTTAGGAAGCTTGTAAGGTTGTGGTTCACATACAGGGTAAGGTGAGTGTGGATAGATTTCGAATGGTTGAGGATAAAAAGGTTGGTATGGATGTTGTTGGACATCATTGGGGTCATATTGATATTGTGTTTGAGGATCTAAGTACCCTACGTTATCCGAAAACATCATACTTCATCTTTGGCATTCTCCATCTAAGTGGGTATTACCACACATCCTACATCTATTTTCAATTGAATTAATAAGACTTTGCATTTGATCTAATTGTTGTCCTTGAGTTAACATTTCCCATGGGATCAGAAAAGACGGCATAAGGAGAAGGTTTCAGAATTAATGTCGGGGGTGAGAAGGGAACTTAATCTAAACTAATACTAAGGTAATCCTAACTATACTAAACTACGTGAAGAAAAAGTAACTTCTGATAAGGATGGTGATTCCCAGTCAAAAGGATCTCTTAAAAACTAACTTATTTAAACAGGCTCCAAATCGTACTACCGTCCCCGGCAGCGGCGCCAAAAACTTGATGCGACCCCAGCCGTTAGTGTCGTTGGTGTTGTTGTAATGACTGAGGGGCGATCAGGATGTTTTAAAATTTATTTTGCTCGGGGCCTAAACCTCCAAACTACCTACTGGTAATAGGTACAAGTACCCGATACTAGTACGTGGTAAGGATGATCAGGGTCATCTCCAGACGGTCGAATTTGAAGCGGAGCTTGTTTGGATAATTAAGCCTTTAAGATAGGGTTCAGATGGTTGGTTTAGTTTGGGTTTTAATCTAATTTAAACTACTAAAGCGATAAACCTAAAATGAGCTAGCTAGCATATAAGGAACAACTAAGGATAAGGAAGACGCGGTTTACCATGACTTGAGATAATATAATGTCGGGAGGGTGTTTATGATAGGGACACTTTCAGATTAATAGATTAACAGACTTTGGTGTAAACACTAGAACCCTACCAATTAAATTACTGTTGGCATGTCACTAGGAACTAGGTTATCGTGATTCTTATCGGAGCAATACGCTAAACTCCCAATACTTACCTGGTTGAAAGATAAGCAACCTATCTTGGTGAAAAACCGAGGTACATGAATAAAGCAACGTATTGTCTCATAGGTCCGACCGTTCTTAACACCTAAGCTTATCTCGCGTTCTTCTAAATGTGTATTTAATTATTAACTTGCTATGTTTAAAGAACTAACTATGTAAGATCTAGGGGGTTCATGTATCTAAGTCACTAAAACTTTCCTTTCTAGACCTTGTTAATACTTTTCTTAAGCTCTAATTACTTTGATTTATGACCTAGACCTCTCCTTTTCAAACAGTTATACATCCCTGGATTATTCGCAGTTTGTCAAAACGTGTTTCATATGCAGACCATACCTTTCAGTAACAAACAGTGTACTTTACAGAGTAATTCCACGGCCTCTTACGTCTAACGTGCGGTCAGGAGTAATTGATAGTGAAAGTGGCATTCTGAACTAATTAAATAAAAAGCAGCGCAGAAATGTAAATCTAATATGTACAACGAATGGTTTCACTGTGTCTTACTTATTGCACGTCATGGGTACAGATAACTACTTACCATAATTAAGGTTCATGACTCCCTAATATCTAAGTTGTAGTCATGTGGATAACTAGAAAGGGTGCTCCATAAATTAGTTCTAGTGTCATATATTTAAACAATAACAAAGTATAATAATTCCCATTCATATAAGTTTCTTTTTATAAATTTAAACTATGTTGGAATGAGTTGTTTTTACGATCCTATCAACTAACTAACGTAGAGTTGTCCGAAATCAGATAGAAGATATGTCACATGGATAGTAAACACAAATAATTACAATACACCGGAAGTTCTCCCAAATGTACTGAACACATCGGCCAACGATTACCCTCGAATCCTATTCCCCAATCTCGGTCGTCCGAGACGTCCGCATCATGGCATGGTCTATTGAATAAATAGTCGCATAAACAGGTTTTACCCTACCGAAATAAGTTGGGGCAGTCTTTTCATAAGCGGTTGGCCAAACATGCCATCATTCGTTCATAATATTATAATTAAACGATAAACAGAAATTTAATTAGCACATTTATAATATTGATCCGTAATACAACTACCTTCGGTCCTCCCAGACTTCCATACTGTAGGTTCCCGTACCTCTGATCTAACGGATCGTTTAATCAACCAAATGTGCGGAATCCGTTTGGTTAGCGATTATTGAACGAATAAACAAACACACGATTTCTATAACGTTTTCTCCTCTCTCTCACACACACAAAACGCCTCACACTCTATCTCTAATGACCAACCCTAAAACTGAACCATAACTCTCTATTTATATGTTGTCCAAACCCTATAGCGACACTAGCCAAGTGTCGCTATATGCGACACTTGCTTAGTGTCGCATAAACACTAATTTGTGTATATTTTCTATTTCACTATTCGTTTACAGACTCGCATATACACACTAAACATTATACATACGCAGACTAATTGACTTTAATGATTACAAATGTTTGACCAACTAACTGACACACAAAATACACCAACAAACTCCCCCATGTCAGCAGCTTGGTCAAATAAGTCTTCAATTAGTCTTCATTAACAAACTCTTTCATATCTTCAACAATCAGAAACTCTTTCATGTCTTTAACAATAAGAATCTTCCCCATTGAGATAGCATGGTCTTCAAAGAAATCTTAATGTCCAAATTCATGTGACTGACACAAATTCATCATACAATAAGATCTTCAAACTAGGTGACCATCTCTCAATCATCAGCAACTTCTCCGATAGAATTTATCTTCACAATCTTTGGAGAATAACCAACATCCTTTACATCTATTTGACTTAAACAGGATATGTGATATTGAAGAAAATAATATAGAAATAAAATCTTTTTGTATTTTCTTTATAAAGGAAAAGTAAAGAACAAAGATTAAAATAAATTTTGGGATAGGATTGTTTTAGGTCTGCTTAGAGATCATATCAGGCCAACATGCAATTATTAGGAAATAGTAAGTGTTATTTCGATTATTAGTATAATTGTCCACTTTAAATTTACTTAGCATATTTAAAACACCTTTTATAAAAATTATTTCAAGACGATTACTGGTATTGTTTGTCCACTTAAACATGTTACATCCGGGTCTGTGAGTTAACCTTTTATTGTTAGTATGAATATTTCTCCATGGTCCCCACCTATGACATATCCCTGTAACCCAGACATGAGCATAACTTCCAAATCCAGATAGAATATAAGAATATCATTTTTAAGAATCAAGTCAGCGGTGACAGGTCTGTACTTACGTACAACAGAGCGACATAACTTGATTCAGGTTTAAGCAAAACCAAACTTGGTCAAACCATTTTGGTGACCTTGTTAGGTATCTTATGATTTAAGACTTTTTCAAGTTCATTGACTTGCGTTTGCTTAACTTTTAAGCATATACTAATTGAGACCAGGTCTGTACTTACGTACAACAGAGAAAACAATCAGTATAGACCCCCAAATGATTTCAGATAAACCTCAGGTATAGAAATATGTCATGCTATGTTAAGGAATTAAGACATTTAGTCGTACATCATATGGTGTTTACCACAAGATCATAGACACATATTAGAATTACTTCTTAAGAACCCAGAAACCGGTGTGTATCATGTCTACCAGTACATCATAGACACATATAAATGCCAGATAAACCTATTGACACATCAAACATAAACCTTAAAATTTCCCATTTTATGCATGTCATCTGATGTACAATCATTTCCCATGTTGTTTACAGACACAATCCAATAACTTTTTGAGGAATAAGAATCTTGCTGTTCACATTTCTGATCAAAATAATCAGAATTTTAATTACTCCCCCTGAACAGCAAATTCTTTTCAAAAATGCAATTCAAAGGTACTTCCCTTAAACATAAACATTAAACATATTTTTGTAATTTTTGCTTTAAGATATTTTGCAACATTGCATTTCTTTGATACTAAAAAGTACAATGAATGGCTGTTGCATTAATAATAAAATATAAAAGAAAAGTATCAAAATCACATATTAAGTCAAATCGAATGCCTTTTAGCACTTTTACCACCACGAAACTTCAGAAACTTCATAAATCATCATAACATTTTTTCAACAATATCCACATTCATGCAGTCACTAAAAATATTACTGTACAAGAAACTGACTGCATCACCACAAACAATCAAACATTAAAGTTTATGGGACACCCAAGCCTTGATAAACTTGGGTTGTCCATTATCATCCATAATCATCACATCCATGAGTTTATGATATTTTAAATACTCAGTTGATTTCAAAGATGTGTTGTTTGTGGATTTTGGTTTCCAAACCTGTTTAGGTTCGGATGATTTATTTTCAACAATGTTGTGCTGTTGAACTTGAGGTCTACTAGGCACAACTTTGTTTACTCTAGCCGTAGGTTGTGGAGAGTTTGATGCACAACTAGATACAGGCGTATACGAACGACGCCTTGAAAAAGGTTTTGAAAAAGAATTCCTGAAAGAGGAAGTTCTTGGCATCCCTCTACCAAACCTATCTAGGGATAGTAACTTACAATCCCTAATAATATGGCCCTGTTGACCACAATGAAAACAAGAACGTCTCTCAACATAAGATCGATTCCAATGGGTTCCCTCAAATCGTTTCGGTGGAGGACAATACACAGAAGGTCTATCAGCAGGAACATTTGTTGAACTTGCACTCTTAGGTGTACATGTTGAAGTAGATATTCCCGAGGTTGAGTTAGTAGATTTAGAATCCCTTTTAACATTTTTAACTTTGAAAGATTCATTATCAACTTTAGCTTTGCCTTTGCATTTAAAACAGTCAGGTTTGACAGCTATTTTCTCAACCTTAATAGTAGAATCTTCTGGTGTATCTTCTACCTCAACAATCTCCTCAGTATGAACTGGAGACTTACTTTCAGCCTTAGCAAACTGAGGCAAAGGATACTCTAGCCTTTTGGTTTTCTCCTTTGTCAGTTTGTTTTGCTTGGCTTCTTTGGCCTTGATTCCATAGAGTTTTGTATAATCAACAGAGATCTCCTCATGGCCTTCTTTGACAAGCGGAGGACAATATTCAGCATGAGAAGGTGGAGGTACTTGGTTATAACCAAGACCTTCCTTCTTTTTGCCACTTGTCCCTTGCTTGCTAACGATCTCATTAAAGACTAGAGTTGCGGACGTTGAACCTAAGATTTTGCTTTTATGATTCTCAAACTCATTTTTCAAATCAAATAATTCTTTAGTCAACAATTCAATATCAGTAAGATAACTCTTAATTGCATCTTGTTGGCTAAAGACCTTTGCTTTAAAAGTTTGAGTATCTAATTTGTGAGCCTCAAGATGTTGTTCATAAAGTTTTTCATTATCTAGCAAAAACTTATTAGATTCAGTAAGTTTAACTATCTTGTCCCGCAAATCTAAATTGTCTTTCTGATAGACCTCAAGGGATTCAGTCAATTTAATACACGAAACACAATTAAAAGGCTCAATAGGTTCATTTTGTACCTCAGGTGTGATGTGAGCTATCATTGGAGTATGTTGATCCTCTTCTTTAGTTACCACTATTTTCTTTTGACCATAAGCCTCTATAAGAGCGTCCCATAACTCTGTAGAAGTTGCTTGATTTTCAAATTTACTTATCACAACTTCTGGCAAACACATAGTAATCATCTCATATGCTCTATTGTTATTGTCAAGCTCTTCCCGTTCCTTGACGGACATTTGTGCTCTTGACTTAAGCACCCCATTGAGTTTTGGTTGCTCATATCGATCAATCGCGTTAAACCAGTTCCACACCTTTGGATCTTTATGTTCAATGAAATTGCATAGCTTAAACTTCCAATACGCAAAATCACTATAGAACAAAGATGTAGAAGGAGGCATTTTCGTACCGAAAGCCATTTCTGAATTTTCCCTCCAAAATTGAATTCGAAAATTTCGTAAACTTTCCGAGTATAGCGAAACTTTTCCGACACTAAAGTTAAGTTATATTAAGCTTAAAAACAAAATTTGAAATTACAAATTTTTTCGCGTTTTTCCCGCCAAAATTTCGTCCGAAAACGTCAAAAATGACCGAGTAAAATGAAACTTTTTCCAACCTAAAATTGAACACTTTTAAGCCTATGAAAAAATTTTGAAAACGCAAAAAATTTTCGGAGTTTCCCGCCAAAAATTTTGAAAACGCCAATTTTTTTTTTTTTCCGAATCTAGAGCGACACTAGGTAAGTGTCGCTAAAAATCACAAGTGATGCTACGAAGTGACGCACTGAAGTGACGCTAGAGGGTAAGTGACGCACTGGTAAGTGACGCACTGGTAAGTGACGCACTAAGTGTCGGCAAGTGACGCACTAAGTGACGCACTTGAGTGTCGGCAAAACCCTAGTTGGAACTTACGAAGTGACGCACTTGAGTGACGCTCGAAATGACTCTTGAAGGTAAGTGACGCTATCAAGTGACGCAATGAGTGACGCAAAAACGCGGCTGTCAGCTCCAAAAACCCTAAAAATTGAAATTTTCAAAACCCTAACGAAAATTGACGAACGGCGGATGAATTTGCACCAAAAATCAACCCAAAACTCAATATAATCAACACAAATAACCTAGAAACTGATTATAATCGATTAATACCTTCGCGAATCAACCGAAAACGTTCAAAACACGATCCGAAACCGTCGAATCCTTGATTCACAACTCTGATACCACTTGTAGGTTCCCATACCTCTGATCTAACGGATCGTTTAATCAACCAAATGTGCGGAATCCGTTTGGTTAGCGATTATTGAACGAATAAACAAACACACGATTTCTATAACGTTTTCTCCTCTCTCTCTCACACACAAAACGCCTCACACTCTATCTCTAATGACCAACCCTAAAACTGAACCATAACTCTCTATTTATAGGCTGTCCAAACCCTATAGCGACACTAGCCAAGTGTCGCTATATGCGACACTTGCTTAGTATCGCATAAACACTAATTTGTGTATATTTTCTATTTCACTATTCGTTTACAAACTCGCATATACACACTAAACATTATACATACGCAGACTAATTGACTTTAACGATTACAAACGTTTGACCAACTGACTGACACACAAAATGCACCAGTACATACATTTGTACTCCGCATAAAGCGTTTCCAGCACTATATCCGGGAACAGTCGAATAGGGGCCGTCATATTACTTTACAATATTTAATATCATCCCATTATAACTATCTAAATCATGGCAAACATATAAGCAACTACTCGCATATCATGGCAGTAGACATTTCTAATGTTAATAAATTGTAAACATCAAACAAGAACATTACAAATAATTAATAAAAGAAAGGATAGATATTACCCGTAATTATTGCGAGCAAAACGATGCTTATATTACTTCCGAATATTCCACAGCGTTACATTGCTAAGCTAGCTACTACTAACTACTACATAATTAATCTCCTACTTATCTCTCATTAAATTAATTAGTTTAGAGAGAAAGTAGAGAGAAAAAGAAAATAAAAGCTAGAAAGAAAGAAATAAGAAAGATATGAAAGGTGTGTGTATTAGAGTGTGTCTAAAATGAGAGCTAGGGGCTGCCTTTTATAGAGGAAGTTTGGCTCAAGTTAGCATCCCAAAGCTCATGATAGCAAAAGGTGGGAAAGGTAGTGGCACCAGGTACAAAAGGCGAAAAAGGTAGTGGCACCAGGTACGAAAAGTAGGAAAAGGTCTAGCACCGGGTACGAAAAAGGACACAAAAGTGCAATCCGTGTGGGTGGCGGGCAGCAGCCGGTGGCTGGCTACCAGCAGCGGACGGCTGGCTGGCTGGCGGCGGCGGCTGGCTGCCAGTGGCACCAGTCTGCTGTCGGTTGCTGCGTTTCTCGATTCATGCGTGTTTTCTTCGTTATGTGTCTGTTTGCGTTGATTCTTTTTGTGTTGGATTCGTAATTCAAAAACGAAGCTTTTGATGAAAAGAAATCCCAAAAATATTTCCCTGAACATTAGATGTGTCGTACGAATCGTTTGGATCTTCCGGAGTGCGTAGAATCTTCGTTTTTCATCCGTTTTAGTTGATTCTTCTTCTGTTGGATTCGTAATTTGAAAACGAACATCTTGGGTCAGATAGATGTTGGTGATGGGCTCTTTTTTCTTGAAACCTCATTTTGATGTCTTGAATCTTCAAACGTGCAAGGAATCTTCATTTTCTGCCCGTTTTGCTTGATTTTCATCATGCAACCTTGTTTTTACCATCTTAACATAATATTACAGATTTGTAATGTTTTTGAGTTAAAGTGCCAAGAATCGTTCCAGAATGAGAGAGATATCGGTAGTAAAAACGTGACTTTTTACGCGATATCATGAGTCTACAGACGTGAGGCACTACATGCCTAAGTACTATCAAGTAAGTGTATGACCACGTCGTAGAATAACAAGTAATAATATTACTTATTCAGTAGTAGGATACTAGTGTGCCACTTGGCATAGTGTGTTGCCCCCTAGCAACATGTAAGTGTAGTTCCGCAGAACTATAAGTAAGTATTTAGCCAAATACCGAGTCAACGATCTCGAGGGTAAGCTCTCCGATCCATTGATGAGTGAGAGTATCAACTTACTATTTATCCTTGTCAACGATCTCGAGTGTAAGCTCTCCGATCCGTTGATGAGTGAGAGTATCAACTTAATATTTATCCGTGTCAACGATCTCGAGTGTAAGCTCGCCGATCCATTGATGAGTGAGAGTATCAATTTACTATTTATCCGTGTCAACGATCTCGAGTGTAAGCTCGCCGATCCATTGATGAGTGAGAGTATCAACTTACTATTTATACGTGTCAACGATCTCGAGTGTAAGCTCGTCGATTCGTTTATGAGTGTGAGTATCTACTTGTATATTTATCTGTGTCAATGATCTCGAGTGTAAGCTCGCCGATCCGTTGATGATTGTGAATCTTGATTGTAAGCTCGTCGATCCGTACTGAGTGTGAATCTCGAGTGTAAGCTCGCTGATAACACGCAAAAAGTCATGTTTTTGCGTGCATTAATCTCATCTTTTTAGCCCAATATGTGATGAAACTAATCTAAATAAATACTTTATCATTAAAAATCGTCACATGGGCCAAAATATAGACCGTGTTTCAAAAGTCATCTAAAATGGTCGAAAAACACGATAAATCTAACGAATACGATCATGAGCATTCTCGTTCACTCGTTCTAGCACTTTTTGAGCTACACAAAGAATTACGACCTCTAACTTATGTCATTTTCTTCGTTAGGAAAATACGAACGCGTGGATATAAAGAACGCTCAAAATGGATAAACGACGAAGAAGTTACTCCCGAACGAAGAAACGAAGAACCGAGGAACCAGCATACGGCTGAACCAGGCCGTATACGGCTGGACCTGGACCGTATATGGTCTGTGCAGGCCGTATACGGCCTGTGCTCAGCCGTATACGGCCCAGTTCAGCCGTATTCACCCTATGCACAGCCGTATACGGTCCAGTTCAGCCGTATATGGTCCAGCTCAGCCGTATCGTGCGTTTGGGTGATAAAAATCTGATTTTTATTCGCTTTTGCGATATGGTTGTGCGTTTGGAGGATTGGATACGGTCTACGGATACGGTTGTGCGATCTCTATAAATACAAGCCTCATTTCATCATTTCAACACACCCTTCATTTTTCACACTTCTATACACACTTTCTCTCACTACTCTCCCTCTAAATTAGTTAGTTAGTTAAATAGATTAGTTAAGCTAGTAGATTAGTAGCTTAATTGTAACGGAGGTGCTCCGAGACTGCGGTGTAGCACGATTTGTAATAACGCTTTGTCAGGTTCTATTATAATCTCTATCTTGTTATTTTAAATAATGTTGTGTTGTTGCTATACTTGTTTAGAGTTACTTGCTAGTATTATTGTTATGCTTAGCTAGACAAATCTGTGTTTGCTATGATAGTTGCCATGCTAGGGTAGTTATACTTAAATCATGTTGTTACTCTGTCTGTATGCTGTTGAATTATATTTGAATCTATGAATTGAATCTCAAATGTTTATCTATCCAACTTATGATGTGGTTAGTAACATCCTTCTAGGCTTGGCCAATTGCTAGTTGTATGCCGCTAATTATTCTGTGTCTGATGATCGTTGAACTCGACATGGCCGGTGTTCTCCTGGTTGAAATATTACCGGAGGGAGACACGGAGCGTAGGATTAGAGATAGATTAGATTTAGGCCATTTAACAAGTGTCTTAGAGAGAACTTTCGGGACACTTGTGACTTAACCATGTACCCCGTCACTCTGCATAATTGATCCCTGCTATGCTGCCTTTCTGCATGTTCTTGTTTGATTGTTGCCTAGGGTTTACATGCTAGTATATGTTATGTTGATTAGTTACATGATTAGCTTTTCGAATATTTATCAATTGCATATACCAGTTTAACATGCATAGAATAGTTAAAATGATTTATATGAAATAATGATGAACAATTTACTCAGCCGTTAGACCAGACCATCCCAACTTGTCCCGGTGGGAAACCCCTGTTCATGTTTTTGTTTATTCAACAATTCATGCCATGATTCGGATATCTCAAATGTCCGAGATTGGGGGATAAGACTCGAGGATGGTTGTTGGTTAAATTGGTTGCTACATTTGGGACAACTTCCGGTGTAGTTTACATTTCATAACTGTTATCCACGTGACATACTATTTATCTGATTGCGGACAATTCTACGTTAGATAGATAATAGGCTAGGAGTTATGGCTCATTAGGAAATATTAATGTCATCTTAACTAAGGCTTTATCCCATTAAACTACCCCTAAATAGCATGAGTAATTATCATAGTAAACACTCGCTTCACCTATAAGTTCTCGTTGCCACCTCCACTCCACTTTACTTTAATTTAGTTTAATTTTAGATAATTAGTAGTTAGTTAAAACCAAAACAAACCAAAACCTCTTTTAAAACCCTAGCTAAATTCCAGTAGATAACTAAAGTCCTACATCCCATGCCCGTTGTAGTTTGAAGAATGACCCTAGGTCATACCTATCGCTATACTTACCCATAGCTTTAGTATACTTAGGCCCAGCAAAAAAACAAATTTTGAAAAACTCCACTAACGCCGCCGCTGACGGACGGTCCGACGAAAGGGTGAAAACCCGATCGACCATTGGTGGCGTGTCAAGTTTTTGGCGCTGCTGCCGGGGACTACAACGACCGATTTAGGAATTTAGTTGTCTTAGTTATTTAGCGATCCTTTCGGAAGATCAATATCATCCGTAAGTTCCTTTTCTGTTCTTTCCTTTCCAAAACTCTCTTTTCTACCAAACCCGAACTTCATCAGCTATGACGAATCGTATTACTCTCGCCTCAACCTGTACACCACTACTGGAGGGAATAGGAGGACCTATCGTGCTGCTCGACGAAAACTTTGAAATTAAGCCTAGCGTTTTCAAGTTACTCAAAACCTTCTGCCAATTTCACGGTTTTCCGCTCGATGATCCAAATTCACATTTGGATAGATTCATCAATCTTTCTGATTCCTGTGAGCAATCAGGGATTTCAAGAGAAGTCTCCCGACTATATCTTTTTCCCTATTCTTTATCTTCGCGTGCTCGAACCTGGTTTGATGAACTCGAACCCAATTCGATTCATACATGGGAAGAGTTGGCTACTAAGTTTATGGCTAAGTTTTTCCCTCTTTCCAAGCAAACCAAGCTCAAAGATGATATCGTCAGTTTCCGACAGGAAACAAATGAATCATTCTATCTAGCATGGGAACGATTTAAGAAGATACTTAACAGATGTCCGAATCATCAAATGGGTAAGACGAACCTAATCTGCATATTCTACCATGGTCTGACTCCTCAGCACAAGTCAACCCTCGATGCCGCTTCTCAAGGAAATTTCATGTCACATAATTCTGAAGAAGCCTGGGGGCTAGTTGAGACGATAGCAATGCATCAACATGACTGGGAGTTTGGCGAACCGGCTAAGGAAGTAACTAGTACTTCAAGCCTATCCTTTGAAGCTCTGCAACCTCAAGTGGACAATCTCTCTAGAGTCTTCAAGGATCTTCAATCTTCTACACCTCAGCCTTGTAAAGGTACGGAAGAAATTCTTGTCACTACTGTTAAAAACCATGAATCGAACTTTCATTCTAAACCTTTCATCCAGCGGCCAACCAATAACCCACCTACTCAGTTTCTGCAACCTTTATCCTCTAATATGTCAGATTCCCCCGTAAATTCTCAACAACACTGTAATGAAACTTTGACTAATTTCATGGTTGATCAAATGAACATAAACAAACAAGTAATAGATTTTCAAGATAAATTTGATGCTTTACTTAAAATATCAGAAAATTTGCTAAAAAACCTGGAGGTTAGTCTTAAACAACTGTTTTTAAAAGTTGAGAACCAAGGAGGAATCATGGTCATCACTAGAGGAGGTAAAGAACCCAGAAATGAGAAGTCCTCAGATAATTCTTCAAATCAACTTCTTATCTCTGAACCGACCACTGATCCAGTGCCTAGTGACATCCCTGTCACTGCACCAGATCCAGTATCACCTAAAGCCCCAGAAATCATTCCACGAACTAGGATACCCTTCCCTGGTAGGCTTAAGAAAGAGAAACAGGAAGCACAATTTGGGAAATATCTAGAAATGTTTAAAAGCCTGCACTTAAACGTTAGACTATTAGACACTTTAGTAGAGATGCCTAGCTGTGCTAAGTTTTTCAAAGAACTCATTTCAAATAAAGAAAAATTGAGACAAATAGTTAGTTTACCCTTAGATGCTGAATGCTCAGCAATCATGTTACATGGCCTTCCACCCAAACTAGGAGATACTGTCCGTTTCACTATTCCCTGTTTTCTTCAAAACATCCAAGTGAGTAACGCCTTAGCTGACCTAGGAGCTAGTGTCAATCTTATGCCTTACTCTCTCTATAAGAAACTAGGATTAGGTGAACTGCTAACCACTCAGTTAAACTCCCTCGAGGAATTGCTGAAGATATAATGGTCCGAGTCGGTAAATTTATCTTCCCGGTTGACTTTGTCATTATGGATATTGAGGAAGATGCGCACGTTCCCCTCATCCTTGGTAGACCTTTCCTAAACACTGCCAAGGCTGTGATAGATGTAAACGAAAAATCTTTAAAACTGAGGGTCGGAGCGGAGGAAGTCACCTTTAATGTCGATAAGTTGATGAAGCACCCTATGGGAGAAGATCTTGGTCTTGTGGATGCCATGCAGGAAATATATGACGAGCATTTGGAGGAGATTCTAGCAGTCAGCAGTAACGAACCTTTCTCCAGCACTGTCATCACCAAAAGAAGACTTTGCCAGAACAACATCGGACTCTGCTCAGCTATCTCTGACAAATCAGCACCTTCCGGAGAGCTCCTATTTCCCTTACCCGAAATGAAGAATCCTTTAGCACCGCCTAACTACTCTTCCATGAACAACTCTGTTGTTGCTGTTCCTTTAGGCGAAGGCATCCCTATCCCACTTTTAAGAAGAAATCAGTTTTTTCCGATACCCGAATGGTCTCCGTCTGTAGCTGAAATTCTCAAATCTTTCGAGGAGATGGATTCCGGTACTTTGCCACAACTATCTGAAGGTTGTGAGAAATTAAATCCAAAAATCACCATAAGTACTTCTTCTAAAGCTCAATTTCAAGAGTTCGCACTCACCAATGATGTCATCATCACTGAGGATACACAACCTTTTCATCATCTACCTGCAAATATGAGTTAAAGAAGAACGCGCTTTCCAATGAGACAAAACTAGTAGAAATAGCATCAGCCACTATAGCCGACTCATCTCCAGAAGAATCAGAGTTCCAAAAGGAGTATGACAAGTTACAAAGAGACGAGATCGCTCGAATGAAACCCTCTATCGAAGAACCGCCAGAATTGGAGCAGAAGGAATTACCCTCTCACTTGGAATATGCTTTTCTCGAAGGAACCTCACACCTAACCATCATAATTGCCAAAGGTCTTTCACCTAAAGAGAAAGCAAGACTTATCCAGGTCTTGAAGTCACACAAGAAGGCGATTGCATGGAAGATTTCTGATATACAAGGGATCAGTCCAAATTACTACATGCACAAGATACTCATGGAAAACGACTTCAAACCTTCCATACAGAGACAAAGGAGAGTAAACCCGAAGATTCAAGACGTGGTCAAGAAAGAGGTTATCAAACTCTTGGATGCTGGTTTGATCTATCCTATCTCAGATTCCCCATGGGTCAGCCCAGTTCAGGTTGTCCCAAAGAAAGGAGGAATGACGGTTATCGCTAACGAAAATAATAAATTGATTCCTACACGAACCGTCACCGGCTGGAGGGTGTGTATCGACTACCGGAAATTAAATGAAGCCACCCGGAAAGATCACTTCCCTCTGCCGTTCATCGATCAGATGTTGGAAAGATTATCAGGGAATGAATATTACTGCTTCCTCGATGGTTTCTCCGGCTATTTCCAAATTCCTCTCGATCCAAAGGACCAGGAAAAGATGACATTCACATGCCCATATGGTACATTTGCCTACCGCCGCATGCCATTCGGTTTATGCAATGCGCCTGCAACATTTCAAAGGTGTATGGTGACAATATTCCATGACATGATTGAATAGTGTATGGAGGTATTCATGGAAGACTTCTCAGTCTTCGGTGATTCCTTCACATCTTGTCTTTCCAACCTTGAAAGGATGCTAACCCGATGCGAAGAATCAAATCTTGTCTTAAACTAGGAAAAGTGCCACTTTATGGTGAAAGAAGGAATAGTTTTAGGACATCGAATATCAAAATCTGGAATCGAAGTTGACAAAGCCAAAGTTGAGACTATTGCCAAACTTCTGCCACCTACTTCTGTTAAAGCGATTCGCAGTTTTCTAGATCACGCCGGATTCTACCGTCGCTTTATCAAGGATTTCTCTAAGATCTCTCGACCTATGACGCACCTTCTCGAGAAGGACACTCCGTTTGTCTTTTCAGATGACTGTCTTAAAGCTTTCAACATTTTAAAGGATCATCTCACACATGCACCGATCATGGTCGCCCCCGATTGGAGTCTTCCGTTCGAAATCATGTGCGATGCTAGTGACTTCGCTGTTGGAGCTGTCTTAGGGCAAAGGAAGGAGAAGCAGTTTCAACCAATCTACTAAGCCAACAAGACACTCACTGATGCACAAGAAAATTACACCACAACAGAGAAAGAGCTTCTTGCGGTAGTATTCGCTTTTGATAAATTTCGTTCTTATTTAATATTGTCCAAAACTATTGTCTATACAGATCACTCAGCCTTGAAGTATCTCTTCAAAAAGCAAGACGCTAAGCCAAGACTGCTTAGATGGATTCTCCTCCTCAAAGAATTTGACATAGAAATCAAGGATAAAAAGGGAGCCGAGAATGTCGCAGCAGATCATCTTAGTCGACTGGAAAATCCGTCGATGGAGAAGCTTGATGAGAGAGAGATTCAAGACCAGTTTTCTGAAGAACAACTCATGAATATCGGAGGATACCAAAAGGGATCTCAATTCATTTACAACCCTTGGTATGCAGACTACGCAAATTATCTGGTTGGAGGAATTGTGCCAAAAGGATTGCCCACCGCTAGAAAGCGCAAATTCTTTAGAGACGTAAAGAACTACTATTGGGACGATCCATACTTATTCAAAGTATGCCCGGACCAAATCATCAGAAGATGCGCAGACGAGAGGGAGGCAAGGAACATTCTTCACCAAAGTCATCACGGACCAACTGGAGGACATCACGGAGCAAATATGACTGCAAAAAAAGTATATGACTCTGGCTTCTACTGGCCTACTATATTCAGAGACGCTCACGAGTTGGTGAAACGCTGCGATGCTTGCCAAAGGTTTGGAAGTATTTCATCGAGAAGTGAAATGCTACTTACTAACATCCAAACTTGCGAGATCTTTGATATATGGGGGTTGGATTTTATGGGACCATTCCCAAAATCATATGGGAAAGAGTATATTCTGGTTGCTGTCGACTATGTCTCCAAATGGGCCGAAGCTCAAGCATTTACTATAAATGATTCCCGAGTAGTAGTAAAATTCCTAAAGCAGCTCTTCTCACGTTTCGGTACTCCAAAAGAGATCATTAGTGATCGAGGCACGCACTTCTATAATGCTCAGTTTATGAGGACATTACAATATTATGGTGTCACCCATAAGACCTCTACGGCTTACCACCCGTAGACGAATGGGCAAGCCGAAGTGACGAATCGAGCGCTCAAGAGAATTTTAGAATGAACCGTGGTTAATCATAGGGAAAGATGGGCTGAAAAATTAGACGATGCTTTGTGGGCGTTCAGAACCGCATATAAATCACCACTAGGAACCACGCCCTACAGACTAGTCTACGGAAAAGCGTGTCATCTACCGATAGAGTTGGAGTATAAAGCTCACTGGGCGCTAAGAGGTTGTAATTTAAACCCTTCTGCAATTGGATCACATCGGAAAATGCAACTGAATGAACTAGCCGAGTTAAGAGACCAAGCATATGAAAGCTCTCTGCACTTCAAAGAACGAACAAAGAATACTCATGATGCAAAACTCAAATATTATAAGTTCAAGCCCGGAGACAAAGTTTTTCTCTTCAATTCGCGCTTCAAGAAATTCTCCGGCAAATTCAGATCAAGGTGGAGCGGACCATTTGTTATATCAAAAGTCTTTACCTTCGGAGCAGTTGAACTAGAAGCCCCGGACGGTAATTTTAAAGTCAATGGCCATCGCTTGAAGCACTACATCGAAGATTTCCCCCCTGGTGAGGAAGTCTATATCTTTGAACCACCTTGAGCCAACTAGTAGGTACAAGGAGTCAAGCTAGAGACTCTCTAAACAAGCGCTCTTGAGAGGCACCCCATTGCTTATCTTATTTTATTTCTTAGTTATTTTGCTTTAGTATTATCATCCCTAAACTAACGATGCAGGATAACCCAAATATCTGACAATTCTACACGCCTACATATACATCAGATAAGTTTTATTCATAGTATACAAACGCGAATGAACAGATGACCTCGCAAAGCTTTAACATTTAAACAAACATTTCTTGAAGTCATCTGATTATTTCGCATTTGTATACCCATTTTAAAACTATAGCATTACCTGTTTATCTTTATGTTTCAGGATGGACGCTTCAGCTGAGACTTCAGGACAAGCTACTCAGAAACAACAGAAGAAAAGGACCCGCAGAGGAAAAAGAAAGAAGACGACCACCACTACTGATGAGCATGCTCAGACTGCTCCTGTATCTGCCCCACTTTTTGATTTCGGAGTGACCACTTCAGATCCGATAGTGACTTGGGCAATGCTCAGTGAGCTTTCAATTCAGCGTAGCTCTCAGTCCGAAATCAGAGAAGCGATAGGACTACCGAAACTCGCCGACCAGCCGTATCAGCTTGGTCAGGGTCCCAGGCCAGCTCTCACACCTTTGTCCTTCTTCCCAGCTGCCCCACCACAGACTGTTCCTCCCACTACTGTTGCTTCTTCTAGGCCACCTGAGAATCCCACTTATGCACCCATGGTGTCTGATCACACTGCTGCCTTATCACTCACTTCAGATCCAGATCCTGACGCACTTGCAGCATTTGATCCAGACATGGATGATTTACTAGATGATTTCTAGCTTATTTTATCTTTAGTTATCTTTTATTTATCATTAGACCTATTATGTTGTTGAACTGATGATTATGATGGTATTTTATGACATTGCAGACCTTATCTTCGTAGGAATTGGATGAGCTTTGAAAAGAGTCTGGTCCTCACAATCCAGCAAATTATTTACACCAACCCTACACGAATATGGTCCTACATCCTGTGCCCACTATCCGTAGGGAAGTATCTCTCCTAAACCCGTTCTTCCTACTGTAATATAACTTCGATATGCTTATTGACCACTTAAATCTCTAAGTGTGGGATTCCCCTTGCTTACAACTTTTAAATTCACATTTTTCCTAAACCAAAACCCTAAGTGTGGGATTTTCAAACCCTACTTAGTATAGAAACATTGGGGACAATGTTTATTTCTAAGTGTGGGATAGCGGTATATCTCTCGTCTGTCAAAATATCTGTTTAAGTTGATCTAGAAACATGCTAGTCCTCAAAATAAATTTTCAAACCCTTATTTTGCCAAAAAATTTCAAAAATTTTAAACTCTTTTTAGTCACAATAAAAGCAAATTGGTTAAAAACTTCGACAGGGAAATTGTCACTCATTCAGTAAAACCTAAACAGTTTTACTTCGACAGTGAAATTGTCACTCATTCAGTTGACCAATGAGTTTTCAAGAATGAATACAGATTTTTTTTTACAAGTATTTCAAAAGATGGTAAATATAAGGTCGAAATCATATCGGATTCTAAACAATTTAAGATGAGGATCTAAGAGGGGCATCGCACGACTGGACACATATAACCCATTTTTGCGGTGAGGAATTTGAGCCTTATAAGCATTCATTTTAAATGCTTCACTGTTCGTTTGTTGTGTGTGACTGGTGCACGCATTTCTGAATTTGAACTTGCCCCAGGTATACATTTCGAGATCACATTGACAGGTGTCATACGTGACATAGGTACGATTAGAGGACCTTGACATTCCTTAGGATTTAAACCCCTTCTCACATATCTTTTCAAGCCAAAAACCCGTCCAACACTCAATTTTAGTGTTGATGATCCGCTTAGAAAACCCTGTTGAGCCTTAACCTATTTTTCTTTCATTCACCCAAAAATTTTTAACCCCTTATTCCCCTACCTACCAGAAACTTATCTTAGTATTTTTGAAAAAAAAAAGAGATATTTGGATACTCCTTTTTGCTTTCACTCCAAAAATCATAAATAATGTTTACTAAAACTTCTCGTGTGTGTTTTATTGATCTATATAGAAAAAAAAATCGAGAGTCATGTGGTGCGAAAAATTGGCACCAAAGTAAACTCAAAAATCATCAAAGGATTGAGAAATGAAAATAAGAAGGGATCTCAAGAAGGGAAACAAAAGAAAATCCCTTAGAAATTTCTTGGCAAGAAAAATCTAAGCCCAAAAAAAAAAAAAAAATTTGAAATAGAAAAGAAAAAAAAAAGAAAATAGCTGAAATAAAGGTAAGTGCTTCGACTCTCTCGAAAACTCAACTCTTCAAAAGAAATATCATTCTATGTGTTTTCAAAAGATAGAAGTCAAAATAGCTATCTTATCCCCCAAAAGTGTTATCCGTTTCCGTTTTCATTAAAAAGGATATCTAGATAGAGTTTTTTTTCAAAAGTCCCAAGATAAGAAAACACCCTTAGAAACCCAGATACCCCCAATCCATCCATACCCTTTTAAACCCACACCAAACATTACAACCCATCTGAATGTCCTGGGATAATCAGTACCGTTCCTATCTAAGAGATGAAGATTTGATCCTCGGGCAAGCCTATGACGACGAGTGCTGCACGACTGGTATTTGAGCGATTTTTCATTTGGCTTAGGATAATAGGAACCTCGATACACATTGAGTGAATTGAGTGACCACCAGTGAGATCGCCCAGTCGTGTATATTCCACAAATTTGAGAATTGAAAGTTTGCCTAAGTGAATCATCTTGAACAACTTTTAGATACGTCATGTGAACACCTCTTATTTATCTAACAGGCAAATACTTGTTTCCAATCTGTGTGAATTCTTTGTTGTGGGTAGAAATCAAAAACTTTTTTTATGGTAAATTCTAAGAGGGTAAGTTTGCTTGAGGACAAGCAAATGTCTAAGTGTGGGATATTTGATAACATGCAAAAAGTCATGTTTTTACGTGCATTAATCTCATCTTTTTAGCCCAATATGTGACGAAACTAATCAAAATAGATACTTTATCATTAAAACTCGTCACATGGGCCAAAATATAGACAATGTTTCAAAAGTCATCTAAAATGGTCGAAAAACACGATAAATCTAACGAATACGATCATGAGCATTCTCGTTCACTCGTTCTAGCACTTTTTGAGCTTCACAAAGAATTATGACCTCTAACTTATTTCATTTTCTTCGTTAGGAAAATACGAACGCGTGGATATAAAGAACGCTCAAAACGGATAAACGACAAAGAAGTTACGCCCGAACGAAGAAACGAAGAACCGAGAAACCAGCATACGGCTGAACCAGGCCGTATACGGCTGGTCCAGGCCGTATACGGCTGGTCCAGGCCATATACGGCTGGACCTGGACCGTATACGGTCTGTGCAGGCTGTATACGGCTTGTGCTCAGCCGTATACGGCCCAGTTCAGCCGTATTCACCCTATGCACAGCCGTATACGGTCCAGTTCAGCCGTATATGGTCCAGCTCAGCCGTATCGTGCGTTTGGGTGATAAAAATCTGATTTTTATTCGCCTTTGTGATACGGTTGTGCGTTTGGTGGTTTGGATACGGTCTACGGATAAGGTTGTGCGATCTCTATAAATACAAGCCTCATTTCATCATTTCAACACACCCTTCATTTTTCACACTTCTATACACACTTTCTCTCACTACTCTCTCTCTAAATTAGTTAGTTAGTTAAATAGATTAGTTAAGCTAGTAGATTAGTAGCTTAATTGTAACGGAGGTGCTCCGAGACTGCGGTGTAGCACGATTTGTAATAACGCTTTGTCAGGTTCTATTATAATCTCTATCTTGTTATTTTAAATAATGTTGTGTTGTTGCTATACTTGTTTAGAGTTACTTGCTAGTATTATTGTCATGCTTAGCTAGAAAAATCTGTGTTTGCTATGATAGTTGCCATGCTAGGGTAGTTATACTTAAATCATGTTGTTACTCTGTCTGTATGCTGTTGAATTATATTTGAATCTATGAATTGAATCTCAAATGTTTATCTATCCAACTTATGTTGTGGTTAGTAACATCCTTCTAGGCTTGGCCAATTGCTAGTTGTATGCCGCTAATTATTCTGTGTCTGATGATCGTTGAACTCGACATGGCCGGTGTTCTCCTGGTTGAAATATTACCGGAGGGAGACACGGAGCGTAGGATTAGAGATAGACTAGATTCAGGCCATTTAACAAGTGTCTTAGAGAGAACTTTCGGGACACTTGTGACTTAACCATGTACTCCGTCACTCTGCATAATTGATCTCTGCTATGCTGCCTTTCTGCATGTTCTTGTTTGATTGTTGCTTAGGGCTTGCATGCTAGTATCTGTTATGTTGATTAGTTACATGATTAGCTTTTCGAATATTTATCAATTGCATATAGCATTTTAACATGCATAGAATAGTTAAAATGATTTATATGAAATAATGATGAACAATTTAATCAGCCGTTAGACCAGACCATCCCAACTTGTCCCGGTGGGAAACCCCTGTTCATGTTTTTGTTTATTCAACAATTCGTGCCATGATTCGGATATCTCAAATGTCCGAGATTGGGGGATAAGACTCGAGTATGGTTGTTGGTTAAATTGGTTGCTACATTTGGGACAACTTCCGGTGTAGTTTACATTTCATAACTGTTATCCACGTGACATATTATTTATATGATTGCGGACAACTCTACGTTAGATAGATAATAGGCTAGGAGTTATGGCTCATTAGGAAATATTAATGTCATCTTAACTAAGGCTTTATCCCATTAAACTACCCCTAAATAGCATGAGTAATTATCATAGTAAACACTCGCTTCACCTATAAGTTCAGTTTAATTTTAGATAATTAGTAGTTAGTTAAAACCAAAACAAACCAAAACATCTTTTAAAACCCTAGCTAAATTCTAGTAGATAACTAAAGTCCTAGATCCCATGCTCGTTGTAGTTTGAAGAACGACCCTAGGTCATACCTATCGCTATACTTACCCATAGCTTTAGTATACTTAGGCCCAGCAAGAAAATAAATTTTGAAAAACTCCACTGACGCAGCCGCTGATGGACGGTCCGACGACAGGGTAAAAACCCGATCGACCGTTGGTGGCATGTCACTCACCGATTCCGTGTTTTGTATCGCTTTACCGCAATATCGTTTTGTATCACTCTAACCGTGATATCCTTTTGTGCCCACTTTACCGTGGCATCGAACTGTGTTGCTCGCAAGCAATGTATGTAATTGAAATCCGACAGTACTACGACATGCCCGACTAAGTAATTGAAAGCCGACAGTACTATGACATACCCAACTAAGTATTTGCAGTTGTATGAGTGTATGTATATCAATATACATAAGTAAATAGTAGATAGCACAAAGTGCTTGAGATTGTGTACAAGTATATGTACAAGTATATATATATATATGTATATATATATATATGTATATATATATATATTCGTCTTAGTCAACAACACATCTAACGGGGTGTCATGTAACACATGAAAGAGGTTTAGTGTATCTAGGTATGTATATACAATACTTAGATATTAAGTATAGCACAAGGAACCTAGGTATGTATAACCATCACCTAGTTGTTTTGTACTAGTATAAAGGGCGATACTAATGTACGTTACTAACATATACTTCTAGCCTCAGCCTAGCAAGTATATTGAGGTCCCTGGTTAATGTTTATTTGAGTGCAAATCCATTCTAGTATCAATGGAATGCAAAGGCAGTCGTAGTTTCTAAAAGGAACACTAATTCTGTGACAACCTAGTTGTTGTCCAGCGTAGGTAGAACTAACCAGTTCTAATATATTTGATAGTATTGTCCCGCGACAATATGGCCAATATGTAGTGATAACTTAAGCAAGTTATGTAATGGTAATGGTGTTTCAATGACAAAATAGTGTACAGTGGTAACCTATCCAGGTTAAGCTATGGTATTGTCCTACAACAATATAGTGGATGTAATTCCTACGTATTACACATTTTGTATTACATACAGTAATATAGTCAAATATGAGTTATAAAAGTTTATCATTATAATTCGAAAACAATAATTGTGCATGTGTCTCACCCCGAAAATAGTAAAACAACTAAAAGAGTGGGGCTATGAACTCACCTGTGAGTTGTCAGCGATCCTACGATACGTGTGTTGTCCGAATGGTAACCTCCTAGTGTCCTAAACACGTGAGGATATATAATTAAGAGACAAATCAGTTTGTCTAAGCGAGTTGTGTAAATATTCATTTATTGTTCAGGTTTGGAAACTGTGTACGAGGGTCCAGGAGCAGCGCCCCTGGTAGCGGGGTCCAAGGGGAGGCAACCCTGGCGGGGTCCAAGGGGCAGAGCCCCTGGCTGGGGTCGAGCTTTAACAGTTCATTTCGCGGAAAATATTTGAGTTGAATTTCAAGTGTTGCAAAAGTTTGACCATCTTAAATCCTATACCCGAGGCTTCATCATCCTCAATCAAAGCACTAAATCGATTATCCAAAGATATGGACTTAGAACCACCTGTAACCTTCGTAGAAGCCTGATTTTGATTACTAGAAGTAGTAACCTGGTTTGAATTATTTCCCGACCTTCGGTTTTAATTGTTTCATAACAAACCCATCATTCGGCTTCCCACCCTGTTTCAAAGGCCCACGAGCTGTCTTTTTAGGAGCAACAAAATCAGAATTATTAGGATTTCTAACATCATCTTGAACCACATTCTTTGGGCATTCAACAGCCTTATGTCCAAAAATTTTACATGAACTATATCTCGGCGGACGCCACTCATAATCCACTCTCACCAAATAAACATTCTTACCAGATCCATCCAATTTGGGAATAGCCACAGATATATAGACTCCTCTAATTCCTCCTCTGATCTCACCTCTATCATAGTCCTAGCAAAATTGGGTCGACCCCATGATTCAGTACACATAGTGCTGGTGTAAGAATCAAGCATAAGGTGCAATACCGCTAAGACCAGTTTCATTAAACACCAACAAAGGAACATTATGAAATTTAACCCAAACCGGCACTGTCGTAGGATCTTCCTTTGCTAAATCGACATCCGAGGACCATTTCTTCAACATTATTGGAATTAATCGAATCATCCATGGCCCACCTTCCAAAACCTGGTGCATACCATGCTCCGATGCGAAATTGAAGAAAAAGAAACCATTAGAATTCATGATAACCTTTTCTATACCAAATTTTCTCCAAACATTCATAACATAGTTTTGGACCACAGGAAAAGCCAACCATTTACCAATAAAGTATCCATACAACGTATTGGAATACTTTTTGCTTGCCTCGACTATAGTTTCCATGGGAATTTCCACATCCACTCCACTATCACTAGAAGAAGCCAAATCTAAAGCACGAAAAATAACCTTTTGTTTCACAGAACGATCAGCAACTTGAGCATAGGACTTTGGCCTAGCCTGTTACTGAATATTTCTCGATTGAATAGGAACCGTGGCCGCCAATAACCTATCAATACCTCGAGGTCCATAAGTACTCCCATCTAAACCAACATGAACATTCTCAGGGATTTTACCACAGTCCATAGACTGAACTGGAACCGGAGAATGATGCAAACCTTCCTTGATCACAGTGGTTTGATTAGAACCACTAATATCTGGATTTGTATCAGTAAAGTCATAATTTGATGTACGAGTAACCGATTCAGGAATGGATACAAGAACCTGTTGTATTGGAGGATTCTCCACCTGCTCGTTGACCAAATCAGTACCTACCTCAACCTTATGACTATGCAATCCAGACTAGTGATTATCCGCTAAAACATTATCAGTGTACGAACTCGAAACAGGTATTTTAGAAGGTTGAACAACCCCAACCTATTTCAAGAGATCCGTACCAATGTTCCCAAAAATATAACTCATGGATTGCCCAGGGATTTTAGAAGGCAGCATTTGCTCAACCTGACAATCATCATGAGTATCCTTAAACAAGTCAAGTCTTGACCTTAAAAATTTTGATGTCACAGCATCTTTAGACACGAAAATAGAATCACTAACACTAGCCATATTACAATAAGAAAACATGTTGACAGAACTTGATAACCTAGTTCGATCATCATGTTCAGTCAGAAATCATGCGACTCGAGCTAGCATATCTTGTAGCAATCCTAGTCCTGCTGGGCACCTGAGAACACATGCTAAAACAAGTCAGCTATAAAGCTGGTGAGTTCATAGGTTTATTAGTTGAAAACATGTAGTATAAACTGTATATGTTTCAAAAGTATTTCAAAAACTACCATTTAAAGTTGTAGTATTATAGTGTTGTGAGTTCAGTAGGTATGCTTCAAACGAGGCATCATATGCCTAAGTAGTTGTGGTGTGTACCTAAGTACATAGAGGAAGTGGCATATCATGCCTAGATACCTATCAGGTATAAGTGAGTCTATAGACGTGAGGCACTACATACCTAAGTACTATCAAGTAAGTGTATGACCACGTCGTATAATAACAAGTAATAATGTTACTTATTCAGTAGTAGGATACTAGTGTGCCACCTGGCATAGTGTGTTGCCCCCTAGCAACATGTAAGTGTAGTTCCACAGAACTATAAGTGAGTATTTAGCCAAATACCGAGTCAACGATCTTGAGTGTAAGCTCGCCGATCCGTTGATGAGTGAGAGTATCAACTTACTATTTATCCATATCAATGATCTCGAGTGTAAGCTTGCCGATCCGTTGATGAGTGAGAGTATCAACTTAATATTTATCTGTGTCAATGATCTCGAGTGTAAGCTCGTTGATCCGTTGATGAGTGAGAGTATCAACTTACTACTAATCCGTGTCAACAATCTCGAGTGTAAGCTCACCGATCCGTTGATGAGTGAGAGTATCAACTTACTATTTATCCGTGTCAACGATCTCGAGTGTAAGCTCGTCGATCCGTTGATGAGTGTGAGTATCTACTCGTATATTTATCCGTGTCAACGATCTCGAGTGTAACCTCGCCGATCCGTTGATGAGTGAGAGTATCAACTTACTATTTATCCGTGTTAACGATCTCGAGTGTAAGCTCACCGATTCGTTGATGAGTGCGAATCTCGAGTGTAAGCTCTTCGATCCGTACTGAGTGTGAATCTCGAGTGTAAGCTCGCCGATTCCGTGTTTTGTATCGCTTTACCGTGATATCGTTTTGTATCATTCTAACCGCGATATCGTTTTGTGTCCACTTTACCGTGGCATCGAACTGTGTTGCTCACAAGCAATGTATGTAATTGAGAGCCGACAGTACTACGACATGCCCGATTAATTAATTGAAAGCTGATAGTACTACGACATGCCCGACTAAGTATTTGCAGTTGTATGAGTGTATGTATATCAATATACATAACTAAATAGTAGATAGCACCACGTGCTTGAGATTGTGTACAAGTATATGTATATATATATATATATATATATATATATATATTAGTCTTAGTCAACAACACATCTAACGGGGTATCATGTAACACATGAAAGAGGTTTAGTGTATCAAGGTATGTATATACAATACTTAGATATTAAGTATAGCACAAGGAACCTAGGTATGTATAACCATCACCTAGCTGTTTTCTACTAGTATAAAGGGCGATACTAACGTATACTTCTAGCGTCAGCCTAGTAAGTATATTGAGGTCCATGGTTAATGTTTATTTGAGTGCAAATCCATTCTAGTAACAATGGAATGCAAAGGCAGTCGTAGTTCCTAAAAGGAACACTAATTCTGTGATAACCTAGTTGTTGTCTAGCGTAGGTAGAACTAACCAGTTCTAATATATTTGATAGTATTGTCCTGCGACAATATGGCCAATATTTAGTGATAACTTAAGCAAGTTATGTAATGGTAATGGTTAGTGTACAGTGGTAACCTATCCAGGTTAAGCTATGGTATTGTCCTACAACAATATAGTGGGTGTAATTCCTACGTATTTCACATTTTGTATTACATATAGTAATATAGTCAAGTAAGAATTATAAAAGTTTATCATTATAATTCGAAACCAGTAATTGTGTATGTGTCTTACCCCGAAAACAGTAAAACTACTGAAAGAGTAGGGCTATGAACTCACCTGTGAGTTGTTAGCGATCCAACGATATGTGTGTTGTTCGAATGGTAACCTCCTACTCTCCTAAACACGTGAGGTTATATAACTAAGTGACAAATCAGTTTATCTAAGCGAGTTGTGTAAATATTCATTTGTTGTTCAGGTTTGGAAACCGTGTACGAGGGTCCGGAGGCAGCGCCCCTGGTAGCGGGGTCATAGGGGTGGCAACCCCTGGCGGGGTCCAAGGGGCAGAGCCCCTGGCTAGGGTCGAGCTTTAACAGTTCATTTCGCGGAAAATATTTGAGTTGAATTTCAAGTGTTGCAAAAGTTTGACCAAAATGGACTGTGAAGTGAGTTTCGAGTTCGCTGCGAACTGAGTTTCAGTTCGCTTCACAGTTCATTTCGCGGGTTAGTTTTGGTTCGCATCTCAGTTCACAAAGTCAACTCGCAAGTTGACTTCGCATTTTTGGTTCACAAGGCAGTAGGCTGCGAACCGAGTTGGGTTCGCAGCACAAGGTTTGGCTCGCAAGTCAACTCGTAAATCGGCTCGCATCTCAACTCGCAGGTTAGTTCGGTCCGCAGCTTCAGTTCGCCTCGCAGGACGAACTGCATCTGGGATCCCGGTTCGCAGGACGAACTGAGGCGAAGGCTGAGATGTGTTTCGCATTTAAAAACGTTTTTAGCAATTTTCTTGGACATAATCAGTTGACCGAACACTTATACTTGATGTTTTAAGCATTTCTAACACGAAAAATTAAAGGTGGAGTGAGGGTTCCTCACCGGGATAAAAAGTGACGGATCAAGATGATGAAGATGAATCGTGATGAAGATGGTGATGATTCCTAGTTGCTGCTGTTGTTGATTTGTTGTTGTTGTTGTTGTTGATTTTCGGTTGCGAGATCAAAGCGAGAGGGAGAGAGAGATAGATGGTTGTATTTGGTGTTTGTGATAAAATGGGGGAAGTGGAGATTTGGGGATTTTATAAAAGGGGGAGGGCTGGGTTCGCAGCCCACTGGCCGACCCATTCGGGTCTCGTGTTCATGTTATTTCGTTACCCAATCGTTTAAAAATGGATTACTTTCGATTCTAAGAATTTATTAATATTCTTTCTAAATGTTTTCGACTCAAAACACTTTATAAAAATAAAATGTTTGTGTTAAAATTTTATAACTTGTTTTTGCACTGTTTCCATTTAGTAAAACACATTTTTAAATGAAGCAAAATGTATAAATATGTTTCAAGTAAATAAATATCGTTCGCATTATATATATCTACATATATAATTTTGAATATTTTGGTTTTAGATGCGTACAAAGTACGAATGTTTAAAGTTAAAATTGGGCGCGAAAATTGACCTTTTTGACCGGGTGTTACAATTACATAAGGAGATAGGACGAAAATCATTAATCCTTGAAGGAGTAGCAACCTTCGGAATTAGAGCAATCACAGTGTGGTTAATCTCCTTAAGAATCTAGCCATTAGAAAAGAGTCCCGAACAGCATGAAAAACATTTTACCAATTATATCCCATGACCGTTTGAAGAATGCAGCCGAAAAACCATCAGGACCCGAGGATTTATGGTCACCCATAGAAAACATAGCTCTCCGGACCTCCTCCATAGTGACAGGCCTGATCATCAAATCAGCCTCCAAAGTCAAAAGCTTTTGAGAAAACAGCCCTAAAGCATCCAAAGGCCTACAAACACCTGGGCATCCTAAAAAATTCCGATAATGATCAACAAATGCTAGAGGAACCGAATCTCCCTCACGCACAATATTATTTATATCATGCACTCAATCAATCATCCTGTAGCCTTTTCTTTAACCACATTATGGAAATATTTAGAATTACAGTCCCCAACCCGAAGCCATTCAATCTTTTCTTTCTGCTTAAGGAGCCTCTCCTCATCAATAACAGCTGCATTAATAGCATGAAGATAGATACTTTCCTCTTCTCTCAAATCATAGGAATCCGGGTTAATATCTAATGCTTTCATAACCTCATCCATCTCGGCTCTAAGACTAACAACTTTCTTACGAATGTTCCCTTGAGCCCTCATCAAAGTCGCTAATGGCTTTTTTAGTTTTCTTAACCACCTAGTAATTTGAAACATAGAATGTCCCTCAATCTCCTAATTCCAAGCTTCCTGAACAATTCCTTTAAATTAAGGTTTATGAACAAGCAAATTATAGAATCTAAAGGACTTTACCCGAGGCTTCAAAACCCTAGGCAAAGTAAGAACAGCAGTAGAATGATCTGAAATCCTATAAGGCTGAAATACAGCAAGGGCCTCCGGAAAAGAACCCAAAAAGTCACCATTACACATGATACGATCAATCTTTCGCAAAATACCCGAATCAGAATGAGGCTTCTGATTCTAAGTAAAATGCAATCCAGTAGCATGCACATCCACAATCCCAATATCCTCCACACATTCCCTGAATTCCCGCATAGAAATAGAATATCTAGAAGATCCAGAGGAAGAATCATCCAAATTCAGAGTAGCATAAAAATCACCTAACACAACCCAAGGGGAATTACGAACAAATCTACCATTCAATCGAAGAGAATCCCACAATTCACGTCTACGGATATAAGAATTATTAGCATACACAAAAGAACAATAGAAGAACTGAGTACTATCACGAAGCTGAACCTGACAATGCATAACCTGATCTGTAAAAGAAAGGACCATCAGGTCCACCCTATCCGAATCCCATCCAAGAATAATACGAGAATCATTAGCACTCCTAGAAACATAGAAGTCCAACTCCATCTTCGAAAAACCCTTGAACAAATAGGATCAAACTTAGAGATATGAACATGGGACTTTAAAATGGCACATATACATAACTTATTCTCACTCACGACCTGTAGAACCTCATTCTGTTTGGGGACCCGGTTCAAGCCCCTTATATTCCATGAAGCTAGACTAACCATTAGGAGATGTAACACCGGGAGTGCTTGCCCCCTCAGAAATAAGCACGCCTGTTGGAAGTTTCATATAATCCGTTGTTTCATCATAAACTTCCTCAATATCAGATTCAGAATCAACCATATAATTACTGTGAGCAGACAAACCCCCCTTGTGAATGGCCTGATTTTGATCACTTGAACCACCATTAGCAAACTGAATCTTCTTTCGCTTTGGCTCTTCCTTTTCATCATCCTCAATCAAAGCACTAAATCGATTATCCAAAGATATGGACTTAGAACCACCTGTAACCTTCGTAGAAGCCTGATTTTGATTACTAGAAGTAGTAACCTGGTTTGAATTATTTCCCGACCTTCGGTTTTAATTGTTTCATAACAAACCCATCATTCGGCTTCCCACCCTGTTTCAAAGGCCCACGAGCTGTCTTTTTAGGAGCAACAAAATCAGAATTATTAGGATTTCTAACATCATCTTGAACCACATTCTTTGGGCATTCAACAGCCTTATGTCCAAAAATTTTACATGAACTATATCTCGGCGGACGCCACTCATAATCCACTCTCACCAAATAAACATTCTTACCAGATCCATCCAATTTGGGAATAGCCACAGATATATAGACTCCTCTAATTCCTCCTCTGATCTCACCTCTATCATAGTCCTAGCAAAATTGGGTCGACCCCATGATTCAGTACACATAGTGCTGGTGTAAGAATCAAGCATAAGGTGCAATACCGCTAAGACCAGTTTCATTAAACACCAACAAAGGAACATTATGAAATTTAACCCAAACCGGCACTGTCGTAGGATCTTCCTTTGCTAAATCGACATCCGAGGACCATTTCTTCAACATTATTGGAATTAATCGAATCATCCATGGCCCACCTTCCAAAACCTGGTGCATACCATGCTCCGATGCGAAATTGAAGAAAAAGAAACCATTAGAATTCATGATAACCTTTTCTATACCAAATTTTCTCCAAACATTCATAACATAGTTTTGGACCACAGGAAAAGCCAACCATTTACCAATAAAGTATCCATACAACGTATTGGAATACTTTTTGCTTGCCTCGACTATAGTTTCCATGGGAATTTCCACATCCACTCCACTATCACTAGAAGAAGCCAAATCTAAAGCACGAAAAATAACCTTTTGTTTCACGGAACGATCAGCAACTTGAGCACAGGACTTTGGCCTAGCCTGTTACTGAATATTTCTCGATTGAATAGGAACCGTGGCCGCCAATAACCTATTAATACCTCGAGGTCCATAAGTACTCCCATCTAAACCAACATGAACATTCTCAGGGATTTTACCACAGTCCATAGACTGAACTGGAACCGGAGAATGATCCAAACCTTCCTTGATCACAGTGGTTTGATTAGAACCACTAATATCTGGATTTATATCAGTATATTCATAATTTGATGTACGAGTAACCGATTCAGGAATGGATATAAGAACCTGTTGTATTGGAGGATTCTCCACCTGCTCGTTGACCAAATCAGTACCTACCTCAACCTTATGACTATGCAATCCAGACTAGTGATTATCCGCTAAAACATTATCAGTGTACGAACTCGAAATAGGTATTTTAGAAGGTTGAACAACCCCAACCTGTTTCAAGAGATCCGTACCAATGTTCCCAAAAATATAACTCATGGATTGCCCAGGGATTTTAGAAGGTAGCATTTGCTCAACCTGACAATCATCATGAGTATCTTTAAAAAAGTCAAGTCTTGACCTTAAAAATTCTGATGTCACAGCATCTTTAGACACGAAAATAGAATCACTAACACTAGCCATATTACAATCAGAAAACATGTTGACAGAACTTGATAACCTAGTTCGATCATCATGTCCAGTCAATGGCAGCCCTCCCAAGTTCGTTGAAGTGGACAAGTTCACCGAATTAAAAGTAGTTCGCTGATTACCAATGTTCATCGAACGATCATTACCTCTAGTATTCACCAAATTAGGGTTTGATGAATAACCCATGCTCGTGTTCACCAATCTATCAACAGAAAATAAACCAGCCCGACTTGTAGGAATTAAAACCTCGTGCATCATTTGCAACATAGGGTTCAGGCTGGAATACATGTTACGCGGATTAGTGTTTAGGCCGTCACCTTCTAGCACCATGAAATTAGGGTTTTTGTCCGAGGAAGATGACTTCAAAGTCGATGTACCAGATTTTAGAATAGAAAATCCTTTCATGAGACGTGACTAATCAATAATCAAAGCATAAGATACATTGTAAACGACCTCTAAATGAGACGTTTGAAAAGCAAAAACGTATTGGAAATTCAAATTCGGAAAATATTTGAGTTGAATTTCAAGTGTTGCAAAAGTTTGACCAAAGTTGACTACGAAGTGAGTTTTGAGTTCATTGCAAACTAAGTTTCAGTTCGCTTCACAGTTCATTTTGCGGGTTGGTTTCGTTTCGCATCTCAATTCGCAAAGTCAACTCGAAAGTTGACTTCGCAGTTTCGATTCGCAAGGTAGTAGGCTGTGAACCGAGTTGGGTTCGCAGCACAAGGTTCGGATCGCAAGTCAACTCGCAAATTGGCTCGCATCACAACTCGCAGGTTAGTTCGGTCCGCAGCTTCAGTTCGCCTCGCAGGACGAACTGCATCTGGGATCTCGATTCGCAGGACGAACTTAGGCAAAGGCTGAGATGGGTTTCACGTTTAAAAATGTTTTTAGGAAGTTTCTTGGACATAATCAGTAGACCGAACACTTATACTTGATGTTTTAAGCATTTCTAACATGAAAAATTAAAGGAGGAGTGAGGGTTCCTCACCGGGATAAAAAGTGACGGATCGAGATGATGAAGATGAATCGTGATGAAGATGGTGATGATTCCTGGTTGCTGCTGTTGTTGATTTGTTGTTGTTGTTGATTTTCGGTTGCGAGATCAAACCGAGAGGGAGAGAGAGATAGATGGGTGTATTTGGTGTTTGTGATAAAATGGGGGAAGTGGAGATTTGGGAATTTTATAAAAGGGGCAGGGCTGGGTTCGCAGCCCACGGTCCGACCCATTCGGGTCTCGTGTTCGTCTTATTTCGTTACCCGATCGTATAAAAATGTATTATTTTTTATTCTAAGAATTTATTAATATTCTTTCGAAATGTTTTTGAGTCGAAACACTTTATAAAAATAAAACGTTTATGTTAAAATTTTATAACTTGTTTTTGCACTGTTTCCATTTAGTAAAACACATTTTTAAATGAAGCGAAATGTGTTTAAATGTTTTTCGAGTAAATAAATATCGTTCGCATTATATATATCTACATATATAATTTTGAATATTTTGGTTTTAGATGTGTACAAAGTACGAATGTTTAAAGTTAAAATTGGGCGCGAAAATCGACCTTTTTGACCGGGTGTTACAATTACATAAGGAGATAGGACGAAAATCATTAATCCTTGAAGGAGTAGCAACATTCGGAATTAGAGCAATCACAGTGTGGTTAATCTCCTTAAGAATCTAGCCATTAGAAAAGAAGTCCCGAACAGCATGAAAAACATTATTACCAATTATATCCCATGACCATTTAAAGAATGCAGCCGAAAAACTATCAGGACCCGGGGATTTATGGTCACCCACAGAAAACATAGCTCTCCGGACCTCCTCCATAGTGACAGGCCTGATCATCAAATCAGCCTCCAAAGTCAAAAGCTTTTGAGAAAACAGCCCTAAAGCATCCAAAGGCCAATAAACATCTGGGCATCCCAAAAAATTCCGATAATGATCAACAAATGCTAGAGGAACCGAATCTCCCTCATGCACAATATTATTTACATCATGCACTCAATCAATCATCCTGTAGCCTTTTCTTTAACCACATTATGGAAATATTTAGAATTACAGTCCCCAACCCGAAGCCATTCAATCTTTTCTTTCTGCTTAAGGAGCCTCTCCTCATCAATAACAGCATCATTAAAAGCACGAAAATAGATACTTTCCTCTTCTCTCAAATCATAGGAATCCGGGTTAATATCTAATGCTTTGTGAACCTCATCCAACTCGGCTCTAAGACTAACAACTTTCTTATGAATGTTCCCTTGAGCCCTCATCAAAGTCGCTAATGGCTTTTTTAGTTTTTTTAACCTCCTAGTAATCTGAAACATAGAATGTCCCTCAATCTCCTCATTCCAAGCTTCCTGAATAATTCCTTTAAATTCAGGTTTATGAACAAGCAAATTATAGAATCTAAAGGACTTTACCCGAGGCTTCAAAACCCTAGGCAAAGTAAGAACAGCAGGAGAATGATCCGAAATCCTATAAGGCTGAAATACAGCAAGGGCCTCCGGAAAAGAACCCAAAAAGTCACCATTACACATGATACGATCAATCTTTCGCAAAATACCCGAATCAGAATGAGGCTTCTGATTCCAAGTAAAATGCAATCCAGTAGCATGCACATCCACAATCCCAATATCCTCCACACATTCCCTGAATTCCCGCATAGAAATAGAATATCTAGAGGATCCAGAGGAAGAATCATCCAAATTCAGAGTAGCAATAAAATCACCCAACACAACCAAAGGGGAATTACGAACAAATCTACCATGCAACCGAAGAGAATCCCACAATTCACGTCTACGGATATAAGAATTATTAGCATACACAAAACTGAGTACTATCACGAAGCTGAACCTGACAATGCATAACCTGATCTATAAAAGAAAGGACCATCAGGTCCACCCTATCCGAATCCCATCCAAGAATAATACGAGAACCATTAGCACTCCTAGAAACATTAGAAGTCCAACTCCATCTTCGAAAAATCCTTGAACAAATAGGATCAAACTTAGAGATATGAACATGGGACTCCAAAATGGCACAGATACATAACATATTCTCACTCACGACCTGTTGAACCTCATTCTGTTTGGGGACCCGGTTCAAGCCCCTTATATTCTATGAAGCTAGACTAACCATTAGGAGATGTAACACCGGGAGTGCTTGCCCCCTCAGAAATATGCACGCCTGTTGGAAGTTTCATATAATCCGCAGTTTCATCATAAACTTCCTCAATATCAGATTCAGAATCACCCATATAATTACTGTGAGCAGACACATCCCCCTTGTGAACGGCCTGATTTTGATCACTAGAACCACCATTAGCAAACTGAATCTTCTTTCCCTTTGGCTCTTCCTTTTCATCATCCTCAATCAAAGCACTAAATCTATTATCCAAAGATATGGACTTAGAACCACCTGTAACTTTCGTAGAAGCCTTATTTTGATTACTAGAAGTAGTAACTTGGTTTGAATTATTTCCCTGATTTTTCACCGTATATATCACCTTCGGTTTTGATTGTTTCATAACAAACCCATCATTCGGCTTCCCACCCTGTTTCAAAGGCCCACGAGCTGTCTTTTTAGGAGCAACAAAATCAGAATTATTAGGATTTCTAACATCAGCCTGAACCACATTCTTTGGGCATTCAACATCCTTATGTCCAAAAAATTTACATGTACTACATCTCGGCGGACGCCACTCATAATCCACTCTCACCAAATAAACATTCTTACCAGATCCATCCAATTTGGGAATAGCCACAGAAATAGACACCTTTAATTCCTCCTCTGAACTCACCTCTATCATAGTCCTAGTAAAATTGGGTCGACCCCATGATTCAGTACACATAGTGCTGGTGTAAGAATCAAGCATAAGGGGTGTACCAACTTTTGTTGCAATACCACTAAGACCAGTTTCATTAAACACCAACAAAGGAACATTATGAAATTTAACCCAAACCGGCACTGTCGTAGGATCTTCCTTTGCTAAATCGACATCCAAGGACCATTTCTTCAACATTATTGGAATTAATCGAATCATCCATGGCCCACCTTCCAAAACCTGGTGCATACCATGCTCTGATGCGAATTTGAAGAAAAAGAAACCATTAGAATTCATCATAACCTTTTCTATACCAAATTTTCTCCAAACATTCATAACATAGTTTTGGACCATAGGAAAAGCCAACCGTTTACCAATAAAGTATCCATACAACGTATTGGAATACTTTTTGCTTGCCTCGACTATAGTTACCATGGGAATTTCCACATCCACTCCACTATCACTAGAAGAAGCCAAATCTAAAGCACGAAAATTAACCTTTTGTTTCACGGAACGATCAGCAACTTGAGCATAGGACTTTGGCCTAGCCTGTTGCTGAATATGTCGCGATTGAACAGGAACCGTGGCCGCCAATAACCTATCAATACCTGGAGGTCCGTATGTACACCCATCTCAACCAACAGGAACATTCTCAGGGATTTTACCACAGTCTACTGAACTGGAACCGGAGAATGATCCAAACCTTCCTTGATCACAGTGGTTTGATTAGAACCACTAATATCTGGATTTGCATTAGTAAAGTCATAATCTGATGTACGAGTAACCGATTCAGGAATGGATATAAGAACCTGTTGTATTGGAGGATTCTCCACCTGCTCGTTGACCAAATCAGTACCTACCTCAACCTTATGACTATGCAATCCAGACTAGTGATTCGAAGCTAGAACATTATCAGTGTACGAACTCGAAACAGGTATTTTAATAGGTTAAACAACCCCAACCTGTTTCAAGAGATCTATACCAATGTTCCCAAAATTATAACTCATGGATTGCTCAGGGATTTTAGAAGGCAGCGTTTGTTCAACCTGACAATCATCATGAGTATCCATATATAAGTCAAGTCTTGACCTTAAAAATTCTGATGTCACAGCATCTTTAGACACGAAAATAGAATCACTGACACTAGCCTTATTACAATCAGAAAACATGTTGACAGAACTTGATAACCTAGTTCGATCATCGTGTCCAGTCAATGGCAGCCCTCCCAAGTTCGTTGAAGTAGACAAGTTCACCGAACTAAAAGTAGTTCGCTGATTACTAATGCTCACTGAATGATCAGTACCTCTAGTATTCGCTAAATTAGGGTTTGATGAATAACCCATGCTCATGTTCACCAATCTATCAACAATTAGTAAACCAGCTTGACTTGTAGGATTTAAAACCTCGTGCATCATTTGCGACATAGGGTTCAGGCCGGAATACATGTTACACGGATTAGGGTTTAGGTAGTCACCTTCTAGCACCATGAAATTAGGGTTTTTGTCCGAGGAAGATGACTTCAAAGTCGATGTACCAGATTTGATAATAGAAAGTCCTTTCATGTTTCCCCCCATATAATCTATAGATCCAACCTTCTTCGAATTAGGGTTTAAACCCTTAGGAATTTGCGCAGCTCCAGCACCATCAGAATTAGGGTTTTGTGAATTAGGGTTTTGCATTTTATTATCATCACAACCAGATTCAGAGATATGCAATTTCCCCATGTTATTAGATCGTGCATCATGATCAGATTCAGATCCTAATTCCGACGAACCAGAATCTGACTCCCTCCATTCGTACTTTTCTTCTTCTTACCATTCGGAATTCAACCGTCGACTGGGTTTTAATCCAACTGCTAGTTGATATCTGATTACCGCAAGTTTTTTTTTCGGTTTCTTCTCCAACCAATACAATCGTTTGAACACCTTCTTCCAACTGTTCTCCCTCCGGATGCAATGACGGACTATTATCAATAGCCGGATCTAGAATATCTATCAATTCTTCTTCTGTCATAACCCCATCTTGGTTTTCCATTACAATCTTGGTAATCAAAAAATATCATTAGAAAATAAAGAGATTAATTCCTCATCAAAATCTTGGTAATCAAATTTTGACAAAGTTGACCAATCTATGTCCTTATCATGTTCCTGTTTAAATTCACTAAAAATATCATTAGAAAATAAAGAGTTATCGAATTGGGGATACTTATTGATTTGATTGTCCATCCCTTCAAGTTGCTGAATGGAGATTCCTTGAATGTGATCAAAAGTTTTGGTATCTTCCGTTCTTGTACTTGGAGTTTCCATAAATTGTGGAGCTCTCACAATCGATGATTGGGATAAACGTGTGAAAACATCATCAAGAAATCAATATACTCCTCAATCGTCATGTTATCAATGTCTTCATCCACATGATTGTTTCTCGAGTTTTGATAAATCATAGGAATATTATTCATGTTCTGATACATACCTGTCAAAATAAAAGAAAAAAAAAGAGTAGAAAAGAAAATAAAATAAAAACTAACTAAAAAGAAAATTCCAATACAAATTTATTTACAAAGTTAATCAAAAGTCCTCGGAAGCTCCAATGATCATACACAGAAGCTCGAAAGTAGGTCAGCGTGAAGCTTATTGTAACATCCTCTCTAGTAGCCTGGTAATTTCTAATTTTAAATTGATTATTTAATGGTTTTATAAATTATATGACATTATTATTTATTGTGAAACTTGAATAAATAAGTTCCGGAACTTATTTTGAATATTAAATTGTTACTTGTTTTAATTTACTATAGTTGACAGTATTAGAAAGTAATATTTATCGCGAAAGATTTCTAGGTTCCAGACAATAGAAGAAGAAGGGGACTAATTAATGAGTCGGGTTTTGAGTTAGTCGACCTAATGCACATACACATAACTCAGAATCATTTTCTTCTTCCTAGTTGAGAAATATCTCAAACAAACCTAACCTAAAAACTGAATTTTTCAAGCAAAGGAGTTGATTGTGATTGTAATCTTTGTTTCTAAACCTAGCATCAATTTAGAATCATCATCATCATCTTCATCTTCAAGTGGTAAGTGTTTTTGATTTATGAGCTTAAGCATTAGTTAGGTTAAATATAAAATTGATGAAATTGTTGATTTCTTGAATGTATATGATGATTTGAAGATGATATAGATGCTTACAAGCTGAATTAAGGTGATTCTAATTGTGAATTCAAGTTCTTAAATGTGATAGTGAGTTTAAGCTAATGACCTAAATGGGTTTTATGATTTTAATATGAATATGGCATTGTTTGATGTATATGAGGTTAGATAGGTAACTTATGTTGTTCCTTTAAGGTTGAAGACCTTGTTATATTGATTTTAATAACAGAAATGTGGTGAATTATAAGTTGAGTTCGAGCTGAGTTAAGCAGAAACAAGTTGCAGGTTTTCTGGGTTTTAAGCCATAGCCGATCGGCTATGTTACTGAACCGATCGGGTATATGCATTTGAGCCGAACGGCTTCTTTTAGCCGAATGGCTAAGATAGATCAAAATGACCACAGAACTTGACCTGAGGAAAATACGTAAACGTTAGCCGAACGTGTGAATAAAGTGAGCCGATCGGGTATGTCCTCTTAACCGATCAGGTCATTTTAGCCGTTAGGCTGAAATAGAATAAAACATGTATAGAGATTTGGTGTGTGGAAGAAATCAATTAAATTTACAGGTGAGCCGATCGGCTAGGTATCCTAAGCCGATCGGGTAAGGGGTCATTTGGTTATCATTGATTCTCATTTGATAATTTTAATATTTATTTTATTATCACATTATATAACATTAACGAAACAATAGTAGTACATGATAATAGTTGGTTGTGATAAATGATATATATAATTAGGAATTTTAATTGTGATGTCAATTATGTTAAATTCTTAAGTGTTAAGAATTAATGTATATTGTGAGTATGGTGTTGAGTTCTAGAGTCATTTTGGGAAATAAGTTAAGAATTATGATATGTGTTACTAATTTATATTTGATTTTGATTCTCAGATCCTCCAAAAGATAAGTGATACCTGGATTTCAAGATTTTGAAGACAAAGGTATCGGTGAGTGGATTTGGAACTCACCATTTGATTTAGTTGTAACTATTTGGTTGCAACAAGTAAACGTAGATATGTTGTTGTATTTAATATTCATAGTTGATTATAAATCTACGTGCTATGTGTGGCCTTCGGGCATCAGTTGTTAATGAGGTCAACAGGTTGAACTGGTTGGTTGGGCTAGTTGGTTGTTGTGTGAATGACACAGTGTGACACCCGTCAAATTAGGACTAGTAATTAGTGCCTAATCAAGTGTAATACATGTAATTAGTTATGTGTATCAAGATTGGTATCAGAGCCTAAGGTTATAGTGAACTAGGTTGCATTTAGTGGGCCTAGACTATGACCGTTAGGCAGTATTCCTTATTAAGTATGAATAGGTTCAATGACTACATGGTATTGGTTTAATTTAACATAGCCTGATCAACTATGTATAATTAAAAGAATATGATGTGGAATCTGAAAGGAATCATGACTGAACAGGATACACTAGTCGACTCTGACCACGAGAGAAACCGGGACCCAAACATGTATGTGTTAGATACCTTAGGCTATTATGTAATATATATATATATATGTATATATATATATACATAGATAGGCCTCACTCTTTTTAACGCTTTGTCTCAGAATGGCAAACACACCACCCAATTCGTCACGCTCTCAATCCGGGTCGCAGAACCCGAGGGTAGCTAGGAGGAACGCCAGGTTGCCTCGAGCTGGCCCGTATCCTACCCACTTCACTCTGCCGGCCTTGGCCGCTAGGCTGGATGGTCACGAGCAACGACTTCGTACCATGGATGTCGCTTTGCAAGAAACCAATGAAAATTGGAGACTCACAGCGCTTGAACGTATCAATCAAGTCTCCGAGGACCACGAAAACACCATTAACAACATGAACATACTCCACGACCGAGTGGTGGAATCGGGAACAGAAGTCGAACTTTTGCGACTCAGGTTGGAACAATGCGAGCAGCGCCTGCAAGAGACTGAAGAATACTCAAGAATGCTGGTACAACGACTAGCATTGGCAGAAGACAACGCCCGACAAACCAGCAGACTCGCAGCCACCGTTGATCGACTCGTCACGCTAATGGAAAGGATCAACTTGCATTAGAACTAGTGTGGCTGTCATCTTGTAATCTATATCTATCTATGTAGGACTCTTAATATTCTAACCGGATGTAACACAATTCCCGGTACCTTTTGTACTCCCCGCATTATGTAATCTTTTGAAAACTCGTGTCATGTACCAAACTTGGCTATTTAAATGAAATATAATTATCACTTTATATCGTATATTCCATAATATACACATGTGATACATCAGAATTTCACACAAGAATCTCATTGTCTTTTCTTGATCTTGTTCAGCAAGATGCCACCGAAGCGATTCACCTTCAGCGAAACTGAAATCGCCCAACTCATAGCCCAAAGCGTGGCTCAAGCTATGGCTACCCGACAACCCAGTTCGGGCAGCGAAGATACAGCTGCCAACTGGCCTCAATCCAAACCTTGTTCATACAAGGACTTCCTGAGCTGCAAACCCTTGAATTTCAAGGGAACTGAAGGAGCCATCGGACTGATCAGATGGTTCGAGAAAATGGAGTCCGTCTTCCACATCAGCAAATGTGCGGAAGAGGACAGAGTCAAGTACTCCACCTGCACCCTCGAGGATGGTGCACTCTCATGGTGGAATTCATATGCCCAGTCTGTGGGTATCGATACCGCCTACCTACTCCCTTGGGAGGAACTGAAGACAATGCTTACTGCTAAGTATTGCCCCATCGAACAACTCCAAAAGCTAGAGGATGAGTTCTGGCACCTAAAGGTGCAGGGAGCTGACATTGACGGATATACCGTCAGATTCCAACAGCTTGCCATCCTTCGCCCAGCAATGGTGAGCACCGAACCCGATAAAATCCGAAGGTACATCCGCGGTCTTCCGGAGCCTGTTCGGGGGAACGTCGCCTCCTCAAACCAGACCACCATTGATGGTGCTATCCGATTGGCTCATGAACTCATGGCCATGAACGAGGACTCAGAACCACCCACTTCTTCCTCCAACCACCTCAAAAGGAAGTGGTCTGACAACCACAGCAACAACCAAAACAAGAAACCCGACACCATCAAAGCCTACAACTCAACCACCGAACCCAGGCGTGGTTACACCGGGAACAAGCCCTACTGTTCCAAGTGCAACCGCCACCATGAAGGTCCTTGCGGTCCTTATTGCAACAACTGCAAGAGGTATGGACACCTCACCAAGGACTGTAGATCCCCCACCAACAACAACAACTCCAACTATAACCCCAAGTCACCCAAGACATGTTTCGAATGTGGAAACACCGGGCACTTCAAGAATGATTGCCCAAACCTGAAGAAAAAGAGCAACAACAACAACAACGCAAAAGGTAGAGCGTTCGTACTCAACTCTGGGGACGCCCGACAGGATCCGAATGTGGTCTCGGGTATGTTCCTCCTCAACGACTTAACTGCTTTTGTTCTGTTTGATACTGGTGCCGATAGGAGCTTTATTTCTGACGAGTTTTACCCCTTACTTGACATCACTCCTATTGCCTTAGATGTTAAGTACACTGTAGAGCTAGCAAACGGTAAACTCATAGAAACCCACAGTGTGATACCTAATTGCACTTTAAAACTAGCCGATGAAACCTTTTCGATCGACCTTATGCCTGTTGAAATTGGGAGTTTCGACGTCATCATCGGAATGGACTGGTTGTCCAAACATCGAGCCGAAATCATCTGTTACGATAAAATCGTCCGCATTCCTCTCGCCGTCGGTAGAACCTTGATCATACAGGGGGAGACTGGCAGTGCGAGACTAAACATCATCTCTTGTTTGAAAACCCGAAAATTTCTCAGAAAGGGTTATCCAGCAATCCTCGCACACATCACGGAGAAAAAGTCGGAGGAGAAACGACTTGAGGATGTGCCAATCGTTAGAGACTTTCCCGAAGTCTTTCCGGAAGAACTACCTGGCTTACCTCCACATAGACAGGTTGAGTTCTCGATCGATCTCGTGCCGGGTGCCGCACCGGTAGCCCGAGCACCATACCGCCTAGCCCCATCCGAACTTCAGGAGTTGTCCACCCAGTTACAGGAACTCCTGGACAGAGGATTTATTAGACCGAGTTCTTCACCATGGGGAGCTCCGGTCTTATTCGTGAAAAAGAAAGACGGTTCTTTCCGAATGTGTATCGACTACCGAGAGTTGAACAAGTTGACCGTCAAGAACCGGTATCCACTTCCTCGCATCGATGACCTGTTTGACCAACTACAAGGGTCGAGTATTTATTCAAAGATCGATCTTCGATCAGGTTATCATCAACTTCGAGTTCGCGACACCGACATTCCAAAAACTGCTTTCCGAACTCGTTACGGGCATTATGAATTTCAAGTGATGCCCTTCGGTTTAACAAACGCGCCGGCTGTATTCATGGACCTTATGAATCGGGTGTGCAAACCCTATCTCGACAAGTTTGTCATTGTCTTTATCGATGACATCCTCATCTTTTCGCGCAACGAACGAGAACACGCACAACACCTCAAAACCATCCTAGCGCTACTTAAACACGAGGAGTTATATGCCAAATTCTCCAAGTGTGAATTCTGGATACAATCCGTTCAATTCCTTGGACATGTTGTTGATAGTCAAGGAATTCACGTAGATCCATCGAAAATCGAGGCTATCAAAAACTGGCAAGCGCCAACTACTCCAACCGAAGTACGCCAATTTCTAGGATTGGCCGGGTATTATCGTCGTTTCATCGAAAATTTCTCCAAAATAGCTCAACCACTCACGACACTGACTCAGAAGGAAAAGAAGTTCGATTGGACTGATAAACAAGAGTCAGCATTTCAGCTATTAAAACTCAAGCTTTGCAGTGCTCCTATTCTATCCTTACCCGAAGGCACCGACGACTTCGTGGTATACTGCGATGCTTCCCACCAAGGTCTCGGTTGCGTGTTGATGCAACGAGATAAGGTCATTGCTTACGCTTCCCGACAACTCAAAGTTCATGAGAAGAACTACACGACCCACGACCTCGAGCTAGGGGCCGTGGTGTTCGCCCTCAAAATCTGGAGACACTACCTTTATGGTACCCGAAGTACCATATTCACCGATCATAAAAGTCTCCAGCACATCTTTGACCAAAAAGACCTTAATATGCGACAACGCCGTTGGGTCGAGTTGCTCACCGATTATGACTGCGAAATCAAATACCACCCAGGCAAGGCAAATGTTGTTGCCGATGCCCTCAGTCGAAAGGAACGAACGAAACCCCTTCGAGTCCGAGCCCTCAGTATAACCATTCACAATGATCTAAACATTCAGATTCTCACTGCTCAACTCGAAGCTCTAAAACCCGATAATATCAAGAACGAAGCCTTACGAGGCATGGACAAACAATTCGAAATCAAACCTAACGGGGTTAGGTATTTCTCAAGCCGAATCTGGTTACCCAGTTTTGGAAACCTGCGAGACTTGGTGATGGATGAAGCTCACAAGTCCAAATATTCTATCCATCCTGGATCTGACAAAATGTATCACGGCATCAAGGAATTTTATTGGTGGCCGAATATGAAAGCTGAAATCGCTACATACGTCAGCAAGTGTCTTACTTGCTCGAAAGTCAAAGCTGAACACCAAAAACCTTCTGGTTTACTCCAACAACCCAGCATTCCTGAATGGAAATGGGAATAAATTGCCATGGATTTCATAACTAAACTACCAAAGTCATCGAGCGGTTGCGATACCATTTGGGTGATCGTTGATCGTCTCACAAAATCTGCTCATTTTCTGGCAATCAAGGAAACCGACAAGATGGAACGCCTCACACAAATCTACATCAAAGAGGTTGTTTCTCGACACGGTGTTCCAATCTCAATTATCTCCGATAGGGATAGTCGCTTCACATCTCACTTTTGGCAATCACTTCAAAAATCATTGGGTACCCGTCTTGATATGAGTACCGCATACCATCCTCAAACCGACGGCCAAAGTGAACGGACCATTCAAACACTGGAAGACATGCTACGAGCCTGCGTAGTTGATTTCGGTGTAAATTGGGAAAAACATCTACCATTGTGCGAGTTTTCGTACAACAACAGCTATCACACCAGCATTAAGGCTGCACCCTTTGAGGCACTCTACGGTCGTAAGTGCCGCTCACCGATTTGTTGGACCGAAGTGGGAGACAGTCAACTCACTGGTCCTGAGATCATTCACGAAACAACTGAAAAGATCTTCGAGATCCAAAACAAACTCAAAGCTGCACGTGATCGTCAGAAAAGTTATGCTGACGTGAGACGCAAACCACTCGAATTCCAAGTTGGGGATCGAGTACTACTCAAAATTTCACCTTGGAAAGGTGTTATCCGATTCGGTAAACGCGGGAAATTGAATCCCAGATACATTGGACCATTTGAAATCCTCGAGAGGATAGGTCCAGTGGCATATCGATTGCAACTGCCATCCGAGCTCGGCAGTGTGCATCCCACTTTTCACATTTCAAATTTAAAGAAGTGCCTGTCTGATGAGACACTTATCGTTCCACTCGATGAAATTCGAATTGACGACAAGCTTCACTTTGTTGAAGAACCCGCCGAAATCATGGACCGTGAGGTCAAACAACTCAAACAAAGTCGTATTCCCATTGTCAAAGTCAGGTGGAATTCGCGACGTGGGTCGGAATTCACCTGGGAACGGGAGGACCAGATGCGACTCAAGTATCCTCAGTTATTTGCTGACGTTACTCCAAACACGACTTCAAACTAAATTTCGGGACGAAATTCTCCTAACAGGGGGAGAATGTGACACCCGTCAAATTAGGACTAGTAATTAGTGCCTAATCAAGTGTAATACATGTAATTAGTTATGTGTATCAATATGTATATTGTTTGATATATATATACAATTATGCGATTTGATTAAATCGTGCAATTTTCAAATCGAATGTAATTCGGTTCTATTAATATGGACGTTGGTGAACGATTTTATTAAGTAATATAATATTATTTAATACAACCATTATATCCAAGATATTATTTTAATAATATTTTGTAGTAAAATTCGTATCGTACAAACAAACGTCTACGCAATTAAAACATTAAACGCGCAAACAAATAGAAACAAGTTAAAGTTATATTTTATAACGCAACCATTAGGTATTTAGTAAAACACTTCAACAAAAATATTGGGTAATTATTCGTATATTTAAAAGTATAAAATAAACATTTAACGTTTAAACGAGCGGGAGAACGAACATCGCACGGAGCGCGATTGCAGGGACTGAAAAAGTTGAGGCTTTCACCTACACCCCACCTCCACTTTCCCTCTCTCTTTCATTTGCATTCATCAAAAACACCCACACACCACTAAACACTCTCAAACCCATCACCACCAAATTTTCGGATTTATCAAATCCGACCACAAAACTTACATTTTCGGAATCACCATCAAGAGAGGAACAAGATTAACAAAGGCACCACCCTCGTTTTCTTCCTCGATTTGTCTCGAAATTGCAATTGTAAGAAATTCTCTAAATATTTTGATCTACTCATTTTGGTGTATTATTTCGGTGTTATAATGTTTGCACAACTTAGTATTGTCCAAATGTATGAGGAAAACATGATTTCATAGCCTAAAAACGAGTTAGATTTGGGTTTTGGGTTTGAAAACCACGACAGTCGCTGGGGACTGTCTGAGTGTTCATCTTTGCGACACAAGCCTTGTGTCGCAGAAGATCCTTTATGTCGTATCTTGTGTCGTAGAAACCCACTTGTGTCGTACCTTTTGCGACACAATATTGTGTCGTACCTTATGTCGCAAATCCCATGCGACACAATCACTATGTCGCTGTTAAATCAGCATCGTACACTTATGCGACACAACCCTTGTGTCGCTAAGCTCTTGTGTCGCATTCTTATGCGACACAACCCTTGTGTCGCATACATGACCATTGTGTCACATGCTGTGTCGCTAAAAACAGAGAGTTTAAAACTCAATTTTACACTAAGTTTTGAGACCCAAAATTGACGCCCCATTTCACCCAAATTCGAGTCCAGCTCGACCCCAGCCAGGGGCTCTGCCCCTTGGACCCCGCCAGGGGCTGCCGCCCCTTGGACCCCGCTACCAGGGGCGCTGCCCCCGGACCCCCGTCATTAACGGGCTTCGCCCTTACCATAGAGTCACGAGTAACAGTGTTACATCTAAATTTTCACACAAAGTGTTAAACTTGTATAACAGCAAACACGAATGCGACATGACTTCTAAAACACTTTGGAACACGTTTTTCAAGAATAATGATAATATTATTATTACCAACAATCACCAACGGGCCATACACATTTTCAAACACTTAAACAATCAACCAAATTGTAATCATTTGGACATTCTAGTTGGACAAACAACTACAAGGTAGTCTTATGAGATGCCTTCATATGTTTATAACCATCGCGTGTCGTGGACACCCTCAGGTTACAAGTCTTTGGACTTCGATTCCCGACTCATCAATCTCAGTTTATTAATATAAACTCTAAAGACTCAGGTGAGTCTCATAGCCCCTCTTTTACTATTTTTACTCAGGGGTGTGATATATTGCTTGTTTTAACGCGTGAACGCAAGTACAACTTTTACATGTACTACATGAGTTTTACACAACTAATCTTTTAAAGCCCTCCATCAGCATAGTTGTTAATACATTTGTAGCGTGAATATTAGTATATGGTACCATATAGGATTGACCCACCTCGTCCGGGTTAGCAAGCACTAACCGGGTAAACGGACGTACTAATATTTAAGGAAGACGGATGTTGATTAGGCATCCGTGGAGGCGAAAACGCTCAGGCTGTGTCCTGACCCACGAGTTAAGCTCAACTATGTGCTCATGGCTGTATACTGATACCACTATCATTTGCTGGATGCAAATCAACTATTTAAATCTTGCGGTTCACACAACTTATTTGATACTCAAACCTGTGAGCTCACCAGCGTTAGCTGACCCATTTTAGCATGTATCGCAGGTACAAAGCAGTAGGCAGGATTGCCCCAGGAAACTATAGCTCGAGTCAGCATGCAGACAATAGAGATTTTCTTGCATTAATATATTTTGTAATAGTATTTATGTATTGAAATCTCTCATTTTAAACGAACACGAGCTATATGTAGCTTCAAACCTTGTAAACATTTAGCTATTAATACATTCTGTTAAAACGACGCATATAGAGTCGTTTACTATTAATCTCTGTGCTTTGAATATTGATTAGTAACACCCAAATCTTGCTTCCGCGAATCATTAAATTTGGGGGTGTTACACACAGGGTCTTGCTTCATTTGTTGTGCGTATAGAACCTGTGTCTGAGTATAGTAACCACTAGTCATCGGTCTCGTCCGTTATGGCCAAACAGATATGGTTGGATAAGTGTTCTTGGGAACCACCCGGGTATTATGGTATTCCCAGAGCCACCGATCCTCATTACTATATTGTTGACTAGTTGTAATACATGTTTACGGTTGTTTGGGGTAAACAGGTGGTTAAGCTAAGTTGAGTTGTGTGTGATGAATTCATTCACTTAGCTTTGTGCTAATCCCTTATTTTACTTCCTGCAGGTTATATTTTGGAAATGGGGGTTGCAGGAAACTACTTCCATTGGCAGGGAATGTTTGACAGCCGTGCTACTCTGATAAAATTTTGTTATAAACTAAAGTTTGGTACAATATAATACCCCTTCGTGTAATAATGTAATGCTGGTTTTCATGTTTAAATTAGTTATGTATGAACGTTTCAAGTGGTTGTATAAAGTATTTGCGATAATTAATAATGAAGTATATTTTAAATTATACGCTTCCGTCATAAATCGTGTTATAATAAATAGAAGAACGAGGGGTGTTACACTTATTAAAAACCTACCCCTTTCGGGAAGCAGAATGACCCTCCTTATACCTGTGGTGTGTTGTATTCATAATGGGTGAGCCGATTTTTCGATTGACTAACAATATACAAAAAAATTTAAAGGATAAAATCAAAAGAAAACACTATAAATTCCAAAAATTAACTAATAAAATTAAAACTTAAAATAATGCAATTGTCCCCGGCAGCGACGTCAAAAACTTGATGTGCTAAAATCAGGGTATAAAATATGATAAGGAAATTACTAATTATCTAGACTAAAACACAACTAGGCAAGTGTACCTAATCGCACAATAATATTGTCAAAGTAAATTCCGGTTAAGTTCGTCTCCACATGGAACAATGTATGTGTATTTTAAGTAATTAATTTATCTAACAATTACACTAACAAAAGAATGTAAATATTGAGAGTTTTGTGTCTTTTAATGACAGACAGTCAAAAAAAGTTTATCAAACTAATAATTAAATAAGAAAAGAAAATAAATAATATTTGTACTCAAATAGGAAAAATATACTTGTTTAGACCTTTTAACATCTAGCTTAATGGATATTTTAGATTAAGAACTGAATCAGATTTAGTCCACCTAGAAAACACAATCCGGATTACAAGTTGTCACTTAATAATCACCTAGTCAAGATTATACAATCCAAGTATCCTTGAAATTCAAAACCTCTTAACTATGAATTATGTAATCACTCAAAACTCAAGTTAACTAATAGTCTTACTTTCATAAAAACTGTTAACCATACAATATGTCTATAAATTATGATCCACCAATATAATAAATTAGCTAATCAATTCAAGTCTTCTAATCACGTCTAATTAGAACTCACAATTAATAACTCAATTGACAAAATAACAATATCACACAAAAGTTATCACTAATTGCAAAGCAATAAAGCTACTACTTAAATTAATCAATAAATAAATAATATCAATCGTTCTTTCATCACCGAGAAATCAAAGTCTATATATCCAATCACGAAAATATATCCATCTACTAGATATCGATTAATCTAAACAATCATTAAAAACTTAGCCCATAATAATGGGTGATGTCAAACAATAAATCATAAACAAAAATATGTTCATAATAGGAAATAAAATAAGATACACAAACCAAATCGCGAATTACACTCCGAATGCTTGATCGTAGACAAACCCTTGCATTCCCCCGCCTCCAAATTGCTCCTAAAACTTCTAGAAAATGTTTCTAGTCGAATTTAGGGTTTAATAATTTGTATTTACGAATTATTAAGGTTTTTGATCTCCTTTTCGTAGTTGAATGTGAGCCTCTATTTATAGTTGAGCTGGACCGACATCAACCGACGGTAGAGTGTATCAACCGGCGATTGGTGTCTTTTTTCGTAGCCCTCAAAAAAGACTGCACCGCCTCATGTTTTTGCTTCTTGAGTCCTGAAGCTTCTAGAAGCTTCATTGCTTCAGCCGACAAATGCTGCGCCAACTTGGGTTGTTGACCGACCTGTTGACTTTGACTTGGACCCGATCCATTTCCTTCGACCCATCTTTATTCTTCTGCTCCTCGTGTAACCTTCACCAAGATCAATCATTATTTATTATTATTATTATTTATCATTAACTTTAAACTTTATTATATTATCAATAATATTAATATTATTATTATTGTATTACTACAACTAACATGACGTTAGTTTTAGTATTATTATTATATTATTATAATTAGTTATATTATATTCTATATATTATTTAGCCCAAATAATTATTTGGTTCAACTCATAAACTCTAATAAATATTCGATCTAATTATTTTTGCGCAATCTATTTAACTTTTCTAATTCAAGTATTCGCAAACTTTATTTATTTTCATCGCTCTTTTAACCACTTTGTCTCAACTATATTTATGTCAAATTAACTTTCATACAAAAATTACTTTATTTAACTTATTTTCGTTCCTTTCTAATTTAAGCTCTATTTATACCTATTTTGTAAATATAAACGAAATAAGTATTTTTTATCATGTAAATGTAATAAAAGTACATAAAAACTAGGGAATATTAGTATATAAATATAGTACTTATTTGATGCTATCAATATTCTCAGGATTCAACCACGGAAGTCAGAACCATCGAAATCGACAGCTCCCAAACTTTCAATAACGCGCCATCAGATGAGGAATGTCACCAATTTCCAGATTCGCGCGACGCAGATTCTGGAAATGAGAACAATGCTGAAGACGGTTACATCAACATCACTCTTGACGAACGCTCTATTCCATCAACTCCCCCCGCTCCAGCAAATTCTCCTACCTCCTCAACTAAGATAATACGAGTCCCCCTCGTAGATACCCACCAAGAGATGATTGACTTGATTGATGAATATAATGATCTTCGCGTCATCGTAGAAGCTATCAGAGAATCAACCAATGACTACACCACCGCCCAGAGGCACCTGATAAGGGAGATCGAACGAGAATATGATTCATAAAAGAGCGCTTCTCGGGAGGCAACCCGTGTTTTACATTTCAGCAAATTTAACTTTCCAAAAAGTGATGAAATCTCCGACTATCTTTAACACTCGGATATGCAAAGAATACCTCCTCCTTCAAGGAAGTATCCGCATCCAAAGAATCTTATATCCGACGTGTTGACACCTACGAGACCAATCACAAAAAGACTTGATCAAGAGTGAACCCAGCAACATGAAGTTCGGCAAACGCATACCAAGGAACACTGCAACCACTGGGGAGTACCTCTATATCAATCTCTTTCCTTCGTTATAAATATACCATATCCACTATGCTTATCACTAAGTGTGGGATTCAAACCCAACACACACAGCTAAAGAATACGTCTTAGATGTTTCAAATCCTAAGTGTGGAATCTTTACCCCAATCAGAACTTAGAATAACATCGAGGAGGTTATTCGTTTAAGTGTGGGATAGCAGTAGTTACACTACTGTAAAATGGATAATAGTATATGCCTGATTCTAAACTCGCTGCTCTTTTAGACCATCCTTCTCCAAAAAGTAACTCGAAAATTTTACAAATTTTTTCAAAAGTGAGTTAAATACGTCGAAAATGAAAATTTTAAACAACGAATGATTTACTTTGGGGAAGAAGGATAAATAAAATATGAATTCCTTTGAAAAATTAGTTTAGTAATCCCATAAAGAGCATCGCATGACTAGGCACACAACAACCCAACTTTCAATTAGTGAGGTATCTTGAGCAATATAAAGCATTCACTTTTAATGCTTCACTTCTTCGATTTTTGAGTGTGCTGATGTATGCGTTTAGAATCAGAACTTGCTCCTGTTATGCATTTCGAACATGAACTGGTGAGTAAAAAAGAGATCGAATCACATCATTCTTAAACCCATCCGTACACCCAAAAAGAAATACGTTATCCCTACCCTCTCAAAAGCAACTCTCAAACTTCATAGAAAGTTCTAAAGATGAAAGAAGAGAAGCTACAAGGATACAACGTCAAAAAAAAAAAAATCAAAGAAAAGAAAGTCAAATGGAGAAAAAGACTCCTTCCAAAAATTATAAGAAAAGGGCATCAATCCTCCCAAAAATTACAGCTTTTCTCTTCACCAAAAAGAAACCCATAAAAATCCAACACAACCCCCTCTCATACCACCAACACTCCTCTCCAAAAACCTTACATCACCCCTCCTAGAATGAATGTGTCTAGATTGACTTCGCTCTCACCTAAAAGGTAACGACTTGATCGATCAAGTCTATGATGATAAATGTTACATGACTGGCATTTTGAGTGATTGATAGTACTAGAATAGGAATATCTAAACACGTTGAGTGATTAGAGTGACCACCTTGAGAGGATCACCTAGTCATATATCCAAGATCAAAGATCAAAAGCATGCTCCCAAAGATTACAACCCTACTGTTTTGGTCAAAAATTACTATAAGCAATTAAGTGATCAAATTTAGAAAAGTGAGGTTAGGTGCTTAAAATTACTCTCAAGATAACTACCTAGAAACATGATTATCTATATTAATAAGCCAATATTCCGTATAAAAAAGATAGATTAAATATGTTGATCCTTGTTGAACGAATGTTTAATATAAAAGCTCAAGAACAGATTGAGGATAATGTTATTTTGACATTGAAAATGTAAAGAGAATGCGATTGAAGCAATATGAATGATAAATAAATAAAAATGACACAATGATATACGAGGAAAGCCCTTGATCAACGTTGATCACCGGCACAAAACCTCAGGAAGGATCAAACGATCCTTGCCTTTGTTAATCTTATAAAAATGAAAGTAATTGATTACAAACTAAGAGCACAAGGATGATCGGCTATGTGATTATCTACGAAATTGACTAAGTGTTGATGAATGTGTTTGAGAGTGAATGAGAGCAGAGTATAAGTGTTTTTCAGGTAAAAAAATAGTAAGTATTCGTTCTCCTAATCGATCATCCATGCCTCATTTAAATACTAAGAGCGTATAACAATATTTCCGAGATTTCGGGGATCCTCCGTTGAAGGGTGAAGAATCCCAACGTCTCTTTTGACTTTGTTTAACACGTGCAGCTGACTTCGTCTTCATAAAATCATATCAAGAGCTTGCCATGCAATCCAGAGCATATCTCACTTGACGCGTTCCTCTTATGACCTGGTCAATACTCGAGGTAAACAAATATGTTAAACAGCACATGATCCTGAACTAATAAAGGTTCAGGATCCTGAGCTATGCATAATCTAGAACAAACATAGGATCCTCACGTAAATGAATCCTTGGTCCAGTATCCTGCATAATTACGTTAGATAAACATATCCCGAATAGGATCCTGCAAGACAAATAATAAGGATATTTCCAGGATCCTTAAGTATATATGTGATCCCGAAAACAGACTTACAAACTATCATTATCCTGAGACACGAATATAAAATGCAAATACTTTCCATACCTGTGTGTTGATATTATGATGCTAATAAGGATCCTGCAAAGTTAGATAAAAATTCACCCACAATAATTGCCCCCGAAGTTATAACGTTTTTCAGGATTCTTAAACATTATAACTTCTCAGGATAACAGCTTAAATCGTGTTAGGTAGTTATATCGATAACTGCACTTGAATACTTATAACTATTCTGAAGCACGTCGTATCTCATTCAATCTTTATTCCATCTTCTTCTCGATTCGTTCTCAGGTATTACTTCTTTCTCTCCTTTTTCATTTTTCACTTCCTTTCGCACTAACAATGAAACCTGCAACTAGATACGAGTCGGTCCTTCCCGAATTTATCGATCAAAAAATGATTTTTGACCATGTTCCATCTTCGCTATTTGATCCCGATATACATAAATTCAAAAGTGCTTTTCCCGAAAATACTATTTTCCGACCCAATGATCCTAATGTCCATGCTGATCATCAATCAGATCGATGGATATGCTTCCCTGAATTCCCTTTTACCCTAGGGCTTAAATATCCATTCCCGGAGATTTTCAATGATTTCTTTGGCATGACAGGGTTATGTTATTCACAAACAATGCCTATGATTTGGCGCACCCTTTTTGTCATTCATTCTGTCAATAAATCTCACCATACTCACCTTGGAATTCCTGAAGTAGCCCAAACTTATCATCTTCGCTCACACGGCTCCAATTATTTTCTTTTCAAAATCAAGCCCAAATGTAAACACCTTGTCCTTTGTACCACTCAGAACAATCCTAATTGGAAAGAAGATTTTTCTTCGTTGATCGCAGATCTCTTCCTGATGAAGAATTGATCCCTACTGTTTGGCTCACAAAGGGTAGGATCAAAATTATCTTAGGGTTTCATACTACATGTATTTTTATTTCTAACTCATCTTGTTTCTTTTGTAGCTATCTTCGAAAATTTAGCTCCCCCTCTTCCTGATACAGAAGAGTTAATAAAGAAATTCTTACAAGTTCTCGAGAGTGACAGAGCATTTTCATATTCCCCTTCACCGGAAGTCATGAAGCCACAAAAAACAACTCAAGTAAGTTTCATATTTTATCCTCAAAAAAATGCCTCTTTCCTGATTTCTTATATGATGATTTTTTGAAACAGCATCCTATTTCTCCTTATCGGACATTGATGATGAAGATGTACCGATTAAGGTGGAAAAATCAGTTACTGAATCTAGCAAGGCTAGAGTCCCTAACCTTCATTCCGGGTCAACCACCAAGAAGAGGAAGATCAACATCATCGAGGATCTTGATGAGCCGATACTCGACTTTGACAAGGTATACCGTGTCAAAATTTTTCGACTTCCTAATTAAATTTCATCCTCTACGTATTCAATCATATGTGTCTTTTCTAGGCTATGGAACAATCTTCCAAACATTATAAGGAGAAAGTGGAGATGGTTGAAAGCATAAAGAAGACAGCTGCCATTGCCGCAAACACCTCTTCTCAGGAAATTGCTTTCTTGAAGAAAGAGATTAAGGATATCAAAGCTTTTGCTGCTCAAAAGGATGTTGAGGCTCAGAAGAGAATCGAGGAGGAATGCGAGATTATGGTTGTTGGTGTTAAGAAGGATGCAGCTGCTGCAGTGCTCAAGGCCAGGATCCTTATGGTATCTGGAGCTAGTGCTAAGTGTCTGGACACAACATTTTGGAATATCCAGGCTTGACAGGATAAGTTGGCTAAACTGAAGGGTGAGATCCTGGGGTTGGAAATTTCCTCGATGAAACCAGTGGTAAAGGGACCAAAACACCAGCCAAGCAGACTCCTGGTACATCAACACAAAAGGTTACCATTGACATTGAAGATACCGAGATGGAGAATCTAGCGCCAACATCGGAGACTCCAAAGGGTCCTGCCGAAGATGAAGATTTAATCCTGGGAAAGGAAGGCATATAACTAGCCGAAGCCTAGTATTGCTTTTATGTTCTTAAATTATAAGGGTTGTGATAGTAACAAACAATTATTGGGGTGAGGTTGACCTGGTATGGTCAACCGGTGTATGAATGTGGTTTATGTTGGCCACAAGACAATTTTATTTCCTGCATCTCTTTTGAACTCTTATTCAGGATGAATAATCCTGAAATCTTTTGTTGTCAATGATATTAGGATCTTAACTCTATCTCGTGTCTTCAGGATATTGAGGAGATTCCCTCAGTATATACATATTTGCTTGATAGTTGTTTAGAAACGGGATCCTGAGAAGATTCCCTCAGGATACATCCAGGATAATGAGAAGATTCTCTCAATATCCATTCAGCATCATAGGCTTCAAGGATCCTTAATCGGATCTAAGATAACTTTGAGTTTATGATCCTAAGATTCCAGGATCCTAAAGTATTTCATAGATAATGATAAATCCCGATGAATATTTCCTGCGATGTGAAAATATTAACAATTTGTCAAACAATTGCAAAAACAATTTATTTTTGAAAAATGTTATGATCTTAAAAAGATTTTATGATCCTTAGATCAAAATTGATTTTGATAATCGTAAAAACATTAGAGCTAATAAACTCATCTATTAGACTTAACCAATGTAAACTTTAATAATGTGAAAACATTATAACCATTAGATAGTTTAAGAAAACTATAATAGTGACATGTAAATGCCAAACCATTAGGTTATGTGAAAACATTACAAACCGTTTGATTCTTGGGCTAAGCCATTTGAGACATGAAAATGCCTAACCAATGGGTAATGTGAAAACATTACAAACCTTAGAGTGACATGAAAATGACTCAAACCTTAGATCGATATGTTTAGTGCACATCAGTATCGACATTTGTGAGTGCTTAATCTATAGGCCAATGGAAATGAAGTTGTCGGGTACCAGAGGCATCACCGATTCCCTAACAGTGGCACCATAATCAAACATCGTGCGCACCCGGCGGGGTGTATAAACCTTAGAGGTGTTTATCCGTTTGGAAACCTCTAAACCTTAGAGGATCGCTGGGATCCTTAACGGAGAAGAGGTGGCCAACCCCTAATCTTCAATCCATGATCCTTAAATGCAGGAACTACAACAAATACAAAATCTTGGGTAAAGGTGGGTGTTAGTTTGCCTAACACCCCTTCGATGCTTAAGTCAGTACAATATTCATTAAGGATAGTAATTATGAAAGACTTTCATACATATACTAATATATAATTATAATACACACATACATATATAGTAAAGAGTATTAAAATTAATGAAAAGTTAAGGATCATAGGAATACCTTTTAATGTTGAATAAAAACATTCAACTTACACATGGTAGAGTTTCAAATGAATGGCATTCTAGGATCTTGGAAGTAATTCACCATTCATATTGGCCAACCAATATGCCCCCTTTCCAACATCCGAATCTATCAAGTATGGACCTTCCCACTTTGGTGCTAGTTTTCCTTCCGCAGGATTCTTAGTATTTTGAAATACTTTCCTTAGCACCAAGTCTCCAACTTGAAACCTTCTTATCCTAATATTTTTGTTGTAAGATCTCGAAATTCTTTGTTGGTATGCCGCAATCCTGAATTTGGCACGATCCCTTATCTCATCCACAGTGTCTAGATCCTGAATTAATACTTCTTTGTTCGCTTCTAAAGTCTGCATCTGGGATCTTGCCGTTGGGATCACCATTTCTGTTGGGATCATAGCTTCAGATCGAAACACCAAATCAAAAGGAGTTTGCTTGGTTGCCTCCTTTTCTGTGGTCCTATCGGCCCATAAAACAAAAGGTAATTCCTTAGTCCATCTTCCCTTCTTAGCATTCAGCCACTTCTTAAGATTGTTGATTATGATCTTGTTGCTAGATTCTGCCTGTCCATTAGCTTGAGGATGGACTGGAGTTGAAGTTATCATCTTGATTCCCCAACTTTCACAAAAATTAGTAGTTCTTTTTCCAATAAATTGAGATCCATTATCGCATACTATTTCTGCCGGGATTCCAAATCTTGTGAGGATATTTCTCTTAATGAATGATATAACATCCTTTTCTTTCACTTGAACAAATGCCTCAGCTTCTATCCATTTGGAAAAATAATCTATCATTGCAAGCATAAACACTTTTCCTCCTGGAACAGTATGTAGTTTTCCCACAATATCCATTCCCCATTTCATAAATGGCCATGGTGAGATAATCGGATGCATCGGTTCTGCTGGTTGATGATGGATGTTTCCGTGTCTATGACAAGCATCGCATTTGCGAGCAAAATCCATGGAATCCTTCTTCATAGTAGGCCAAAAGTATCATGTCCTTAAGATTTTTGAAAATAATGCTCTGCCCCCAGAATGATTCCCACAATCGCCTTCATGTATATCCTTAAGTACTGTTTTTGCTTCAGGATCCTCAAGGCATCGCAACAGTGGACCTGCAAGTGATTTTCTATACAACATACCATTTTCAATAGTAAAATTTGATACCTTTAATCTGAAGGCTTTAGGATTATTTTCATCCTTAGGAGTCATGTTGTGCTGTATATATTCCATGATTGGCTGCATCCATGATCCTGACTTGCCCCCAGAACCTAATGTATTCGATTTCTCTCCAGCCTGAGGATCCTTAACATCACACACTTGTTCTTCGTTGTTATCCTTATCAGCGATGGCAGGTGCTGCAATATGTATAATTGGTATTTTAACATCTGGTGGGATCTTCAGACTTGATCCCACATTAGCTAGATCATCCGCCTCAGTGTTATCCTCACGTGGTACCTGTTGAATGTCGAAGATCTTGAAGCTACCTGCAAGATCCTTAACAATCTCTAAATACGCAGCTAATCTATCTACTTTTACAGTATAAGTTCCATTAAATGATTAGCAATTAACAATGAGTCAACATATACATTCAAGTATTTTATACCAATATCCTTAGCTAATTGTAATCCTGCAATTAATGCTTCATATTCCGCCTCATTATTTGTAGCTTGAAATTCACATCTTATAGCTTGAGGCATAATATCACCTTGAGGTGATTTCAATACAATTCCTAATCCAGTTCATCTTATATTGGAAGCACCATCGGTATACAATGTCCATTTTTCACTTATTTGATTTAGTTCTTGTATTTCTAAATCTACTTCATTTTGAAGATCACTAGTGAAATCAGCAATAAAGTCTGCTAAAGCTTGGGATTTAATTGCATTCCTAGGTTCATAAATTAGGTTATATGCACTTAACTTAATCGACCATTTAGCTAGGCGTCCTGACATTTCTGGTTTTCTCAAAACGTTTTTTATAGGATAGTTAGTCCTTACATGTATAGGATGTGTCTCAAAATAATGCCTAAGTTTAGTAGATGCCATAACCAATGAAAGTATAAGTTTTTCGATATGAGAATACCTGGTTTCAGCATCTAATAAGCTTTTACTTACATAGTAAACATGATGTTGTTGCCCTTCATGATCCTTCACCAGTACTGCACTTACAGCATTCAGAGAAACCGATAGATAGAGGAATAGTGGTTCACCATTCTCAGTCTTCATCAATAAGGGAGCTGATGACAAATAATTCTTTAACTCTTGAAATGCAACTTCATGTTTTCCTCCCCATTCAAATTTTTTGTTCTTTTTTAGGATATCATAGAACTCTTTGCATCTGTCTGAGGATCTTGAAATAAAATGATTCAGAGCTGCTATTCTTCCTGTGAGCCTTTGTATATCCTTAGGACTTGATAGAGATTTCAAGTCTAGGATAGCTTTAATCTGCTCTGGCAAGCTTCTATTCCTCTCTTGGTCACCATATACCCCAAGAATTTTCCTGCCCCCACTCCAAAGTGGCACTTCGCAGGATTAAGCTTCATATTGTATTGGTCCAGGATATCAAAAGCAGTTCGAAGATCCTGAAGATGATCCTCAGCTTTCTTGGATTTAACCACCATATCGTCAATGTAGACTTCCATGGTCTTGCCCAAATGATCTTTAAACATCATGTTCACAAGCCTCTGGTACGTTGAACATGCATTTTTGAGACCAAAAGGCATAGCAATATAACAATATATACCTGTAGGAGTTATAAAGGCTGTGTCCTCCTGATCTGATGGTTCCATCTGGATTTGCTGAAATCTTGATGATGCATCCATAAAGGTTAGGATCTCGTGCCCAGCTGTAGCATCCACCATCGAGTCAATGTGAGGTAATGGGAAAGGATCCTTTGGGCAGGCCTTGTTAAGATCGGTGTAGTCCACGTACACTCTCCATTTGCCATTCTTCTTTTGTACTACCACTACGTTTGCCAACCATCTTGGGAATTTCACTTCCCTTATCATGCCAGCAGAGAGTAATCTCTCAACGTCTGCTTGGATAATAGCGTTCCTTTCCGGCACAAATTTCCTTCTTTTTTGTTAGACTGGCCTGAAACTATTATCAATTCCAAGTTTATGAGTTATAATATCCTTAGATATACCTGTCATATCTTCTGGTATCCAAGCAAAAGTCGATTTTCTTTGATTCAAGAACTTCATCAGATCCTGTTCAAGATCCTTTGATATCCCTGATCCTATAAGCACTTTATCTTCAGGATCCTTGGATTCGAGTGGCATTTCTTTGATGTCCTGTTCCTTAGTATCTAGAACATCCCACGCCTTATTCTTTAATTGCTATGCTGATGGAGACTTGGTAGTAGACTTCATTGACATTGTGTAACAATCTTTTGCCTCTTGTTGATCACTGCTAATCTTAACCACTCCCCAAGGAGTTGGTAACTTGACACATTGATGATATGTTGATGGTACTGCTTTCATATCATGCAACCAGGGTCTACCTAGGATAATGTTATAGCTCGATAAACAATCCATAACACAGAATTTTTGAATCGAATTTACCCCCTCAATGTAGATTGGTAGTTTGATGTCGGCAACTGTGTTCTTCGCTTCTCCACTGAATCCTACTAATACAGTTGATCTGGAGGTGATTTCCGATTCTGGAATGCCCATTCTTTTTAAGGTCTCTAAGCGAATGATGTTGACTGAGCTTCCTCCATCGATCAGGATCCTTCTCACGAAATGATCGGCAACATAGAGAGTAATTACCAAACCATCATGGTGAGGATCCTGTACATCTTCTAGATCATCCTCATCAGACACTAACCTTTTCATCTTTCTTCATGGAAGTCCTTGTTGATTTATATGGCTTTTCCGACTTGGATTCCCCTTGGCATCTGAAGGTGGGGATCCTGCTCAGATAGGGATCCTTCGGTTATCCTGAACTTCAGGTTCCTTGACCCTGTCATGATCCTTCCCGTGATCCTTCACTTTTTCAAGTAAATCCTTCAAATATCCTTTGTTAAGCAGATGACTGATCTCTTTCTGAAGGGCTATGCCATTCTCAGTTAAATGACCAAAATCTCCATGGTATGCACACCATTTAGACTTTTCTTTCCATGCGAAGGATTTGTCACTTTTCTTTGGCCATCTTGCTTTGTCTCCAAGATCCTCCATGGCACATAGTAGACCTGTTGTATCTACAGAAAAATTATAATCAGTTAATTTAGGATATTCTTCATCGTCCTCGTCGATAGTGTTCACACGACGATCTTCATTTCTAGCATAAGGCTTGTTTCTATTTGATCTGGATGAGGATGAGTCTGATGTCCTGTTAGGCCTGTTATATGTTGATGAAGCATCCACTCTTTTCTGTATCTCAGCATCTTCTTCTAATCTAATGAACCTTAGAGCCCCATTTCTGACTTCATCCAGGTTCCTGCAAGGATTCATAACAAGATCCTCGTAGAATGGGGAATCTCTTTTGATCCCCATCTTAAAGGCTTGTACAGCAGTTGGCATATCTAAATTAGGTATATTCAAGGATTCTCTCCCGAACCTCCCTACAAAATCTCGAAGAGACTCATTAGCTTTTTGGACAACTCTGTACAAATCAATAGTTAGCTTTTCAAATGTTCTACTGCAAGAGAATTGATTATTAAATAAATTGACTAAATGAGCAAATGAAGTAATAGAGTAAGGGGAACATTCAATAGCTAGTTTAGTGCAGATCTTGTGAGAGTAGAGCCGAAACCCTTGCACAGGCATGCTTCTCTAAGATCAGAAGGAATTGGAATGATCTCCATCCTTTCCCTGTATTGCGCGATATGCTCCTCAGGATCCGTTGTTCCATCATACAACTTCATATTTGGAGTTTGGAATCTTTTTGGGATCTCAGCATCACAGATGGGTGATGCAAATCTTGAGATCCTATGTGCCGTTGGGGCGACCTTAGGAATTGGTTGTACAACTCCAGGAATGTTCGATACCATATTCTTCAATTTTTGTATTTCCCTCACCATCACAGGGCTAACTCCAGGATCCTGAAAATTGTTAGTCCCAATAGTATTATTAGAAGTATAATTATTGAACATGTTACCACCATCAGGAGTCCTGTATGAGGATCCTCGATCTGATTGTTGACCCCTTGACGTAGACATTCATGTAGCATAGATTGGATCTGGGATTGTAGCACTCCCCTGCATGGATATGAAGTCTCCTTGATAACCCAAAGATTGAGGGGTATCAAAGTTAAGGATCCTGCTTCGGATAGGAGTAGTCACTTGAGTAGCAGGAGCATTACTCCTCGTACTCAGGTTCTCCATATCCTTCTTCAGGATTTCATTGCTTCTTTCCACTCGTTGAAGTTACTCCCTCACCTGCGTAAACATAGACACAATATCATGATTAGAAATCATAACGGGGTCCGGATCTGATAGGAATCCAGCCCCTAAAGAAGTGGATCCGACTGAAGAGATCCTTGCATAGACGCTTTGTGGACGTGATTGAGATGATGTGAGGGGTGGAGCAGGAGGAAGGGTGGCTGGCACAGACGATGATGATGGCAAGGTAGATGATGTAGATCGTCCTTGGCTTGACATTTTTAACAGAAATTTTTGGAAAAAATGAATCAACAAGGATTTTAACAAAAGTTTGATTAAGTAAAACACCACTTGCCCCATGGTGGGCGCCAAATTATTTTGGTCAAAAATTACTATAAGCAATTAAGTGATCAAATTTAGAAAAGTGAGGTTAGGTGCTTAAAATTACTCTCAAGATAATTACGTAGAAACACAATTATCTATATTAGTAAGCCAATATTCCATATGAAAAAGATAGATTAAATATGTTGATCCTTATTGAATGAATGTTTAATATAAAAGCTCAAGAACAGATTGAGGATAATGCTATTTTGACATTGAAAATGTAAAAAGAATGCGATTGAAGCAATATGAATGATAAATAAATAAAAATGACACAATGATATACGAGGAAAGCCCTTGATCAAGGTTGATCGCCGACACAAAACCTCGGGAAGGATCAAACGATCCTTGCCTTTGTTAATCTTATAAAAATGAAAGTAATTGATTACAAACTAAGAGCACAAGGATGATCGGCTATGTGATTATCTACGAAATTCACTAAGTGTTGATGAATGTGTTTGAGAGTGAATGAGAGCAGAGTATAAGTGTTTTTCAGGTAAAAAACATAGTAAGTATTCGTTCTCCTAATCGATCATCCATGCCTCATTTAAATACTAAGAGCGTATAACAATATTTCCGAGATTTCAGGGATCCTCCGATGAAGGGTGAAGACTCCCAACGTCTCTTTTGACTTCGTTTAACACGTGCAGCTGACTTCGTCTTCATAAATCATATCAAGAGCTTGCCATGCAATCCGGAGCATATCTCACTTGACGCGTTCCTCTTATGACCTGGTCAATACTCGAGGAAAACAAATATGTTAAACAACACATGATCCTGAACTAATACAGGTTCAGGATCCTGAGCTATGTATAATCCAGAACAAACATAGGATCCTCACGTAAATGAATCCTTGGTCCAGTATCCTGCCTAATTACGTTAGATAAACATATCCCGAATAGGATCCTGCAAGAGAAATAACAAGGATATTTCCAGGATCCTTAACTATATTTGTGATCCTGAAAACAGACTTACAAACTATCATTATCCTGAGACACGAATATAAAATGCAAATACTTTCCATACCTATGTGTTGATATTATGATGTTAGATAAAAATTTACCCACAACACCTACCTTTTCAATAGCATAAATATTTTATTTTTCCAAAACCCCTACAGTAAAAAGTTCCACCTTAAAATATTTCATTATCTACTTATCTTTAACCATGCTTGAGATTCGAGTTTACTTGAGGACAAGCAAAGTTCTAAGTGTGGGATAGTTGATATCGCGTAAGAAGTCACGTTTTTACTACCGATATCTCTCTCATTCTGGAAAAATACTTGACAAACAGATTCAAATAATATACAAATCAATGAAAGTTTGCCAAGAAGAGTCGCACGGGAAAAATCAAGCAAAACGAACAAAATATAAAGATTTTGCACACAATTAAAGATTCAAGACATCCGAGAAAAGATTTGAGACAAAGTACCCATCATTGAGAATTCTCTTATCCAAGATCTTCGTTTTCAAATTACGAATCTAACAGAAGAAGAATCAATAAAAACGGACGAAGAATGAAGATTCTGCGTATGCCGAAAGATCCAAACGATTCCTACAAGACATCTAAATATCAAAGACACATCTCAGGGATTTCTTTTCATCAAAGTCTTCGTTTTTGAAAAACGAATCCAATGCAAAAAGAATCAACAAAAATGGACGCATAACGAGGAAGATACGCCCAAAACGAGAAACAAGCGAACGGGCAACGACCCGGGACAGACGGCCGCCAGGCCGCCGCCGACTGGCAGCCAGCTGCCTTTGGAAAGCAGTCAGGTGCCGTCGGCTGGCAGCCACCCATCCCCTCCTCCTTTTTCTGTCCTCGCTCGTACTCGTCTGGTACATGTGATAGCACTTTCTGCAACTTTAGGGTACACGTGCTACCACTTTCTGCGCCTTTAGGGTACATGTGCCACCACTTTCCAGGCAAGTACCACCCCCCGAAAACCTGCTAACTTGCACCTTGGATGGCTAATGTGCACCGGATTTTAGCTATAATTAGAGGCATCATGGTTCATTTCAACACACACCTTCCACACCTTACAAAATCAAGAATACTTCTTCCATACTTTGTTAGTTTTTACTTTCTAATTCTATTAGGCTAGTTTAGGGAACTTGTTTAGAATAGAAATAAAGCAAGGAACGTGCTTGTAATCTTTGGTGTACGCTTGGAGTAACGCTTATTAATTCAAGTCTATTCCTTCTCGCATATTAACCCCGGTTCTTTCTATCTTAATCTATCTTAAATAAATATGTATGTTTTAATTATGCTAGAGATAGTTTGTGCCAGGCTTAGAGAGTAGATTACTATTATGTTTGTTGTGATGTATTTAGCATAAATAATTATGAGATGACTTTAAATATGTCGTGAAATAATATGACGGCCCCTATTCAACTGTTTACTCGATATAGTGCTGGAAACGCTTTTAGGCAGAGTACAAACGTACGGAAGTTGGTAAACGACCGAAGGTAGTTGTATTATAGATCGACATTATTAAAATGGAAACTTTATGCTACAGACTTATCGTATCCTTATGATTTTAAACCTAAAACTTGTATTCACCTTTCGATTAACAAACATGATTGTAACCTTGTAAAGAGGAGTCGGGAACCTTAATACTTGGTCAATAGTTATCTGTGTCAAAACTATGGTTTAATTGTAACGTCATGCAATCATCATAAAATGCAATATGATTACATGGAATTACCATGAGTATAGTACACTTCCAATCACAATATACTTATCATGTAAACATCGCAAAGCAATTAAATTCACAACGGAAACATCAGTTAACGATTAAATACATTGTGAACTACCATAGTATTTTCTGATATGGTCTGGGTTTTACTTTATGCAAAAAGCCGTCAACATTTTAGTTAGATTAGTTAGTTTAGATTAGATTAGAGTAGATAGGCTATAGGCTAAATAACCATTCACGAAAACCTAGGGATTTGTTAATTGTATTTAGAAAGGCAAGTTTAAAATCCAATGTAAAATGATACTTTTCCCTTGAGCTGTGAAACCTAAAGTAAGGTACGCAAGAAACCTAAACGTTTTCCCTCGATTATCATGGTTGAGTTTCACTAATAGGAATTAATCAATTAAGTCCAAACATATTTTCTAAGTTAGTTGTTTGTCGGATTTGTAGTCTTTATGGTATTAAGAACGGTTAGACTTGTTATGGACTTGCTACTTTGTTCCTTCGCCCACGAGTGAATGTGTTCAATAATAAGGGCCACTGACTCCCTCACAGGAGAGTATGGAGAGTTGAGTATTGTCTGTCTGATTAGAATCACGACACCTTAGTTCCTCGTGAAATATTAGTTGATAACCGACTAATAAGGAATCTATTGGTTATACCCTAAGCTATCAAATCTTGTAAACATTCCCAATTTAGTTAAATATTTTCACCTAAAAGTCATCATCCCATATTATGAGCTAATGAAATCACAACAAATACTACTTTCCGTTATCTGATTTACTATTATCTTTTATTCGTTTTAATTAGTTTACTTAGTTAATTGAACCAAAACCCCCAAAGCACTCTTATAAAAACCCCTTTTACTAGAAAAAGAAAGATTTATTGGATCACCTCCGTTTCAATTTAGTTTCTCTTTAAGAACGACTCTAGGTCATACTTACTACCTACTAGCCTTTGGTTCAGTATCAGTAAGTCATACTTAGACCTCAACAAATATAAATTTAAAACTTTCCACACCACACCGATCGGCTGGCGTTGTGACCGCTCGCAGCGTCAACACTTTTCTATTTATATGGTACGGTTTTCTTTGGGACGGGGATTATTCAAATTCCAAACTTAATGGCCGACCCCTTCAGGGGAATTTCTAGAATGTTCCGGAATTTAACTTTCCCAATTTTACATCTAAGTCCCTCTCTTTTTAATCCCTTTCAGTTATAAACGTACAATTAACATTTTAATAAACGTTTATTAATTATTCATGAACGTAGTAATTAATATATCTAACATTTATATTAATTATTTATACTGAGCATAAGTGTCAATACGTGTGACCCCCTAGGCTTAAACATATTCCGGACATATGTTTATTTTACGTGGTCATATCCCAACACATATGAGCTTAAATATACCTTGGGGCTCGTTTGTTAATATAATATATATAACACCCCTTAAATTTAGAATGATTTTTTCTAAAAACATATAATATATATAATATCATGTCGGAAGTGCAAGTCCATACATATATTATTAGTTTACATTACAAAACCTAAACATAATAAAAGTTATATTGTTCCTAAAACATTATACATAAACTGGGTGTTATATGCTTCCAAAACATGCCATAAGTTTTCCAATAATATCAGAGTAAGCAGATCGTCAAACATTCCATTCCAGTATAAACTTCTTACCCAACCTACTATCAAAATCATAACCTGCAAGAAGTAAGGTGGTGAGATTAGAACGAAGCTAGGGGAGAAGACATGTAACTAACAGTCTAACTTAGCCTAACAAAGCTGTTTACAACAAATAGATTGTAAACACACAACTTCCAAGAGGATCGGTGGTTCTTGAAGCATCCTTAGTCGTGGTGGCCCTCCAAGAACACTTAAACCAACTGCAGGCCAATACAGAGGTTGACCGATAGCTTGGTGCTATACCCCACACAACACAGGTCCCTATAAACAAGGCATGTACAAAGAACCTATATTCACCAAACTATAGCACCCAAGCCCAAACCATGTTGACCTTTGAATAAATCACATAAAGTCACTATCCATGTATCACATAATCCAAATTCATCATCGTATTATGTCAAACTAAATAGTTTATAAACAGTAATACTACGTTTACCTGCTGTAACCAAACCTGTTACAACTAAGTCACATTGACAGTACCAATTTACTCACCTGAATGTCTCAGTCTCCAACTCAGAGTTCTTATTTTACTGAGTCTTCTATTTATCTGAGAACACAACAAAATATAAGTAACTCATTCTATAAATATACAACTTATTTCAAAAGTGTGTGGTGACACCGAGGAGTTATCTCTGTTTGTTGCTGTTTCGGCGCTATGAATGAATTGGCGTGGGTTATATTTAACACTTAAATATTAAACTTTAACGGATGAGGGATGTACTAAATGCGCAACAACTTTTGAGTTTTTGGATTGCGCTTGCAAAAACTAAAGTATAGGGACAAAGTGTGTAATTGTGTTTAAACCACAGGGACCATCCATGCAATTAACTCTAAAATCCTACTAAACTTTTGTTAGGGTTTATTAGAGGGCAAGAGTTGAATTGATTGGAAAAATCATAACATACTTGAACATTTATAAGTTTAGTCGATTGAGAAAGTAGCTTTGATTTTACGAAATATATAGCAACACACCCGAGAAGAAATATGCCTATAGCATGATTCACTTAATTGCCAGGCAAAAGAGAGCGGGAAGTTGAAGATGCAAGTTGTGCGGAAATTGAAAAAGCGCAAGAGTAGTAATTAGGTTAAAGTAATTAAAAATTGAATTTTCCATATAAATTATGTACTTCATAGTACATGGGTATTTTGGGAAAGAACAAATAAATGTGTTTAAAAAAAATAATGTGTGATGATATTGAATTAATGCATGTATGTACTCCGAGTTTATTTTTATTTTAATTTGCATAAAATAAATTAGTATATATGTTAGTGTACGTGTTAAATACTTAAATGTAAACTGTTATAGTTCATATATATATATATATATATATAGCTTCAAGACCAGCGACAATGAAAGTGACTAAATTGAAATTGTTATAAATATTCAATTGAATATGACTGTATAAAAATTATCACATTTTAAAAAATTTAAAAAATGTCTATTTCACTTCCATTACTTCAATTCATTTTAGTACTAAACTAGCATTTACACCCGTGTATACACACGGGCCATCGAATGCATATTTCATTTTCTTATTTACACAGATAATTGATAGAAATTATCACATTTTGTATGAAAATACTAAATAATAAAAGATCAAAAGAGCATTTTAGATCTTATATATGGTAAAGGTTTTAATTGTAACTAAAGAATTATATGTTGTATATAATAAAAAAAATTCATTATAGAATTTTAGTTATTATATTCTTAATATAAAAATGTTAATACTTTGATGATGGGCTATCATTTAAACGCGTATCTACACACTCGACTTTAATCTCTTATCATTGATAAATTACTGTGGTATATTATTATTATCATTGATATTTAAACGCAAAACAAAAATAATTATATTATAATAATTCATTCATAAATTCTTTTGACATACCATCAACACGATGAACAATATTTGAAGAAAGGCATATATTCAAGTCTTTACTGAATTCGATGATAATTGTAAATTCGAGCTATTATATATGTGTTAACCTATAATAACATATATTGTTTTAAATTAAATGGGTAAAATAGAGAGCTACATGTGGACGATTGAAAGTTTGAAACTCAACCAGACTCTTTGATATATTGACGAATAGTTGACCACGGTTACTTATTGACCATGGTTTGTTTTATAGGGAAGCGTGGTCAGTAACTTGTACAGACTTTAGACTAGACGCCTAGAAGGAAATAGATTGGCTCCTATATATGATCATGGTTACTTTATGACCACGGTTAGTTTATGGGGAACCGTGGTCACTGTTAAAGTAGTGAATTGAATTGACGTTAGATTGTTTTAGTCTTCTGTGGACTGTGGTTACTTTATGGTTGTGGATAGTTTAAAAGTAATTAGAAGATATGGAGTAATATTAAATTTAATACAATATACACCAGGTGCATGTAATCTTTTAAAGACATTTGAATCCAAGGTTTTCCATTAATACTTAATTCAAATTTGGAAGGTAAACTCTATCATTATCATTATCATTTTCATCATTATCATTATCATTATCATTAACCCTTAAATGTTTAGAGATTTTCTTTGGAGGCTTTTACAGATCAAAAATTACGAGATTACCCTTGCATACCAATAATAGGAACGACAAAACTACCTATCCTTAAATTTGGAAAGAATATAATATTTAAAGCAATATTTTATATTAAACAATATGTAGTATATTCCATAAATATATAATTGGAATTTTGGAAGCAACTTTAGATGTCAACTATTAATTTTATAATTGATATTGTTTTTTTTGGTATTATTAAATTAATAATGAAGCAGTTAATATTTACTTGAATAGACAACGGAAATTGGAGCATATATATGACCACAGTTACTTATTGACCATGGTATGTGTTGTTATTGGGAAGCGTTGTCACTATTGCATGCAGTATAACTTGTATTATACTCCGTAAGTATAACTTTATAAGACATTATATGACCACGGTTACTTATTGACCATGGTTTGTGTTATTGGGAAGCGTGGTCACTATTGCATGCAGTATAACTTTGTAGTATTAATAAGACTATATAGACTAGACAGAAATAAATAGGCGATTTGGCGCCTATATATATGACCATGGTTACTTTATGACCGCGGTTAGTTTATGGGGAACCGTGTTCACTGTTAAAGCAGTAAATTGAGTTGACATATGAAGATATGGAGTAATAGAGTAATATTAGATTTTATACGTACAATATCTCCAGGAGGTGTAATCATTTTAGATTTTTCATTTTTATCATTTTAAAGAGAGTTGAATCTCTTCCATTAAAACTAAATAGTAACTTGAAAAAAGATCAGGAAAGTACAAGGATTTTGGAAAGAATGGAAGTACGAATGAAAGGGTGCCATGTGTACAAAGAGAATACCCACATGTTAAAAACCCATTTACCCCTTAACTTAAATATCTCATAAATGAGAAATCGAAAAATTATGAAAATTGCACCATTAGATTCAGCGTTTGATCCTCTTCGAATTTCCGTCCATCAATGCATACTTTCGATGAATTTTTTTCCACCTTTTTTTGGTGAGGTTTACTAATTGCTAACACACGTGTTAATATTTGATTAAATATTTAATTTAAGTATAGAGTTTAGGATTAGGGTTTAGGATTTATTAGGGTTTAGGGTTTAATAGGTTTAGGGTTTAGTAGGGTTTAGGGTTTAGTAGGGTTTAGGGTTTAGTAGAGTTTAGGGTTTAGTAAGATTTAAGGTTTAGAGTTATATAAAGCGTTTAGGGTTTGGGGTTTAGGGGTTAGGGTTTAGGGTTTGGGTTTTGGGGTTTCGTCCAAATTCGTTTTTTGTTTTGCTTCATCTTTATATATACCTCCCATGTAACAATTTGATTTAATATACTATAACACCCCACAATGACACCATAAAATTACATAACAACATACGTATAGTACGTACAATATAATATTGTATGATTGAATAACATTTAACCTAGTTAGCTTATAATTATAACCACGTATTGTTACATACTCGATCTATTTTGATCTCCAATTGAAGAACTCGAACGGATAGCAAGATATACCTTGCAAGGACTTTTGTGATGCTAGCACATTTCACTTGTTTTAAAAAAAATATGTTGTTGAAGGAATCAGCTAAATTGCCAGGCTTTTTTCCAGAGTAATAGAAAATGTGAATACGTTTTGAGAAAAGCATAACAGTGACCTTGAGGAATATTTAATTCCGTTCGTGGAGATTTGATTCGGCCATGATTAACGGAAGAGTTAAACAGAGAAATTGCGGTCGTGAATGAATATTGTTCTGAAAAAAGATCACCAAAACGTGAGAACTTCATATGGAACTGCTTCATTTTGTTGTTTGGATGATGCTATTGTTACCAATTTAGGTGATTGTACAGGATGTTTGTATGCAAAAGTGAGTACTTGTAATTGGGTATGCCGTATGCCCTAAATTCATTCATTGATCGAGGTCTTGGACTCTTTGGGTCTTTGGCGATACATATTCTCAAGAGAGAATTACAAAAATCGTCCTTGTGGTTTGACCTGAATTGCACATTCAGTCCTTTAATTAATTTAATTACATAGTTGTTCCTTTCTTTTGAAACTTTTTACATAAATAGTCCTTTACACTAACGATTGTTAAATCTTCGTAAAAGGACCATGCTTGTAAAACATTTAATTCTTTATATGATGCACATAACATTTTTTTCAATTCACTCATTTTGTTCATAATCAAATTTAATCATATTCTCCTCTATAACTAGGATTGTTGACGAACCGAGTCAATTCGAGATAAAAAGAATGAGATAAAAGCAAAAATGAAGTAATAATGTAATACCAACATCGGCATCATATCGGCATTGGAACCGCAAACCGAAGCCTATAAACCGCTTTATATAAAAATATATCTATTAAAAACTACAACATCTTAAACTTCTATATCGATTTTACCTAGATCCCTCTAAATATCTATTTAAAATTAAACAGTTTATAAAAATATTTCCTATCAAACTCTAGACACCCACTACCCATCTATTCTAATTTTAATACTCCACAAATTCCTATCTGGGATCATGTCCTCGGTTCAAAAGAAGCTTGTTCATGTCGAGCTTTGGTCTATCCTCCCATTTACGTCTAGGTCTACATACACCTTCTCCTCGATCCATCGATATTGAGAGTTTCAACTCGATCTCTTGACTAGCGCCGTTGTAGGTATATATGCTCCTAACTGGCACCGTTGTAGGTCGATCTCCTCCTAACATGTGAAAGCTGAAAATGATGTTGTGCCCCTAACAATATATATATATATATATATATATATATATATATATATATATATATACATATTTTAAATTTTATAATTTATATCCACTCAAAAATTATAAAATTTAAAAGAATAAAAAACCTACACATGTGGTCCCTTTTAATGGAGAAATAATAATCGTTAGTGTAAAGGACTATTTACGTAATAAGTTTCAAAAGAAAGGACCATCTATGTAGTTAAATTAATTAATGGACTGAATGAGCAATTTTGGTCAAACCATAAGAACGTTTTTTGTAATTTTCTCTATTATCTCTATTCTCAATTTAAAAAACAAACAGCGGTTGATATAAATATATGTGTATTGAATAAATTACTAATTATTAATTTTTTTTTTGAAAGGCAGATGAATATAGAATAGTGTATTGCAAAAGTGACTCTCAAAGCTAATGGGTGTTTACATTCTAAACAGTGTATTGATATATGTACTTAAAAAAAAATAGACCACGGTTCTACTTTCGAAGCGTGGTCCATTACTTTTTTAAGATTTTGGAAAAAAAAAAGCTCAATTACTTTATTCGTACCATTGTGTGTCAACTGTCAAGTGTCAACCATTATGAGTTGATATTTCTAACTTTCAATTTGATAAATCCAACAAAAGTATGCATTAACAGGCTGTACTGTACTGTACAACCTATTAATGCATACGTTTGGTGGATTTTTCAAATTGGATGTTGGAAATAAAGGAAAATTAACTCTTTAAAGTCGTTCTGTGTTGGCGCCGTTCATTTCATTCGTTATATATACTCCTACTATATGGCTATATTATACGGAGTAATATTATAAGGGCATACATACAACTAACTATACAAGTTTACAACAAAGTAACAAACCCATATGATCTTTCTTTTTATTTTATATAATTATAATATATATCTAAACCCTACAAAACAAAATGATCATCAAGTTCTCCAATGTGATCATCAAATTCCCTTTTTCCAACAGAACTTACAATTATCTTTCTCACCCGCTATTTCTCTGTTTAAACTCTTCTCTACACGTGAACAAGATAGATCTAGTTGACGTGCATGTCCAAAAATTATATCTTTGTGAAAAAGTTTTTGTATGGTGTATAATCCGATACAAATACATTATCTCTTATATTTAAAGAGAATGAAGAGATGGATTCTCGAAGGAAGACAAAACGATGTACACACTGTACACGTTCAGAAATGCCCAATTGGCCATCGAGCAGGGATGACAATGGTCACCCGATCCATCACTTAATGACCATTGTACCCTTAGACTTAACTGAAAAACTAACGGACATTAGCGTAAGGGACTACCGGTGAAAGATTTAGCAATCACGAGGATGACGAGTGCACGGAAAAAATGCGAGGGACGATGAGTGCAATTTGAGACAAACCACATGGACGATCCGTGAAATTTTTTCCATCTATAAATACACAAATTAGCCATGACCTTTTTGCACATGAACCGACAAAGTAACAACATGAGACTCCCTTTTCTATGATCATGTCTTTCTTAATTCCCATGATGGTTCCTTCCCAACTGGGATTTCTCTGTTTATGATCATCTTTTATTATTATAACCGTTAACCACACAGATTAGATCATGGAGCTTGCTCGCTGTTCTTTTATCAGTAGGTCGTCCAGTTCCTCCGATTGAACTGGCATCTCGAGTTGAATCAGCGTTCGTTCCTCCGATGGATTAGGTTTGCTTTTGTTGCTGAATGTGTCTTCTTTGGCACAAAAAGTAGAATTGCTATTTTAGTTTTGGTTGCGCGGTACGTAACTCACTACAAAATATACATTCGTTGCTCGGTACCTAACTCGCTACAAGATATCACCTCTCAAGCGAATTGAAGATTTTGTAGGGGAAGGGTTCAAAGTCAGGACATGTATGGGTATGACTCATCACAGAATTAAATTATACCAAGAGTGTCAAGACCTTGATAAACTCTAGATACTCGACTCTAGCTTGATGACCAGGCCTAATGATGTTAATGATATTATTGGAATCAAAATATGCTAACGTATGGTATATCTTGTCACCCACAATCCATGGTCGTATGTTTTTATGGTGGCTTTTGTTGTTACATATATATGTATTCTTTTGCTAAAAAAGTAGAATTAAATTATACCAAGAATGTATTATACTGTATATTGTAAGGACGAAATCACATAAATCTCCTTCGTGAATGAATGTTAAATTGTTTAATGATATTATTGGAATCAGTATGCTAACGTATATTTTGTCACTAACAATCCGTGGTCATTGGTTGTTATGGTGGCTTTTGTAATATGATGAAATTATTTAATTATGAGCTTATCCCCTCTTTCAGCTTTTTACCTCTTAATTCTTATAGATTGGGGGTGTAGTTTTTTTCATGTTGTATTGACTTTTTTCGGTAATAATATTTTCTATGAGAGTGTCTTAAAAATAAAATAAAAAAATCTGTATAAATATGCAAATATAATATTAGAATTTTACTATGATAAAAAAATAAAGGGAAGTACGTGCTTTTTCATGACTCATGAGAAGTTGAGAACCGTGTATATAATCTGGTTATATGGATCCCCAAATATATATAGTCATACACATTATTTTGGTCATAAAATTAAAGTTGAAGATTTAATTTATGACCCTTAATTTATAAGTGACTTCGGCAAAAAGAAATTTCACTTATTTAAACCACGGTTATTCTACGAGCCGCGGTTGAACGTTTCACACTACTACCAAGGTTTATATATAATTATATCATCAGTGGGGTAGTTTGTAGTAAATGCATGCTCCTGCTATTATATATACTTATAATAAAGACATAGGGCTATATGTTTTTTCGGTGCTTGCAACAAACATACAAACTTACTCTAACTATTATATTACTTTTACAATTGCGATCGATATGAAGCAGTGACATCATCATATCGATTTCATATATATTTAATGTTCATATTAATTAGGGTCTCCTTTCTAGCCGTGATTTCTCCCTTTAAATACTCCATCATCCGTAGACAATTTTTCTAGGGGACGGAGTAGGATACTACCATAATTGGGCAATCCACCCAAGTAGCCCTTTGTTTGGATGCGACGACTACACACAAAATCCAAAAAAGAGGCCCTTGTGTTCGGTCCTAATGTAGGGAGGCTAAGAGTCCCAAATACTCATGGCTTCCCTGCTACTGGGAGTGGAGGCTAAGTGGTTCAGTATTAGCACCTGCTCGGAGTTGATAAACCAAGATAAACCAAACTTAGTCATGTAAAGACTTAGTCTTGTAGCTTTGGGACAAAACTTGCACCAAAATAGTAAAAAAAAGGGGTGAAAAAAATGAAGTAGTTGATCGATCACTTCCTCCGCTTAAGGTAAGTTTGACAAAAGAAGTACTCCGTATCAATTACTTAACAATCGATAATTCCCTGTTTAATAAATTTATTTGTTATTGGGATGATAAGTAATTTATTTATTTAAATTTTGTTTTAGATGATGATGACGATATAACACTTGATGACATGAAGCTTTAAATATCACACTATGTGACTTAATAAAAACTCTCTCATGTATTTTTTATATGGGTACAAAATTAATATAATACTGTATAATATGTAGTGATCTAAACAGCTTATATCTTGCCCCAAAACCCACAGCCCACACACCACACCCCACGGCCCAGATGGTAATTAAATAATTGGACATTAATTTGTTTGCTTTTACTTTTTATTTACTGATCTTATTTTCAAAGAACCACGGTTTATTAAAAAAAACCATAGTCCGATTAAATTAACTATGGTTTGTAGTTAGGAATGGTGGTCCCTGTAAAAAAACATAGACCACCCCTCGTCAAATGTAACCATGGTTTGTGTTTACCAAGAAGTGGACCACGGATTTGTAAATAGATTCGTGTCCCGCTAAATCTTAGAACCGTGGAAAATGGAAAGGAAAGTGAAAACACGCGAGTTTTTGCAAACGGATCATGGGTTTTACATGATTTTCATAATTTTTGTGGTCTATTAGGGGTGGGCTATAGTGGATTGTTTAATAGTGAACGCACAAGGCCGTAAGTATGTAGTAAATAAGTCAGTGTCTTGAACGATCACCCATGCTAGTTGCCCACTCAACTAGTTATGTCCAAAGTTTTTTTATTGTTTATGTTAGAAAATGTGTGTGGCCCGTTGGTGACGGTTTGTAATAATAATTGCTTAAGGCATTATTATTAAGTTTCGTTTCATTTTGGTGCATATTTGTATAAGTATAAGTATTGTAAGTATAAGTGGTGTCACATAAATTTAAGTAAATGTTGCGCGAAACCGAGACTTAGAAGACATTGGTGTTTTAGAAATTCTGCGAATTGCGACACCACGGTTGTGTCGCTATGTGCGAGATCAGATAGAAAAGTGACAGAGGGGATTGTGTCGCAAATCGTGCATTTCAAATTGAGGTGCGGCATATAGGTTTATGTCGCAGAGGTGTGACACCAGAGGGTTGTGTCGCAATATCAGGCTGAGATGGTTTTCGTTTTGGGGAGCTAAGTCAAAAATGCTCGATTTGACCCGAAACATTAACACGACACTCATATATGATTATAAACACCTAAAAGGTAGGTTTTATGGCCTTTGGTGACCCAAAGGTGTCGTTTTTACCAAAATACTAAAATATCCGGATGTTTGTGGTTTCCGAAATTTTACACGACCTTGTCCATAACATTTTGATGTCGTGTAAACGATGTTATTGTTTAAAAATAGAATTACCTTATTTGCTAATAAACAACTCAGGTAAGAATACCCGATCGCATAATAGTATAATATGGTAAGTTAGGATCGAACACGAGGAAAGGATGTCAATTCGAATAAAATGGAAGTTATTACAAATAATTAAAATAAAACAAGAAGGAGCGTTTTAGTTTCAAACGAACAATTGACTAACAATTATGAAATGTGAATAAAACTTTAATTTAAATAACTAAAATATATAATTTATAAAACAATTAATCAAATAATAATACTTGATTCAAATGATAGAAGAATTGTATTCACTTAGACTACTTTCCTTAGAATCTGGATATCACTTTATTGATTTTCTCAAACAATGGATTTTATTGCGTCATAACTAATAAGACAACCACATTTCCGAGGTAAATTAATCTAACACAATTACGAAAGACACAAAGTTGTTTTCAACACGCTAATTGTCCAACTAACGTTGCCCACCGAACTGTGTTCTATATTAAACCTATGCCGTTTATGTGATTTACTTTCCCGACTTGAATCAACAAAGTCTATAGTTAGTTATAACTATCTTGTTCATTTATGATTATAACCGATTATTTACCCCACCCTATCAAACTCAATATATTTAGCAATAATTATCAAACGAAATCAACAATCATCAATAATCGACTACTCAAAAGGAACTCAATCTCAAATGATTAGTAAACCACGTTAGGTAATCACTAATAATCAATCAATAAACAAGGATCATCAAATAAACACACAAACATTCATAAAATCCAATATCTTTCTCAAATCAATAATCAAACCATCGTCTAAGTATCATCATCTAAGCAAATACATAAAATGTTTAGCCACTCATAACATTACAGAAATTCATACCCGAAAATGAAATCGAAATCATAATCAAATGAAAAGGAATAACGTATTCGAACTGAGAAACCGAAGATATGAACGAAACAATTGAAATACTTCAATTCTTCTTGACTTCTAGTTCTTCAAAATGCTCCAATAAATGAGGTGTCAAAGTATGAAAATTGGCTGCAAGAGGTTGTGGGGTGATAACCCTAAAAATGAGATTAAATTAGGGTTTTAAACTAATATGCCATTTTGATCCATCCGGCGGATGGATGCAAATTGCCCAATACACGGTCCGCGACTCTGGCAGCCCGACTCACTCAATCCAACCGCCGGATGGAATGTTCATCCGGCGGATGGAATTAAAATCCCATTTTTTTCTTTATTTTTCTCCAACACTCTTTTCCTAGCTTCAAATCTTTAGCTTCTTTTCTTCAATGCTAGTTCGCTTTCTGTTTCTTTATGATCCAAACTCCAAATAAATTCCTAAATGCAAATTTAAACGAATTAAGTATCGAATTCACATAAAATGCATTAGAAATTAATCAAACAAAAGGGATAATTAGTACTATAATCTAGTACATTTTGGCGTTCATCAAACAACCCCCACTTGAATCCTATTTGTCCTCAAGTAGACTATCGATTAAAACTTCAAAACTTTCAATATAAACGGCAAACAAAAGGTGCAAAAGGACTTACATACTTCCTAGCATTCCGCAAACCAAATTTTTATCTTAAAATTGATTCTACCTTAAGGTTTAGCAATCAAGAAACTCTCTTAGAGAAACAACTTCATCATGTTATATTATTAGGCATAAAAGATGATTCACCAGGATTACCGATATTGTTGTCCACCTAAACAATCTATATTACAGAAGTAGAGCTTGATTATTATTATTCTTAGCAGGCATTCCCTTGGTTCTCAATAACAAAATATCCCTATACAGCTAACGTGCCACAACTTTCCACACAAAGAGAATCCCAATAAATCAATCATTTTTCAAGCTAAGACATTGGTGACAGGTCTGTACCTTAGTACAACAGAGCTACATAACTTGACTTTGATGGATAAAAATTTTATTTTATTTTATTTTTTGTATTTTTTTTATATCCAATATACTGACGAAAACCAGGTCTGTACTTACGTACAACGGATGAGATAACACCCAGTATATTTCCAAATGATGATCATTAAAACCTCAGAGATGTGGGTATAGCACGCTATCGTATTAGATTTAAGACTAAAATCATACCTTACTAAAGATCCTCTCGAGAAAATACCTACTTCACAGATTAATTTCTTTAATGGCTCAACCTCTTTCACATAAATTGCCTATCGATACATCACATGATGAATTATCTAATATTTAAAAATTAAATTTAATTCATCTGTTGACATTCCCAAAAATGTTACAAGATTTGCTAATCTTTAAAAAGAATACGTTTTTAAAACAAAAATTTGGCCTGAAAAAATAATAGAAAAAGAATGCCCTTACCTTAATATTAACCTATATTTACCAATTCATAACTTAGGGCAAATAAACTTCTTTTCCTCCATCCCCCGCTTAAAAATATGCAATGTCCTCATTGCAAAAAGGAACAATAAATTAGGGAATAGAAAAGAAGTGAACAGAAAACTCTATCTTCAAGATAGAAGCTAGAACGAAACTTTCCATCCAACAACATCCTCTTCCATGAGCTTATTAACACACCAAAAACAAAACAAAACTAATAATTAAGAAAAATAACAGGTTGTCTCCCGAAAGCACTTTTGTTTATCACGTCGGTAAGCTCGACAATCTGCTCCATGATTTAATTAAGATTCAACTCCAAATCACGTTCGGAGTCCCTTGCATCCCCATAATACTTCTTCAAACGACTTCCATTTACCTTTAATGTTGTCCCAGAATGACCTTTCAAGTCAACAGCACCAAAAGGATAAACCTTTTTGACTATGAAAGGTCCTGTTCAACGTGTCTTCAACTTCCCAGGAAACAAATGCAAGCGAGAGCTGTATAAGAGCACCTTGTCACCCTCTTCAAACGAATTATTCGATTTAAGGCGTGAATCATGCCATTTCTTGGTGCGCTCCTTATACAGGCGAGCATTATCATATGCAGTCATCCTTAACTCTTCTAACTGTTGTAATTGCGCCAATCGTTCCTTCCCTGCCGTATGATCATCGAGGTTGCATTGTTTCAATGCCCAATAAGCCTTGTGTTCCAACTCAAATGGCATGTGGCAAGCTTTCCCATAAACTAGTCGACAGGGCGTAGTGCCAATAGACGTTTTAAAAGTTGTCCTTGCTGCCCGAAATGCGTCGTCTAACTTATTTGACCACTCCTTTGGATTTCCATCTATTGAACACGCTTCAACCCATGATTAGTAACTTCAACTTGGCCACTGGTTTGCGGATGGTAAGCAGTGGAAAACTTGTGATTGACCCCGTACTTCTTCAAAACTCTCTCCAACTGTGCATTCAAAAAGTGTGTTCCACGGTCACTGATCAATGTCTTAGGTGTTCCAAAACGCGAGAACAACTGTTTAAGGAACTTCACCACCACTCTAGCATCATTAGTAGGCAATGCTTTTGCTTCCGCCAACTTCAAAACGTAATCGGCAGCCACTACAATATACTTATTTCCATTGCTTGGTGGAAATGGTCACATAAAATCTATTCCCCAAACATCAAAAATTTCACTGACTGATCGCCTCCCAATGGTCGATCAAGGAATTGCTTCCCTGTCGTTGCTGACTGTCCAGTCGGGTTGCAGATCAGAGGGTTTTAAAAATTTATATTTTGCTGGGAAGCCTAAGTTACACCACTACTTTTATAAGAGGTAGGTATCTTAGGAGGATTAATTATCTTTGGTAATTTAGCTGAGATTAAAACTTTTTGAGGGGTTTTGTTTTCTATTCTACTTAAACTAAAAAACAGAAAGGTAAATGAGGAGTGTAGTAGCTGAGAGATCTATAGATTACGTGAGTGTTTGCTATGATGTCAGTATATGCTATTTACGGGTAGTTATAAGGATTGGGGCTCTAATTATAATGACTACTAGCAGTGCTGATTTGGGGTCTTTGAACGATGTTCAACATAGTACTGCACCTACAGCCTTTTCGTGGCTTCCACGCATTTGTACTTCACCAGAGGTGGTTCCAGCGCTATACCAAGTACTGAGCCATTTTACGGTATTTCTGATGCCTCTCCCAGAGATCCCGTATCATTACTGTATATGTCCTAATGGGCCATAACTCCTATCCTATTACTTATCTAACGTAGAGTTGTCCACAATCAAATAAATAACATGTCACATGGATAACAGATATGGAGTGTAAGCTACACCGTAAGTTCTCCCAAATTGATAAACCAAGATCTATCTAATAAACTATTAGATACCTGCAGTTTTGAATGATTACTAAGAAGTTTGCGGAATAACACTTAGTAATACAATGAAGATCAATATTAATAACAATGACAGAATAATATAAAGCTCCAATCTTATTAATGATATAAGACGAATACACTGATTTGTATTAGGGTTACAAAACCTTGAAGCTGCGCAAAACTCATAACCTAATCTAGGTTAAGGATCTCTATTTATAACACATAGAGTCCTGCTAAACAATCTCCTATAATTATGGAAGCAGTTACAATCCATAATTATTCAAATTCTAACTTCCCTCCTATTCTAGATATAAACAGTGTTAACTACCACAACTATACAAACAGTGGTAATTACTATAACAGTGTTAACACTTGTACAATTTACTAGACTAGTATACCAACAGTGGTAATTAGCCTAAGCAGTGTTAACTGTTGTAAACAAGTTAACAGTGATAACACTAACACTTGAAACTATTACTAACAGTTGTAACTCTTGTCTTCAATCTTCAATAGTAGTTGTAATCTTCTACTAACAGTGGTAATCACTTCACCAACAGTGATAATCCATGAAGACTTCATCTAACAGTTTTAACTCTGAAGACAGTGGTAACCAACAGACTAACAGTTGAAATACCAGTAGTAACAATAACACTAACAGTGTTAATACCTTGTGCATTCTTCAACAACAGTAATAACAGCAGAAATCTTATTTCCCAACAATCTCCCCCTAAACTTAATCTGTCCCCAACAGTATTAAGTTTCTCTTGATTCTTCAAGTTGGCCTCTTTCTAACTATCTTTGATCTCTGTGTCTTCTCTCATACTCCTCTTTCTTATGAATCTGATTCAAGATCATATATACCAAATCCTCTGCCAAATCATTGTTGAATGAGACAAATAATTTAGCATGCCTTAAGCTTCTTAACAAACTCAAACTCATATCATATTCTCTGTCAGTGAGCATCCAAATCATAGTAGCATCATCAAAAATAACTTGATGAACACCTGGATTTCTGAGATAAATCCACTGCTTCACATTTCTGAAAGTATTGAATTCAAATCTGAATCTTTCTGGTTCATACATCATTGAAATCCCAGACCAAACACTCAATTCATAAACACTATCAAACTTCTTGGTGCTTAGTCCTTTCTCAGATCCAATCTCATACATTCTGTTCAGATCTTCTCTAACAATCACCCTGATCAACTCTTTGAATGACCTCCAATATGAAACAGAAGTATCTGCTCTTTCAACTCTAATTTTCTCACATTTAATTGGAACTGTAAAGTTTACCACAGACCAATCAATGATTCCAGGAGAGTTATCAGGTGGAATATGTTGTAGAGGTTGCACCACAATCAAATCATCCAACTTCAAATTTTTCTTAGGTAAATCTGGAATTGATGCAAGTTCTTGTTTCCTCTTCTGTTTAAGCTCAGCACTCATCCTTTCCCATTCTTTTTCATCTTCAATCTTTTTATCAAATTTTATCTTCCTTTTCTTTTCTCTTTCTGCTTTTTCTTTGGCTTTCTTAACTTCTTCTGCTCTCTTAGCAGCCTCAGGGTTTAGAAATGTATCCCTATCCCATATTCTTTGTAGATTCTCAAGAGACATGGCATTAAGTCTTGCAGTTGAAATATTACCACCTCTTAACTTCAAAACCAAATTTCTTTTCTGTTGAGCTCTTGTCAATGGTTTATTCCTTTTAGCATCAGCTTTGGCAGCTTTAGTCTTTTTCAATTCTTCTGCCTTCTTTTTCTTAAGCTGTTCCACCAGATATTCAATGTCATCTTGTTTTTGCTCTCTCAGCTGTGCTTCATCCCACTCATCAACCTGTTCCTTAGTCATTTTCACAAATTTACCAGGTTCTATCTCAACATCAATCATTTCCTCTGCTAGCACTTCTGCATTTATCTCAGCAAATAACCTTTGTGCATATTCATCATCATTCATTGTAGCTTCAGGAGGCATGGTTTTCTGCTTTTTCAATTTTGGCTCTTCCTTCAAGATACCCTTACCCTTATCCTTAGGATCAATCTTGGGCATAGCTTGTGCAGCAGCAGGTGCAGTAGTAGGTTCTCTAATCTGAACTGGAGGTAAGGTGGTGGTTTTATGCTTCTTAGCTTTGACAGACTGCACAGGAATTGATTTCTGCCTTTTAGCCTGTGGAGTCTTCTCATTCTCTTTCTGATTCTCACCTTCATTGACCTTCTTAGTTTTTTGATGAATTGGTGTTTCCATCTCTATATCCTCATCAATGTGATCACCAACATCATCATCATTCTTTTCATCATCACCCTGCTTACCATCCTCTTTCTTTTCCTCATCACCTTTGTTTGTCCAATATTTCTCCCCCTTTTTGAAAGCTGTTTCTGCAGAGTCACCCTCAACTATCACTTTCTTTTATAAAATAGTTATGAAAAACAACTTAATGAGATTTAATTAGACCAATACTTGTAATCAAAAATGTAAATCTGCCCACATCAAATGCTTTGGTGAACAGATCTGCAAGTTGATTGTCAGTATGAACTCTTATAATCTGAATAAGTCGTTTTTCATTACAATCTCTGATAAAGTGATAACGAATCTCTATATGCTTAGTTTTAGAATGTTTAACAGGATTATTGATGATGCTGATAGCAGAAGTATTATCAATATAAATAGGAGTATGTAAGAAAGTTAAACCATAATCAAGCATCTGATTCTGAATCCATAAGACTTGAGCACAGCAACTTGCAGCAGCTACATACTCAGCTTCAGCAGTAGATGTTGATACAGTTGTCTGTTTCTTGCATTGCCATGAGATTAACCTTTCTCCTAGAAATTGACATCCTCCTGATGTTGACTTTCTGTCCATACTAGCTCCCCCATAGTCACTATCTGAATATGCTTTTAGGTCAAAAGGTGAATCTTTTGGATACCAAAGACCTAGATCAGATTGTCCTTTTAAGTATCTAAAGATTCTCTTGACAGCATACAGATGTGATTGTTTTGGACAGGTTTGAAATCTGGCACAGATACAAACAGCAAACATTATATCTAGCCTAGAAGAAGTTAAATACATCAATGATCCAATCATTGATCTGTACAGATGTACATCAACTTCCTCCCCCTCAGGGTCTGCAGATAGTGGCTTGTGTGTTTCCATTGGTGTACTAGCCACTTTTGAATCAGAGTATCCAAATTTAGTAAGTATGTATTTGACATATTTACTTTGATTTATGAAAGTACCATCTGAACTCTGCTTAACTTGAAGCCCTAAAAAGAAAGTGAGTTCCCCCATTGAACTCATCTGGAACTTTTGATGCATTAAAGTTTCAAACTCCTTGCACATACCATCATTTGTAGACCCAAAAATGATGTCATCAACATAGACTTGCACCAGTAAAATATCATTTTGATTCCTTTTGGTGAACAGAGTCTTATCAATAGTGCCTCTTTTGAACCCATTCTCTAAGAGATACACAGATAAAGTCTCATACTAAGCCCTGGGGGCTTGATGCAAACCATATAGTGCCTTATCCAATCTGCAAACTCTATCTGGATAGCTAGGATCTTCAAATCCAGGTGGTTGACACACATACACCTCATCATCAATCATGCCATACAGAAAAGCACTTTTGACATCCATCTGATAGACTGTGAAACCTTTGAATGTAGCATATGCTAGGAATAGTCTAATGGCTTCTATCCTTGCAACAGGAGCAAAGACATCATCATAATCAATCCCTTCTTCCTGTGTATACCCCTGTGCCACCAGCCTTGCCTTGTTCTTGATTACAATGCCTCTCTCATCCTTCTTGTTCTTGAAGATCCATTTGGTGCCAATTGCCCTTTTTCCCTTTGGTAGATCAACTAGTGTCCACACATTCTGAATCTTGAACTGTAGCAACTCCTCTTGCATTGCCTCAATCCAACTAGGGTGTTTAAGAGCTTCTACAACCTTTTTAGGTTCTACTTGAGAAAGAAAACACACATATAGAGATGTATGTAATTCTTCTTCAGTAACAGCAGTTTGTTGTCTTGTTTGTACACCACTGTTGACATCCCCAATCACATGTTCCAGAGGATGATTTTTGTTCACATGAAAATTAGATGTGGATGTCTCTGGAATGATTTCCTCCAAATTGGTAAGATTACCATGCTGTTCTGAACTTTCATTGGAAGGTGTTTCAATTTGTTCTGAATCCTCCATAAACTGAGATGATGTTTCTGGTTGTTCTTCTGTCTCCAAATGCTGTGATGACTGAGGCAGATCAGAAGAAAATACCTCTGGAGGATCAGGAGTCCATATTGGAAAGATAATGTACTCCAAAGACTCTTTATTCTTTTCTGAGGACATATCTGATGTATCCTCACAAACTCTATCTGCTTTGCTTGATGTGGTACCTGTGCATGTACCTGTACTAGGATTGACAGTTGTATATCTAAAAGCATTGTTAAGAGCATCAATATCAAACAAAGACTTAGGACCTATTCCATCAGGATTAATGATATTCTCATTAAAAGTGACATTCATTGATTCTTCTATGACTTTGGTCCTTTGATTGAAAACCCTATATGCTTTACTCTGAATGGAATATCCTACAAATACACCCTCATCTGCTTTGCTTTCAAACTTTCCTAGGTGATCTTTGGTATTCAAAATAGTACAAGGGCATCCAAATGATTTTAAGAAACTAACCAGTGGTTTCTTCTTAAACAACAGCTCATATGGGTTTTGAAGTAAGGCTTAACAACTGGTACCCTATTCTGAACATAACAAGCTGTGCTAACTGCTTCTGCCCAAAAAGACATGGGTAGTTTTGCATCAGCTAGCATGGTTCTTGCAGCCTCTATTAGTGTCCTATTCCTTCTTTCAGCTACTCCATTCTGTTGAGGAGTCCTAGGAGCACTAAATTCTCTCTTAATGCCTTTCTCATCACAGAATTTATCCATCTCATAATTTTTAAACTCTGTTCCATTATCACTCCTGATGATTTTAACCTTTTTATCTAATTGGTTCTCAATCTTAGTTATAAATGATCTGAGTATTTCACCTGTCTCATCTTTTGTTCTAAGAAAGAAAACCCATGAAAATCTGGTATAATCATCAATTACAACAAGGCAATAAGATCTTTTTCCCATACTACTTATACTTGTTGGTCCAAATAAATCCATATGCAATAAGTATAGAGGAGTACAGTTTGAATTCACTGCTTTGGTCTTAAAAGAAGTTTTGTGTTGCTTCCCTTTTAGACAAGAAATACAATGATCATCACATGAATAGACCTTCTCAGGTAAACCCCTAACAAGCTTGTCCTTGACAAGTTTATTAATGGTTTTGTAATTCATGTGACACATCCTTCTATGCCACAAAGTAGACTCATTTAAATTTGCTTTAGAAATCAGGCAGTTTAAATCAGGTTGAGGTGCCATGTTTGCTAAGTCACACTTATAGACATTATCTTGCCTAGGAATTCTCATTAAAATCATATTTTCTGGAATTTTTAACTCCTTAGACAGAATAAGACATTCAGTGTCAGTAAAATGAACAGGGTTCTTTTTATCTGTGATTTGACTCACACTTAGAAAATTGTACCTCAACTGTTCTACATAATAAACGTTTTCAAAGCTTAACTTGGCACTTTGAACCACTCCTTTGCCTGTGATCCTTCCACCTTTTGGATTGCTTCCAAATGCTACATATCCACCATCAAATGATTTGAAGTTCTGTAGCTTTTCCTTATCTCCAGTCATGTGCCTTGAGCAGCCACTGTCGATATGCCATAAACTTCTTGGCCTGCCCTGTACACAAACAAACACAAAGAGAATTAATTTCTCTTGGGAACCCAAACCAATTTGGCTTTGGGTTTCCCTGATGCATCAAGGTAATCAACTTTCTTGAAGATTATTGATTTTGATGCATTGTTAGATTTTGAACATCTGGGAACATTAGATTGAAAAGGTGTCCAAATCCAACTAATTTTAGACTTAACAGTGGGTTTTGGTCTAACAGTGTTAACTGAATAATCATAGTTATAATGCCTAACAGTGTTAAACCTGTTATAACTGTTATTATGTCTAGCAGTGGTACAATAATTAACACTGTTATTATTCCTTACAGTGTTATTTACTCTACCAGTGGAAACTGTTGAATTAACAGTGTTAACAGTTTTAAAAGGTTTGCCACTGTTTGCTTTAACTCCTTTTTCCACTGTTTTAGTCTTTAAACTGTTGGCTAAATCTTTAGCTTTTGTTCCTGCAGTGAATACCTTTGCAGCAGCCATAGCTTGATTTGCCCTATAATTCATCTTTCTAGCAGCAGTTGTATGATTAACTTTAGATTTAAAATTTTGTTGGTTAACCATATTAGCTGCTGTCCATGGCTTTTTCACATTCTTTTGGTATGTTTTTGGATTATGAAAACACTCATGTTGAAGATGATTATCTCTTCCACATATAAGGCATAACTTTTCTTTAATCACAGTAACATTATTCCCTAGTTTTTGAGTTACCATTTGGTTCCAATTCCTTTGGTTACCTCTGGGAATATGTGTTTGAACATTTTGGGATTTAGAAAAGCTATCCTTACACTTGCACTTATCACATGTATTCACAGCAGTTGTATGATTCACAGAAACAGTTGTTTTCATAGCATTCCTAACCTCCCTTTGAAAATTCCTAGGTGTGTTAGGTGTGATTTTCTCATCTTTTTTATGATGTTTTTCCTTCTCATCAAACATTTTCTTACCCTCTTCTAGTTTATTAACTTTTAGTTCTTTAACTAGACCAGTAATACTATTGCTGCTTTCACAAGATGATTTATCAGATTTATTGAACACAGTAACATTACATTCAGATGTATCATACTCTTCATCATCTTCCTCAGTCCACTCATGAATTTCAACTTCATCAATGTTCACATCTTCTTTTAAACTGTTTACTGGGTCAACCTTTTTAACATCATCATTTAATCCTTCTTTAAGTAAATTTAATTCAATTTCAGTTTTTGAAGGAAAATAGTTGTTGTTATAAGGAGGAGGTACATTATTGTATCCTAACCCAGTCTTGAGTTTATCATGAATCTGAGAATTGATGAGTTTATTTACACTTTTAGATGCATGTTCTAAGTTACTTACATTGAGTCTTATGCTATCTCTTTCACATGTGACCTCAGCAAGTTTCTTAGTTAATAATTCTACTTTATCTTTAAAAGTATCTCTCTCCCACCTAGCATACTCAATATCATATTTAAACTGTGTTGCATTATCTTCAAATGCCTGAATCTGTTTTTCAAGATTTTCTATTACAGAGATTGTGTGTCTACTTTTGATTTCACACTGTTTTAGTTCATCACACACTTTCTGGTTATGATCTCTATAATGTTTCACAGTTTGTTTACACACAGCTGAGCACAATTTTATTTGTACCTCATAAGGAACTTCAGATTGCTTGTCAGATTCTGCTGTTGCCATGAAGCATTGATTCTTCACTTCATGCTCTTCCTGATCACTCCAATCCCATCCACATCCATCAACAGATACCAGTGCATTTGATGAAGTATCTTGGATTGGCACATTCTTAGTCTGACCAACATTACCACCACTTCTCTGAACAGTTCCTCTTTCATTCTGATCAACCTTAGGACTTCTGCACTCCCTAGCAAAATGTCCCATCTTGTGACAGTTGAAACATTCAACTTTGCTTTTATCAAACCAGCTTGAATCACTCCTCTTCTGTGCAAAGTTATTCCTACCAGTTCTTTGCATAAACCTTTTTGCTCTTTGTGTGATTAAAGCAATTTGGAGTTTGATATCCATTTCTTCTAGATCATCTCCTTCAAACTGATCTAGATCTTCATTAGTAAGTGATGAATTCACATTACTAGCAAAGAAAGATTCTAAGATTTGATCATTAGAATGAGTAGTACTAGATCCACTTCCTCTAGTACCATAGGATGACCCTTTATGACTTGATTCAGCCTTTGATCCAGAACCTGCCATAGACATAAAAGCTGAAATATTGTTGTTGCTCCCATATCCTACCTTCTTGATCTCTACCTCAGCTTCAAAATTCCTCAGATCATTGTATATATCTTCTAATTCCTTTGCTTCCAGATCTGCACTCTGCCTCAAACCAACAGTATACATGGTCCATTCATCACCCAAGGACCTTAAAAACTTCCTGTTCAAATCATCTTTATCAATTTTCACTTGATGATTTTCCAGATTTCCCACAAGCTTTGAGAACCTATTAAAGGTTTGAGTCAGAGTTTCTGACTTTACAGAATTAAAGTTCTCATATTGTTGTTTCAACAGAGATCTTTTATTCTTTTTCGTGTTATCATTACCACCAAATCTCTTCTCTATTGCTTCCATTAAAACTTTAGCATCTTGACATGCTTCAAAACGCCTTTGGTATTCATTAGGAATAGATAACAATAGAGTACTCAAAGCTTTGTACTCTATAGATCTGACTTTTCTTTCTGCCTCAGATGTTGGTGGAGATCTTGGCAGTGGAACACCATCACTGTTTAGGGTCACTGGAGGACCATTAATCACAACTTCCCACATCTGATAATCTGTGAGAAGCATATATTGTCTGATTCTGTTTTTCCACAGATCAAACTCATCAGGTCTAAGCATTGGGATCTTTGTGACCTGGATTCCTTCACTACCTTCTGCCATTGCTATGATTTAATGATTATAAAAATGATCAATAAAACAGTAGAACTGAGATCTTCCTTGATTCAAAACTAAACCCGCTCTGATACCACTTGATAAACCAAGATCTATCTAATAAACTATTAGATACCTGCAGTTTTGAATGATTACTAAGAAGTTTGCGGAATAACACTTAGTAATACAATGAATATCAATATTAATAACAATGACAGAATAATATAAAGCTCCAATCTTATTAATGATATAAGACGAATACACTGATTTGTATTAGGGTTACAAAACCTTGAAGCTGCGCAAAACTCATAACCTAATCTAGGTTAAGGATCTCTATTTATAACACATAGAGTCCTGCTAAACAATTTCCTATAATTATGGAAGCAGTTACAATCCATAATTATTCAAATTCTAACTTCCCTCCTATTCTAGATATAAACAGTGTTAACTACCACAACTATACAAACAGTGGTAATTACTATAACAGTGTTAACACTTGTACAATTTACTAGACTAGTATACCAACAGTGGTAATTAGCCTAAGCAGTGTTAACTGTTGTAAACAAGTTAACAGTGATAACACTAACACTTGAAACTATTACTAACAGTTGTAACTCTTGTCTTCAATCTTCAATAGCAGTTGTAATCTTCTACTAACAGTGGTAATCACTTCACCAACAGTGATAATCCATGAAGACTTCATCTAACAGTTTTAACTCTGAAGACAGTGGTAACCAACAGACTAACAGTTGAAATACCAGTAGTAACAATAACACTAACAGTGTTAATGCCTTGTGCATTCTTCAACAACAGTAATAACAGCAGAAATCTTATTTCCCAACACAAATGTAGTACCAATTTAACCGAAAACTAACCTCGAATCCTATTCCCCAGTCTCGGTCGTCTGAGACGTCCATATCGTGGCACGAATTATTGAATAAACAATAAAGTGAACAAGAGTGACCCCGCGGAATAAGTCGGGAAAGTCTGTCAAACGATCGGTTAAATTGTTTGACATTATTTCATACAGATCATTGTAATTATTCTACCATGTTAAACTGACGTATGTAATTATTCTATGTTTGAAAACCTAATCATAAACCCAACAACCGCAGTAGACAAACAGATACTAGCATGTAAACCCTAGAGCAACAATTAAACAAGAACATGCAGTAGTGTAACATGGATAAATACCAGTTTATTTCAAGCAGAGTTTCTGGATGAATGTTCAAGTCACGGATGCTCTGAAAGTTCTCTCAAAAGCATCCGATATATGAGATTAATTCTAATTTATCTCTAATCCTATGCTCCGTGTCTCCTCTGATTTATTTCAATCAGGAGAACAGCGGCCATGCCGAGTTCATTGAATCATTCAGACAGAGAATAGTTGAGGGACCTATTTCTACGATTGGCCGGATTATATCAATAGGTTTCAAACCACGGCATAAGTTGGATAAATAAAACATTAGAGAATTAATTCATAAATTCAAACATATCCTAATTTCATACAAGCAGAGTAACCGCATTGTTTAAAGCATAACTACCCTAGCATAACATTTATCATAGCAAACACAGATTTGTCTACCCTAACATAGCAATTATCATAGCATGCATTCTTAAATAATCATGACAAGAGCACAACATATTTAAAAATAATAAGAAAGGATAATATAATAGAACTTGTTAGGCATTAAAATCTACACAACTGTAGTCTCGGAGCGACTCCGTACAAAGCTATTAAGCTTGCTAACTAACTACTAGCTAACTAACTACTAATATTACTCTAGAGAGAGAAAGTGTGTGTGAGAGAGAAAGAAATGAGAATGGAATTGAGGATGTGAAATGAGGAGGTGAAAGCCTCTATTTATAGGCTTCAAGCTATGAAATTCGACACCAAAAGGGGTGTATTCGACACCAAATAAGGCTTATTCGGTAGTAAATAGGGCATATTCGGTAGCAAATAGGGCGTATCCGGCACCAAAAAAGGGCCCTTAGAGGGGGTATACGGCCCTAAAGTGGGTGTATACGGCCCTCTAAGGGTGGTATACTGCCCCTATAGGGGTGGTGTACCCTGGGTCGTGTTCTTGTGTGCTGCATCGTAAGTCTTGTGCACTGGTCGTAGTTCTTGTGATCTTCAGTTGGCTCTAACTTCTTCGTTACTTATGAGATTCGAACGATTCTTGCGCCCATGGTTTTGTATTTTCTTGAAGATCAATATGACACAAATTATGCCAGTTTACCTTAATTATACGTCAGAATTGCGAGTGGATCGTTTTGGCTCTGATTTGTTCTTTATTTGAGCATTTTAAGTGATTTTTCAAAAGGAAGTCTAAAGGTTCATTTTACATTTTTAGCATAAAACATTAATTATTTGATGTTTATTAAAAGATTTGAACCAAAATGGGCTTGAAAAGGTGCACAAAAATGTGATTTTTTTGCGTCAAATCAAATATCTCACATTTAGACTTTTGCTTGTCCTCAAGCAAACTCCAAACCGTCATTTGCCAAAAACTTTAATTTTTGTGAAAAATCATTTTATGGGTGAGTCTTTAAGGAAAAGAAAAAGGGGACGGATTTGAAACAAGTATTGTTCCGGCACTGAAAAGAGAGATGTTCTCATGACGTGTCTAAAGAATTTATAAAATGATTATCTTAGGCATGCTTTCAATTCTCGCGATCTTGGAATATACATGACTGGGCGATCTCACCAGGTGGTCACTCAATTCACTCATAGTGTATCGGGTTTCCTATCATTCTAAACAAACAAAATCGCTCATATACCAGTCATGTAGCATTCATCATCATAGGTTTGATCGAGAATCAAATCTCCACCACTTAGATAGGGATGGCACTAATTATCACTAGACATTTGAGAGGGTTGTAATGTGAAGTGGGGCTTGAAAGGGTATGGACAGTGGATTTTTTTGTAGGTTTTAAGGGGTTTTGTTTATCTTAGGATCTTTAAACTTTTTGAAAATTTTTATTTAGATACACTTTTTAATGAAAACGGAAACGGATAATCAATAAGAGAAGAAGATAGCTATATGGACTTCTATGCTCAAGAACACAACGAAGATTTATATTTTCAGGAATCGGAGTTTTTGAGAGATTTGAAGCACTTAGCTTTATTTCACATACACATTTTTATTTCTTTTTCTTTTTTCTATATTTTTGGCTTAGAACTTCTTTGCCAAGGAATTTCTAAGAGATTTTTATATTCTTTCTACCCATTTTTGAGATCCTTTCTTTTTCAATCCTTTTGACAATTTCGAATTTACTTGGTGCCAATTTTCCACACCATACGACTCTTGATTTTTGAATATTGATCATGGAACGCACGCGAGAAGTTTTAAGTAAACACGAAATCTGTGAAATTTGAGGGAAAGCAAAAAGAATATTTAAATAGCATTTTTCAACAAATTTAAAAATTCTAAGATAAGGTTTTGTTGGGTATGGAGGTGAGTGGGTTTAAAAATTTTGGTTTATAAGAAACGAACAGGTTAAGGCTCAACAGGGTATTCTAGGCGGATCATCGATACTAAAAGTGTGTATCGGTAGGGTTAGGCTTGAAAAGATATGACAGAAACGGGTTTTATCCTAAGTAAGTGTCCAGGTCATTTAATTGCACCTATGCCACGTATGACACCTGTCAATATGGTCTCGAAATGCATACAAGGAGCAAGTTTTAATTCCGAATGCATGTACCGGTCACACACAACAAATGAAAGTGAAGCATTAAAAATGAATGCTTATATTAGGCTCAAGTTACCTCACCCCAAATATAGGTTGTATGTGCCCAGTCGCGCGATGCCCCTCTTAGACTTTCATTTTAGAATTAGTTAGAGTCTGACATGCTCCGACCTCTTTTTACCGACTTTTGAATACTTGCAAAAAAAATCTGTACTCTTTTCTTAACTTATTGACTCAACAACCTTTTAAAAAGTCAGTCTGCTGAATAAGTAGTTCGACTACTGTCGAAGCAAGACTGTTTTTATAGCGAAAAAATTTTAAAATTTTTGGACAAAATAAGGGTCTATTTATTCACTGAGGACTATTTTCGAAATTTTTTGATAAATTTTGATCTAAACAAATGAGCGAATAGTATACTGCTATCCCACCCTTAAAAATAAACATTGTCCTCAATGTTTCTACACTAAGTAGGGAGAATCCCAAACTTAGGGTTTTGCATTAAGTCAATTATAAATTTCAAGTTTTCTAATTATGGGGTGTTAATCCCACACTTAGAGTTTTCAGTGGGTGTGAGCATAAATTATCATAATAAAGATCATAAGAACTAGACAGGTACTTCCCTATGATTGGTGGGTACTGGATGTAGGACCAGATTCGTGAAGGAGTGGTGTGAGTGATTTGCTGGAGTTTGGTTGGACCAGACTTCTTTTAAGATCATCCATTCCTACGAATACTGAGTTCTGCAAATAGCCATATATATATTCATAATCACCAGGTCTCATAGAATAGTAGTACGATAGACATAAATAAAAATCATAATAAAGTAAAGATAAACTAATCATCTAGAAGATCATCCATATCAGGACCAAACTGAGCAACAGCAACATGGTAAAGGGAAGGAAGGGCAGCATCCTGGAGGACAGAAGAAGGTGATGGTACATCAAGTCTGCTAGCAGCTGCGAGCATCTCAGCAGGATCAACGTGTGAACTCGAAGGACCCAGATCCTGTGCTGGAGCATCAGTAGTGCTAGGTGCAGGAAGGAAGAATGACCATGGTGGACGAGAAGCTCTCAGACCAGACCCTAGCCTGTAAGGGATGTCCTGAAGTCTCGGTAGACCGACTGCCTCATGGATCTCAGCCATTGAATCATGATGAATGGACAATGTCTGAAAGAGCACCCTAGCAGCTGCTGGGTCTGCAGTAGTGATCCCATAATCCAAGGTCAGGATCGACCCAGATGCTGGGGCAGACTGTGGTGCAGCAGGACTCAAATGCTCCCCTGGAGTAGTCAGTACATCAATCATACTCTCATCCTGAACAATAGTCTTCTTTTTCTTGCCTCTACGGGTTCTTCCTCGCTTCTTGCTTTTCTTACTGGAATTCTGCTGGATCCATCTGAAAAACATAAACAAAATAGGCAACATTCAAGTTTATAAGAATATATAAATGCGAAAAGAACTGATAATTGTTCATAAAATATTTTGATTTGTAAGTGTCATCAGGACTTCTGCATTTGTATATTTAATAATGAAGACTTATCTCAGATTTGTAAATTTCAAAGGCTGTCAGATAAGTAGCTATCCTGCATTATTTAGTTAGAAATGATAATAATAGATAAGATTTAAGAAATCAAAAATAAAAGAAAAATTATTCTAAGATAAGCTTGGGGTGCCTCCCAAGAGCGCTTGTTTAAGAGAGAGTCACTAGCTTGACTCTTGATACCTGGGAATAATTCAAAGTGGCTCGAAAATGTACACTTCCTCATTAATGGGGAAGTCCTCAATGTAATGTTTCAAGCATTGACCATTAACTTTAAAGTTACCTTCCGGGGCTTCGAGTTCAACTGCTCAGAAGGAAAATACCTTTGAGACTATAAAAGGTCCGCTCCACCCGACTTTGAATTTTCCAGAGAACTTCCTGAAGCGTGAGTTAAAGAGAAGTACTTTATCCCCTGGTTTAAACTTTGATTGCTTGAGTCTTGCATCATGGAACATCTTGGTTCTTTCTTTGTATTTCAGGGAGCTATCCTACGCCTTATCTCCTAATTCAGCTAGTTCATTAAGCTGCATTCTCCTATGGGATCCTATGGTGGGAATGTCTAAATTACATTTCTTCAGCGCCCAGTATGCCTTATATTCCAGCTCTATAGGTAGATGACAAGCTTTACCATAAACCAGACGATATTGTGCGGTTCCTAACGGTGTTTTATATGTTGTTCAGAATGCCCACAACGCATCATCTAATTTATCGGACCATTTTTCCCCATGACTGAACACCGTTCATTCTAAGATTCGTTTCAAAGCCCTATTTGTCACTTCAGCTTGCCCATTGGTTTGTGGGTGATAAGCTGTTGATGTTTTGTGAGTGACGTCGAACTGTTGCAATGTTTTCATTAGGTGAATATTGCAGAAATGTGTGCCGCGATCACTGATTATGGCTCTTGGAGCTCCAAATCGATAAAATAGTTGTTTGAGAAACTTAGTGACGACCTTGGCATCATTTGTTGGGAGAGCTTGCGCTTCAGCCCACCTGGAAACGTAATCAACAGCAACCAGAATATATTCTTTACCGTTAGATTTAGGGAAGGGTCCCATAAAATCTAATCCCCAAATATCGAAGACTTCACAAGCTTGGATGTTGGTAAGGGGTGGTATTTCATTGCGTGCAGACACGTTACCAAATCGTTGGCAAGCATCACAGCGCCTCACCAAGTTGTAAGAATCTTGAAAAATGGTTGGCCAATAAAAGCCAGCATCGTACACTTTCCGTGCAGTCTTGTTAGCTCCGTGGTGGCCTCTAGTTGGTCCATGGTGGCTCTGGTAGAGAATATGTTCGGCTTCTTTCCCGTCGACACATCTTCTGATGATGTGATCAGGACAGACCTTAAAGAGGAAAGAATCGTCCCAAAAATAATTCTTTTAATCGCGGAAGAACTTTCGTCTTCGAGAAGTTGACATTCCTTTCTGGACAATTCCTCCCACCAGGAAGTTGGCAATATCAGCATACCATGGATCATATGATGATCGAGGTCCCTGGTGGTGCTTTCCGATGTTCATGAGTTGTTCATCTGAAAACTGGTCTTGAATATCTCTTTCTTCAAGTTTCTCCAATGGTGAATTTTCTAATCGGCTGAGGTGATCTGCTGCTGCAACACTGCTCCCTTTTTATCTCTGATTTCTATGTCGAATTCTTGTAGAAGCAGAATCCAGCGCAACAGTCTTAGCTTAGTGTCTTGCTTTTTGAAGAGATACTTAAGAGCTGATTGATCTGTATAGACAATAGTTTTGGAAAAAATAAGATAGGAACGAAATTTATAAAAAGAAAATACCACCGCTAGCAGCTCCTTCTCAGTGGTTGTATAGTTTTCTTGAGCGTCTGTGAGAGTTTTGCTAGCGTAGTAAATCGGTAGAAAGTGTCTCTCCTTCCGTTGTCCTAGTACAGCTCCAACTGCGAAATCACTGGTGTCGCACATGATTTCAAATGGAAAACTCCAATCGGGGGCAACCATGATCGGTGCATGCATGAGCTGTTACTTCAAGTAGTAAAAGCTTTAAGACGGTCATCTGTAAAGTCAAATAGAGTATTTTTTTCGAGAAGATGAGTCATAGGTCGATAAATCTCAGAGAAATCCTTAATAAAGCGACTGTAGAATCCAGCGTGACCTAGAAAACTTCAGCTGGCTTTCACAAAAGTAGGTGCTAGAAGTTTCGAGATAGTATCAACTTTAGTTTTATCGACTTCAGTTCCTGCTTTTGATATCCGATGTCCTAACACTATTCCTTCCTTCACCATGAAATGACATTTTCCCCAATTCAGAACGAGGTTTGATTCTTCACATCGAGCTAGCATCCTGTATAGGTTGAAAAGACAAGATGTGAAGGAGTCTCCAAAGACCGAGAAATCGTCCATGAATACCTCCATACAGTGTTCAATCATGTCATGGAAAATTGCCACCATGCATCTCTGGAAAGTTGCAGGTGCATTGCATAGCCCAAAAGGCATACGTCGGTAGGCAAATGTTCCATAGGGACATGTGAATGTTGTCTTTTCTTGGTCCTTCGGATCGAGAGGTATTTGAAAATAGCCAGAGAATCCATCGAGGAAACAATAGAACTCATTTCCTGACAATCTCTCAAGCATCTGATCAATAAACGAAAGAGGGAAATGATCGTTGCGAGTGTCTTCGTTTATGTTTGCGATAGTCAATGTAGACCCTCCAACCGGTGACGGTCCTTGTTGGGATAAGTTATTTATGTTCGTTTGTAATCATCGTCATACCTCCTTTCTTCGGAACAACCTGTACGGCGCTTACCTGGGAATAATTCAAGGTGGCTCGAAAATGTAGACTTCCACATTAATGGGGAAGTCCTCAATGTAATGTTTCAAGCATTGACCATTAACTTTAAAGTTACCTTCTGGGGCTTCGAGTTCAACTGCTCCGAAGGAAAGTACTTTTGACACTATAAAAGGTCCGCTCCACCCGACTTTGAACTTTCCAGAGAACTTCCTGAAGCGTGAGTTAAAGAGAAGTACTTTATCCCCTGGTTTAAACTTTGATTGCTTGAGTCTTGCATCATGGAACATCTTGGTTCTTTCTTTGTATTTCAGGGAGCTATCCTACGCCTTATCTCTTAACTCAGCTAGTTCATTAAGTTGCATTCTCCTATGGGATCCCATGGTGGGAATGTCTAAATTACATTTCTTACGTGCCCAGTATGCCTTATATTCCAGCTCTATCGGTAGATGACATGCTTTACCATAAACCAGACGATATGGTGTGGTTCCTAACGGTGTTTTATATGTTGTTCAGAATGCCCACAACGAATCATCTAATTTATCAGACCATTTTTCCCCATGACTGAACACCATTCGTTCTAAGATTCGTTACAAAGCCCTATTTGTAACTTCAGCTTGCCCATTGGTTTGTGGGTGATAAGCTGTTGATGTTTTGTGAGTGACGTCGTACTGTTGCAATGTTTTCATCAGGTGAATATTGCAGAAATGTGTGCCGCGATAACTGATTATGGCTCTTGGAGCTCCAAATCGATAAAATAGTTGTTTGAGAAACTTAGTGATGACCTTGGCATCATTTGTTGGGAGAGCTTGCGCTTCGGCCCACCTGGAAACGTAATCAACAGCAACCAGAATGTATTCTTTACCGTTAGATTTAGGGAAGGGTCCCATAAAATCTAATCCCCAAATATCGAAGACTTCACAAGCTTGGATGTTGGTAAGGGGTGGTATTTCATTGCGTGCAGACACGTTACCAAATCGTTGGCAAGCATCACAGCGCCTCACCAAGTTGTAAGAATCTTGAAAAATGGTTTGCCAATAAAAGCCGGCATCGTACACTTTCCGTGCGGTCTTGTTAGCTCCATGGTGGCCTCCAGTTGGTCCATGGTGGCTCTGGTAGAGAATATGTTCGACTTCTTTCCTGTCGATGCATCTTCTGATGATGTGATCGGGACATACCTTAAAGAGGAAAGAATCGTCCCAAAAATAATTCTTTTAGTCGCGGAAGAACTTTCGTCTTCGAGAAGGTGACATTCCTTTCTAGACAATTCCTACCACCAGGAAGTTGGCAATATCAGCATACCATGGATCGTATGATGATCGAGGTCCCTGGTGGTGCTTTCCGATGTTCATGAGTTGTTCATCTAGAAACTGGTCTTGAATATCTCTTTCTTCAAGTTTCTCCAATGGTGAATTTTCTAATCGGAGAGGTGATCTGCTGCAACGTTTTCTGCTCCCTTTTTATCTCATATTTCTATGTCAAATTCTTGTAGAAGTAGAATCCAGTGCATCAGTCTTAGCTTAGTGTCTTGCTTTTTGAAGAGATACATAAGAGTTGATTGATCTGTATAGACAATAGTTTTGCACAAAATAAGATAGGAACGAAATTTATCAAAAGCAAATACCACCGCTAGCAGCTCCTTCTCAGTGGTTGTATAGTTTTCTTGAGCGTTTGTGAGAATTTTGCTAGCGTAGTAAATCGGTAGAAAGTGTCTCTCCTTCCGTTGTCCTAGTACAACTCCAACTGCGAAATCACTGGCGTCGCACATGATTTCAAATGGAAAACTCCAATCGGGGGCAACCATGATCGGTGCATGCACGAGCTGTTCCTTTAAGTAGTTAAAAGCTTTAAAACGGTCATCTGTAAAGTCAAATGGAGTATCTTTTTCGAGAAGATGAGTCATAGTTCGATAAATCTTAGAGAAATCCTTAATAAAGCGACTGTAGAATCCGGCGTGACCTAGAAAACTTCAGATGTGCTTTCACAGAAGTAGGTGCTGGAAGTTTCGAGATAGTATCAACTTTAGCTTTATCGACTCCAGTTCCTGCTTTAGATATCCGATGTCCTAACACTATTCCTTCCTTCCCCATGAAATGACATTTTTCCCAATTCAGAACGAGGTTTGATTCTTCGCATCAAGCTAGCATCCTGTCTAGTTTGGAAAGACAAGATATGAAGGAGTCTCCAAAGACCGAGAAATCGTCCATGAATACCTCCATACACTGTTTAATCATGTCATGGAACATTGCCACCATGCATCTCTGGAAAGTTGCAGGTGCATTGCATAGTCCAAAAGGCATACGTCGGTAGGCGAATGTTCCATAGGGACATGTGAATGTTGTCTTTTCTTGGTCATTCAGATCGAGAGGTATTTGAAAATAGCCAGAGAATCCATCGAGGAAACAATAGAACTCATTTCTTGACAATCTCTCAAGCATCTGATCAATAAATGGAAGAGGGAAATGATCTTTGCGAGTTGCTTTGTTCAGTTTGCGATAGTCAATGCAGACCCTCCAACCGGTGATGGTCCTTGTTGGGATAAGTTCATTATGTTTGTTTGTAATCACCGTCATACCTCCTTTCTTCGGAACAACCTGTACGGGGCTTACCCATGGAGAATCAGAAATAGGGTATATCAGGCCAACATCAAGAAGTTTGATAACCTCCTTTTTGACCACATCTTGAATCTTCAGGTTGACTATCTTCTGTCTCTGAACTGATGGCTTAAAGTCGTTCTCCATTAAAATCTTGTGTGTGCAGTAGTTTGGACTGATCCCTTGTATGTCAGAGATTTTCCAAGCAATTGCCTTTTTATGTGACTTAAGCACTTGGATGAGCTTGGCTTTTTCCTCAGTCTTCAGATCTTTGGATATGATAATGGGTAAGTGTGAAGTTCCTTCGAGAAAAGCGTATTCTAGATGAGAGGGTAGTTCCTTCGGTTCCAATTCCGGCGGTTCTTCAGTGGAAGGTTTCATTCTTGCAATTTCATCTCTCTTGAATTCATCAAACTCCGTTTGGAAGTCTGATTCTTCAAGAGGTGAATCTGATGTGTTGGCTGAAGCTATTTCAACCCATTCTGTTTTATCAGAGAATGCATCCTTCCTCAGCTTGTATTTGACAGTTGATGTGGAAGTTTGATGGGGCGCGAGACGTCCGTGTGAAGACTGCGCTCGGACCGCGATCGTGTTTGTTTTAAATTTGTATTTGCTGGGGTCTAAGTGTGACTTACTGATACTGAACCAAAAGGTTAGTAGATGGTAAGTATGACCTAGAGTCGTTCTTAAAGAGAAACTGAATTGAAACAGAGGGAATCCAATCAATCTTTCTTTTCTAGTAAATATTAAAAGAGTACGTTGGGGGTTTTTGGTTCAGTTAATTAATTAAACTAAATTAAAGCGAATAAAAGATAATTGTAAATCAGATAATAAAAGGAGTATTTGTTGTGAGTTCGTTAGCTTATAATGTGGGACGATGACTTGTAGGGGAAACGTTTACTAAATTTGGTGTGTTCACTAGACTTGGTAGTTTATGGCATAACCGATAGATTCCCTATTAGTCGGTTATCAACTAATATGTCATGAGGAACCACGGTGTCATGATTCTGATCAGACAGACAATGCTCAACTCTCCACACTCTCCTATGAGGGAGTCAGTGGCCCTTATTATTGAGCACATTTTACTCGTGGGCGAAGGAATAGAGTAGCATGTCCACAACAAGTCTAACCGTTCTTAATACCATAAGGACTATAAGTTTAGCAAACTATTAACTTAGCAAATATGTTCAGACTTAGTTGCTCAATTCCTATTAATGAATTTTAAGCGTGGTAAGCAAAGGAAAGTGTTGAGGTTTCTTGCGTACCTTACTTTATATTTCATAAGTTAAGGAAAAGTATCGATTTAAATTGGATTTTAAACTTGCCTTTCTTAATATAATTAACAAATCCCTAGGTTTTCGTAAATGGTTATTTAGCCTATAGCCTACCTAATCTAATCTAAACTAATCTAATCTAATAAAAGCAGTAATTAAAATGCTGACGGCTTTTTGCATCGAGTTAAACCCAGACCATGTCAGAAAATGCTATGGTAGTCCACAATGTATTTAATCGTTTACCGATTTTTCCATTGTGGATTCAATTGCTTCACGATGTTTACATGATAAGTACATTGTGATTCTAAGTGTACAATACTCATGGCACTTCCACATAATCACATTGCATTTTATGATGCACGCATAATGTTACAATTGAAACCATAGTTTTACACAGATAACTATTGACCAAGTAGTGAGGTTCGCGACTCCTCTTTACAAGGTTACAATCACGTTTGTTAATCGAAAGGCGAATGTAGGTTTTAGGTTTAAAATCATAAGATAAGTCCGTTCATAAAGTTTCCATTTTATAATGTCGATCCATAATATAACTACCTTCGGTCGTTCTGACTTCCATACATTTGTACTCCGCCATAAGCGTTTCCAATACTATATCAAAGAACAGTCGAATAGGGGCCGTCATATTATTTCACGACATATTTAAAGTCATCCCACAATTATATATACTAACTACATCACAACAAATACAATAGTAATCTACTCGCTAATCATGGCATAAACTATCTCTAGCATAATTAAAGTATACATATTTAATCAAGATAGATAAGGATAGAAATAACCGAGTTTAATATGCGAGAAGGAGTAGACTTGAATTAATAAGAGTTGCTCCAATCGTACACCAACGATTACAATTGCGTTCCTCACCGAGGATTACAAACACATCCCTTGCTACTAGCCTAATACTAATTTAAAACAAAGAAAGAAAGAAAGGAAAGCTAGAAGAAAGTGTGTGTTGGTGTGTGTTTCTTCCAAGGTGTGAGGTGTGTTTTTCAAATGAACCCATGCCTCCTATTTATAGAGGAGTTTTGGTGCATTTTAGCCAAAGGTAGCACACATTAGCAAAAGGTGGAAAAGGTAGTAGCACCAGGTATAAAAGGCGAAAAAGGTAGTGGCACCAGGTACGAAAAGTAGGAAAAGGTCTAGCACCGGGTAAGAAGAAGTACGAAAAAGTGCGATCTGTGCGGGTGACGGGTAGCCGGCAGCGGCTGGCTGCCAGTAGTCGGCGGCTGGCTGGCTGGCGGCGGCGGCTGGCTGCCAGCAGCACCAGCCCGCTGCCGGTTGCTGCGTTTCTCGATTCGTGCGTGTTTTCTTCGTTACGCGTCCGTTTGCGTTGATTCTTTTTGCGTTGGATTTGTAATTCAAAAACGAAGCTTTTGATGAAAACAAATCCCAAAAATAAGTGTCTGAACTTTAGATGTGTCGTACGAATCGTTTGGATCTTCCGGAGTGCGTAGAATCTTCGTTCTTCGCCCGTTTTAGTTGATTCTTCTTCTGTTGGATTCGTAATTTGAAAGCGAACATCTTGGGTCAAATAGATGTTGGTGATGGGCTCTTTTGTCTTGAAACCTCGTTCCGGTGTCTGGAATCTTTAGACGTGCGTGGAATCTTCATTTTTCATCCGTTTTGCTTGATTTTTATCGTGCGACCTTGTTTTGACTATCTTGGCATAATACTATTGATTTGTGATGTTTTTGAATTAAAATGCCAAGAATCGTTCTAGAATGAGAGAGATATCGGTAGTAAAAACGTGACTTTTTACGCGATATCAAGTATCCCACACTTAGAACTTTGCTTGTCCTCAAGCAAACTCGATTTTCAACATGTTAAAAATAAAATAATTTTAAGGTGGAACTTTTTACTAAGAGGTTTTGGGAAAGTAAAATACTTGTTCTTGGAAAAGGAAGGATTGTAATCTTTAGGAGCATGCTTGTGATCTTTGATCTTGGATACATGACTAGGCGATCCTCTCAAGGTGGTCACTCAAATCACTCAAAGTGTTTAGGGTTTCCTATTCTAGTATTATCAATAACTCAGAATGCCATTCATGTATCATTTATCGTCATAGGCTTGATCGAGAATCAAATTGTTACCTTTTTGGCGAGTGTGAAGTCGATCTAGCCATCATCATTCAAGGAGAGGGGGTGTAAGGTTTTTGGAGTGAAAGGTTGGTGGTATGAGAGGAGGTTTTGATTTTTGATTTTCTTTTTGTCGAAGTTGGGATTTTTGGGAGATTGACACCTTTGGATATTTGCGGAAGGAGTCTTTTTCTCCTATTGATTTCCTTTATCTTCAGAATTTTTTTTTTTTTTTTGCGGCGTCAACCCCTTGTGATTTCTCTTCGATCATCTCTGAAACTTTTTATGAAGCTTGAAGGATGCTTTTGAGTAGGTGAGGGGTAACGTATCTATTTTTCTTTTGGGAGTATGGTTGTACAGCTGGGTTTTAGAATGATGTGATTCGATCTCCTTTTCACTGACCAATTTGGATTCGAAATGTATAACAGGAGCAAGTTCTGATTCTAAACGCATACATCGGCACACTCAAAAATCGAAAAAGTGAAGCATTAAAAGTGAATGCTTTTCTTATGGCTCAAGATACCTCACGAATCGAAAGTTGGGTTGTTGTGTGCCTAGTCATGCGATGCTCTTTATGGGATTACAAAACTGATTTTTCAAAAGAGTTTGTATTTTAATTATCCTTTTTCCCAAAGTAAATCATTCTTTATCTAAAATTTTTCATTTTCAACACATTTTTGAAAATTTTGTTTACTTTTTGGAGAAAGATGGTCTAATAAAGAGCAACAATTTTAGAATCAAGCGTATACCATTATCCATTTTACAGTAGTGCAACTACTGCTATCCCACACTTAAAGAAACATCGTCCTCGATGTTATACTAAGCTCTGAACGGGGTAAAATCCCACACTTGGGGTTTTGAACATCTAAGGCGCATTCTTTTAGTGTGTGTTGGGTTTGAATCCCACACTTAGTTATAAGCTTATTGGATATGGTATATTTAAAATGAATGAAAAAGACGGTATAGAAGTACTCCCCGGTGGTTGCAGTGTTCCTTTGGTGCATGTGCCGGATTTCATCTTCCTTGTTGCAGTCTTGATAAAGTCTTCTTGTGATTGGTCTCGTAGGTGTGAACACGTCGGATATAATTTTTTTTTTCAGGTGTTGATGCTTCCTTGCAGGCTGGAGCATGCTTTGTCTGATCCGGGTGTGAAAGATAGTCGGAGATTTCATCACTTCTTTAAAATTAAAATTGCAGAAACGTAAAAGCACGGGTTGCCTCCCGAGAAGCGCTCTTTTAAAGTCGAGAGCTCGACTTAGTTCTTTCGTCTTCAGATGATGCTGGACGTGTCCGTGGTGCTGGAGTGATCACTGTGGTTCCTAGGTAAGCTGTAGCGTGGGGAAAGTATCGCAGGAATTGCTCTATCATGTCGGCAATGAGAGTTGGTGGAGTGGTGGATTCCATCCTGAAGCTCTTGAAGTGGTCAGTGGCTAGTCTCTCGAGGATTGCCATCCCATAGCTTATGTATCGAACTGCCCTTGTGACTGATCCGTTAGGGTCAATTCGAGTGCAAGTGTGAGTTCGAACAATCTCACGCTGGGGGTGGTTTCTTCCTATTGAGGTGATCAAAGCCATGAATTGAGTCTTCACTTCTTGAAAGTTTTCAGCTAAAGGGTCTCCTCCAAAAGATTGGGTTGCTTGGCATACTTGTCTGATGAGTTGATGCTGCTCACGATCGAAGGGAAAATCTGAGTCCGTGAAGACGTAAATTAACTTGCTGAATATTTCGCAATACTCGTTGCGGTAAGCGTCAATTTCTATGTCTTCTTGCTCGTACATTCCACGCAGGCGATCTATTACATTGGATGCTAAGTTGACTGGTGACATGTTCCAGTATCGTGCTGGAATGTCACGAGTGTTTTCTTCAAATGCTGCCTGATTTAGCTCATCCACTATTAGTTCGACGTGATGTCCAATGGTGGAGTGAATGACGATCCTGAAGTTTTCTGGAGTTGTAAGATGTTCTCCAGTTTTGATGAGGTCTAGAAGAGTTCTAAGATCTCCCACCATTCTTATGTCAGCATAATTCTGTGGATTTCCAGTAGCTCTCTCAAGATGGGTCCTCATTGATGCTAATGTAGCCTTTTGACTTGATGAGTAGGGGAAGGCTGATCCGGCTAAGGCACAATATACTTTTTGGTATATTTGCCTTTGGTTGTTGCAGAACTCGATTTCTCCCATTTGGTAGTCTGGTCTTTCTGGCTGTTGAGCTTCTCTGGTGACTTGTTCTTGAAGGGAATCGGAGAATTCTCGGATATGTCTGAGCAAAGTCTGGGGTACTGGTTCTCCATAGTTGGTGAGATATAAATCGTATTCTTGTTCAATCTGCCTTATCAGGTGTCTCTGAGCGGTGTTGTATTCATTGGTTGACTCTTTGATAGCCTCCATAATGATGCGTACATCGTCGTTTTCATCAATCAGATCAATCATTTCCTCGTGAGTGTCGATGAGGGGAATCTCTAATCTCTCAGTTGTGATGATGGGTGAATTTAGTGGAGCAAGAGGAGTTTTCGGAATAGAGCGTTCATCGATAATAACGTCAACAAAATCGCTGTCAAATTCAACACTCTGGTAGTCGGAATCTTCGTCTCGTGAATCTGGGAATTGGTGGAACTCTTCATCTGAGGGTGCGTTGTTGAAAGATTGGGTGCTGTCGACTTTTACGGTTCTGACTTCGGTGATGGTGTTTTGAAGGTTTTCTTCAACAAAGCTTCCTGGTTGTCTTGCCTTATATGCAAAAATTCTCTGTAGGAGTTTAGCATACAAGTCAGGGTGCTGTGATGTTCGGAGTTCTTCTTCGAAAGTCTCTATGTCTCGGAGTCGGGTTCTGGTGAAGGGTTTTGATGGATCGAGATACGAGTCGAGAATGTTTCCAATTCTTTTGAGATGAGTGGATCTAAGCTCTTGGTGGATGGCTTCGTAGTCAAAGGATTCTTCTGATGAAGTGTAGCTTGTGCAGTCTTGTATCCTCTTGACTTCCGCCATCTGTGGTGAATCAGTTTGATCTTCATCTTCCTCCATTTCTTCCTCTTCCTCAGGTTCTTCTTCCATTTCTTCCGTTTTTTCATTTTCTTCTGCGGGTTCTTCCTCTTCTTCCTCAGCATCTGATTCGTCCTCCTCATATTCTTCTTCTTCCTCAGCTTCCTGATACTCTTCGTCCTCGTCTCGGTCTGTCTCAGTATCGTAGATCAAGGTTGTTGGGCGAGTGAAGCATCGTTCTTCTTCGGGGTCTGATTCGTCATCGGAACATATTCTGCCTGTTGATATAGCGTGGCATTCTTCTTGCTCTGGTGTACAGTCCGGTTTGTCGATCTTGTAAGTGATGCTTTCACCATGTGCTCGTAGGACAATCGTGTGGTTATACACATCAATCACTGCTCTGGCTGTGTTCATAAATGGTCTTCCAAGGATAATCGGGATGTTTATGTCCTCGTGGATATCCATTACCACGAAATCAGTCGGAAAGAAGAATTTGTTAACTTGAACTAAGACGTTCTAGGCTATTCCCTTTGGGTATCTAACCGATTGGTCAGCCAGCTGGACAGTCATCTTAGTGGGTTTCAAATTTTCAAGTTCTAGCCTTTTAAACAGGGAGTAGGGCATAAGGTTAATGCTGGCTCCTAGGTCGGCCAAGGCGCTGATATCTCCGGATTGGTAAATAGAACAAGGGAGTGTGAATCTACCAGTATTTCCTAGTTTTTCGGGAAGGCTGTTCTTATATAGGGCTGATGTTTCAGAACTAAGGGGAATGTTGTTTACTTCGGGCAGTTTATCCTTAGTGGATAGCAATTTCCTCATATATTTATTTCGACCGGGAACTCTAGACATGGTATCGAGAAATTTTCCGTCTAGCTTAAAGGATGATAGTTTCTTAGGTTGGGCTTTAAGTCTAGCGGGATAAGGAATCCTGACCTCTTTGTTCATGGTTGAAGTGGGTTCCACAGCTGGTATCTTGATCTTTGGTTCTTCTTTTATGGGTACAGCAGCAGGAGGTGGAGTAGCTGCCTCATTTGCGGTAGTAAGTTGCTTTGCTTCCTCAACATGTGGGTTGTAAACCGTGTTGCTAAGCAAACTTCCTCTGGGTCTGTTATCAAGACGTTGTGCTAGTTGTCCAATTTGGGCTTCCAGATTCTTTAGCACGGCTAATTGGTTTCTCATAAAGAGGTCGGCTTGATCTTGTCTAGCGGACGTCTTTTGGTTGAGTAGGTGTTGTCCTTGCATGAATTGGGTGAAGGCGTCATCTGAACTTGAAGCTGGGGCATTTGTCTTTACAGGTTGTTCAGGGGTCTGGTTTGTGTCGGAAGTGGGTGCAGGAAGTGCGAGGGGTTGGTTATAAGAAGGTTGTGATTGTTGTGGATAAGGTGGGTATCTAGGTGGGTATCGGGGTTGGTATGGTTGGTTGGTTCTTTGTGGGAATGGAGGTTCTCTAGGTTGGTTATTATTTTGGTTGAAACCGGGTGGAATATTCTGTGGTCGAGCGGGAAACTGTGCATTTTGGTTGTTGGATTCATTATCATTATAAGGCCTTGCTCTTTCGGGAGTGAGTACCTGATGTATACATTATTCTTGGTATACATTAAAGCCATGTTGTTTCACAAGGCCTTAGTACCTAATGTTATACGTTATGTATACATTAAAGCCATTATGGGTAGCTACTGCATTTACAGGGTTTGTTTGGTCATACTTCTTCGTGGGGTGATGACAGTGTGTTGAGGTGTTTCATTTACATTATTTCACTTATGTGTACATTTTCATTGCATTGTCCTAAATCGTATCTTTATCACAACAAATATTTATCTTGTGTCATTTATAAACCTGCGGAACCCACCAACCATTATGTTGACGTTTTTGAGCATATCTTTTCAGGTATTCAGAATAATCACTAAGAAGCTTGAGGCTAGTGGCTTTAGCGGGACTTCTAGGTTGCATTTGAGACTTGGTGAATGCAATGTTGACTATATACACTTATATTTCAATCGAGATATGAAAATTGGATTCTTATGTATTTCAAACTATGTACTTGGGTTATTGATGGACCACGACACAAGTCTCCCTTGTGTCGGGGATATCATAACACGTTGTTGAATTGCATTTAGTGTTGTTCTATTATATCAATGTGTTATGATCTAGTCGCGCATCGTATCCCGTTATTTCCGCTTTAGACGGGGAGTGACAGATTGGTATCAGGGCCATTGTTTATAGAGAATTAGGTGGAATACTCGACCTAGACTATAAACTAGGAACCTTCATATAGTTTACATACTAGGAACTATGTGTGCACAAATCTACGTGTATCTATTTGCTCATAACATCGACTTTCGATCTCATTCATATTAAATCACCACACATTATGCCGTGTATACTCTTTATTTTCCTTAAATGAGTTTCGCCCTCAAAATTTACTACTATTAACTATATACTAATTAACATACTCAATATACATTGTGACATACAACGCTGGTAGTGAGGAAATTAATTGAGGATATATTTAGAATACGGGACCCCATGTATTGTAAATATATCCTACGTTAGCGAGTCACATGACCATGTTGTATGAATCGATGATTGAACAACGAAAGCAATAAAATTTGAAATCAAGAATCCTTCCAATGAACAGTATATAACCGTGTGGCTTATATGCTACTTGGGTACCAAACGAATCAAAGTCAAATGAAAATGAATATCAAATGGAATTATGACATCATAAGGTGAGATAATCTCGGGTTACATAAAAATGAGCATCTGTTTGAGCATGATGTTCACACTTTTGAGGAAATTAAAAAGGAAATCAGTATATTACCCCGATCAAATTTCTACTCCACATTCTGTTAGAGCAAAAATGTCTACAGCTTGATTTTATATTTTTGTAACTTTCTGATTTTGTCTAAGTGTTGAGATCCGACAATCAGTTTGGTCCGACAATGTTATTGTCGCAATGTATGGTCCGACAATGTCATTGTCGCATGTTATGGTCAATCCGAGAATGCTTTTTATCGGGTTGACTAGTCAAAGTCAGTTGTCACATAAGCCTATTCTGTTTGTTTATAAATAGGAAAGTCTAAGTCAGAATGAGTAAGTCTTTTTGTAAATGTGATAACAGAATTCTCTCTGTGATACACAAAAGCAATTATACTTCAAATTCTCTCTGTTACTTCTATTCAGTTTACGTGTTGAATATAATTCCGCTATTTCAATAAATTGTTCTAGTTGAGTTTCGAGATCCTTGGCACAACAAAGTGGTATCAGAGACAATCGGATCAAATTAGAACGGTTTTGTCTGATTAGAGTCTGTGATTGAAGAGATTTGACGTTTTAGGAAGCAATCTGCTGTGATTCGAAGAGTAATTGATGATCTAAGCATCAATTAACTGCAATGGACTTCTAAATTACTGAATTCTGATTAAAGTTGAAATTCTGATCAAAGTTTGCTTGAGCTAATCACTGTAAGTGATTCTGTGATCTAATTTCAACTGAATTCGATCGATTACTCTCAAATGTGATCTTTATTGACGTTAAAATTTAATGTAAGTTTGTACGGACTTTTATTTTGACAGTAAAAGATTGAATTGAGTAATTATGAGTGTCGGATATCAAATTCCGAGTTCACTGGTGTAAATTTTAGCTCAAACAAGCTAAAATTGAAGATTCTACACATTTTTATGTTTCTGGAAATTTTCTCCGTGATTACAAATTTTCGACAATAGATTTGGTCTTTCTGCACGTGAATCGTTTTATCTGTGATTGGATTGATTATCCGTGATTAACAATTGGTGGGAAAATTTTTGAAAATCCGAAAATAACCTATTGTCGTATGAACAGTACACTATTGTCGCATGAACAGTAGTAATTGTTATTGACGGATTATATTGAAGAATAAACATTGAATTTTTAGTCTCGGAAGTCTATTCTCGGATTTCTTATTCACGTATTTTTATTCACGGATTGATTCTTTCTCGGTTTGATTCTTATTCTCGGATTATTTTTCTATTCTCGGATTGTATTTCTACTCTCGGATTGATCTATTCTCGGATTGTATTCTTAATCTCGGATTGGATTGTTATTCTCGGATTGAGCTATTACGGATTTGGAATTCTAAGTTTTTGTTGAAGGACTTGGATTGACGGAGTTTTTGTTTGACGGAGTTGTTTGATGGATTTGAGATTCTCGGATTGTTATTGTTTTGAGTTGTTGTTTGACGGAGTTTGATAAAATGGCTTACAACAATATTGCAATGGCATACAAGTTGGAACAAGAAATGGGCACCACAAATAAACCACCAAGGTTTATGTGCCAAAATGACTTTGATGAATGGAAATATCACTTCGAATCATTTATTGCCTTGTTTGACCCGGATCTTATTATTCCACTTACTGAACAATATATTCGTCCAAGAATGGAAGGAAACTTTCGTGATGATGCTCCAGTTAAACCACTAAAGTTCTTAACCACAGAAGAGAAAAGGGAGTATGATAGGGATAAGAAGGCAAGGTCTGTTTTATCCATGAGTCTACCCCGTGATGTCATGGCAGGATGGAAAAACTTAGAAACAGCTTTTGAGCTCTATGAGGCCATGACAAAAAGATTTGAAGGGAATGATAAGTATAAGAAAAGTAAACATGATCTAATTAAGAAAGAATTTGATATGTTTACTATTCTACCCAATGAAACATTAGATGAGTTGGTGGTTAGGTATTCTCAATTGATCAGTGAGTTGAAGAGATATGGTTTGGTGTTGACAAGAGCATAAGTTAATGAGAAACTAGTTGAGGCTTTACCCCCACGATGGGATAGCAAAGTTGATGCTATGATGGAGGATGAAGAACAACTAGCAGCATTGGAGCTGGAGGATTTGATAAACAAGTTGCAAGCTTATGATGTGGCAATCAAGAAGAAAGAACATGGAAGGCTTAATCAATCTATGCAAGATCCAAGTGTTTATGGATCTAAGGCTAAAATGCAATTAGGAACCACAACATTATTTAGTGGTTCAGAACAACCAAGTCTTCATTCTTATGGACAAATTTCTGGTTTATCAAGTGGATTGTCATCATTTGGAGGATATGGAAATGTTCCAGTGAACAATTTTCCAAATTATCCACAACAAAGCTCAAATCCTGCAATTTCTAAGGTTACAGAAGAGCATGCTACTGTTGTCACAACATTTCTCTCTTCTTATGAAGCTTTTATCTCCGGAAAGGTTGCAAACGTTGATCTCACCGAGGAAGATTATGATCAATTACACCCGGAAGATCTTGAGGAAATGGACCTTCAGTGGAATTTAGCCATGCTCACTAGGAAGGTTAAGAAATTTCTTCAAAGGACTGGCAAGACCAAGTTGGGAGGAAAACCAAGGTTTGATAAAACCAAGGTTCGGTGTTATAATTGCCAAAATTATGGGAATTTTGCAAAAGAGTGAGAGAAAGGAAAAACACCAACTTCTGGGTTTACTAAGCCTTCAAGCTCAAAGCCAACCATTTCAAAGTCATATCAAGCAGTTCCACCACAACAAGTTCAAGCATCTTCTTCTACATCTCAAGCACTCGTCACAACCACAGACGAATTCTACGACTGGAGTGCACATGTCGAAGAATACTCTCAAAATCAAGCCTTCATGGCTCATATGTCTGAGGTTGATTCATCTCCCTTTGAACCAAAATGTTCTAACTGTACTGATTTGGGGGAGCAAATCAGTAAGTATCAAATTCAGAACCAAAATTTACTTTCAGATGTTCAAAAATTAAAAGAAAATAAAAAGGTTTTGGTTGAAAATGATAAAAGATTTTCTGAAAAATTTGAGGCAAATGGTGTGGAAATTCACGATTTGAAAGTAAAAATTCTTAATCAGCAAAATATCATTGACAGTTATTTAACTGAAATGAATCTTCTTAAACTAGAAAAGGCTGATGCTGAATCTGAAATTTTAGATCTGAAAAGAAATTTCAAATGTTTCCACATCATCTCTGGTTTTGGATGAAATTATTCATTCTCAATGTTTGGATACTAAATCCAAATCTGGGATTGGATATCATATGGTTCCTCCACCAACTTCTAATACTCAAATGCCTGAGAAAGTAGAAAGTTCTGAATATGAGACTGTTAAAGGAAAAGTTGATGAGTTGGTATATCAAAAGGATAAGAATCAAGGGGATTCATCCGATTTGAGTTCAAAAGTGAATGTTAATGATTGTGATTCAATTCCAAAGAGGAATGAAACTCAAAGTGATCAAGATTGTGAACTTGATTCTAAAAAGAAAAAGTTTTCAGATGATGTGAAAAAGGATTTAAGAAAATCTAAATCTCAGTTTCATGAGAAACAAGATTTAGAAACTTCTAAATCTAAGTCTTTCAAGCAAACACAGAATGTTATAAAGCTTTTAAAGAAAGACAAAACTTTGGAACAATCACAATCATCTTCCACATCACAACCTTCATCTTCTAAGGCTTGTGATGGATCTCATGTTGAAGAAAAGAAAGAGTGTGAAACTTCAACAAGTTCTCAACCTACTTCTTCTTCTTTCAAGAAATTTGAAAGAAGATGTTGTCATTTTTATGGTATTCGTGGACATCTTATCAAGGATTGTTTTCATCTTGCTAAAAAGTTATTAAAGAAACAAAAGAAAACAATTCCTTCACAAGATGTTCATGAAGAGGATGTTAAACCATCCAAAGGAAAGATTCTAAAATCTTTCCCATCACAAATCAAAAGGAAATTTATTTTAAAGAAGAAATCATCAACTCGTACAAATGAGGAATCAATCATAAATCCAACAAATTTCAAAAATAATTTAAAAGAGATTGATGTCTTCATTTGGGACGAAGTTACTGGATGACCCAAAGCCTCAAAGGCTTGGGTCTCCGTTAGCAACTAACCTTTTCTCTTGACATGTCTCACAGTCTTCCCGAACTATCGACAACATTTGGTATGTCGATAGTGGCTGTTCGAGACATATGACAGGGAATCTCTCCCTGCTGGAAGATGTTAAATCGAAAAAGGGAGTTTACGTTGCATTTGCGGGAGACAAAGGTGGAATGATTTCTGGAGAAGGCACAGTTTCGAATGGAGAAGTTAGTGTTGAGAAGGTTAATTATGTTGAACAACTTCAACATAATCCTTTGAGTGTGTCTCAAGTGTGTGACAAAAAACTTTCAACATGGTTTAATGATGTGGAATGTTTGATACTTAAACCTGGATTTGTTGTACCCGAGGAATGGGTTCTCATTTGTGCCCCAAGAGTTTCAACAAATGGATTTGGTTATCACGGATGACTATTCAAGATTTTCATGGGTTTATTTTTTAAGCACAAAGGATGAAGCTGCTGAGAAGATCAAGTATTTGATATTGTGTTTGGAGAATTTATTTTCTTTGAAGGTGAAGAGATCAAATCAGAAGTGATAATGGCATGGAATTCAAGAATCATGTCATGGAAATATTCTATCTTCAACAGGGTATTTCTCATCAGTTTAGCGTTCTTCGAACTCCTCAACAAAATGGAGTTGCTGAACGTAAGAACAGAATGTTGATTGAAACCGCCAGAACAATGCTTTCAGATGCAAAATTACCTACCACATTTTGGGCAGAAGCGGTTAATACAGCTTGCTTTGTATTAAACCGTCTGCATGTGGTGAAAGACAAGAAGAAAACAAGCTATGAGTTGTTGATTAACCGAAAACCAAATATTCATGTTCTTGAACCTTTTGGTTGTCCTTGCCTGCTATTGAAAACAAAAGAAAGATTATCAAAATTTGCTGAAAAATCTAGTGATGGATTTTTTCTAGGATATTCGATAAACTCTCAAAATAAGCGGGTTTATAATAAGGCAACTATAAGAGTGGAAGAGTGTTATGAAGTTGAGTTTCTACGTTATACAACTCCTCCTGATGGTATTGGTCCTGATTGGTTATTTGATTACGAAAATTTCTTCAATTCTTTTGCCATATTTCAAGATGTGACTCAGGATGATTCTGTGATTGACAACTATGCGGATTATGTTATTCCAGTTCTATCTTCTCCTTCAGAACCAGTTCTTCCAACAGTTTCTCCTTTTCCTACTTCTATGCTTAATCCTCCGGTTTCAAATGACTCTTCTTCTTCTTTGGATAATTCAGAAGCTTCACTTTTGGATGCGACTCTTAATGATGATAATGCTCGGAATGATGATTCAAATCCTAAAGATGATGATTTTCATGAGACTTCTACTGATTTAGTAGATACATCTAGTGATACTGATTCAGGAGACGAAGCTGCAAGTGGTTATGATGATGCAAATCTAGGAACAAATTTGGAAGTTGAAAATGTTCCTACATTAAGAGTAAATGCAAAACATAAGCATCCATTGAAGAATGTAATTGGTGATGTTTCAGATGGTATCAAAACTAGACACCAACTCAAGACATCATCAAATTGTATGATTGCTCAGGTTGAATCGTGTTTTCTATCACAAATAGAACCGACAGATGTGCACATGGCTTTGGAAGACTCATCTTGGGTAAATGCAATGCAAGAAGAATTACAACAATTTGTAAATCTTAAAGTTTGGACTTTAGTTGAACCACCAACTGATGTTATTCCGATCGGAACTAGATAGATTTTTCGACTCAAAAGGGATGATCGTGGTGTAGTGGTTCGCAACAAAGCTAGACTTGTAGTCCAAGGGTACAAGTAGATTGAGGGTATAGATTATTGATGCGCCGCCAACGGTCGATCAGGTTTTACCCTGTCGTCGGACCGTCCGTCAGCGGCGGCACCAGTGGGTTTTAAAATTTATATATGTATAGCAATAAGGATGACCTAGGGTCATTCTCTGGGTCAGTGTATTGTGGATCGTGAGCGAAACAGGCGTACTTATCAATCTAGCGGGTTTTACAAGATTTTATTGGGGTTTTGTTTGCTATGATTTCGGTAGCCTTATTGATTGGAATGAAAACGTGTTCTAAAGGTTTGTATTTTATTTATTTCAGGTATTTGTGGAGTAAGCACTAGCCCCCTACTGATAGAGTTCTCGATCAGTATGTCACTGGGCGACTAGGCTATCCTGATTCTGATCGGAGTAGTTTATCCAGCCCACAACACTAACCGGTGAAGGTATAGTGACCCTTATCTGGGATAAAACCCTGGGTGCATGAATAAGGTGACAAACCAACTCGATGTCCGACCTTTCTTAACCCCACAATAATATCTAATCTAAATAAAACATTTAAGACAAAGTTTATAGAGTGTGCTTGATTGCTTTCTATCGATGGTTTTGTGAGTCTGGGTGTTGAGTCATGACTCGTGATTCACATAGACTGATAACAACGACTCTTTCCGTGATTACTGCACTGTACTCCACCGGAGGTGTTTCCATTGCTGAACCAAGGACCTAGTCGGTACCAGCTCTGCTGATCACAGAGTTGCTGTTATTCCACAAGGCTTAGTAACTGCGGCTTTTCCTCGGCTTCCACGTGTTAACTACACCGGAGGTGTTGTCGACGCTATACCGAGTAATCAGCTGACTTACGGTACCTTACATTGCTTCATAAAAGCTAACCCAGACTACTTATCTAAGTTTATATTTAAGCATAATATTATCCATCTATGATATAAACCAGCCCTTACTTTTAAGTCCCAATAAATCCCTAATTTGTCAACAGTGTAATATTCACGTTGAGTTAGAAAACCATATTTCCATGGGCACAGTGTACTTTGCGTTCAAAGTAGAAAGCAGTATTTCCACGGCTCCAGTGTACTTAGTGTTCAGTTTGAAAACCATATTTCCATAGCCACAGAGTACTTTGCGTTCGAATTACAAAACAGTATTTCCTCGATGACGATGTACTTAGCGTTCATTTAGAAAGCGATGTGTACACGATTAACAAATCAGATCATGTTCATGTTTGACACAGATTACTAAGTACCTTTGATGGGGTTCGCGACGTCCCATCATTAAGGCCGTAATCACGTTTACTGGTTGAAAGGCGATTAGTTTAATAGGTTGAAAATCATAGATAGAAAGTAAATCAAAGCACTATAACATCATTCCAACCAATTTACGACTAACTACATCATAGCAAACACGCAATATCACTATTCGCTAATCATGGCAATCAATCCTAAATCTATCATGACAACAGTAATAACAATCATCATAATGAAATAGATAAAGGATAGATATAACCGTAATAAGAGCGTAGCTGAATACAACTTGAACATTACACGAGCAGAACTCCTAGTATGCGCCAAGCGATATTACAAGATTGCCCCTCTACTAACTAGCCGCTAATCTACTACTAATTATAACATAAATCTAGAGAGAGAGTAGTGAGAGAAAGTGTGTGTGTAGTGTTGTGTGTTTCTTGGTTGTGAGTTGTGATGAAATGAGGCTTGTATTTATAGAGATCGCACATCCGTATCCGTAGACCATATCCAAACCTTCAAACGCACAACCGTATCGCAAAGGCGAATAAAAATCAGATTTTTATCACCCAAACACACAATACGGCTGAGCTGGACCGTATACGGCTGAACTGGACCGTATACGGCTGAGCATAGGGTGAATACGGCTGAGCGAGCCCATATACGGCTGAGCACAGGCCATATACGGTCTGCACAGGCCATATATGGTCTGTGTCCAGCCGTATACGGTCTGGCTCAGCCGTATACGGCTGTGTTCAACCGTATCCTGGCTCTTCGGTTCATCGTTTCTTCGTTCGGGCGTAACTTCTTCGTCGTTTATCCGTTTTGAGCGTTCTTTATATCCACGCGTTCGTACTTTCCTAACGAAGAAAATGACATAATTTAGAGGTCATAATTCTTTGTGTAGATCAAAAAGTGCTAAAATATGTGAACAGAAGATTCAATGATCGTTTGTGCTCTGTTTTACTCATTTTTAAGTTGTTTTTGTCGATTCTTGAAACATCGTCTATATTTTAGCCCTTATGATGAAATGTGATGTTTAAGTTCATATTTTAAGTGTTTTCATTAATAATTGGGCCAAAATGGTGAGATAATGGTACACAAAAATATGACTTTTTGCGTGTCATCAAATATCCCACACTTAGACTTTGCTTGTCCTCAAGCAAAACTCAAAATTCTCACTTGCTTTTAGGAAAAACATTTTGAAAACACGAGTTTATTTTTGGGGTGAATCAAAATATATCAAAAACAACCATCTTTATATACAAGTAACATATCCTTGAAATAAGAGAAAGTAAGGTATTCCTTTCAGAGGCATAAAATGATTCTCTTAGGCATGCTTTCAATTCTCGCGATCTTGGAATGTACATGACTAGGCGATCTCACAAGGTGGTCACTCAATCCACTCAAAAGTGTTTCGGGTTACCTATCAATCTAATCAAACGAAATCGCTCATAAGCCAGTCATGCAACATCCATCGTCATAGGCTTGCTCGAGAATCATATCTCCACCACTTAGGTGAGGACGGTGCTAGCTATCCCAGGACATTCAGAGTGGGTTGTAATGGCAGGTGAGGGTTACGAGGTATGGATAAGTGGGAGTTGTTGTAAAGGGTTTTGCTTATCTTAGGACTTCTAAACTTTTGAAAAACATTATTTAAACAACCTTTTTAATGAAAACGGAAACGGATAACAATATGGGAAGAAGATAGCTATTTTGACTTCTATCTTTTGAAAATACACGAGGGAATTTATGTCTTTTATAAGAGCGGGAATTTTTCGAGAGATTCGAAGAACTTAGCTTTATTCTATTTTCTTTTCTTTTTCTTTTGCTTATATTTTTGGACTTTTTCAGGGATTTTTTGTTTCTTTCTTTTGCCCTTTTTGAAATCCTTTTCTTCCTTTCATCTTTTTCATCCTTCTGATGACTTTGCATTTACTTGGTATCAATTTTTCACACCATAAACTCTCAACTTTTGATTTTTTTCAAGGGAACGCACGCGAGAGATTTTAAGTAAACACCAGTATTTGTGATTTGGAGTGACAGCAAAAAGGACATTTAAATGACATTTTCCACAAGTTTAAGATTTCTAAGATAAGTTTTGGTGGGTGTGGAATAAATGGTTTTACGATTAAAGGGTTTTGAAAGAAATGAACAGGCTAAGGCTCAACAGGGTTATCTAAGCGGATCTTCAACACTAAAGATGAGTGTTGGAAGGGTTTTGGGCTTGAAGAGATATGATGAAAAGGGGGTTAAATCCTAAGGAATGTCAAGGTCATTTAACTGTAACTATACCGCGTACGGTACTCTACCAATGTGGTCTCGAAGTGCATACCTGGAGCAAGTTCTAATTCCGGATGCATGCATCAACACACTTATACAAACGAATAGTGAAGCATTAAAGATGAATGCTTATATTGGCTCAAGATACCTCACTGCAAGTTTTTGGGTTTGTTTGTGCCTAGCCATGTGATGCCCCTCTTAGATTATCATTTTAGACCTAAGAAATTCCTATCTTATTTACTCTTAATTTCCAAAATACCCTACTCATATATGAAAATGCTCTTTCTTAAGACATTTTAACTAAAAAGAAATTTTGAAATTTTTTAGCAAAAGTGAGTTTTTATGAAAATTAAGCCAACTGAATGAGTGGCATCTCCACTATCGAAGTTAAGCTTATGATTTTGAGAAACATTTTCTGAGTTTGCTTTTGGAAATAAGAATCTAACAAGCAAACCTAAGGTATTCTATACAGCTATCCCACATTTAGAGGAACATTGTCCCTAATGTTCTCTTTAGTTGGGATTTGAGAAAAATCCCACACTTAGAGTTTGAACAAATCGGAAAATGTTACTCAATTGTTTCTTTTGGGATGGAATCCCACACTTAGTGATAAGCTTGGGATATGGCATAGACTGCTTTAATGAGATTTTAAAGCTAACAATCATATCAAAAACGAGAGTAAGAACGAGAGAACTCCCCTATCGATGCGAAGGTGGAAGGATGGAATTCTGGAAGATGCGCTGAAGAGGAGATCTTGACAGGGATTCTTCTTTAGCGGTGGCTCCATGAAGATCTTTCGGCATTAGCATGCGTAGCTTACAAATAACAGCTCTGTCCTCCATCTTTACACTTCTTTCACTCTCTTGTGAAGATATCTCGTAAGTGTGAACACGTTGGGTATATTTTCACCGACTTCTTATTATAGCTTTTTACCGAAAGTGCCTAAATCCAGAATGCGAAAAGATGTTTTTTCAAAACGAGTTTTAAGTCACGCATTTTTAAACGAGTTCGAGCATAATGCGTGAAAGTAGCACGCAAGTACCTCAAATGCTCGAAACACATGTCTTGTTAAAATTTAATTCATATTTTTCTGGATTAGGTGGTAAAAGCTGAAGTGGTGTTTTGAAAGTATTTTGATACCCAAGTGTGAAAGATAGTCAGAGATATATCACTTCTTGGAATTTAAAAACTAATATTATTAATACTAATACTAAGGATACTTATTGCATGGGTTGCCTCCCGAGAAGCGCTTCTATTTAGAGTCGAGGGCTTGACTTTTCCTCTTGGATCAGCCAGAAGAGGAATTCCCAGGACTTGGGATGCGGAATGGAAATGTCCTGGGGTTTGGTGGGTAGAATCTCATAAAATGTCGTGCGACGACTTCTGTGATGTTTGAGATTCTCGCCACATGAAGAGGATAGGTATGGAAATGCTCCTCAGTAGTCCTTTGTAAGTATAAAAGATCCATTATATCATCTTGGACTACCTTGGATATTGGTCCATTAGTGTCCACAAGGGTGGTTCCATCGTGCTCAAGCGTCTCACGCACCTGTCGATCTGTCCGCAGGGTGTCCATAAATCCGAAGAAGCGTAGGTGGATGTCCTCATGAGTTGCATTGCTGATGTCCTTCCCTAGTTCTTCAATGGATCCGAATATGCCTTGGATCAGCCATTTCTGATGGTTGGTATACGTAAGCTCTGGTTTCAGGAAGATGTTAATCATCCTGTTGTAAACCTCACGTAACCCATTGTGGAATAGCTGTCTGGGCTGCTCCCATAGGATAGAACCAAAAATGTCCTTAAGTCGTTCAGAGATGAAATCTGCAATGTTAACCGTCAAACCTTCTGGAACAGAAGAAGGGATGGTACGTGCTCTCTCGTCTGAACTGACGTGTTCTAACTTTTCGACGATTAACTGGGCGTGATGCTCGATAGTGAAGCTGATGAAAAACCTGTGTGGTGAGGACTCGTCAATGTGATCATTATCAGCTAAAGAATCTAGAAGTCCCTTGAGATCCGCCATTAGCTGAACATCTACTTCGTTTTCAGGGTTCCCAGTAGCATAATCCATGTTGTGTCTAAAATTTTGGAGAAAATCCATCTGTTGGCACGAATATGGAAATGCGGACCTGATAAATGCTTGATACACCTGGCCATACGTGGTCTTTTGTGTTTCATAGAATTCCTCTTCATCGGGGAAAGGCTCATCATTGTCTGATGACTCTCCTGCGAGGTCGTTGGCGAAGGCGTTGATGCAACTAACTAGATGTTGCGGACTCAGGTAGGAGTTGGCTTGATAAACCTCATATTCAGTGTCAATGTCCTCAATAATATCCCTTTGACATTGCGTGTATTCAATAGTAGAATCTCGTATAATCGCAATCAGAGTTCGGAAATCCTCCCCGTGTTCTGCAATAGCACTAAGCATTTCTTCTGGTTCAGACACGATCGGGATTTCGGTATTTCCTATAGTAGGAGGGGGGATAATGACTGGACGGGGAATGATTGGAGTGAGGTGAAGGCGAATGGAGCGGGTATCGATCAGAACATCAATGAAAATGATATCGTCCTCGTCACTCCCGATTGCTGAAGTGTCTGGAAACTCAACAGCGTTGGTGAGTGGTTGAGACTTGTCGGTGATCTGTGATACTGGCTGGGAAGAGTCCATCTCGATATCCCTCTCGTCCTGGGAATCAGAATCATCGCTTGATCCAGATGTACCTCCAAGCTCAAAATGTGATCGACGCTCGGATGAGTCAAGGGGTGGAATCCCTCGAGGAGGTATATGTGGCTTAAGTAGAGACTCATCATTCAGGGAGTGGTCAATCGAAGGTTCCTCTGAGTCGCTCTCCGACAGAGGGATGAAGTTCAAAGCATAGTCTATCTGCATGATCTCTGCGGTTGGAGGGTGTGTCTTAGGAATGTGTGGCGGTGTAGCTTCCACTGGCTCTTCCTCTTCTTCTTCTTCTTCTTCTTCTTCTTCTTCTTCTTCTTCTTCTTCTTCTTCTTCTTCTTCTTCTTCTTCTTCTATCTCCTCTTCTTCTTCCTCAGTTTCCTCTTCTATCTCTTCTTCCTCAGTGTTGGAAGTAATCGTGATGGGCTCGTCAGACATAGGGGTGTCTGGTTCAGAGTCATCATCTGTGGTAACTCTTCCCGTCGAAATCGCACATATCTCTGCATGCTCTGTGACAGACTGATCAGCTTGATCGATCTTGAAGGTGATAGTCTCTCCATGAGATCTAAGACTGATAGTCTGGGAGTAAACATCTATGATAGTGCGTGCGGTGTTCAAGAATGGTCTACCCAAGATGATAGGGATATGGACATCTTCCTGAATGTCCATCACTACAAAGTCTGTGGGAAATAGGAACTTATCAACTTGAATCATGATGTTCTCAGCTATTCCCTTAGGGTATCTAATGGATTGGTCAGCTAGCTGGACACTCATTTTGGTCGGTTTAAGGGGTCCTAATTCCAATCTAGTGTAAAGCGAATAGGGCATCAGGTTGATACTGGCTCCTAGGTCGGCTAGAGAGTGTATCATGCCCGAGTGATAGATCGAACAGGGAAGGGTAGAGCATCCAGTATCTCCTAATTTCTCAGGGATAGAGTTCTTTATAAGAGCTGAACACTCCGCGTTCAGTGGGACATTGGGTACTTCGGGTACCTTATCCTTGGTCGACAAGAGTTTTAGGATGTATTTTTGAACTGGAAGGGGTTCGGGACACGGTGTCCATGAACTTTCCATCGAGACGGAAGTCGTTAACCTTATAGGCTTTCTTAAGACGGCCGGAAATGGGATGCGTACTTCCCTTTGTGGTGTAGGGACAGACGGGGACTCAACTGTCGGCGGGACATGAGTATCTTTCTTCACCGGAGAAGGAGTGGGAGGTTGGCTCGGTGCCACCATCTCATCTGTAGTATTCATCTGTTTGGCCTCTTCTACGTGTGGGTTCTGTACCGTGTTACTAGGGAGATTACCCTGGGGCCTAGAGTCAAGACGTTGGGCTAGCTGTCCTATCTGGCTCTCAAGATTTTTAAGAACGGCCAGTTGGTTCCTAATGAATAGGTCGGTTTGGTCCTGCCTAGCGCTAGTCTTTTGGTTAATTTGGTGCTGGCCTTGGATGAACTTAGTGAGGGTATCATCCGTACTAGTAATGGGTACTATGGTTTTAGAGGGTTCGGTTGATTGATCTGCGTTGGGTGCAGTCAATGATAGTGGTTGGTTATAGGTGAGTTGGGGTTGTTGTTGGTAAGACGGGTACCTAGGTTGGTAGTTGGGCTGAAAGGGTGGTTGGTTCCTAGGTGGGTATTGGGTGCCTCTAGTCCTAGGCGGAGAGGTTCGAGCGAAACCAGGTGGATTTTGTTGGCGAGCTGGAAATTGAGCATAGTAAACCGTTCCGTCAGCAGGATCCTCGTACTCAACCTGATAAATTTCTGTTGGGAGTTTGGCACAGTTCTGGCATGCATGAATTTGATGGGCGTGCTGGGATGGTTTCTTCATTTCGCCGATCTACTTCGTCAGGTGCTCGATCTTCTCTGTCAGAGACTTGATAGCTTCGGTCTGGAATGGATTGGGTGCAGCAATCGGTGCTGATGATGAGGAATGCTCACCAGAGTTCCAGTCGTGATGGTGCATCATCATATTCTCGATCAAGTTCCAAGCTTCCTCATCGGTGAGTTGCATGAAATTTCCCTGAGCAGCGGCGTCAAGGGTAGTGCGATGGTTCAGAGTGAGACCGTTGTAAAACGTGCACAGTTGACTGGTTTTCTCTATAAGGTGGTTAGGGCATTTGTTCAACAGACTCTTGTATCTCTCCCATGCTGTGTAGATAGATTCATCATGAGTTTGGTGGAAGTTCATTATGTCATTCTTGTACTTGGTTTGCTTAGCCGGAGGAAAGTACTTAGTAAGGAATTTTGTAGCCATATCCGTCCAGGAGGTGATAGAGCAGGTCTCTAATCCCTCAAACCAAGTCAAAGCATGGTGAGTAAGCGAATAGGGGAATAGGTATAGACGGACTATATCCTGATCAACCCCGTTCTGCTTGTACGAGTTGGTAGTCTGAATGAATCGGCTGATGTGGGCGTTAGGATCGTCATGGGGTAAACCATGGAATTGGCAGAATTCCTTGATAAGCTGAACGATATGATGTTTAAGCTCGAAGGACGCACCGTCGATGACCGGATAGCTGATCGGTCCACCTTGACCTTCAATTGATGGTTTGGTGTTGTCGGCAAGCGTGACACGTGCAGCCATCGGTTGTCGGTTGTGGATGCGTTTCTCCTTGTGGATCGTTCGGATGATCGTCTCAGGATCGGGTACGAAAGTGAGAGATTCGAATCCGGATGATTGGCTCAAATATCGTTGTGTGTTGTGGGAAGGAATTTTCGAATGGAACAAGGAAAAAGGAAAAACCTAAACTAAACTACGGGATACTAGAAAGAAAAATTCGTCTGGAACATCTTCAGATCTTACGGCTGAATCCCCGGCAGCGGCGCCAAAAACTTGATGCGCCGCCAATGGTCGATCATGTTTTACCCTGTCGTCGGACCGTCCGTCAGCGGCGGCACCAGTGGGTTTTAAAATTTATATATGCAGGGCCTAAGTATACCTAGTTACTATTGGTGTATAGCAATAAGGATGACCTAGGGTCGTTCTCTGAGTCAGTGTATTGTGGATCGTGGACGAAACAGGCGTACTTATCAATCTAGCGGGTTTTAAAAGATTTTATTGGGGTTTTGTTTTATAATTAGGCAGAAAATTTAAACTAAAGCGGAATAAAATAAATGTAAGTAGCAGATAATCAAGAGAGGGTGTTTGCTATGATTTCGGTAGCCTTATTGATTGGAATGAAAACGTGTTCTAAAGGTTTGTATTTTATTTATTTCAGGTATTTGTGGAGTAAGCACTAGCCCCCTACTGATAGAGTTCTCGATCAGTATGTCACTGGGCGACTAGGCTATCCTGATTCTGATCGGAGTAGTTTATCCAGCCCACAACACTAACCGGTGAAGGTATAGTGACCCTTATCTGGGATAAAACCCTGGGTGCATGAATAAGGCAACAAACCAACTCGATGTCCGACCTTTCTTAACCCCAAAATAATATCTAATCTAAATAAAACATTTAAGACAAAGTTTATAGAGTGTGCTTGATTGCTTTCTATCGATGGTTTTGTGAGTCTGGGGTGTTGAGTCATGACTCGTGATTCACATAGACCGATAACAACGACTCTTTCCGTGATTACTGCACTGTACTCCACCGGAGGTGTTTCCATTGCTGAACCAAGGACCTAGTCGGTACCAGCTCTGCTGATCACAGAGTTGCCGTTATTCCACAAGGCTTAGTAACTACGGCTTTTCCTCGGTTTCCACGTGTTAACTACACCGGAGGTGTTGTCGACACTATACCGAGTAATCAGCCGACTTACGGTACCTTACATTGCTTCATAAAAGCTAACCGAAACTACTTAACTAAGTTTGTATTTAAGCATAATATTATCCATCTATGATATAAACCAGCCCTTACTTTTAAGTCCCAATAAATCCCTAATTTGTCAACAGTGTAATATTCACGTTAAGTTAGAAAACCATATTTCCATGGGCACAGTGTACTTTGCGTTCAAAGTAGAAAGCAGTATTTCCACGACTCCAGTGTACTTAGTGTTCAGTTTGAAAACCATATTTCCATAGCCACAGAGTACTTTGCGTTCGAATTACAAAACAGTATTTCCTCGATGACGATGTACTTAGCGTTCATTTAGAAAGCGATGTGTACACGATTAACAAATCAGACCATGTTCATGTTTGACACAGATAACTAAATACCTTTGATGGGGTTCGCGACGTCCCATCATTAAGGTCATAATCACGTTTACTGGTTGAAAGGCTATTAGTTTAATAGGTTTAAAATCATAGATAGAAAGTAAATCAAAGCACTATAACATCATTCTAACCAATTTACGACTAACTACATCATAGCAAACACGCAATATCACTACTCGCTAATCATGGCAATCAATCCTAAATCTAGCATGACAACAGTAATAACAATCATCATAATAAAATAGATAAAGGATAGATATAACTGTAATAAGAGCGTAGTTGAATACAATTTGAACGTTACACGAGCAGAACTCCTAGTATGCGCCAAGCGATATTACAAGATTTCCCCTCTACTAACTAGCCGCTAATCTACTACTAATTATAACATAAATCTAGAGAGAGAGTAGTGAGAGAAAGTGTGTGTGTAGTGTTGTGTGTTTCTTGGTTGTGAGTTGTGATGAAATGAGGCTTGTATTTATAGAGATCGCATAGCCGTATCCGTAGACCATATCCAAACCTTCAAATGCACAACCGTATCGCAAAGGCGAATAAAAATCAGATTTTTATCACCCAAACGCACAATACGGCTGAGTTGGACCGTATACGGCTGAACTGGACCGTATACGGCTGAGCATAGGGTGAATACGGCTGAGCGAGCCCGTATACGGCTGAGCACAGGCCATATACGGTCTGCACAGGCCGTATACGGTGTGTGTCCAGCCGTATACGGTCTAGGTCAGCCGTATACGGCTGTGTTCAGCCGTATCCTGGCTCTTCGGTTCTTCGTTTCTTCGTTCGGGCATAACTTCTTCGTCGTTTATCCGTTTTGAGCGTTCTTTATATCTACGCGTTCGTACTTTCCTAACGAAGAAAATGACATAAGTTAGAGGTCATAATTCTTTGTGTAGCTCAAAAAGTGCTAAAATACGGGAACAGAAGATTCAATGATCGTTTGTGCTCTGTTTTACTCATTTTTAAGTTGTTTTTGTTGATTCTTGAAACATCGTCTATATTTTAGCCCTTATGATGAAATGTGATGTTTAAGTTCATATTTTAAGTATTTTCATTAATAATTGGGCCAAAATGGTGAGATAATGGTACACAAAAACATTACTTTTTGTGTGTCATCAATTATAATGAAGTATTCGCTCCGGTTGCTAGATTAGAATCCATTCGAATCTTTATAGCATATGCTTCATTCATGAAGTTCAAAGTGTATCAATTGGATGTCAAATGTGCATTTCTCTACAGGAAAGTGCATGAAGAAGTGTTTGTTAAGCAACCACCTGGTTTTGAAGATCCTCATTACCAAAATCATGTCTTCAGATTGGATAAGGCTTTGTACGGATTACATCAAGCTCCTCGAGCTTGGTATGAAACCTTATCTCAACATTTACTAACAAATGGGTTTTCAAGAGGTCACATTGACAGCACTCTCTTCATTCGGAAAATCAACGAAGATTTGCTTCTTGTACAAGTTTATGTGGATGACATTATATTCGGGTCTACGAATGATAGTTTATGCAAAGAGTTCGAGAGTATTATGAAATCCAAGTTCGAAATGAGTTCAATGGGGGAAATGTCCTTCTTTGTAGGTTTGCAAGTCTTGCAACTAGATAAGGGCATTTTTATTCATCAAACAAAGTATGTCAACGACATCTTAAAGAAACTTAAGATGTTGGAGGCAAAGACTATTTCCACTCCCATTGATCTTGTTGAGAAAATTGGACCATCTCTTGATGAAGAAGCAACTGATCAACGAGAATATCGCTCAATGATTGGTTCGCTTATGTATTTAACTACTTCAAGACCAGATATAATGTTTGTCGTATCTATTTGTTTGAGATATCAGGCAAATCCCAAAATCTCACATTTGAGAGCTGTTCAGAGAATCTTCAGATACTTGAAGGGAAAACCGGATTTAGGGATCTGTTACTCAAATGAAAAGATTTTGCACTTTTGGCATACTCTTACTCTGACTATGGCGGATGCAGTATTGATTCTAAATCAACATCTGGGGGTTGTCAGTTCTTGGGAAGCAGACTTGTCTCATGGCAATGCAAGAAATAGAACAATGTTTCAACTTCCACCGCAGAAGCAGAATATATTGCCGCTGCTAGTTGTTGCTCTCAGATTCTCTGGATTCAGCATCAACTTCGAGATTACAGTCTACTTCTTACTAAAACTTCTTTGAATATTGATAATACTGCAGCCATAAGTATCATACGCAATCCTGTTCAACACTCTAAAACAAAACATATTGAAATACGTTTTCACTTTATACGGGATTTCTATGAGAAAAACTTGATCATCTTGGATCATGTTGAAACATCGAAACAAAGAGCTTATTTGTTTACAAAAGCTTTTTCAAAGCCACGTTTTGAAGAACTCATTTCGATGATCGGCATAAAACATTTGAATCAAATTAAGTAGATTTTGGATATATTTTAGTTAGATTTTTGTTTGTTCTTTGCTATTTTTCTTTTATAATCATAAAAATACAAAAACAATTGAAAAACCAATAAAACACAAAAACATTTGAAAATATTGAAAATAGGGGGGAGATTTTGTGTAAAAAGTTGGGAAATGATAGTACATTGGGAAATGTATTAATAAATAACAATTAAAGAAATGATAAGTTCTATATTTGATATGTTAGTAGGTTTACCTATCATTTTTAAAATAAATTTTCTATATATTAATTTTATATGTGATGTATTGGTAGGCATTCATTCATTTAAAATATCTAGTCTAAGAAAAGTTAATCATTTATGCATATTATTTTATTTAATCTAAAATATTAAATATATGACAATCAAAGGTCTAGTCAAAATGACCAAAAGTTACAAAGAATCTAGTCCTCTAGATTCAAAAAGATAACAAAATGTCTTAAATTTTGAGGGGATCGGTATGTTATGATTCATGATTTAGGGTCTTAATATTATGATATCTGGGGAAATATACTAACTATTTGTTGTACTAAGTACAGACCTTAGTTGTTATATTTCTATGAACGGACTAGCAAATATGAACAAAGTTCATCTGTATCAAATTAAAATAAACTCTATCACTCTGTTATACTATGTATAGACCTGTGATACAGTTTATAAGTCCAACCCGAAGTATGACATATGTGACTAAACGTCATTCAAACATATGTGTGTACTTCTAAAGATATCATCATATTCTCACTCTTAATATGAAAATACTAACATATTTGTGAACTTGAAAGTATATTAATACTTAGATTATATAAAGTAATATGCATGATAAATAATAAAGAAATTGAGATATTTAAATGTATGAGTGTTTAGGTGGATAACAATACCAATAATCACATGTAGAATGATTTTTAGAAAGTATATTTTATTAATGCTAAGTAAATTTAAAAGGATAAAAATACTAACAATCAAAATAGACTTTCATTTCTAAATAATAAAAAAAAAAATACATTCATTTATCCCAATATGATCCTAACTCATGAAATTTACCCCAACAAAAAGATTTCGTTTTATTTGTAGTTAGTTTGTAAATATATCTATATCAAAAAGATTTTAAATTTTTTAAATAGTTTAGGTTTAGCATTTTTAGAATATATCCAAAATAGATTTAATTTGATTAACATGTTTCAATCATTTTTGAAAAAAAAAAATCTTTTTGAAAAATCAAAAATGATTAAGTATTATTGTCGGATGAAGTTATCGACAGAATAAATAATTGTCAGATACTATTCTCGGATTAAAATAAAATAAAAAGTGTGTATAAGTTTTCAAAATTTGAATTTCAAACACACACTATTCATTTTCATCCGACAAAAGTATTTTTTCCGACAATAGCGATATTCCGACAATACGCTGCAGTGTTGATTACGCTTTTTAGATCGAGTTTCTCGTGTTTCTGATTCGACACACTTGTGCGGCTTCTCATTACGAATCATTTGGTATAAATCTCACCTTTTATCTTGCAGTATTCATGATTAAATTTCTGTTTTTGTGAGATAGTTACTATTCATTGAACAGTAGTCTAGGGTTCGTCCGACAATGCATATTGTCGGATGAACAGTAGAATTAGGGTTTGTTGCGTGAATAAGCCTAATCTCGCATGAACAGTACTCCGTGAGTCTGACTTAGTCAACTTTGACTGATTTAATTACTATCATACGACAATACCTTATTATCACATGAACAGTACATATTCTCGCATAAATAGTACTCTGAGGGTATTGTCGCATAGGTTCAACACTTAGAAAAAAAATTTAAAAAATAATTTTCTAACTTTTCAGATTGTTTTTGAAACTTGAAACTTTTAAGTATTATGTTAGTGTTCTATACTTAACATATACTTTGTGCATTTTGTATTTGTGTATCAATGGCAGCTCTTGATCCAATCGCTGCAGCACAACCTGATGTGCTTCGAAGGCCTGTTGTTTTTGAGAAAAGACACAATGCCACAGCTTATCTACTAGAGGAACCGGATAAACCTGAAACCAGGAAATTCTTTCCTATGGTTAGGTTTCTATTACGTTCAAGGATATCTCATGCCTTGACGGTTCTAGTGGCCAACATCTATGAGGATCACATGAACAATTTATGGACAATGGCAGAATATCATTCAGATGTTCAACCACATTGTATCACTGCTACAGTTGATAGACGGCCAATTGTGCTAACTGAGGAAATGATCAGATTCACATTACAGCTGGATGATGATTTAAATGCTGAAAATGACATTCCCAGGAATGTTATTGATGACTGTCTTCAAAGAATGGGTTGTACAAAGGGACCTAGAGATGTTCAGATCATGAAGAACTATTTTTGCCTGCATTGGAAGTTCTTGGCTCACACGTTGATTGGTTGTATCTCTCCAAGAAAAGCCGGATTTGATGCCATGAGTTACTATTTAGCTGGTCTGATGACAGCTTTAGTACTTAATATTTCATACAACTTTTCCAGATATTTGTTTGAGAATCTAATTGCCAATATCAATGAGGATGGCTTCTTTATGTATCCAAGGTTTCTTCAATTGATCTTCAATCAACATATTGATGGAATTACATATCATGGAAACATTCTTCACTACACTGCCATTCCAAAGAGAGTTTTTGCTGATTGCAATAGTTACCGTGGTAAACCCGTACCACCAACTGTAGAACTATTTGGGCATGTAATCGATGAAGCTTTCATTCCTCCACAAATAGAAGTACCCATGGTTTCAGAGGATGAGGCTGATGAAGAAGAAGTGCATGAGGAGGAGTTGATAGAAGAAGCTGAAAACATTATGGAGAATGAACCTCTGGTTGAAAATATAGCTGAAGCAGAAATGGAAGGAAATGTTGAGGAGGATGAAGCAGCACTTGAAAATATTGAGATTGTTGTTGAGCTGATTCCTCCAGCTCTGAGGAAATGGATCCAGCTGCTCAATAAGAAGCTATTCGATTGGAGCTTGAAAGAAAGCGAAAGGAAAGGGAAGATGCACTTGATCCAGAATATCATCCAGAACCTTCACCCACATCTATACCAACAAAGATAAGACGTGTCACTCGTCTTGAGGTATTTTCTGAACCTCCTCCTACAACAAATATCTCTTCTGTTTCAAGGGATGTTATCACTTCTACCGTTGTTACTAGTACTTCTACTAGTATGCCATCTGCTGCTGCTGGAACTTCTTCCAGTATGCCATCCTCCTCACAAGCAGCCCCTGGGATTAATATATCAATGATAGATGAAAAGTTGATCAAAGCCACGTCTCCGATTTTTGAGTTAGTAAAGCATATGCAGAAACAATATCATGAACAAATGATGATGTTTCGAGAAAGATTGGAGACTCAAGATAAAAAGATTGATTCTCAGCAACTCCTCATCAAACAACAAGCTGATAAAATTGAGGAGTTAGAAGCTGAAGTAAAGACTTTAAAAGAAAAATTTGCTGATCAGGGGGAGAAAACTGGTGATGATGAAGCAGAAGGTGATGATGATGATGATGAACAACCAGATAATGATGAAAATCAAGGAGATGATGGAGATGATGATGATGGAGATGATGATGATGATGATGGTAGTGGAGATGGTTTGTATGATTTTAGAAGACAAGGTGGTGATGATGATCAAGGTGGTGATGATGATGATCAACCTGAAAAGGATTCTCCGCCTCACCAGGAAGATGATCAACAAAAATTTTCATCAAGTGATTTAGGAACAGATGAGCTTGATAAAGAATCTGAGGCCGAAGAGCCCTTGAACATTGAGTCATTGAACTTTGTGTTACCAGGTCCACAGCTTACAGTTGAAGATGAATTTGATGATTTTGAATTTGATGATCTCTGTATAAGCTCTCAAAGGAAAATTCATTCATAGGTTCGTATAAAATTGGAGAAATTCCTAGTTGTAACTATAGTACGATAGGCTCAAATAACAAGACGGACGTTGAATTCAAGATTGATGGAAGTCAACTCATATGGAAAAACTATTTATTTTAGCATCGTTTGAATCCAGAACTTCATCAAGGATAACAATTGGCTACACATAAGTCAAGAGAAACACGAAATCAATGAACTTTCATAATAGTCAAAATAAAATAAAATATTATTGAGCGAGGGGAAATCATGATGAATTTGTTTGTTTGACATGTTAAAAAAAAATTAACGTAACCCACTCTATATTGTGTAGTAACATGAGAATGGCCCATTACTAATCCATATAAAATAAGACGGTGAATCTTAACTACTATCTCATAATGTTCAATCAAATAATCAGGAAGCCTAATTAAAAAATAATCTCAAAGTGAAGATCAAGATATACAGGAGACAAATCGATCGACAGGGAATCAATTGAATATTTAACATAACACGTTGGCCTTAAATACAAGTATAAAACACATAATATCTCTGAATAATGTTCTTTCTTTCGATGCACACTTACCTTGTGTAGTGTGGATATATCTCTAGTGTTACCATATCGATACATAGCAGGCGATTACTCAAATCCAAAGAAACAAACCTGGTTTCAAAATGCAGCCAAACTAAAATCGTTACTCGACATCAAAATATTACCGAAACATGGGATTAACATTATATTTCTTTAAGCCGATCTACAAATTGTTATGGCAGATTTTTAAATCACACTTGCGTGAGCTAAAGTGGGGATAAACTTGGATAGAACTTGGTAGAAATAATAAGAATCAACATGAAACAACCTATAGACAAAATGATTCACATGGTTTGGCACAACCTTGCCAATATCCTCCCCTAAGATCCTTCTTAAATCTTATAATGAAAAGATTCTGATGTGAGAAAATGTACACTATGACTTTAATCCAAATCCAAGCGCTTCAATTTTAGAATAAAATATAAGTACACTTATTCATTCCTTACAGAAATAAATCCGGAGACACTCTTGTAAGTATGAACTCCTCTTTCTTTGATAATATTATGGATTGATTTCATCTGTCAATACAACCCTTGCAGATATAATGTTACTTCAAATCAATAAACTCATTCAAGTCTGTAAGAAAGTAATTATAAATACACAATATACATAGGACAAAATTAAGAACACTATAGAAGTTTAAACTGTTGAGACTCATTTTCGTGTAATCTAAATTTTGATACGATAAGTCGAATATAATCTTGATTGTTTCGCGTTAAACACTATTCTCAATATGAGAAACTCATACATACTTGTGTAGAATCAATAATCTGCACGTTCGTATAAAGAAACAATATTTTTCATTTGTTTGCTCAAAACCATTTCTCAATAATTGTCTATCATTTCGTGCTAATAATTCAGCTACAAGTCTAGCATAAGTGAACCACCGGTATGGGTTACAGTGCAACACAAATAAACTTCAATAAATCAAAACCTAGTACAAAATTATGGGAATTAATCACACTACAGGTACAGGATGCATATCTCACGTATTACCATCATCACCTGTAATACCATACCACCTTTTTGGTAAAACTCCTTTACTCTCTTTAGTTAACAAAACAAATTTTCATCTTCGAACTCTTATATGAAACAAATCTAAAATCTTTAAGGTTGTTAGTATTAGCTCCACTGAATTTCGGGACGAAATTCTTCCAACTGGGGGATACTGTGACAACCGTCACAAAATCGCAACCGTAATCAAACCGTAATCGTAACTTAAATGTTGAAATTCATTCTTGTGTTAGCACTCATAACATGGATTTATTTACATCAAAGTCTTCATTTTCAAAGATCGAATCCAATGCAAAAAGAATCATCGCAATCGGGTGTATAACGAAAAAGATACAAGGCAAAACGTAAATGCATTCATTATTTCGAAACTTAAGAGGACGTGAGAAGTATGAAAAATATATATATATATATATATATATAATAATAAGTGATTTATAAATAATAATAATATTAACAATATTAATAAATCTAAAATAAGATAAGTAAAAACATGTAAAATGATAAAAAAATAAAAGCTGAGTTTTCTGCGAGGTTTCACAGTTTGGGTCATAACTCTCTCATCCGGACTCCAAATGACTTGAATCCAAAGCCTATGGTCTCAAAACTCATCGGGCTATAATATGTCCAAAAATAAGCCCAAAATACCCTATAAGGGCCGCCCAAGGAGGGTTGGAGTAGAAACTAGGAAAGATTTTCATTATGTGCTACATACAACAAAATAAAAGGAAAAAAATAATAATGATAAAACCCTACAAACCCTAAAAACGAATTTTATTTCTTCTCCAGCCATTTTCATCATCAACATCATAAATATTCATCCTTTTGATCATCCGTTTCAAGAAATCAAGGCGTTGTTGTTACCTTCGAGTGTCACATATTCGTGTATTTGCGTAGGTAATCTTATAAACTCATTTCCAATAAATTTTTCTTATATTTTCTGAGATTTATAAACCTCATAATCAATTTACATGTATCATGAGTCGATGATATGATTTGAATTTAGTTAAACACATAATCCGTAAACCCTAGTTTATACGAATGAATTTTGATTTTTGATTGAACTGTTACAGCCGAGAGGCAGTTTTGACCAACTTATAATCGTTTTCAGGCTTCGACCAAAACTAAAAAGTTTTAGATCTCAATGTTTTACTATAATATGCAAAGTTTCGGCCTCTGAAACTAAACAGACAATTTTATAAAAATTATTTAGTAAACTGATGCAATGTATCACGAATTTTCTAAAAACTTTAGTTAGTTTGAATTGAATGGATTAATTACTTTTTAATTACTTTGAGATCTTTAAATTATGTGAAAACATGAAATTTTCTGTATAAAACTTTTATTTTCATAATCTTAAATTTAATTAATAAAATCATTTTACTTAAATGTATTTGTTAAATAAATATGTTATAAAGTATAAATTGTAGTCGTGTTTTCTTAATTCTTTAAATTAACATTCTCATGATTGATGTCTATATATCATGGTCTATAAGATGCTTTTCAATTTTAGGTTAGATAAGGATTCTTGAATACGTGTCGTTGAATATTTCCAAAGAATTGAATCTGAACTGTTATCACTAGCAATGCGTAGACATAAACTTAAGTTACTATAAGGTTAGTTTATTTGGGAATTTGTGGGAAATATATTATAGGGATGTAAACTTGATATGAATGTGGATGTATAAGAACCCTTGACTCGACTCGTGTACATAATTTGTAAGATAGATAACTCATGAACAATTCCTTTATATTATAGGACGTTATAGTTCACCGCGGCTGTGTGTGATATATGACTTGCTTTAAGCTCGTTATTCAGTTGAGTTTTCATGGCCCCGTTTTCATTTACATGTTTTCAAATTGGGGGAAAAGTATGCTCGTATTTTATCAATGATTTTGATGCTGTGAAACATATTCATTTCTATTTTTGGACATATGCTTAAAATGTGTAACACTATGTGACTTATGTGCATTTTGGTTGTTGGATTCATTATCATTGTAAGACCTTGCTCTTTCGGGAGTGAGTACCTGATGTATACATTATTCTTGGTATACATTAAAGCCATGTTGTTTCACAAGGCCTTAGTACCTAATGTTATACGTTATGTATACATTAAAGTCATTATGGGTAGCTAATGCATTTACAGGGTTGGTTTGGTCATACTTCTTCGTGGGGTGATGATAGTGTGTTGAGGTGTTTCATTTACATTGTTTCACTTATGTGTACATTTTCATTGCATTATCCTAACTCGTATCTTTATCATAGCAAATATTTATTTTGTGTCATTTATAAATTTGCGGAACCCACCAACCATTGTGTTGACATCTTTGAGCATATCTTTTTAGGTATTCAGAATAATCACTAAGAAGCTTGAGGCTAGTGGCTTTAGCGGGACTTCTAGGTTGCATTTGAGACTTGGTGAATGCAATGTTGACTATATACACTTATATTTCAATCGAGATATGAAAATTGGATTCTTATGTATTTCAAACTATGTACTTGGGTTATTGATGGACCACGGCACAAGTCTCCCTAGTGTCGGGGATATCATAACACGTTGTTGAATTGCATTTAGTGTTGTTCTTTTATATCAATGTGTTATGATCTAGTCACGCATCGTATCCCGTTGTTTCCGCTTTAGACGGGATGTGACATCATCCCTCTAGCAGTGGCTTAATTGATGAGGCGAGAGTGATATGGTTCGACATAGCTTGTTGGTAGAAAGTAAGGTTTTGGAAAGGAAAGTTTTAAACTAATCTAAAGACGGAAAAAGTAAAATTAACCTAAGGATAGAAAAGGAACTTTCGAATCATATTGATCTTCCAAAAGGATCGCTAAATAACTAAGATAACTAAATTCCTAAAATCGGTCGTTGTAGTCCTCGGCAGCGGCACCAAAAACCTGATCGCCTCCCAAGGGTCGGTCAAGGAATTGCTTCCCTATCATTGCTGACTGTCCAATCGGGTTGCAGATCAGAGTGTGACACCCGGCAATTTAGGTTTACTTTTAAACTTAACCGAAACCCTAATTATGTGTATTTAGATGTGAGTTTGGCTAAATACTTGTAATTACTTATAACTATTTGTATATTATTGTGAATATACACCTACGTAATTGTTTTATATTACGCTTACGTAATTAGTTGTAATTACGTGAAACAACCGGACGGAGTCTGGCAGACTATACGACGTTGGTGAAAACCTTTCTATAAATAACTTTAAACTATTTTTAGAAGTTATTTATCACATATTATTATTTTGAAATAATTATACAAGAAAAACTTAGACGTTTTGTATAAAATGTAACAAATGCGGGAAAAAGTGCAAACTGAACCCGGCAACCAAACGAAACCCTAATTAATATTTTGACAACTCAATTTTAAGTATTTTAATAATAATACTTCAATGAAAAATAATCCCAATTATATCGTAAATCAAAAAGATGAAAGAAAATGCTACGCGATTTAGCCGAATAACCGAAATACCGAATAAACGAACACCGTACGCAACACATACTGGAAACTGAGAAGTAAATCACAAACCTACCCATGCAATATTACCACCACCCTCATTCCCCAATCATCTTCAAGCCTCCCTTTCTTTTTCTTACACCACCACTAAACCAACATGCAAGATTACTTTCATTCATTTCATCTCATCAAATCCTCTAACCTCTCACTAGATTTCCCTCAATTCTCTCTCTAAAAATCAGAGATTTCACCATCATTCAACCACCACTAATCACCACAAACCACCATAAACCATCATTTTACAAAAGTGCTTCAAGAAAACAAGACCTCAAGAACACCTCATCACAAATCTGTCCTCCTTTCTTCATAAACAACATTGTGAGGATTTATTCTCCTTCTTTACACTCTTATTAACATGTATTAAAGTTCACTCAACAAGTATATTAACAAAACACTACTCAAAAATCATTTCTCTTAACTTGTAATTAACAAAAAGTAAGATATACTTTCTGTCCAGAAAAATGTGTCCATTTCCACGATTTTTAGAAAACTCATCTCTCAATGAGAATGGAGTTTTTATAGTCAAAACTTAAGTTCAAGAAGTAAGCTTTCCAACCCCGAAAACCTCATATTTTTATGAGTTCGTTTATTATTTTTAATAATTTGTATAAAAACACATAGATAATCTGTTCCAGAAATCCAGAAAATTTACCTTTAGTATTTTGACCATATCTCTAGCTACACTTCTCCAAATGACCTGAAAGCACCGCTCAAATTTTACACATTTCATTGGCTACAACTTTCATGTTGACAACTTTTATTAGTTTCTTGTAGATTTTTCCCGAGAATGTAACCTTAATGCATGTGTCCATATTGGTCAACTGTTGAACTTCAGAGGACACATGTAATTTTTATAAATACTTATGATTCTCTAAAATTAATAGAAAAATTACTGGAAGTAGAAAACTTATGGGGGAACAAATGATATTTTTCATGGGAATTAACTCGGATTATAAATCTTTATAAAAATTTGGCTAAGTGATGCATTTTCTGAAAAAATATAAAAGTGGACTGATTTTATTAACTTATGGAAACCGACACCTTCCATACATGCAATAAATGTTAAAACTAACTTTTATGGACTTTTAAACATATCTAAGGTTCGGGTAAAAGTTTCGGGTCAAACCTAGTAGGTTTGACCAAGTCAATAAAAATGGGGCTCGATTTCAAAAAACCGACAAACTTACTATTTTTGGAAAATTGTAACAAAAATGGGTTTGGGTGACTTAGTTGGTAACTTTGACCAGTTTGACCAAGTTTGACCACCTTTGACCAGTTTGACCAAGTTTGACCACCTTTGACCAACGAGTTGACCAACTTTGACCTACGATTTAAGGTTTTTACGAACTAAATAATCTGTTAGCAACCCACGATATGTACTAATGAATAGTATACAACAAAACAAACTTAATAATAATGTCTAAACGTATTATTATTGCAAACTTTCACCAACATTGACATACTAGTTGAGTGAACTAATTTTAGGTGGACATTAACCCTCCACCTATACTATTGGCTTAAGTGGACATTAACCCTCCACTTACATAGATGGTCTTTGAGATATCTACTTATACAAAACCTTATACGTTTAGGACGTTAGAAGGTTGCACTTTGGGACACCTTGCTTGCTTATTTGATTATTTGCTCGCTAATTGCTTAACTCAGGTGATTTCATAGCCCCACTTTTTACTGTTTTGAAGTTATTTTGGGGTGAGAATACATGCTTCCTTTACTGTTTTATGAATACAGACACTTAAATCTTATGATTTACATTTACAATATTACTGTAGAGTAATACATCTGTTTAACACTTACCAATCACAATTACCATGTTGCTGTAGAACTATACAACTGTTTAAATCATATGATAAACTTTTATACAAGAACTGAAAAACTGTTAAACTGATTGCATGATTAAACTGCTAGAGGCTCCAACTTCCGTGTTAAACGTTGAACTGTGAATACATGTGGATTATAGCTGATGAATATATATATATATATATATATATATATACTGTATGGCACTTTGTGCTACTTCTGGGCACTGTGTGTTACTTCCGGGCACTGTGTGCTACTTCCGGGCACTTTGTGCTACTTCCGGGCACTGTGTGCTACTTCCGGGCACATGGTGCTACTTCCGTTTAATATATGCATACTTGATATACATTATAACTTGATAGATTCCTTGGGCACGTTGTGCAACTTCCGATACACATATGCATACTTGTTATACATGATGAACTGTTTGGATACGCCGTGCTACTTCCGAAAAACAATACGAACATGGAAATTTGTGAATAACATTTTTAACAAAACCTATGAACTCGCCAACTTTATGTTGACCCTTTTAGTATGTATTCTCAGGTTTACATACGCAATAGGACTACCCACAGGAATCAAGATAGTAGGATGCTTTCGGAAAGCATAGCTCGAGTCGCATATTTTCAAACAAGAGATTTAATTGCATTACGATATTTTGTATTAACAACTATGTATTAGAAATCTCTAGACTATTTTTGCGAACTCCAATGTTTTTGGGTAACAGTTGTAAACATTTGATTATGGTAATGTAACTATTTTTCAAACGTCTCATGTAGAGGTCGTTTGTTGTAATCTTTGTGTGATGATATTTAATTTGGTCAGCGCCCCCATGACACCTCCTACTTCCGCTGCCACGTGTTTTGGGGGTGCAACACAGAGGGTTTTAAAAATTTATATTTTGCTTGGAAGCCTAAGTTACACCACTACTTGTATAAGCAGTAGGTATGACTCAGGTGTCGTTCTTAAACCACAACGGGTATGGGATCTTAGGAGGATTAATTATCTTTGGTAATTTAGCTGAGATTAAAACTTTTTGAGGGGTTTTGTTTTCTATTCTACTTAAACTAAAAAACAACAGAAAGGTAAATGAGGAGTGTAGTCGCTGAGAGATTTATAGATTACGTGAGTGTTTGCTATGATGTCAGTATATGCTATTTAGGGGTAGTTATGAGGATCGGGTCTCTAATTATAATGACTCCTAGCAGTGCTAATTTGGGGTCTCTGAACGATGTTCAACATAGTACTGTACCTACGGCCTTTTCGTGGCTTCCACGCATCTGTACTTCACCAGAGGTGGTTCCAGCACTATACCAAGTATTGAGTCATTTTACGGTATTTCCGATGCCTTGCCCAGAGATCCTGTATCATTACTGTATATGTCCTAATGGGCCATAACTCCTATCCTATTACTTATCTAACGTAGAGTTGTCCACAATTAAATAAATAACATGTCACATGGATAAAAGATATGGAGTGTAAGCTACACCGGAAGTTCTCCCAAATGTAGTACCAATTTAACTAATAACTAACCTGGAATCCTATTCCCCAGTCTCGGTCGTCTGAGACGTTCGTATCATGGCACGAATTGTTGAATAAACAATAAAGTGAACAGGAGTGACCCCGCAGAATAAGTTGGGAAAGTCTATCTAACGATCGGTTAAATTGTTCGACATTATTTCATACAGATCATTGTAATTATTCTAGCATGTTAAAATGTCGTATGTAATTATTCTATGTTTGAAAATCTAATCATAAACCCAACAACCGCATTAGACAAACAGACAAACATGCAGTAGTGTAACATGGATAAATACCATTTTATTTCAGGTAGAGTTTATGGATGAATGTTCAAGTCACGGATGCTCCAAAAGTTCTCTCAAAAGCATCCGATATATGAGATTAATTCTAAATTTATCTCTAATCCTATGCTCCGTGTCTCCTCTGAGTTATTTCAATCAAGAGACCAGCGGCCATGCCGAGTTCATCGAATCATTCAGACAGAGAATAGTTGAGGGACCTATTTTCTACAATTGGCCGGATTATATCAATAGGTTTCAAACCACAACATAAGTTGGATAAATAAAACATTAGAGAATTAATTCATAAATTCAAACGTATCCTAATTTCATACAAGCAGAGTAACCGCATTGTTTAAAGCATAACTACCCTAGCATAACATTTATCATAGCAAACACAGAGTTGTCTAGACTAACATAGCAATTATCATAGCATGCATTCTTAAATAATCATGATAATAGCACAACATATTTAAAAATAACAAGAAAGGCTAATATAATAGAACCTATTAGGCGTTACAACAAATCTACGCAACTGTAGTCTCGGAGCGACTCCGTACAAAGCTCGTAAGCTTGCTACTCTACTCCTACTAGCTAACTAACTACTAATATTACTCTAGAGAGAGAAAGTGTGTGTGAGAGAGAAAGAAATGAGAATGGAATTGAGGATGTGAAATGAGGAGGTGAAAGCCTCTATTTATAGGCTTCAAGTTACATTTTTACACTCAACACCCTCGCTCCCATTTTAACACTGAAATACACCCTCGAGCTATGAAATTCGACACCAAAAGGGGCGTATTCGACACCAAATAGGGCATATTCAGTAGCAAATAGGTCGTATTCGGTAGCAAATAGGGCGTATCCGGCACGAAAAAGGGGGTATACCACCCCAAAAGGGGGGGTATACCACCCCTTAGAGGGGGTATACGGCCCTAAAAGGGGCGTATACGGCCTTCTAAGGGTGGTATATGACCCCTATGGGGGTGGTGTACCCTGGGTCATGTTCTTGTGTGCTGGATCGTAAGTCTTGTGCACTGGTCGTAGTTCTTGTGATCTTCGGTTGGTTCTAACTTCTTCTTTACTTGTCAGATTCAAACAATTCTTGCGCCCACGATTTATAGGCTAGTTTAGCTTAATTGTACGTTAGAATCGCAAGTGGATCGTTTTAGCTCTGATTTGTTCGTTATTTGAGCATTTTAAGTGATTTTTCGAAAGGAAGTCTAAGTTTCGGTTCATTTTACATTTTTAGCATAAAACATTAATTATTTGATGTTTATTATAAGATTTGAACCAAAATGGGCTTGAAAGGTGCACAAAAACGTGACTTTTGCGTCAAATCACTAACCATTATAGGATTTTGTGGCATCTCATTTCTTTTAGAAATTCTTCCAGTTCGTTGGCATGCATCGCATTCCTTAACTAACTCGTATGCATCCTTGTAGATGGTGGGCTAATACAATTCTGCTTCAAACACCTTCCGTGCTGTGTATGTTGGCCCGTGGTGTCCTCCCGTAGGACCATTGTGACAATGACTTAGAATTTTGGTGCATTCTTCTCCATGAACACACCTTCTCACCATACCATTAACACACTTCCTAAACAAAAACGGGTCTTCCCAAAAATAATATCGCAAGGCTGAGAAAAATCTATTTCTTTCATTATACTTCATCTCAATAGGAAGAGTTTTTGTAACTAAGAAGTTGGCATAATCAGCAAACCAAGGAAGTTCATTCATAATTATCTTCATCAAACTCTCATCGGGAAATGTGTCCTGAATTTCCGACTCATCTAACTTCTCTAACTCAGGGTTCTCTAATCTTGAAAGATGTTCCGCGACCAAATTGTCACGAATCTCAATATCGAACTCTTGAAGCAAAAGAATCCACCTTAGCAATCGCGGTTTTGCATCTTGCTTGCTAAACAAATACCTCAACGCTGAATGATCGGTAAACACTACAATCTTTGACAGAATCAAATAGGATTGAAACTTATCAAATGCAAAAACAATCGCTAATAATTATTTTCTATCATAGTGTAATTCTCTTGCGCATCTGTCAAGGTTTTACTCACGTACTAGATAAGTTTAAACTTCTTGTCAACTCTTTGACCTAACACCGCTCCTACAGCATAATCACTAGCATCGCACATTAGTTCGAATGGAAGATCCCAATTCAGACTAATCATAATGGGAGCAGATACTAACTTCTCTCTCAAAAGATTGAATGCGTCAAGACATTTCTTGAAGAATTCAAACTTGGCTTCTTTCTCTAACAGTTTGTTCATCGGTCGTGCTATCTTGGAAAAATCCTTAATAAAACGTCGATAAAAACCTGCGTGCCCTAAGAAGCTTCTTATGCCCTTGACATTCGTCAGAGGTGGCAACTTTTTAATTGCCTCGATCTTTGCCTTGTCCACTTCAATCCCTACGCTCGAAATCTTGTGTACTAATACTATCCCTTCTCGGACAATAAAATGGCATTTCTCCCAATTAAGCACAAGATTCGAATTCTCACATCTTTGCAACATTCTCTTCAAGTTGGCCAAACACTCATCAAAAGAATTCCCAAAAACGGAGAAATCATCCATAAATATCTCCATACTGTCTTCAACCATGTCATGAAAAATTGCCATCATACACCGTTGGAATGTTGTGGGTGCGTTGCACAGACCGAATGGCATTCTTATATACGCAAACGTTCCTAATGGACAGGTGAATGTGGTCTTATATTGATCGTTAGCATCAATGGGAATCTGAAAATATCCGGAGAAACCATCTAAAAAGCAGTAATATTCCTTTCCGGCTAGACATTCGAGCAAAGGAAAAGGATCCTTTCGTGTGGCATCATTCAGTTTCCTATAATCGATGCAGACTCTCCATCCAGTGACGGTTCTCATGGGGATCAAGTCATTCTTCTCATTGGCTACAACTGTCATACCTCCTTTTTTCGGTACAACATGAATGGGGCTCACCCATGGACTGTCGGAAATCGGGTATATCAGTCCGGCGTCTAGTAACTTGATGATTTCTTTTCTCACCACATCCGTTACCTTCGGGTTTAGACGCCTTAGGGGTTGCACCACTGGCTTGAAGTCAGATTCCATAAGAATCTTGTGAGTGCAGTATGAAGGGCTTATTCCCTTAATATCGTTTATCATCCATGCGATCGCTTGCTTGTGTTCCTTAAGAACCTTCAACAAGCTCTCCTTTTCCTCTGATGAAAGATGAGCTGATATAATTACCGACAGGTCAGATTTCCCTTGCAGGTATGCATACTCCAAATGAGCGGGAAGCTCTTTCAACTCTTGCTTGGGTAGCTCTTCGAATGAGGATTTAACTTCTGACACCACCTCTCTTGAACATGGGATTCCATGCATAGTGATTCGTGTCTCCGTTTTGATCGAGATTCCATTCATCATAATCGACTCTACACTCTCCCTTAGCTTAATGCCTTCATTCTCTAACTCCATTTCACACGTTGTCTCGATCTCCTCAAGCATCCTATCGAATTCTTCAATTTCACGGGTTGCCTCGATGCTTCCCATCCATCCTTCAAGAATCATTAGATCCAATTCTTTATCATCCCTCAAACTTTGAAGGAACTCGTCATCGTTAGACAGTTCTCTTGTGCTAGCAAAGTAATAAGTATCATCCACTGATGCAGGATATTGCATACATTCATTCACATTGAAGACAACCTTCTCATCATCCACCCTCATGGTGATTTTCCTATCGATCCATCGATCAAAGCTCTTGAAGTGGCTAGGAAAGGTCTACCAAGAATTATTGGCACCTTGGGATCTTCCACCATGTCTAGAATCACAAAGTCACAGGGAAACACAAACTTATCAACCTTGAGTAAAGCGTTCTCGACCATTCCTCTTGGGTATTGAATAAAGCGGTCATCTAACTCAATGCACATTCGGATGGACTTGGGTTCTCCTAACCCAAGTCTAGCATACATAGTGTAAGACATGATGGATATGCTAGCTCCAAGATCTGCTGGTGCATTTGCGATGTCCAAATTACCGATCAGGCAGGGAATAGTGATACTCCCTGTATCCTTCATTTTTGGAGGCAACTTGTTTTGCATCACGGCTGAGCATCGCTCATTCATCATCACTGTGGTTGCTTCTGCTAACTTGCTCTTATTAGTCAAGAGCTCCTTCAAGTATTTCACATACTTAGGCATTTGAGCAATGGCTTCCACAAACCGAATGTTGATATGAAGTTGCTTCAAATTTTCAAGCAATTGGTGATAATGAGCTTCATCCTTTCCTCTTCTCAAAGTCGCGGGGTAAGGTGGGGGTGGTGTGTGATCCTTCGCATATTGCTTATCCCTAGCAATTTGATCAGCTTTCGTGTCCACCTTAGGACTTTTGACAACCTCCGATTCCTTCTCCTTTTCCAACAACAGCTCGGATACGGGATTCTTAGCAAAATTGGGGTCTTCATGAACCTTCCCATTTCTGGTCGTCACTGCTTTGGCTTGATTTTGTGGGTTGGTTTCGGTGAACCCCGGTAAAGTTCCCGGAAAGCTCTCTTGGAGAACCTTAGCTATGTTAGAAACGGTCCCCTCAATTTGCTTGAGTGCAACACCTTAACTTCGTACTAATGCTTCGGTAGTATCCATCCGTTGTCCCGAACTAGCAATAAACTGCTCGTTAGTAGTCAAAAACTTCCCCATCAATTCCTCAAAATTAGATTTCTTTTCGGGGTAACGTGTCACGGGTTGTTCCTTAGTGAAAAGCCCTGGCTGAGTCTGACGGAACTAGCGACCTCCTTCCTGGTAAGGTCTTCGAAAATAGTTCCCACCTCTTTGACGGTAGCCTACTTGAGCTTCTCCAAATTTAACTTCTTTGTTGGTTTCTCCCGAATCCTTTTCAGGGCAATCCTTGGCTAAGTGCATTCCTTCACAAATTTCATAACCTACTTGAATTGCATGGACAGTCTCAGTGACCTTCTTGTCTCTCCCCATACTGTCTAGCTTGGCATTGATTGCTGCAAGTCCATCATCACCGGTTACTGACCTCTTCCCCCTAGAGGTGCCATCGTCCTAAAGCTGAGAATGCTTTGCTTGGTCGCGAATAGCCTCTAAGGCATCTCTTGGAATCTTCTTTGGCAGAGATACTTGAGCATCCAGTTGCTGTCTAGTAGCACGATGTACTCCCTTGTAGAATACCATCACGATCTGTTGGTCATTTAGGTCATGTTGTAGGCACCTATGCATCAAATCCTTGTACCTTTCCCACGCTTGTTGAAGTGACTCGTCGATGTCTTGCTTGAAATTCCTAATCTCGTCGATCATCTTCAACGTTTTGGATGGTGGACAGTACATCTCTAAAAAATTTTGTGCGAAGATCTTCTCACGTGGTGATAGATCCAGCTGGTACATTCGCAATCCATCTCATTATGGTTCCCTTGAGTATTATTGGAATACTCGGAGCATAACTTGATCGCGTGTAATGTTGGGTACATTGAACATGTAGTGATCTCTAGGATTTTCTCGACGTGTTGGTTAGCATCGTCTTTGTCTTCTCCTCGAAAAGGGTTCTCTCTAAGTCCCTTGAGGAACTGTCCCTTGATTTCGAACTCCACTTCACGCGCAATTGCGGGTCTCACTACTCCTGGACCAAGGTTGGTGCGCATTCTGCTCGAATACTCCTCGGGGGTCATGTTGGCGATGTCGTCTGCCATTTCAAATTTTGGTTCTGATTGATCGCTGGGATATTCGGTTGGTGGTCTAGCGCGATACTCTCTGTATTCGCCCTCGAAATCTGATTCGTAATTGAAAACCAGCGGGGGTGTAAGGAGTCCTATCAAATTCTTCGTAATCTTCGTCAAGAAAAGGTTCGAGTATCGGTGAATTGGGCGGTGCAGAAAAGGTGCATCTTCTTTGATGAAATGTACGCTCGGGTTTTGTGAATGGAACGGTTGGGACGGTTTCCGAAGTTCGGGTCATATACTTCCTGCAATAAATTTATCTAGTAAGTAGAACAGGCTACTAAAGTATCCTAAACAAAACAAATTAATCTAAAAGTCACACTCCTTCCCACTAGACAAAAGCAAAGAACAAAACTATCAACCAATAAACAACAAACAAAACAACTACACAATTTAAACAAATTCCAAATTATTTAATTGAATTAAACCGCTCCCCGGCAGCGGCGCCAAAAACTTGATGTCGTGTAAACGTTGTTATAGTTTAAAAAATAGAATTACCTTACTTGCTAATACACAACTCAGGCAAGAATACCCGATGGCATAATAGTATAGTATGGTAAGTTCAGGATCGAACACGAGGAATGGATGTTAATTCGAATAAAATGAAAATTGTTACAAATAATTAAAATAAAACAAGAAGGAGCGTTTTAGTTCCGAACGAACAATTGACTAACAATTATGAAATGTGAATAAAACTTTAATTTAAATAACTAAAATAAATAATTTATAAAACAATTAATCAAATAATAATACTTGATTCAAATGATAGAAGAATTGTATTCACTTAGACTACTTTCCTTATAATCCGGCAATCACTTTATTGATTTGCTCAAACAATGGATTTTATTGTGACATAACTAATAAGACAACCACCTTTCCAAGGTAAATTAATCTAACACAATTAAGAAAGACACAAAGTTGTTTTCAACACGCTAATTGTCCAACTAACGTTGCCCACCGAACTGTGTTCTATATTAAACCTACGCTGTTTATGTGATTTACTTTCCCGACTTCAATCAACAAAGTCTAGTGTTAGTTATAACTATCTTGTTCAATTATGATTATTACCGATTATTTACCCCAACCTATCAAACTCAATATATTTAGCAATAATTATCAACCGAAATCAACAATCATCAATAATCTACTACTCAAAAGGAACTAAATCTCAAATGATTAGTAAACGACGTTAGGTAATCACTAATAATCAATCAATAAACAAGGATCATCAAATAAACACACAAACATTCATAAAATCTAATATTCTTCGCAGATCAATAATCAAATCATCGTCTAAGTATCATCATCTAAGCAAATACATAAAAAGTTTAGCCACTCATAACATTACAGAAACTCAGACCCAAAAATGAAATCGAAATCATAATCAAATAAAAAGGAATAACATATTCGAACCGAGAAACCGAAGATATGAACGAACAATTGAAATAATTCAATTCTTCTTAACTTCTAGTTCTTCAAAATGCTCCAGAAATGAGGTGTCAAAGTATGAAAATCGGCTGCAAGAGGTTATGGGGTGATAACCCTAAAAATGAGATAAAATTAGGGTTTTAAACTAATCTGCCGTTTTGATCCATCCGGCGGATGGATGCAAATTGCCCAATACACGGCCCGCGACTCTGGCAACCCGGCTCACTCAATGCAACCGCCGGATGGAATGTTCATCCGGCGGATGGATTTAAAATCCTATTTTTTTCTATATTTTTCTCAAACACTCTTTTCCTAGCTTCAAATCTTTAGCTTCTTTTCTTCAATGCTAGCTCGCTTTCTGTTTCTTTATGATCCAAACTCCAAATAAATTCCTAAATGCAAATATAAACGAATTAAGTATCGAATTAACATAAAATGCATTAGTTATTAATCAAACAAAGGGGGTAATTAGGACTATAATCTAGTACATTTTAGCATTTATCACATTTACCCAACAAAAAGCTCGAAATAAAATCCAAGAAAATTATATTTTTTACACGTATGTTTTAGACTTCCAAAATGTATTTTTGTGAAATTTATAAGCAAACATAACTCTCAGAGTAAAATGGTAAAACAAAAGTGGTTCAGCAGCCCTTTTTCAGTACCTTTGTGTACAAACAATTACCTAGATGAAATTTCGTGTATTTCCAGTGAGTGAGGCCTAAATGAAAGTTGTAGTGAACAAATTTATGAAGATTTACCAAGTGGCTTCATGTCTTAATTCGACTCATAGCACAAGATAAGCCTTTTTACTTTTGACCAAAATTCTGCTCAGAATGTCCAGCAAGTACATGTACTTTCTTTTATTCATTTTAAAATAGTTATACATCACAGAAACATATGAGGCTTACGGACATGGAACTAGACACCCTAAACTTGATTTTAGGCTCAAGAAATGCATGATTTCGTTAAGAAATGGTCTCGTTATCATCAATCTAATCCGATCTAATTTATTATCCAGTGTGTAAAGCTATTATCCAATGGTCCTTAGTATATTCAAACGATTTGAAAGCAAGATTATGGACATAAATCAGTGTGAGTAAGCTTCTAGTATGTTTAAAAACGTTATCCAAGTAATATAAATGAAAGAGAGTGAGTTTTTACCAAGAGAAAACCGATCTAAAGCTGAAATGATTGAAAAAGGGTGCTGCAGCGACTCGGTTCTTCTTCCTCGCTTGTTCTTCTTGCTCGGGGTGATGTGAACGATGATGGGGATGACTAGAGTGCTTGGAGGAGGTGAGGGTAGGCTGTGGTGGTCGTGGTTGGGTTTGGTGGCAGAGAAAAGAGAGGGTTTGAGCTGGAAAGTGTGTTTATTTAGGTTGTAAATGAGGGAATGGAAAGGTAAGGTAGTTGTATATAGATGGGCCACGGAAATGGGTTTTATAACACCCCACTTTCTAATACAACAATATTATATTATTTTAATAGGAAGCGTATATTACAAAATACATTTCATTACTTTATATTAAATAATTTACATAAACAGTTTACATATTCAGATCACACCAAATTAAAACTGTTTAACAAATACTTAAAATGGGGTATTATATTTTACAAAACAAGGTTTATACAAAACCATATCAGAGTCGCAAGTCGTCAAACTTTCCCTGCCGAAGCATCCACTTCCTGACTACCCACATAGTTAACTAAATCTGCAGGAAGTAATATGAGGGATTAGCACGAAGCTAAGTGAATAGATTTATCACACACAATTCAACTTAGCTTAACTATGAGTTTACACCAATTAATCGTAAACACACATATTTCAATGAGGATCGGTGGCTCTTGGGATATCATAATACCCGGGGATTCCCAAAGAACACTTAACGTCAATCTGTATGGCCAATACAGAATAGACCGATAACTATTGGTTATTAAACTCATACACATGTCTCAAACACAACAAATGAATCAAAACCTGTGTAATTCACATAATAACCAAAAGTCCAACTACACGTTGACCTCAATAATCTGATACACATATATTCACATAACACGTAGATTCATAGTCAATAATCAAGACTAAACAGTCTAACACATATCTACGTTTACTTGTTGCAACCAAATAGTTACAACTAAATCAAATGGTGAGTTCTAAATCCACTCACCGATACCTCTGACGTCTCCACACTCAGGATTCTTATATCACCAGGTTGATCTGAAACAGAAATTCAAATATAAGTTAGAAATTCGTTCCATAATCATCATCTGAGCATATTTATCAAATCAGATAATCCCTGAAGTCTAGTCAAACAAAAGTTCATTCAAAATGAAATTAGAAAATCCCAAAATAACGTTTAAAAACTGAAAAATGCCATTTTCAGGCCCTAGATGACCCCGAATGGCCAAAAACTGCCTAGACTCTTAGAATAGAGCCGGGATCATTAGGTCGTTTCCGAGTGACCATGCGAATTTCAATCCAATCCGAGTTAGTGAATTTGTCACCTGTCCGTTACCCCACGCATTTTCAAAATTTGCAAAATAAAAAGTTGTAAAAAAACTCGCTTCGCAGAAACTCGGTTCGCACCGCAGTTTCAACTCGCATTGCTAATTATCTCAGTTCGCAGGCAATTTCAGCTCGCAGGCAATTTCAGCTCGCTTCGCAGAACTCGGTTCGCAGAGCAAAACTCAACTTGCAGAGCAATATCTCAGTTCGCAAGATCTCAATTCGCTTCGCAGAACTCAACTCGCTTCGCAACAAGAACTCAGTTCGCCAGACGAACTGGGTTCTGCGAGTTTCGCTGTTCTTACGAGATTTTCGAACCAAAACTCACCAAAACTCAATAAACTCGATTTCTATGGTTTCTAAAAATCTACTAACATCATATACCACCTAATAACACCAAATAACAACTTAACAAGCTTTAATTTGATTCAATCATTCAAAACCCATTTCCTATAAATCAAAATTAAACTCACTTTTGTGATGGAGATGAAGGTGATATGATGAAGATGATGATATTGCTGTTTCGAATTCGAATTCACAGAATCACTAACTAATTGCTAATTTGCTTATGGTAACTTTGAGTTCAAAAGTTTTCAAATTGATAAGTGAAGAAAAGGGTAAGAACATATTTGTTTGCAAAGTCGGTTTACAACCGACTCACATAATTAAATGGTATAATTTTATACCCGTCCTAAATCTATTGTCTGGAACCTAGAAAAAATTTGCAAAAATATTATTCTATTTTACCGTCATCTATATCAATTTAAAACAAGTAATAGTTTACTATTCATAATAAGTCCTAAGACTTAGTTATCGAAGTTTCACAATATAATAATAATATCAAGTAAATTCTAAAACAATTAAATAATCAAATTAAATTAAGAAATTACCAGACTACTGGAGAGGATGTTACATTAACTGTCACGAAAAAATTTAATTAAAATAATTAAATTAAATTGATTAGATTATTCAAAAAATAAATTAGCTAAGTACAATTAAAAATAATATTAAATTTAAATAAACTTAAAATTTGAAGAAAAAAATTACACGGATAGTCCTTTAATGAAGAAGAAAACTAACTGCTATTAGTGACAAGGACTGCGAGTGCAACAACTAGCAACCACGGGGACGACCAGTGCCAAAAAGAAGTACAAAGACGAACATTGAAATTTTAGATAAACCACATGGACGAACAATGTAAAAAAGTCTTTCATAAATGGGGGTGTTTAGGGAGCTTATTTTTTTCTTACTTGCTTATTGCTTATAACTTTATTTCCTGGCTTATTTTTAGCTTATAAAATCTACCTCAAATGCAACCAAATAAACTAACCAAATAAGCTTATCCAAACACTAAATCTATAGCTTATTGTATCACAATAAGCAAATGAGCAAAGAAAATAAGCTCCCAAACACCCACCGAAACCCTAACCAACCTTTCCTCGCTTCTCTATCTCCGACTGTCCTCCACGGTCATTCTACGTCGTCCTCCGCCGTCGTTCTCCGCTGTTCGTTTCTCTAATGAGAAGGTAGACTGAGTCGTTCTCAAATTGCAAGTGCGTACATAGACAAACTCCGTGCCACTGCAAGTACGAATCTTTGTAGACCTATAGTAGTATGCTCAACTGAATTATTTTTCACGTATGTTCTCATAATGATGCGAGCTGAGGGACACTGTTTTTTCATTCTTGTTCTTTCTTTTTTTTATTGGTTTTGTCAAACACAATGTCTATGTGTTTTTGCTCTAGCCTGTAAGTAGTTAATTATTTCTACTTTAGCATATACTTAATCCTTGATCTTAAATCATATTTTAAGCGTAGAGTATTTTTTGAATTACTAAAAATGCATCACGACTTCGCTAATTGGAAATTGGGTATATTGATAACCAATGAATTTTTAATTTGATTAAAGTGTTATAAATCATATAAATTAATAAAAAAAAATTTATAAAAAAAATTCCGTTTAGACCCGAGCCCATTTAAGCCCGAACCCATTTCTACCCGGTAGCCCTTGTGGACCTAATCCGTTCATTGCTCGGATGTTATTAAGTATTTAGTGTGTTATGTAATATGTGTATAAGCCGAAGGGCTTTGTGTGTCAATATTAAAGATAACTACCGAATAACCGGTTAGAGGAAGTTAGTGTCAGTTATGTATGAATAGGTGTGACTTTTCGTGAACAGTCACGATGGTTCATTTAGATGTCTATATAAACAAGTGTATGTAATAGATTTCTTAACAATCAATATACAATCAATTTCTCGTAAACTTCTTTTTTCATTGAGAATCAAACGATAGGGACAACAATTGGTATCAGAGCAATAGGCTCTTTGATTCCAAAACTGTGACCGGAAACAAAGAACACCAACCGGAAATTCTACGGTGGTGGAATACGGTAACAGGAAGAAGATAAAGAACTTAATTGAAATTAAGATCGGAAAACGTTGGTCACGGTGGTGCACAACCGGAAATACCAGCGGAAGTTACAGACGGCGACCGGACTTCAATCGAACTCTTGGAGGAGACGGCGGTGCGCAGACGGCAACAAACACAGAAAGAGAATCATAACTTCAATCATACTCTTTAAGAAGAAGGAGGAAGAACCGAATGAAGGAATCATTTAACCAAATAATAAAAACCAGTGGAGAAATTAGGGTTCTTGATTTGGGAAGAACTTTTGTGGGTAGCAGGTCTTGAGAACCGACACAGAAGGAAGAAAGATTGGGTTTCATATTCGGAGAAACTTCCGTTTCTTGTTGTAAAACCTACGCGAGATAAAGAAAAAGAGGAAGAAGAAGACCCTGCGCAAAACAGAACCGACACAGGAAAGGAGAAGGCCAAAAATTGGGTCTGGGCTAAATACAAAAGAAAAGACAATTTTATTTGGGCTTTTATTGGAAGAGTTTTATTGGGCTATAACATTACTTGCATCTTTAAAAAGAAAAAAAAAATGGGACTTTTGTGGGAAGCGGCGTACGTGGAAGACCGACACAAAAGGAAAAGCTTAAACGTTTTTGGTGTTTATCAGAAGAAACACGATTTAATTAGGCTTCTATTTGGAATCAGGTTTTTCTTAAAAGAAAAAACACACTCTACAAATTTGGGCACTTACAACACTTTTATCGGACTGACAAGAGGAGGACGCTTCTACTTGGAAACAGTTTTTAAAAGGAAATACAAAAGTTCGGTACTTACGACGTTCAGGTTAGAAATCTAAATTTATTTTTGGATTTCTAGTATACTAGTAGTATAAATTTATTGTCTATACTATTAGGAAAGCCCCAAATTTTAGAAAGTGAAAATCATACGAATAGAAACCATGTCTGCTGCTGAAGACCTTAGCAGCGCCCAAGTGACACAAAAAACTGTTGAACAAATATCTCATTACCAATGCCCCATTTTAAAACCAACAAATTACACCGTTTGGACCACTCAAATTAAAATTATACTTGAGGCAAATGGATTATGGGAGATGATAGAACCAAAGGACGGTGTGCAACCTGATGAGAAAAAGGATAAGGCAACGATTGCCTACCTATATCAAGCATTGACTGAAGACGTAATACTACAAGTCGCGGGATGTAAGACTGCAAAGGAAGTCTGGGTAGCATTAAAGAAAAGGCATGTTGGAGTAGATAAAGTACAGAAAGCACGCTTACAATCTTTAATGATTGGATTTCAAACACTCCAGATGAAGGAGGACGACACGTTAGATGCCTTTACCGCTAAACTACACAGCTATGCCACTAAGGCTAGCGAATTAGGAAAAACTTTGGACCAACCGTTGCTGGTACAAAAACTTTTGGATTCGATGCCAGATCGGTACATCCAAATTGTGGCATCCATAGAACAAAACTCTGATTTAGACGATGTTACCTTAGATGAGATCATTGGAATGTTGAAAGCCTATGAGGAAAGAATAAAACTCAGGAAAGGCGGACGCGAAGAAAGCCAGGAAAACTTATTATTCGCACAAGGTGAACACTCTGGAAGAGGAAGACGATTCGATAATCGCGGACGTGGTAGGTCCAACTCTTCACGAGGAAACTGGCAAAACAACAAAAATAAAAATAACTCGAAAGAGGAAGGCTCAACTCACAAGGCAAAAACAAACACATAGTGGAACAAGCAAATGAGGGACATGAGCAAGGTACAATTTCACAAATGTAGAAAATTTGGACATTATAGAAATGACTGCAAACAACTGCCGACAACGCATGAACAATCAAACCTTATCCAAGAAGATGAAGAGCCATCACTATTAATGGCACACAAAACTGAACACGAAGAGGTACTGTTAAATGAAGGATAGTTTAAACCCGGAAAGTATGCTACAACGGATGAAAGTATCTTGTATTTAGATAATGGTGCAAGTAACCATATGACGGGGACTAAGAGTCACTTCAAGGATATTGATGAAAAGATAACAGGACGTGTTCGTATGTAGAAATAAAAGGAAGAGGTTCTGTATTATTAAGATGTAGGAATAACGAACAGAAGGTTATATCGGAAGTATAGTACATCCCAAACCTCAAGAGCAACATATTGAGTTTAGGACAACTCACGGAAAATAGGTGTAAAGTTGTTATGGAAGGAAATCAATTGACTATACATGACTAGAATAAGAGATTGCTGATGAAGATTGAAAGATCAAAGAACAGACTTTACATCATATTGAAAATTGGAACACCCATATGTCTCTTAGCAAATGTAGATAACCAATCATGGTTATGGCATGCTAGATTAGGTCATCTAAATTTTGAGGATACAAAGAATATGACAAGGAAGAATCTAGTGGAAGGAGTGCCAAGAATAAACCATGCGGGGCAGATTTGTGATGCATGCTTATTAGGAAAACACAGTAGAACTCCATTCCTAAGTCAAGCTAATTTCATATCAAAAAAACCTCTGGATTTAGTATATGGAGATCTCTGTGGCCCTATAAGCCCAACCACACACTCCGGGCCAGCAATACATTTTCTTGTTATTGGACGACTGTACACGTTTCATGTGGGCCTACTATGTAAGCAGGGATGTTAAGTTTATGGAAAGGGTAGGAAACATGTAAGCAGGGATGTTAAGTTTATGGAAACCAAACCATGGAATTGGGATAACAACATAGAGGAAATAAGAACACAAGACTCAGAATGGACAAGTTTTGTGGTTAGAGAAATCAATGATGGTAATACTACATCAATCAACTCGGAAAGCAATGAAGATGCTTATCAGGAACAGGAACACACCACTGCTCTAAACACTCTGGTTAACCCACTGACATATACTTACAACCCACACTCAGATGAAGAACAAGCTACTGTTAGTTCATTGAGGAACTCAGAAGAAAGATTTGATGATACACCATTACGAGGGTTCAAAGACTTGAATGCAGTATATGAAAATGCACGTGTAGTTGAAACTGAAAGTATGCTACTTACGGAAGAAGAACCACGTAACTACAAGGAAGCATCAATAGATAAGAAATGGATCGAGGCCATGGAAGCTGAACAGGATTCAAGTAACAGGAATAACACATGGATTCTGATCGCGCCCCAACGGTCGGTCAAGGAATCGCTTCCCTGTCGTTGCGGACCTGCCAGTCGGAGGCGGGTGATCAGTGGGTTTTAAATTTATAATGCTGGGAAGCCTAAGTTTTATTACTACCTACTGCTCTTGTTAAGGGTAGTAAGCGGTAAGTCTGACTCGGGTGTCGTTCTTAAAATCGGAGCGAATCAAAATGAAGTGAATACCTTAAATAATAGAAGCTAATAGGATGGGATTAAAAGAGCAGGTAGGGTTTGTTTTTGGTATTTTCTAAATTAACTACGATATAGAAAAGTAAATACTAAACTACGGATAGGGTAAGCAGATAGATCGAAGATTGTGATTGCTGAAGTTTCAATATTCAGGTTTCGGGCTGATGTTCATTATAAAAGACAATTGGAGACTTTCCTTTAATAAAATTAACAGAGGTTTGGTGTCGACACTAGCATCCTACGATTTAAGTGAAAACCCTAAGTCGCATGTCACTGAATGCTAGGTTATCATGAGTCTGATCAGATCAGGTTGCTCAGTCCCCCAACACTGTCCGATGAGGACTAGTGACCCATCTTGGAGTTAACTCCTGGGCGCATGAATAAGGCAACAAACCGATATTTAATTTCTGACATTTCTTAACACCTAATTCTAATTGATTTTATAAGGGTCATACTATTGCTTGCTAATGTATGTTAAACTGTCAGTTATGTTGGATCAAGGGGTTTAAGCATCCTACACTACAGCTGAATGTTTGCTTTCTTTTCAAGATCCCTTAGATTTAATTGAGGAGCACAAATACTTCTGTCAAGATGTAGACCCTCCTTTGCGATAAAACGTTCATCCCTAGGTTCGTTTCACGGTGTATACTACGTTTTTCAAGTTTCAAATTGAAACCCTAACTTTTTGGGTAAAATCATGAACTAGAGATTTTATGTTAGAAATTTACCTTAGAAATGATGCAATGATGATAAATGAAGCATTGAAATCTTCAAAATTGGTGAAAATTTGGTGGTGACATGGTGGTTGGGTGGGTTTCAGCCGAACAAGAGGAGGGAAAGGAGGTAGATGAGTGAAAATATTTTCATTTTTGCTTTTTAACCTCTTTTCCCTTTTTTACTTTTTACCCCAAGTGGTAATTTAGTGAAAGGAAATGGTAATTAGGTTAAAAGGGGTTTGATAAAAACTTAGAAATTATTTTTATGTTCTAAAAATTTTAATCCCATTAACACTAGTTAAAATTTGCTAATTATTAAATTTGTGGTTTAATAATTGAACAAACTTTAAACTTTGCGTGATAAACGATGATATAAAGTTTTAAAGAACGTTTTTAAAGAAAATTATTAAAACTTTTAAAATTTTAAATCCTAAATAAACTGAAAAAGTAAACTACTTAATTTATTTATTAAAATTGGGTTGCCTCCCAATAAGCGCTTTGTTTTAAAGTCAACGGCTCGACTTTTCCAAATAATTAATTCGGGGCCCGAGGCTGAGGAAAAGTATAACGAGGAATAAATGAAAATCGGAGCACTTTAGTGATATGATAAATTAGGTCGGCAGAGTTTAAGAAAAATAATTCAAATTCATTTAGAAAACTTCTCTCCTCGTGTCCTAATTTTATAAGTGCATCAACGAAATTATTAAATTCTCGTTTAACTTTCTTGGGATTTGAAATTCCATCTCATGGTCCGTTATCTAAAAAGTTAAGATCATGAAGTAATTTATCCAATATTTTCAAAAATTTCTTTTCTTCTTTTGAATCAGGATTTCCGGTAGTAGCGTGAACTGCTACTGATAATTCTTTAAAAAGTAATTTTTGTTGAAGCGTGAAAGGAAATTTTGATTTTTGAAATAACTGAGTTAGCTTAATGTGAATTTCTTTCCGTTTTTCACAGAAAGATTTCTCAATAGCCTCCTCAGTTGCATTTGGAAAAATTTCTATTAGTTTATTGATTAAATAAATGGCAGGATCGACAAAGAATGGTATTTTCCCAGGGAGTAAGATTGGAATTATAGGGTCACGCTTTATCCAAAATTCAAGCTCACTAATCAGATCTGAAATATACCGATTAATCCGTGTTGATGAAACAGGATGGTAATCAGTTTTAGCAAGTAATTTCATTAACAGGTCTAGGTCTGATATTAGTAATAGCTCATCTTTTCTAGCGTAATTAGCGCGGAGTCCTAAAATTCTGTTATCGATAGTCACGAAGGTCTTTCTTTGGTCAACCGAAAAGGGGAAGTATGATATTTTAAGGTATTTAAGAAAGTTGGCACAAATATCTATCCTCCTATCTGGTTTAAAAGAATTTCCGACATGACGCTCGGTTTCAGTCTCGAGTGGAATATCTATGATTTCAATGATGTCTGTGGGTGGTCCACTTAGCATGGTTTTAGCTATGGTGTACCTAGGTTGGACTGGACATCTTTGAAATGGTTCATCTATGTAGGGGGTTCCTGATTTGAATGTTTGATTTTCCGAACATGAGAGATGCTTATCTTGTGAATAAGTTCTCAAAATGTCAGGGAGATCATATTCAAAGTATTCATCGAAGCAGTGAAGGCGTTCATTTCTATCTAATTCTAACATGGGTGGATAAAAGTAAACCTCGAATGGTACTTCTTTGGGAAGGTCAGGTGGCCTAACATAGTGTGGCTATTTGGCCAGAAGTGAAGAGATCTCAGGGTCAAGGGTAAATTGACAACTTGAAGTGTGAGTAACAGAAGTTGATATCTTCTGCTGAGATTCCTTTACTTCTAGGTCAAAGTGTTTTTGCCTGATATCAATTTCTTGGACGTTTAAGATTTTCTTGACTTTGGGGTATGAAGAATAAGAAGAGTTATCCTCTAATTCTTTTTCCATAAAATCAAAAAATTCAAAATCATCCATTGCCATCATCTCATCTGCTGTCTTGTAAGAGAACAGAGAGACAGGGCTAGAAACCGAATCAGATGGTTTTTGTGTTTTAATAACTAAACTACTCTAAGAAAGCAGTAACTTTCGAACAAGTTAGGCTTGAATGAAAGATTCTCCTAAGGGCTTCTATCATAAAGGTATGTTTTTCAAATCACAACGCTCGTCGATCCCCGGCAGCGGCGCCAAAAACCTGATCGCGCCCCAACAGTCGATCAAGGAATCGGTTCCCTGTCGTTGCGGACCTTCCAGTCGGAGGCGGGTGATCAGTGGGTTTTAAATTTATAATGCTGGGAAGCCTAAGTTTTATTACTACCTACTGATCTTGTTAAGGGTAGTAAGCGGTAAGTCTGACTCAGGTGTCGTTCTTAAAATCGGAGCGAATCGAAATGAAGTGAATACTATTGTATTTGTTGTTATGTAGTTAGCATAAGTAATTATGGGATGGCTTTAAATATGTCGTGAAGTAATATGACGGCCCATATTCGACTGTTTACTTGATATAGTACTGAAAACGTTGTTAAGTGGAGTACAAATGTATGGAAGTCGGTAAACGACCGAAGGTAGTTGTATTATGGATCGACATTATAAAAACGGAAACTTTATGAACGGACTTATCTTATCCTTATGATTTTAAACCTAAAACTTATATTCGCCTTTCGATTAACAAACGTGATTGTAACCTGGTAAAGAGAAGTCGCGAACCTTAATACTTGGTAAATAGTTATCTGTGTCAAAACTATAGTTTAATTGTAACGTCATGCAGTCATCATAAAATGCAATGTAATTATGTGGAATTGTCATGAGTATAGTACACTTCTAATCACAATGTACTTATCATGTAAACATTGCGAAGCAATTAAATTCACAACGGAAACCTCCGTTAACGATTAAATATATTGTGAACTACCATAGTATTTTATGATATGGTATGGGTTTAACTTTACTCAAAAAGCCATCAGCATTTTAATTAGATTAGTTAGTTTAGATTAGATTAGAGTAGGTAGGCTATAGGCTAAATAACCATTCACGGAAACCTAGGGATTTGTTAATAGTATTGAGAAAGGCAAGTTTAAAATCCAATTTAAATTGATACTTTTCCTTAAACCATGAAACCTAAAGTAGGGTACGCAAGAAACCTAAACTCTTTCCCTCGCTTATCATGCTTGAGTTTCACTAATAGAAATTAATCAAGTAAGTCCGAACATATTTTCTAAGTTAGTTGTTTACCGGAGTTGTAGTCTTTATGGTATTAAGAACGGTTAGACTTGTTATGGACTTGTTACTCTGTTCCTTCACCCACGAGCGAATGCGTTCAATAATAAGGACCACTGACTCCCTCACAGGAGAGTGTGGAGAGTTGAGCATTTTCTGTCTGATCAGAATCATGACACCTTAGTTCCTCGTGATATATTAGTTGATAACCGACTGATAAGGTTTCTATTAGTTATATCATAAGCTATCAAACCTAGTAAACATTCCCAATTTACTTTAACGTTTTCCCTTAAAAGTCATCATCCCATATTATGAGCTAACGAAATCACAACAAATACTACTTACCATTATCTGATTTACTATTATCTTTTATTCGCTTTAATTAGTTTACGTAGTTAACTGAACCAAAACCCCCAACGCACTCTTATAAAAACCCCTTTACTAGAAAAAGAAAGATTGATTGGATCACCTCCGTTTCAATTCAGTTTCTCTTTAAGAACGACTCTAGGTCATACTTACTACCTACTAGCCTTTGGTTCAATATCAGTAAGTCATACTTAGACCCCAACAAATATAAATTTAAAACTTTCCACACCACACCGGTCAAGTTGCGGAGTTGCGATTACTATTAACGTGAACGTAACGGCCCCCAACAACATTTTACATATTTAATATTTTTCATTTTAGAAAGAATCTTTTTTTAACCAATTACATAAATTAACATCTATATTTTTCTTAACCAATTACTCTTATTACACGGATTAGAAAAGTCTGGACAAAATAAGTATTTTTTTAAAAAGTGACAATATAATAAAGAGAAGAAATAAATAAATTATAACTTTTATGATCACGCTATTTCGTATATATGACAGATTATATTATTTATTTGATCTATGACATATTATTTGTATCAACTATATATGAAATGATTAATCATGATGATTGATTTTTCAAATATCGCTTTTCACCGTATAGCGTGGGTCATCTACTAGTATATTTAAATGTGAATTAAAGAAATTTTAAGTATTTCTTTTTTATACTTTTTAACTTGGTGACAGATATATTAGTATAAAGGATATAAAAAATAAAGGTGAAGTATAATTCATAAATAATATATGATTTTTCATTGAGAGTTATATTATAACAATCTTAACATACATTTGAATATTCACAAATGTTTATATAAATTATGGAAAAGACATAAATTTTATAGGGTTACGTAATGGATAAATAATTATGATATATTATTGTATAATAAATTGCATTTGATATAAGTGTTCAAAATAATAGTTAAAAGGGTATAATAATAATCTACTATTACTCATTTTAAGACAAATGTCTCAAAACTTTTTATATTATACAGTATAGATAAAGTGGTTGAGGAAGGGGAATACCAATTTAATAAACTGAATCCATGAGTATTTTTGTTCACTATTTTCGCTTAACAAGTAAGGTTTGATTAAAATTTGTTCCTTGTACTTTTTTTATCACCTTTTGGCATAATGTTTCTAGCTGACTCTTGACTCTCTCCCCCTCTCTCTACGTGACTTGCTATAAGCCTACCTTGTAAGTGATAATAAATATGTCATAGTTTCAGCTCATGCATAACTTGGTACCTATGGAGTTTCAAAAATATGGATTTCTAATTTAAAACATATCGATTTGGTCCATAAGCATTTTGCTTTCAAATTCAAAAGGTTTAGTTGAAGACAATTGCTCAAGTATGAATTATTACACTAAGAAGCAAACATATCAATGAATATGGATAACAATTTTTACCTGTAACTTCTGAAAATAGCATGTAATTGAAAACCTAGATTCAAAATCAATAATTACAATAAGTTTATCAATCTCCATAAACTATAAAATCAAGTGACAAAATAAACTGTATAAGAAAAATTCATACATAAGTATTCGCCATTCTGGGTAAGCTGCAAAATTAATAACTGCAATGCAAAGCACAAGATTTCCGGTAGACCCTCATTTCATAACTTGTATACCATAAGCATTCTAATAAATGATTCATAAAGTTGATCCCCTAATGGCCTTTTCGACGACCACCTTTCTTTTTGCTACCCTTCTTGCCGCATTTACCAGACCCATGACTGCTGGAACCACCACCAAATGCATGCCCCAGGATCACCACCGAACCCACGGCTTCTAGAACCACTCAACGCTAACTTTTTTTTTGGGTAAAGGGTTTTCACCCGGTGAATATATTACTCCAAAAATAAACGTTTAAGTACAAAGGGTGTAAGTGAGCCTCACACCACTGCCCGTTACATAGGCTAAAGAACACTACATAACTAGGCTCAACCACTACCAACACACAAAGACAGCCTGCTAACAAAGCTACCTATATGTGTATGACATGCCATACACATAAAACAAACAAAGATCATTAAATAAACATAAAGAATAACCAATATAGAATAAAAGAGCAACTAATTAATAAATCTTCTCGATCATCCATTAATCACACATGAATTCGGTAAGTTCCAAACATCCATCATCTTCAACACCTGAGATGTCTTCTTAAATCTGAATGAGAGCAACTTCAGACGAATAGTAGATACAACAATGTCCCTCACTTGGCCCACAGCTCTATTAGTCTTGTGAAAGAGACGATTATTCCTCTCTTGTCAAATATAATAAGAAGCAGCTGCAAAGAGAACCCGAGTGACAACGCTGACTTAGATTTCAATAAATCTTTAACATCAAGTATACCATTCCTGAAATGTCCAGCAGTTGACAATAGTACTCTATCCTCGGGTTTAGGTAGCAAATGTCCAGCATTTGCTACGGTTACCACGCTTCCTTCCAACTTGTCCAAGTATAATATTCTATTTACAAATTGCAGGCAATTTCAGTCACACTACAAGTTGTGAATATAAAGAAGGAAACGAGCTTTATAAAAGAAAAGCTTCTAACATGTTGTAATATTTTTTGCTCCCTTTCTTTCTGTCTTTTCATTGGTACTAATTCCACGCTTAAAGGAATTTTGTGCTTCTTGGAGGGTTGTAGTTTAGTTTTACACAATATACCATTTCGACAAAGGGAGTCATAGATATTTCTAGATTAAAAAAAGACAATTGGAGAAGAGCTTACCTTTCCACCAAGGGAAACTACAATCATATATTTTCCATAGCTTTCTTCTCTTGCCATGTCATATGGGAGGGCCCTAAATGTATAGAGATATTGTCACACCCACGATTTCATGATTTAAGGAAGCGATCATTTGGGTGCGACTAATCAATAATCAAGCGCAAAGGTACAAGAAAATGACTCTACATGAGACGTTTATATATATTACAAAAGTAATTACACCATTTAAGTCATAAGTTTACAACATTAATGAGTTCACATAATAGGATCCTGAAGATTTTAATACATAACCAAACACAAAAGATAATGTTAGAAAATCTTCATATATATATATATAATGCATGTGACTCGTACTAGCTAGCATATCCTGTGGGCAACCCTACTTTTGCTAAGCACCTGAGAATACAACACTAAAAGGGTCAGCTAAAAAGCTGGTGAATCTCACAGGTTTAAACAAAACATGATGTGATACACAAGATTTATCCGATGATTATTAACTGAGTATATAAACCAATTAAGGTTTCCGATTTAATATATACCGACACACCGACATTGACATGAGCCCATGGTTCAAAGCCTAACCCGAATTTTGCCTCCTGGAGGTGTGGAAACACCTATAAACAACTACTAAAGTGCCCGTTTGACATGGTTGTAGCTAGCAACCCGGTCGGGGATGTCACTCCCATGATAGATCTATCCTTTAGTAATCGCACCATTGAAGTTAACGAACCATGTCGCGATGAGGTCTTTCCCGAATTAAAACAACTCATGTATTAACAGAACAAAATAACCGACATGGATAACCGAATTAAATAACAATTTAATTAACCGAGTTAATAATTAAATTAACTAACCGAATACTTGTGATCACGAAAACAGTTAAGTGTTGTATCTCACCCCGAGTTTAAAACAGTAAAACAATAAAATGGGGCTGTGAGACTCACCTGAGTCACCGAGCAATTGTATATCCGATATGGAATGGATGACCCGAAACCTTCAAATGCCCTAAGCATGTAAGGTTATACATATGAGTGAATGTCTACTTAGATCATTCCCGATATGTCTCCACTCAACCGTTTAAATGTCTGATATTGTCCGATTGTATGTTTTGAAACCGACTAAGTTTGTATTTTATAAAAGTGTACGGCCCGTTGGTCCCGGTTCATGATAATAATATAAGTGTTATTATATGTTTGATAATAATAACCGACATGGATAACCGAATTAAATAACAATTTAATTAACCGAGTTAATAATTAAATTAACAAACCGAATACTTGTGATCACAAAAATAATTAAGTGTTGTATCTCACCCTGAGTTTAAAACAGTAAAACAATCAAATGGGGCTGTGAGACTCACCTGAGTCACCGAGCAATTGTATATCTGATATGGAATGGACTACCCGAAACCTTCAAATGCCCTAAGCATGTAAGGTTATACATATGAGTGAATGTCTACTTAGATCATTCCCGATATGTCTCCACTCAACCGTTTAAATGTCTGATATTGTCCGATTGTATGTTTTGAAACCGACTAAGTTTGTATTTTATAAAAGTGTACGGCCCGTTGGTCCTGGTTCATGATAATAATATAAGTATTATTATATGTTTGATAATAATAACCGACATGGATAACCGAATTAAATAACAATTTAATTAACCGAGTTAATAATTAAATTAACTAACCAAATACTTGTGATCACGAAAACAGTTAAGTGTTGTATCTCACCCCGAGTTTAAAACAGTAAAACAATAAAATGGGGCTGTGAGACTCACCTGAGTCACCGAGCAATTGTATATCCGATATGGAATGGATGACCCGAAACCTTCAAATGCCCTAAGCATGTAAGGTTATACATATGAGTGAATGTCTACTTAGATCATTCCCGATATGTCTCCACTCAACCGTTTAAATGTCTGATATTGTCCGATTGTATGTTTTGAAACCGACTAAGTTTGTATTTTATAAAAGTGTACGGCCTGTTGGTCCCGGTTCATGATAATAATATAAGTGTTATTATATGTTTGATAATAATAACCGACATGGATAACCGAATTAAATAACAATTTAATTAACCGAGTTAATAATTAAATTAACAAACCGAATACTTGTGATCACAAAAATAGTTAAGTGTTGTATCTCACCCTGAGTTTAAAACAGTAAAACAATCAAATGGGGCTGTGAGACTCACCTGAGTCACCGAGCAATTGTATATCTGATATGGAATGGACGACCCGAAACCTTCAAATGCCCTAAGCATGTAAGGTTATACATATGAGTGAATGTCTACTTAGATCATTCCCGATATGTCTCCACTCAATCGTTTAAATGTCTGATATTGTCCGATTGTATGTTTTGAAACCGACTAAGTTTGTATTTTATAAAAGTGTACGGCCCGTTGGTCCTGGTTCATGATAATAATATAAGTATTATTATATGTTTGATAATAATAACCGACATGGATAACCGAATTAAATAACAATTTAATTAACCGAGTTAATAATTAAATTAACTAACCAAATACTTGTGATCACGAAAACAGTTAAGTGTTGTATCTCACCCCGAGTTTAAAACAATAAAATGGGGCTGTGAGACTCACCTGAGTCACCGAGCAATTGTATATCCGATATGGAATGGACGACCTGAAACCTTCAAATGCCCTAAGCATGTAAGGTTATACATATGAGTGAATGTCTACTTAGATCATTCCCGATATGTCTCCACTCAACCGTTTAAATGTCTGATATTGTCCGATTGTATGTTTTGAAACCGACTAAGTTTGTATTTTATAAAGGTGTACGGCCCGTTGGTCCTGGTTCATGATAATAATATAAGTATTATTATATGTTTGATTGTATACTTGTAATGTATATTCTGTATATTCATTATCCGTATTATATGATGAAATCATTATCCGTATAATCCGTGTGTGTTTAAAATGTATACTTATCGAAGTATATCATATGAGTATAACTTGCTTATCTGTATATTGTACCGTATATATATATATATATATATATATTGTCATTTTTATTCAAATTTCACAAATAAAATCATCAAGGTTCATTTTTGGTCCAAATCTTATCCTTTCTCAAGTTGGTTTGCGTTTATCGTTTTGGGGCTCATTTTTGTTGACTTGGTCAAACAGACTCGGTTTAACCCGAAACTTTTAGGATAACTTTAAATATGTTTCTAGGGCTCGGGAAAATTACTGTTACATTTTATGTATGGCTCGAAGTGTTGGTTTTATTTCGCTCACAAAATCAGCCCCTATTTATGTATTCCAGATTTTAACCCAACAAAACCTATCGATTTAGCCACTTTTTAGACCACATTAATTCACCACAAAAATTGCAAGTGTTCTACCATGAGTCTTGTGTCATACAAAATTTTCTCAAGAATTTAGGGGTCCATTTTCATTGCTAACAAAAATCAAACACAAAAACAGTCTAGTGTCACAAATCGATTTTTCTAAAAAAAATCCACTTACATCTGGTCCGAGAGCTTAACATAAAAGTTGTAGATAACTTCAATACGTAAATTTTGACAACTTTTTCATCCATTATTTTCATGTGCACGCTTTAATATGATTTTTACGGTGGAACTAGTTTTCCAGCATCAAAACAGTGTTCATATAACTTTGTAAAAACGTATTTTGATCATTATTTTGGACATTTTTGAGTTGAGTGAGCTTATAAACAAGTAAATAAACTTAATACAAGTAAAAAAAATGAAAAATTTTAGAGTTATACCAAAGAAAACGTGATCTAGAGCCGAAAACAAGTGAGATGTGTTCGGTTTTGCTTCCTCTTCATTTCTGCTTGCTTTCCTTCGATTTTTGCTCAAGAAATGGGCTAGATTTTTGGTAGATTATTAGAAAGATGGGGTGGTTGTGAAGAGATAGAGAGAGCCGATGATATAGAGAGATAGATAGAGAAAATGTAATGAAATCAAATGGAATGAAAATGGGAGTGTATATAAAATAATGTGTTTGGTATTATTGCTCAAACAAGATCGACAATTTGTGGAACTTGTTTGGGCCAGTTTTCTCCAAGAGGGCCCCACCATGTGTGGGTCTCAAAACTTGTCTCCAACGTTTTGTTTCGTACGGTGTCCGTTTCCCCGGTCGTTTCATCATCCGTATATACGTTAAACGTTATATATTAGTCTTCGTAGACGATTTAAATCTCAACTTTTTGAATGGAAATCTTTGTCCAAAATAATATACTTGAGTGGTGATGTGCAAAAACCGAGTTATAAAATTAAGTAAGAAAAGTATCTAAGTATGTATGGACTGTTACACAACTAGACAAGTGTATCCAATCGAGTAGTAGTATAACAAAGATAAGTTTCCAGGTATCGGCCACAAGAACAGTATAAGTGTATTTTGAAGTTATTTTCGATTAATAGTTAACTAAATAGAAAGCAAGTAAAATTGGGAGTTTTTGTCTCTTAACGATAGACAGTCGAATGGTTGTATTTTAAAGTAAAACGTAAATTAAATTAAAGCAAATAAAAGAGAGTTTATTTCAAATTAAAGAAACATGTTCATCTAGATCTTTTACCTCTAATGTTGGACAATTTTAATTAAGAACCAGATTGATATTTAACATACGTGAGCTAACTAATTGGTTTACTTGTCCTCACAATGCAAACACCTAATTAAGATCACCAAATGAAAGTTTCCTTGACACTTAAGACCTCTCAATTAAAACCAATTAACTCAACTATATTGATGACTCAGTCGTGTGGTATTACTCTCATAAAAACCAACAATCATACAAGATCTCTCTTAGTATGATTCACCCGTATTTTAGTTCGTCTAATACAATTCAATTCATTTATCGTCTCCAATCAAAAGTCAAGATAAATAAGTAAGAATAACGTCAAATGCAAGAGTTTTCACTCATTGAAACAAACGTAATATCAATTGATTGAATTAAATAAACCGCGATACGAATCGTTTGTTGATCGAGCATCAATCTATCGTATAATCAAGAATCAATCACTTAAAAAATATCCAACATCTAGAGTTATTAATCTAGATGAACAATAAGAGTTTAGCCCATGATTAGGGACTCAAACGCAGAAACAACGATAATCAAAAGAGAATTCATAGTCGTAAGAACAAGAATTAACCGATGAAAACTAATGTTGTTGGATGTTTGATGATGAACTCTAGCCTCCGTAATGATTAAGATGATGATTGGTAGCCTAGGGTTTCCCAAAAAACTACCCAAAATCGCCCAAAGGTAGTCTCCAAGGCTGTTTCTCCCTTCAAAATTCAAAATTCGGATCCTCCCTTTCTGACCTAATTTTGTGTTTTAAAACCTAAGATTTCGACATCATGGCCATGACCGAATGTATCATGGCCATGACAGCCAATATCATCGATTTAAGAGCTGGTCAATGTGATGTCATGGCCATGATCAAATGATTAATAACCATGATTTGATTCTCGTGACCCCTTTTCTCGATTTACACTTAAATTTGGACTCTTTTCCTTGAAATTTCATTATCGAACCTGAAATGCAAATTATAACAAATTAAGTACCAAAGGTTCATGAATTAATGAATAACTTGAACATAAATGAGGGATATTGCCAAGGTAAACATGTATAAAATAGGCAATATCAAAATCCCCCACACTTGAACTTTGCTTGTCCTCAAGCAAACTATAATTTGACAATAACAAAACAACTCCCCTTGCAATTCAGAAACGGTGGTCAGATTTTACAAAAGCAATACCAACAATAATCACATAAGCAACCACGTTAGTATTAAATATATAATTACTAGAAAACCTGAGATGATTTATATGTCAGCCCGAATGCACGACCTAGCACTTCACCAAAGGATAAGTGTCTAAATCACACAACTCTCAACCTATTCTACAAGGAAGGGAATATCAATGATAATAACACTCAATAAAGCCAATTCGTGATGCAATAGTTACCATAGGCTTGCAAGAGGATCAAATCTCCACCGACTTGGCGTGAGCACCAAGTGAAGTATCAGACGAGGTAATTTAGTATGTGCTGTAATCATATAGGTGTGAATGGACTGGGTATGTCAAACTCATAAATTGGTGTAAAATGGTAGTCAAGACCCGCTAAAATGTTGATGAAATGTTACCTCAAAATTTTATGATGTGACTAAAAATAAGCTTAGGATTCTTATATGTTATTTCATTCAACTTCATCATACAACATAATTCACAATTCACTTCAACAATCTCAATAGATGGATATTTAATTAACAAATTTTATTGTAATCTATGACTTTCTACGAAACTCGTTTAGCAAACTTTCAGACCAACCATCCCAGACCGGAGAAAGACCTTAGGTGATTAGGTGACAAGCACCCCTCGGGAACTACTTATTAAAGCTTTAAAGGCCATTTATTTGATTACAATATACTTCTACTTTCAATTCCATAACCTTTAATTATTCAACCTTAAGCATTAACATTACAACTTTAACACTTTCAATTAAGCACAATTAACTTATGGAATATGACATATTTAAGAATCCTTTTAGTTTTTTTTTTAGAAGTCACATTTTCACAAAATCAGTTCAAAATTCTAACTAGGCAACATTAATGAAAGTATGGTTCGGGATTTGACTACACAAAAATAAGGCTAGTATTATGATGTAATGAATGTGGAAGTGTCTACGGGTTTCTAGCACTGAAAATGAGTGCTACGACATGGGTGGACTGGATATAAATGTGTTTAAATAAAAATAATCCCTAAATAATTAGGATTCCTTGACCGATTATTGAGATTAGTATCGATCAAATGAGAACAATACGGTCCTGATAATTGGTTAGAAGATCAAAATTATTAGGCTTCAGCATTATCCTAAGAAATACCTCCTCATCATACTCCTTCACTTATACCACAAAATGTGATCTCACAGCGGCCTCGAAATGCATCACTAGGGAAAGTTCTAGAACAAATTACAAACACCGGCACACTCACAGCAATACGAATTATAAACACTAAAGATAAGTGTTTTCAAGTAAGGCTCAAAAATCTCACATATTTAATAGTGGTGCTATAAGTGTGCTAGTCATGCAATTCACCCAATGAGGTTGCTTTTTGTGACACATCTCCTAATTAAAACTATTAAGCAAAGGGAGTGGACATTAAGTTAGACAAGCCATCTGAATGAGTAGGAACACCTACTGTCGAAGATTGGTGTTAGGCTTATCTACATATAGATCACATTTTTATCTAATATAATTAAACCTAAACATGTGAAGTAACCTATCTCCTAAGGACAAGTTTAATGAACAAAGTTCAAGTGAAACACAACCCCCACCCCCACCCCCCCACTTGAGTGATGCATTGCCCTCAATGCATAGAAAACATAAAAATGCGAAATACCACGTGTGGAAGTATAAAGGGAACTAGAACTTCCCCGGGGTTATGAGCAGAAAATGATGGAATGATGAATGTATGATGGTGCTGAAATTACTGCAAGCGTATGCATGTCATCCATTCCATACATCCCTTTTAACATCAAACATCACAAACAATAGTAACAATATAATACTTATAGAAGGAGTGATTCCGTACAAATTGTACCAGTTGGCATCACTCTACTCATCAATGTTTACCAAAATAAAATAAAGTACGATTACAAAAGATAATGAGATATAGCTCAAACGTGAGTTCAAAAATAAATGTACTAGTGCTAAAAATAATAAGGAACTAAAACTCCACTACAGTCGAAATTCTTGAAGACGGATGTGTCAAAGTGTTGGCATCCACAGTTTTCGAATCAACAACTTCAATGGGTGTTCTGGAAGCACGAACAGTAAACACTATATGTGGCGGAGGCATAAACGAATGACCAATGTTTATGAATCAAGAAGTGTAGTGCATTGCTTATCCAATGTACATCATAACCTGAATCAACCTTAGATCTCACAAAATGCAACAATTGTGTTTTTTTCAACTATTTCCAGTCTTTCCAACTCGAGTGACATCATGGCCGTGACTCCCCAATGACAGAAAGTATCCAAGTTTCTGTCAGGGTCGCATCATGGCAATGACACAAATCGATTTTTTTCTAAGTTAATTTACAAACCATCATGGGCATGACGAACTGGTGACAGAATGTTGATAAGCGGCTATCATGATCTTTGCATGGCCATGACACATATGGTTCATGTATCTCATAAGAGAGGATAATGATCATGGCAATGACAAGCCATTGACAGAATGTTGGAGTCCCATCATAACATCCTTGTAATGGCCATGCTATTTGCTCATTTTCAGATTACGAAATAAGGTATTCCCAAGCTGTAGATCGCGTTGAACTTCCTGAAAAATAACAAAAACAAAACAAAACAAACATGATACAGAAATTATACAATTACATGGCTTATTTATTTACGAGTCTTAAGCTTGACTCAACCCCGAATATTATATTTCAATGCGGTTTAAGCTCCTCCACACTTGTTTCAATGTGGGGATCATGAGCGGAACGAGTACCTCAAATGAGTGAAGTGAGCCAATTGTTAGTACCACGAGTTACCTTTATTATGTCAAGGAATTTTGATTTTTCTTTCCTTGACAAATTAGAAGCAATACGAGTACCGGTAGAAGTGTCACCTCGTGAAACCGCTTGATGTACACGTGTGTAGATCTCTTTCATGTTCTTCTCAAGGGTCTCATTATCAACCTTCTTCACCTCATTCTCTAATTTTCGGGGCCCATTTTCATTGTTCACATCCATTATATCTTCTTCATTAACCCCATGACCAACCGGTAATTTACTCTGAACCTCAACTTCAATGGATGTATCTATTTTGGGTATAGGTCATTCGGTCGATTTATTATAAAAAGTCACCTCCACATTATCAACTCTAAGGGTCAATTTACCACCCTTCACATCTATAAGTGCACTAGCGGTAGTAAGAAATGGTCGACCTAAAATGAGCGGGGTATTCGGGTCTTCCTCCATATCAACTATAACAAAATCAACCGAGAAGAGGAAATGCTCAATCTTAACCAGAACATTTTCCACGATGCCTTTAGGATAAGTTAATGACCTATCGGCTAAACGTATACTCATGTTTGTAGTTTTAGGCTCTCCTAAGTTGAGTCTAGCGTACATCGAGTAAGGCATAATATTTATGCTAGCTCCTAGGTTGGCTAGAGCAATTCTTACGGGTAGACTACCCAATTGGCAAGGAATAAGAAAACTTCCTGGATCCTTCATCTTTGGAGGTAGTTTACCTGTCATAACCGCCGAGCACTCACCATCCATGGTCACAAATGTCAACCCATCCAACTTTTTCTTATTCTTTAGGAGCTCTTTCAGGAAACCAACATACTTTGGCATATGGGAAATAGCTTCAACAAATGGTATGTTGATATGAATAGATCTTAGAAGATCAAGAAACTTACCATTTTTCTCCTGAACTCAGTCCCGAAGCAATACATTAGGATATGGTACCTTAGGTTTATACTCCTTCACAACAGGTTTGGTTCAACAGGTTTGGTTCGAATGATGGGTTGTGGTGTTGGGGTATGTTCTTTATCACTTTCATCCTCCACCCTCTCTTCCTCAACAACTTAATATATTGCATTCACATGCTCGTTTCGAGGGTTTACTTTAGTATCGCTCGGTAAGGCACCCGGTTGCCTCTCAGCTAACATTCGTGAGATGTTGCTAACCTGCTGCTCTAAATTCTGAATAGAAGCTTGTTGAGTTCTGAATGACTGAGCTGTTACCGCATTTGTCTGACTTTGAGTCGCGAAAAACTTATTAAAAAGATCTTCTAAGCTTGAATTCTTGACCTCTGTTTGCGGTTGTGGTTGTTGGAAATATCCAGAACCCGATTGTTGATAAGATGAATTGTAGTTCCCATTGAATTTGTTTCGATCCCTCTGATAGTTATTCGGTCTTTGATTCATAAATGAGATATTCTCCAACTGATCCATCGGTTTGTCCGCATCGCAATCCTTGGTCAAGTGCATACCCCCACATGTCTCATAACCAACCTCGATGGCATAAATATCCTTGATCATCTTTTCCATTTGCCTTCCGAATGTTGCCATCTGAGCAGTTAAGGCAGCGATACTATCATTAGCTTCAACACTAGCCACTCTGGATGCTCTCGATTTTTCCTTCTTTTGATGCCACTCATGAGTGTGAGTGGCTAACTCAGAGATAACAGTGTGAGCTTGAGCAGCTGTCTTCTTCATTATGTAACCCCCTGATGCAGTATCTATTGCCTTTCTGGTATCTATATATGCTCCCTTGTAAAATATCTGAACTTGTTGAAAGACATTTAATCCATGTTGAGGACACATTCAGAGCATCTTTCCAAACCTAGTCCAGGCTTCATACAAGGTTTCCACAGGTTTCTGTTCGAATTGAGAAATCTCTCCCTGTAACTCAGCTGCTTTTGAAGCAGGGAAAAATCTCTAAAGAAACCTATCAACCATGCCTTACCAAGTTGTGATCTCTCCTTTTGGCAAAGAATCCAGCCAGTCTTTCACCTCTCCCATGAGAGTCCAAGGAAAAACCCTGAGGTATATCACATCATTCTCAATGGCTCGCAAATTGAATAGAGTGTAAATCCCCAAAAATTTCTTCATGTGCGCATTTAGGTCCTCCTTTTCGGTTCCACTAAATTGGCACTGATTACTGATCATATGCAAGAATTGCCCTTTTATCTCAAAATCATCAGCAATTGCAGGCTGATTGATAGCTGAACCCTGACCATCCCGAGTGACCTTCAAAGAATGGCTCAAGAAGAGGTGATTTGGAGGTACGGGTCATACACTACCTGTTTTCTGTTTTCTGTAAAAACAAAACCAATAACTGGTTACAAGCATTGACACTAAAAGAGTAAACTAAAATTAAAAATAAAATAAAAATAAAGCAATTAACTTTCCAAGGAATAAATCCCCAAGAAAGGATAAATTAACTAAAAACTAAAAACCAATTCAAAATCACACAATTGTTCCCCGGCAGCGGCGCCAAAAACTTGATGTGCAAAAACCGAGTTATAAAATTAAGTAAGAAAGGTATCTAAGTATGGACTGTTACACAACTAGGAAAGTGTACCTAATCGAGTAGTAGTATAACAAATATAGGTTTCCAGGTATCGTACACAAGAACAGTATAAGTGTATTTTGAAGTAATTTTCGATAAATAGTTAACTAAATAGGAAGCAAGTAAATTTGGGAGTTTTTGCCTCTTAACGAAAGACGGTCGAATGGTTGTATTTTAAAGTAAAACATAAATTAAATTAAAGCAAATAAAAGATTGTTTATTTCAAATTAAAGAAATATTTTCATCTAGATCTTTTACCTCTAGTGTTATATAATTTTGATTAAGAACCAGATTGATATTTAACATACGTGAGCTAACTAATTGGTTTAATTGTCCTCACAATGCAAACACCTAATTGAGATTACCAAATGCAAGTTTCCTTGACACTTAAGACCTCTCAATTATAACCAATTAACTCAACTAAATTGATGACTCAGTCGTGTGGTATTACTCTCATAAAAACCAACAATCATACAAGATCTCTCTTAGTATGATTCACCCGTATTTTAGTTCATCTAATACAATTCAATTCATTTATTGTCTCCATGAGGTGCCGCCAAAGGTCGATCAGGTTTTACCCTGTAGTCGGACCGTCCGTCAGCGGCGGCACCAGTGGGTTTTAAAATTTATATATGCGGGGCCTAAGTATACCTAGTTACTATTGGTGTATAGCAATAAGGATGACCTAGGGTCGTTCTCTGAGTCAGTGTATTGTGGATCGTGGACGAAACAGACGTACTTATCAATCTAGCGGGTTTTAAAAGATTTGATTGGGGTTTTGTTTTATACTTAGGCAGAAAATTTAAACTAAGGCGGCATAAAATAAATGTAAGTAGCAGATAATCAAGAGAGGGTGTTTGCTATGATTTCGGTAGCCTTATTGATTGGAATGAAAACGTGTTCTAAAGGTTTGTATTTTATTTATTTCAGGTATTTGTGGAGTAAGCACTAGCCCCCTACTGATAGAGTTCTCGATCAGTATGTCATTGGGTAACTAGATTATCCTGATTCTGATCGGAGTAGTTTATCCAGCCCACAACACTAACCGGTGAAGGTATAGTGACCCTTATCTGGGATAAAACCCTGGGTGCATGAATAAGGAGACAAACCAACTCGATGTCCGACCTTTCTTATCCCCACAATATTATCTAATCTAAATAAAACATTTAAGACCAAGTTTATAGAGTGTGCTTGATTGCTTTCTATCGATGGTTTTGTGAGTCTGGGTGTTGAGTCATGACTCGTGATTCATATAGACCGATAACAACGACTCTTTCCGTGATTACTGCATTGTACTCCACCGGAGGTGTTTCCATTGCTGAACCAAGGACCTAGTCGGTACCAACTCTGCTGATCACAGAGTTGCCGTTATTTCACAAGGCTTAGTAACTGCGGCTTTTCCTCGGCTTCCACGTGTTAACTACACCGGAGGTGTTGTCGACACTATACCGAGTAATCATCCGACTTACGATACCTTACATTGTTTCATAATTAATAACCCAGACTACTTAACTAAGTTTGTATTTAAGCATAATATTATCCATCTATGATATAAACCAGCCCTTACTTTTAAGTCCCAATAAATCCCTAATTTGTCAACAGTGTAATATTCACGTTCAGTTAGAAAACCATATTTCCACGGGCACAGTGTACTTTGCGTTCAAAGTAGAAAGCAGTAATTCCTCGATGACAATGTACTTAGCGTTCATTTAGAAAGCGATACGTACACGATTAACAAATCAGACCATGTTCATGTTTGACACAGATAACTAAGTACCTTTGATGGGGTTCGCGACGTCCCATCATTAAGGCCGTAATCACGTTTACTGGTTGAAAGGTGATTAGTTTAATAGGTTTAAAATCATATATAGAAAGTAAATCAAAGCACTATAACATCATTCCAACCAATTTACGACTAACTACATCATAGAAAACACGCAATATCACTACTCGCTAATCATGGCAATCAATCCTAAATCTAGCATGACAACAGTAATAACAATCATCATAATGAAGTAGATAAAGGATAGATATAACCGTAATAAGAGCGTAGCTGAATACAACTTGAACGTTACACGAGCAGAACTCCTAGTATGCTCCAAGCGATATTACAAGATTTCCCCTCTACTAACTAGCCGCTAATCTACTACTAATTATAACATAAATCTAGAGAGAGAGTAGTGAGAGAAAGTGTGTGTGTAGTGTTGTGTGTTTCTTGGTTGTGAGTTGTCTCTTGGATGATGAAATGAGGCTTGTATTTATAGAGATCGCACAGCCGTATCTGTAGACCGTATCCAAACCTTCAAACACACAACCTTATTGCAAAGGCGAATAAAAATCAGATTTTTATCACCCAAACGCACAATACGGCTGAGCTGGACCGCATACGGCTGAACTGGACCGTATACGGCTGAGCATAGGGTAAATGCGGCTGAACTGGACTGTATACGGCTGAGCACAGGCCATATACAGTCTGTGTCCAGCCGTATACGGTCTGGCTCAGCCGTATACAGTTGTGTTCAGCCGTATCCTGGCTCTTCGGTTCTTCGTTTCTTCGTTCATGCGTAACTTCTTCGTCATTTATCTGTTTTGAGCGTTCTTTATATCCACGCGTTCGTATTTTCCTAACGAAGAAAATGACATAAGTTAGAGGTCATAATTCTTTGTGTAGCTCAAAAAGTGCTAAAATACGTGAACAGAAGATTCAATGATCGTTTGTACTCTGTTTTACTCATTTTTAGGTTGTTTTTGTTGATTCTTGATACATCGTCTTTATTTTAGCCCTTATGATGAAATGTGATGTTTAATTTCATATTTTAAGTGTTTTTATTAATAATTGGGCCAAAATGGTGAGATAATGGCACACAAAAACATGACTTTTTGCGTGTCATCAAATATCCCACACTTAGGCTTTGCTTGTCCTCAAGCAAAACTCAAAATTCTCACTTGCTTTTAGGAAAAACATTTTGAAAACACGAGTTTATTTTTGGGGTGAATCAAAATATATCAAAAACACCCATCTTCATATACAAGTAACATATCCTGGAAATAAGAGAAAGTAAGGTATTCCTTTCAGAGGCATAAAATGATTCTCATAGGCATGCTTTCAATTCTCGCGATCTTGGAATATACATGACTAGGCGATCTCACAAGGTGGTCACTCAATTCACTCAAAAGTGTTTCAGGTTACCTATCAATCTAATCAAACGAAATCACTCATAAGTCAGTCATGCAACATCCATCGTCATAGGCTTGCTCGAGAATCATATCTCCACCACTTAGGTGAGGACGGTGCTAGCTATCCTAGGACATTTAGAGTGGGTTGTAATGGCAGGTGAGGGTTACGGGGTATGGATAAGTGGGAGTTGTTGTAAAGGGTTTTGCTTATCTTAGGACTTCTAAACTTTTGAAAAACATTATTTAAACAACCTTTTTAATGAAAACGGAAACGGATAACAATATGGGAAGAAGATAGCTATTTTGACTTCTATCTTTTGAAAATACACGAGGGAATTTATGTCTTTTATAAGAGTAGGAATTTTTCGAGAGATTTGAAGCACTTAGCCTTATTCTATTTTCTTTTCTTTTTCTTTTGCTTCTATTTTTGGACTTTTCTAGGGATTTTTTTTGTAATTTTTTATTTTGTTTCTTTCTTTTGCCCTTTTTGAAATCTTTTTCTTTCTTTCATCTTTTTCATCCTTCTGATGACTTTGCATTTACTTGGTGTCAATTTTTCACACCGTAAACTCCCAACTTTTGATTTTTATCAAGGGAACGCACGCGAGAGATTTTGAGTAAACACCAGTATTTGTGATTTGGAGTAACAGCAAAAAGGACATTTAAATGACATTTTCCACAAGTTTAAAATTTCTAAGATAAGTTTTGGTGGCTGTGGAATAAATGGTTTAAGATTTAAAGGGTTTTGAAAGAAATGAACGGGCTAAGGCTCAATAGGGTTATCTAAGCGGATCATCAACATTAAAGATGAGTGTTGGAAGGGTTTTGGGCTTGAAGAGATATGATGAAAAGGGGGTTAAATCCTAAGGAATGTCAAAGTCATTTAACTGCACCTATACCGCGTACGATACTCTACCAATGTGGTCTCGAAGGCATACCAGGAGCAAGTTCTAATTCCGGATGCATGCATCGACACACTCAAACAAACGAATAGTGAAGCATTAAAGATGAATGCTTATATTGGCTCAAGATACCTCACTACAAGTTTTTGGGTTTGTTTGTGCCTAGCCATGCGATGCCCCTCTTAGATTATCATTTTAGACCTAAGAAATTCCTATCTTATTTACTCTTAATTTCCAAAATACCCTACTCATATATGAAAAATGCTCCTTCTTAAGACATTTTAACTCAAAAAATTTTGAAATTTTTTAGCAAAAGTGAGTTTTTATGAAAATTAAGCCAACTGAATGAGTGACATCTCCACTGTCGAAGTTAAGCTTATGATTTTGAGAAACATTTTATGAGTTTGCTTTTGGAAATAAGAATCTAACAAGCAAACCTAAGGTATTCTATACCGCTATCCCACACTTAGAGGAACATTGTCCCTAATGTTCTCTTGAGTTGAGATTTGAGAAAAATCCCACACTTAGAGTTTGAACAAATCGGAAAATGTTACTCAAGTGTTTCTTTTGGGCTGGAATCCCACACTTAGTGATAAGCTTGGGATATGGCATAGACTGCTTTAATGAGAATTTAAAGCTAACAATCATATCAAAAATGAGAGTGAGAACAAGAGAACTCCCCTATCGATGCGAAGGTGGAAGGATGGAATTCTGGAAGATGGGCTGAAGAGGAAATCTTGACAGGAATTCTTTTTTAGCAGTGGCTCCATGAGGATCTTTCGGCATTAGCGTGCGCATCTTACAAATAACAGCTCTGTCCTCCATCTTTACACTTCTTTCACTCTCTTGTGAAGATATCTCGTAAGTGTGAACACGTTGGGTATATTTTTACCGACTTCTTATTATAGCTTTTTACCGAAAGTGCCTAAATCCAGAATGCGAAAAGATGTTTTAATTCAAAACGAGTTTTAAGTCACGCGTTTTTAAACGAGTTCGAGCATAATGCGTGAAAGTAGCACGCAAGTACCTCAAATGCTCGAAACACATGTCTTGTTAAAATTTAATTCATATTTTCCTGGATTAGGTGGTAAAAGCTGAAGTGGTGTTTTGAAAGTATTTTGATACCCAAGTGTGAAAGATAGTCAGAGATATATCACTTCTTGGAATTTAAAAACTAATATTATTAATACTAATACGAAGGATACTTATTGCACGGGTTACCTCCCGAGAAGCGCTTCTATTTACAGTTGAGGGCTCGACTTTTCCTCTTGGATCAGCCAGAAGAGGAATTCCCAGGACTTGGGATGCGGAATGGAAGTGTCCTGGGGTTTGGTGGGTAGAATCTCATAAAATGTCGTGCGACGACTTCTGTGATGTTTGGGATTCTCGCCACATGAAGAGGATAGGTATGGAAATGCTTCTCATCAGTCCTTTGTAGGTATAAAAGATCCATTATAGCATCTTGGACTGCCTTGGAGATTGGTCCATTAGTGTCCACAAGGGTGGTTCCATCATGCTCAAGCGTCTCACGCACCGGTCGATCTGTCCGCAGGGTGTCCATAAATCCGAAGAAGCGTAGGTGGATGTCCTCATGAGTGGCATTGCTGATGTCCTTCCCTAGTTCTTCAATGGATCCGAATATGCCTTGGATCAGCCGTTTCTGATGGTCGGTATACGTGAGCTCTGGTTTCAGGAAGATGTTAATCATCCTGTTGTAAACCTCACGTAACCCATTGTGGAATAGCTGTCTGGGTTGCTCCCATAGGATAGAATCGAAAATGTCCTTAAGTCATTCAGAGACGAAATCTGCAACGTTAACCGTCAAACCTTCTGGAACAGAAGAAGGGATGGTACGTGCTCTCGTCTGAACTGACGTGTTCTAACTTTTCGACGATTAACTGGGCGTGATGCTCGATAGTGCAGCTGATGAAAAACCTGTGTGGTGAGGACTCGTCAATGTGATCATTATCGGCCAAAGAATCTAGAAGTCCCTTGAGATCCGCCATTAGCTGAACATCTACTTCATTTTCAGGGTTCCCAGTAGCATAATCCATGTTGTGTCTGAAATTTTGGAGAAAATCCATCTGTTGGCGCGAATATGGAAATGCGGACCGGATAAATGCTTGATACACCTGGCCATACGTGGTCTTTTGTGTTTCATAGAATTCCTCTTCATCGGGGAAAGGCTCATCATTGTCTGATGATTCTCCTGCGAGGTCGTTGGTGAAGGCGTTGATGCGACTAACTAGATGTTGCGGACTCAGGTAGGAGTTGGCTTGATAAACCTCATATTCAGTCTCAATGTCCTCAATAATATCCCTTTGATGTTGCGTGTATTCAATAGTAGAATCTCGTATAATCGCAATCAGAGTTCGGAAATCCTCCCCGTGTTCTGCAATAGCACTAAGTATTTCTTCTGGTTCAGACACGATCGGGATTTCGGTATTTCCTATAGTAGGAGGGGGGATAATGACTGGAGGGGGAACATCAATGAAAACGATATCATCCTCGTCACTCGCGATTGCTGAAGTGTCTAGAAACTCAACAGAGTTGGTGAGTGGTTGAGACTCGTCGGTGATCTGTAATACCGGCTGGGAAGAGTCCATCTCGATATCCCTCTTGTCCTGGGAATCAGAATCATCGCTTGATCCAGATGTACCTCCAAGCTCAAAATGTGATCGAGGCTTGGATGAGTCAAGGGGTGGAATCCCTCGAGGAGGTATATGTGGCTTAAGTAGAGACTCATCATTCAGGGAGTGGTCAATCGAAGGTTCCTCTGAGTCGCTCTCCGGCAGAGGGATGAAGTTCAAAGCATAGTCTATCTGCATGATCTCTGCGGTTGGAGGATGTGTCTTAGGAATGTGTGGTGGTGTATCTTCCACTGGATCTTCCTCTTCTTCTTCTTCTTCTTCTTCTTCTTCTTCTTCTTCTTCTTCTTCTTCTTCTTCTTCTTCTATCTCCTCTTCTTCTTCCTCCGTTTCCTCTTCTATCTCTTCTTCCTCAGTGTCGGAAGTAATCGTGATGGGCTCGTCAGACATAGGGGTGTCTGGTTCAGAGTCATCATCCGTGGTAACTCTTCCTATCGAAATCGCACATATCTCCGCATGCTCTGTGACAGACTGATTAGCTTGATCGATCTTGAAGGTGATAGTCTCTCCATGAGATCTAAGACTGATAGTCTGAGAGTAAAGATCTATGATAGTGCGTGCGGTGTTCAAGAATGGTCTACCCAAGATGATAGGGATATGGACATCTTCCTGAATGTCCATCACCACAAAGTCTGTGGGAAATAGGAACTTATCAACTTGAACCATGATGTTCTCAGCTATTCCCTTAGGGTATGTAATGGATCGGTCAGCTAGCTGGACACTCATTTTGGTCGGTTTAAGGGGTCCTAATTCCAATCTAGTGTAAAGCGAATAGGGCATCAGGTTGATACTGGCTCCTAGGTCGGCTAAAGAGTGTATCATGCCCGAGTGATAGATCGAACAGGGAAGGGTAAAGCGTCCAGTATCTCCGAATTTCTCAGGGATAGAGTTCTTTATAAGAGCTGGACATTCCGCGTTCAGTGGGACATTGGGTACTTCGGGTACCTTATCCTTGGTCGACAAGAGTTTTAGGATGTATTTTTGAACTGGAAGGGGTTCGGGACACGGTGTCCACGAACTTTCCATCGAGACGGAAGTCGTTAACCTTATAGGCTTTCTTAAGACGGGGACTCAACTATCGGCGGGACAGGAGTATCTTTCTTCACCGGAGAAGGAGTTGGAGGTTGGCTCGGTGCCACCTTCTTGTCTGTAGTATTCATCTGTTTGGCCTCTTCTACGTGTGGGTTCTGTACCGTGTTACTAGGGAGATTACCCTGGGGCCTAGAGTCAAGATGTTGGGCTAGCTGTCCTATCTGGGTCTCAAGATTTTTGAGAACGGCCAGTTGGTTCCTAATGAATAGGTCGTTTTGGTCCTGCCTAGCGCTAGTCTTTTGGTTAATTTGGTGTTGGCCTTGGATGAACTTAGTAAGGGTATCATCCGTACTAGTAATGGGCACTATGGTCTTAGAGGGTTCGGTCGATTGATCTGTGTCGGGTGCAGTCAATGATAGCGGTTGGTTATAGGTGAGTTGGGGTTGTTGTTGGTAAGACGGGTACCTAGGTTGGTAGTTGGGCTGAAAGGGTGGTTGGTTCCTAGGTGGGTATTGGGTGCCTCTAGTCCTAGGCGGAGAGGTTCGAGCGAAGCCAGGTGGATTTTGTTGGCGAGCTGGAAATTGAGCACAGTAAACCGTTCCGTCAGCAGGATCCTCGTACTCAACCTGATAACTTTCTGTTGGGAGGTTGGCACAGTTCTGGTATGCATGAATTTGATGGGCGTGCTGGGATGGTTTCTTCATTTCACCGATCTGCTTCGTCAGGTGTTGGATCTTTTCTGTCAGAGACTTGATAGCTTCGGTTTGGAATGGATTGGGCGCAGCAATCGGTGCTGATGATGAGGAATGCTCACCAGAGTTCCAGTCGTGATGGTGCATCGTCATATTCTCGATCAAGTTCCAAGCTTCCTCATCGGTGAGTTGCATGAAATTGCCCTGAGCAGGGGCGTCAAGGGTAGTGCGATGGTTCGGAGCGAGACCGTTGTAAAACGTGCACAGCTGACTGGTTTTCTCTATAAGGTGGTTAGGGCATTTGTTCAACAGACTCTTGTATCTCTCCCATGCTGTGTAGATAGATTCATCATGAGCTTGGTGGAAGTTCATTATGTCATTCTTGTACTTGGTTTGCTTAGCCGGAGGAAAGTACTTAGTAAGGAATTTTGTAGCCATATCCGTCCAGGAGGTGATAGAGCCGGTCTCTAATCCCTCAAACCAAGTCAAAGCATGGTGAGTAAGCGAATAGAGGAATATGTATAGACGGACTATATCCTGATCAACCCCATTCTGCTTGTACGAGTTGGTAGTCTGAATGAATCGGTTGATGTGGGCGTTAGGATCGTCATAGGGTAAACCATGGAATTGGCAGAATTCCTTGATAAGCTGAACGATATGATGTTTAAGCTCGAAGGACACGCCGTCGATGACCGGATAGCTGATGGGTCCACCTCGACCTTCAATTGATGGTTTGGTGCTGATGGCAAGCGTGACACGTGCAGCCATCGGTTGTTGGTTGTGGAAGCGTTTCTCCTTGCGGATCGTTCGGATGATCGTCTCAGGATCGGGTACGAAAGTGAGAGATGTGAATCCGGATGATCGGGTCAAATATCGTTGTGTGTTGTGGGAAGGAATTTTCGAATGGAACAAGGAAAAAGGAAAAACCTAAACTAAACTACGGGATACTAGAAAGAAAAATTCGTCTGGAACGTCTTCAGATCTTACGGCTGACTCCCCGGCAGCGGCGCCAAAAACTTGATGCGCCGCCAACTGTCGATCAGGTTTTACCCTGTTGTCGGACCGTCCATCAGCGGCGGCACCAGTGGGTTTTAAAATTTATATATGGGGGGCCTAAGTATACCTAGTTACTATTGGTGTATAGCAATAAGGATGATCATGGACGAAACAGGGGTACTTATCAATCTAGCGGGTTTTAAAAGATTTGATTGGGGTTTTGTTTTATACTTGGGCAGAAAATTTAAACTAAAGCGGCATAAAATAAATGTAAGTAGCAGATAATCAAGAGAGGGTGTTTGCTATGATTTCGGTAGCCTTATTGATTGGAATGAAAACGTGTTCTAAAGGTTTGTATTTTATTTATTTCAGGTATTTGTGGAGTAAGCACTATCCCCCTACTAGATTATCCTGATTCTGATCGGAGTAGTTTATCCAGCCCACAACACTAACCGGTGAAGGTATAGTGACCCTTATCTGGGATAAAACCCTGGGTGCATGAATAAGGCGACAAACCAACTCGATGTCCGACCTTTCTTATCCCCACAATATTATCTAATCTAAATAAAACATTTAAGACCAAGTTTATAGAGTGTGCTTGATTGCTTTCTATCGATGGTTTTGTGAGTCTGGGTGTTGAGTCATGACTCGTGATTCATATAGACCGATAACAACGACTCTTTCCGTGATTACTGCACTGTACTCCACCGGAGGTGTTTCCATTGCTGAACCAAGGACCTAGTCGGTACCAACTCTGCTGATCACAGAGTTGCCGTTATTTCACAAGGCTTAGTAACTGCGGCTTTTCCTCAGCTTCCACGTGTTAACTACACCGGAGGTGTTGTCGACGCTATACCGAGTAATCAGCCGACTTACGGTACCTTACATTGTTTCATAAAAGCTAACCCAGACTACTTAACTAAGTTTGTATTTAAGCATAATATTATCCATCTATGATATAAACCAGCCCTTACTTTTAAGTCCCAATAAATCCCTAATTTGTCAACAGTGTAATATTCACGTTCAGTTAGAAAATCATATTTCCACGGGCACAGTGTACTTTGCGTTCAAAGTAGAAAGCAGTAATTTCTCGATGACGATGTACTTAGCGTTCATTTAGAAAGCGATGTGTACACGATTAACAAATCAGACCATGTTCATGTTTGACACAGATAACTAAGTACCTTTGATGGGGTTCACGACGTCGCATCATTAAGGCCGTAATCACGTTTACTGGTTGAAAGGCGATTAGTTTAATAGGTTTAAAATCATAGATAGAAAGTAAATCAAAGCACTATAACATCATTCCAACCAATTTACGACTAACTACATCATAGCAAACACGCAATATCACTACTCGCTAATCATGGCAATCAATCCTAAATCTAGCATGACAACAATAATAACAATCATCATAATGAAATAGATAAAGGATAGATATAACCGTAATAAGAGCGTAGCTGAATACAACTTGAACGTTACACGAGCAGAACTCCTAGTATGCGCTAAGCGATATTACAAGATTGCCCCTCTACTAACTAGCCGCTAATCTACTACTAATTATAACATAAATCTAGAGAGAGAGTAGTAAGAGAAAGTGTGTGTGTGTAGTGTAGTGTGTTTCTTGGTTGTGAGTTGTCTCTTGGATGATGAAATGAGGCTTGTATTTATAGAGATCGCACAGCTGTATCCGTAGACCGTATCCAAACCTTCAAACACACAACCGTATCGCCAAGGCGAATAAAAATCAGATTTTTATCACCCAAACGCAGAATACGGCTGAGTTGGACCGCATACGGCTGAACTGGACCGTATATGGCTGAGCATAGGGTGAATACAGCTGAACTGGACCGTATACGGCTGAGCACAGGCCGTATACGGTCTGCACAGGCCATATACGGTCTGTGTCCAGCCGTATACGGTCTGGCTCAGCCGTATACGGCTGGGTTCAGCCGTATCCTGGCTCTTCGGTTCTTCGTTTCTTCGTTCGGGCGTAACTTCTTCGTCGTTTATCCGTTTTGAGCGTTCTTTATATTCACGCATTCGTATTTTCCTAACGAAGAAAATGACATAAGTTAGAGGTCATAATTCTTTGTGTAGCTCAAAAAGTGCTAAAATATGTGAACAGAAGATTCAATGATCGTTTGTGCTCTGTTTTACTCATTTTTAGGTTGTTTTTGTCGATTCTTGAAACATCGTCTATATTTTAGCCCTTATGATGAAAAGTGATGTTTAAGTTCATATTTTAAGTGTTTTTATTAATAATTGGGCCAAAATGGTGAGATAATGGCACACAAAAACATGACTTTTTGCGTGTCATCACTCCAATCAAAAGTACAAGATAAACAAGTAAACATAACGTTAAATGCAAGAGTTTTAACTCATTGAAATAAATGCAATATCAATTGATTGAATTAAATAAACCGCAATACGAATAGTTTGTTGATCGAGCATCCATCTATCGTATAATCAAGAATCAATCACTAAAAACATATCCAACATCTAGAGTTATTAATCTAGATGAACAATAAGAGTTTAGCCCATGATTATTTATTCAAACGCAGAAACAATGATAATAAAAAGAGAATTCATAGTCATAAGAACAAGAATTAACCAATGAAAACTAATATTGTTTGATTTTTGTTGATGAACTCTAGCCTCCATAATGATTAAGATGATGATTAGTAGCCTAGGGTTTCCCCAAAAACTACCCAAAATCGCCCAAAGGTAGTCTCCAAGGTTGTTTCTCCCTTCAAAATTCGGATCCCCCCTTTCTGACCTAATTTTGTGTTTAAAACCTAAGATTTCGACATCATGGCCATGACACATTCTGTCATGGCCATGACAACCAATATCACCGATGTAAGAGTTGGTCAATGTGATTTCATGACCATGATCAAATGAGTATGACCATGATAATATCCTGATTTGATTCTCGTGACCCCTTTTCTCGATTTACACTTAAATTTGGACTCTTTTCCTTGAAACTTCATTATCGAACCTGAAATGTAAATTATAACAAATTAAGTACCAAAGGTTCATGAATTAATGAATAACTTGAACATAAATGAGGGATATTGCCAAGGTAAACATGTATATAAAATAGGCAATATCAAGTGGTCAAAATATTGTTTGGTTCCATTTGATTGTCGGTTATAAATTACACATTTGTTTGAAGATTGTGACGTTTTAAATAAATGTATACTTTTGTTTTATATTATCAACATAATATAAATCAATATGTTAATTAATTCTGTATTATTTAATAATTGATTCACCAACGTCCGTATTTGATTTGTAGATTATTTATTTGATCCGAATTTTTACACGATTTAAAGGAATCGTATCCCGAACATAGATATAAACATACAAATTATCCGGATGTATTTAGTCTAATATATACTAAATACACATAATCACATAATAATTAGATACAAATAATTTTCTTAATTTACCGGGTGTCACATATATATTACATGATAGTAATTGAAAATGTGAAATACACTGTTTTCATTAGAAAAATATGCATGAATGAGATCCTAGAGCTTAAAAGATGGGTCATTATGGACAACTTTATAACAAATCTTTGGGCTGCACAGGAGTCCTTTTTGTTTCCAATCGGTCCGATTGGGCCAAACTTTTCCCCTTGTTTGTTTCTTAACGGGTCAGAAATGGTGACAAATTTCTCTCAACGGGTGGGTGGCAAGGAAAATAGAAAACTGAAAATAATTACAAAGTACAGATTCTCTCAACATCATTATTTCCACGTTTCACTAGCGTCAAAGTAAAGAGATCTATTCATTGATAAGATATATACCACTACCAATATAATTAGGAATCGCCAATATTCAAATCATACATCTTAAGATTGCAAGCCATACCAGTATCTCTGTTTCAACAATAATGTATTAAAATATTTTTACAGAGCTAGCAGAATTCCTGCGCAATGCAGCGGAAAACACTGAATAAAACATAAGTAGTGAATAGTGATATTATTGTGTCAAATTCAATTCTTTTCCAATGTACGTATTTGTTGGGTATTCTATTCCCTAATTAGATTAATCTGCGCAGCGTAATAATAAAAAAAAATTAATCTAAGGCCGTTAGGAAATTAAACCCTAAGTGATCTTAACTTGGAAAAATAAAAGCAATAAAATAAATAAGATAAATAAGGAATTACTAACCTTTGAGAAAACTAATTTCTCACGCGTAGACGAACTAGCAGAACCTTCTTGCTTGGTGGCGAGTGCCCAAACTAGAACACCTCTAATGGCTCACACCCACGAACAAAGAGAAATCCCAAGTCTCCTAAGGTCACGACTTAAGGTCGCAAAACTCTTACAAGGAGCAGGAATAAGAAAGAGAGAAAATGAATTGAAAACTTTTTAATTCAAGAATGGTGTCATGGAAACAAAGGGTTAAGCCCCTATTTATACGGAAGAGGGATGACATGGGTTTCATATCCCAGCCGATGTGGGACAACATCATTTTCAATCCATACGGCGTATGGAAATTCCATACGGCATATGGATAATGTTTCCAGAACTTTCTGACAGCCGTTCCACCGCCTTATAAACCCTAGCATCCATACGGTGTATGGATCTTCCATCCGCCGTATGGATGGAGATTCCAAAATTTCTTTTCTTTTTAGTTTCTAACTAATATCTAATTAATTAACTAAATATAATATTAATTCCAATTAATATTATCTCTCATTTATTTCTCAAACTATTCATTGAGGACGACCCAAAAAGGACTCTACTTTAAATGATGGTCTTACCAATTAGTTATGATATTGGATACTATTCCAATAGTCTCCCACATGGACAATTTATCAACTATTATTGGTCTAAGCCTATCCATTAACTAAGCGGAGAGTGTCATCCAATGTGACTGCCGAACTCTGATTCTTATCCTAGAGTTAGCCCTTTAGATAAGTGATCAACTATTCCTTTGCTCTACTGATATCATATGAATCGAGACATGGATTCTAATCAATCTCAAGATTCATGATTAGTTTTCTGATTTCTGATTACATTGACTTTATGAGACTATTGAACCATCAACTTAGTCTTGGCCAGGCCTAGCACTTTAGAGTCAATATTTAATCATCAGAGGGCCCAAGATATCGCTTATCCCTTTAGGCAAAAAGGAACAAATAAATTTCGACTATATGGTACTAGTCAACTCATCATGTCATACCTAGCGTACCCTTTATAGCTGGCAGTTATGCACAATGTTTGAATAGACTAAAGTATAAAAGACTTGAAAAACTAGAAACTTAATGCATCTCCATTTCAAGAATAGAGGATATTACCATCTTAAAATCACTTGTGATTTAGTCCATGAAGTGATCTCTTTAAGTGCGGGTCTCTCGTATACTTAAATCCCCATTAAGTACCCCATGAGTGTTGCAGCATTCTCCTAGCCATGTCTAATCTCCATAGGCAATCTACTAACACTCCATGACAGTCTTGATTCACCACTTACTTCTAAGAGTGTGAACGACTGAGGAGGTTTAAGTAAAACTGTTTTACTCGGGAAGTGGTGTCTAAACATGCAAAACAGAAACACAATGACAAACAATAGTAAATGGTAGAACTCCTTCCAATAAATAAATCTCCATTATTTAATCACCAAGTCTATAGCAATTTATCATTGTTTACAATGTTTCAAAATCAAACTAACAACTAAAACTTTATATTATCTCTTAAGCCTATGCTCCCAGCATGCTCATCATGTTTGGACTTTCCAAGCGGCTTTGATGGATCAGCCAGATTATCTTCTGATCTTATACTCTTCACAATCACGTGTCCTTCTTCTACTTTACTTCGAACAAAATGGTATTTTCTCTCAATGTGCTTTGACTTTCCGTGATCCTTGGGTTCTCTACTCAAGGCGACCGCACTTTCGTTATCACAGAATATTTCAATAGGGTCTTGAATCGTTGGAATGTCGCACCCCCAAATTCGGGTTGCGGAAGCGAATCGGGTCGGGGCGCGACTAATCAATATACACAACACAAAAGATATAATGAACGACCACTATATGCGTCGTTTTACATTGATATTGATAAAACAAAAGTTTACATCAAAATATTGTTTACATTAGCTCCGCTTGAAAATAAGAGATTTAAGTACATAATTAATCTATACAAAATATAATAATGCAGCTAAAATCTCTGTTTGTTTGCATGCTGACTCGAGCTAATAGATCTTGATTGAGCAGTCCAACCTACTGCTGGTCACCTGTGATACATGCTAAAATGGGTCAACGAAAAGCTGGTGAGCTCACAGGTTTGTATGTCAACACATATTTGTATGAACCGCAAGATTTTATAATTGAATTTAAAATGCAATTAAGCAAAATAAAAGTTATACAACCATGAGCACATAGTCTGAGCTTAACTTGAGTGTCAGGTCCAATTAAGGAAACCCAAGTGAGTTGCCTCCTACGAGTGCCTAATCTACACTCGTCTTCCCAAATGCTAATACGTCCGTTTGACCAGTTAGTGCGTGCTAACCCGGACGAGGATTGTCAATCCTATATGATATCATATACTAACATTCACGCTACAAATGTATTACCAGACTATGCTATGGAGGGCTTTAGTGATTAGTTGAAAACAACTCATGTAGTATTTGATTGATTTGTACTTGCGTTCAACTTGTAAAATAAAATGAGCAATAATATCACACCCCTGTTTGAAAAGCAGTAAAATAGGGGCCATGAGACTCACCTGAGCCTTGAGTGTTTATTAAAATAAACTTGAATTGATTAGCTGTGAATTGATGTCCGAAGACTTGTAACCTGTCGGGCGTTCAAAACGCGCAATGTTATATGAGTGAGTAGATGTCTCAACAGACCATCCATGTTTGTTGTCCAACAATTAGTTATGTCCAAATGTTTGATTGTTCAACTTTTTTTATCAAAAACGTGTACGACCCGTTGGTGAATTGTAATAATAATTCTTTAAGACATTATTATTAAGTTTGTGTCATCATATATATAGTTACAGTATGTATCATGTGTGTTTATAAGTTGTTATCCATGTTCAATACTTGGTGAAAACAAGTCTCATAAATTCTGTTTTTAGCGACACTAATGTCAGTGTCGCAAGTCATGCGACACTAGGGTCAGTGTCGCATTAAGGTTAATGTCGTAGTGAGGTTATGCGACATTAGGGTAAGTGTCGCACTAAAGTCAGTGTCGAAGTAAGGTTATGCGACATTAGGGTCAGTGTCGCAGGTTCAATCAAATTTTCAATAAGCAGCGACACTAATAGCGACACTATGGTAGTGTCGCAGGTAATGTCGCAGGTAGTGTCGCAGGCCATGCGACACTAGCGTCTGGTCAAATTTCCATTTTTAGCCCAAGTGTATCCAAGTGTCGATTTTTCATTCGGGAAACTTTCCAAAATTAGTTTTTGGTCCAAGTTATTAACTAAGTCACCCAAACTAGTTTTTGTTACCATTTTCCAAATATAGTAAGTTTTTCGAAAACTAGCCACTTTTGTTGACTTGGTCAAACTTACTCGGTTTGACCCAAAACTTTCACCCAACCCAAATATCAGTTTATAGAGTCTAAATAAATTGTCGGTTTGTGTCCAAGTTCACCAAGAGTGTCGATTCTTATAAAAGTTCCAAATATTTAAGATTTCACATTTTCGACTTTTTGTCGGTTTATTCACCAAGTGATGTTACCAATTTCTGGTCCAAGTCAAGTCTCACAATTTTTATCAACTGATCTTCTAGGTGTGTAGTGTCTAACTTATGTTTTCCAAGAGTTTTAAGTCCATAATCATAGAGAAACAATTTAATTAGTCATGCATAGTCCAGTTTCTGATTTTAACCAGGCCAGTCCCACAAATTGATAAATAGAGAAAAATACGTTCGGATCTGGTAAAAACGTAAAACATGAAAGTTGTAGATCTTTTCAATACGCAAATTTTTTTAAAAAATGCATATTCTAACTCTTCCTAGAACTCAAGTTATGACATTTTTAGTAATCTGTGTTTTTCTGGACAGATTGTGTATTCTTTGTGAAAAATTCATAAAAACGTATTTTAAGTTTATATTTGGACATAATCTTGTTAGATGAGCTTTATAACATATAATTAAACAATATGGAAGTAAGAAATAGTTTCCTTACAAAGATTTTGGTGAAGATGAGATGAGGTTATATTGCTTGTGTTCTTGAGCCAAAAATCCTTGCAAAATGTTAACTTTTAAAGTGGTGGTGCTATGGTGGATTATGGTGGTGGTTGTGGTGATGATATGAACTGAAATTTTCTGGAGTTTAGAGAGGGAGGTGATAGAGAGAAGTTGGATAAAATGTGAGTAAAGGAGTTAGTGGAAATGAAAGTGAATGGGATATGATGTAAGTATCCACTAAGTCTTCACTTGCATGAAGATTTAGTGGCTTATGTGGGTGGTGACCACATGGGGCCACATGGGAAGGGGGGCCGGCCTAGAGGGCCCACACAAGGTTATTTTGGTCATTTTCTCATTTATTCGATTTGTGCTTCGTGCGGTGTTCGTTTTCTCGTTCGGTTTGGTGTTTAAACGTTTATTACGCGTTTTTAAGTAACGATTTAAATTTCAATACTTTCACTTGAAGTGTTCTTTCTAAATACTTGGAAAAACATTTATATAGATGATTCGTTAATTTAGGGATCTCGATTTGCTCGTTCGTTGCACGGATTTTAAATCACGTAACCGTTGTTTGTACGATACGAATTAATTACAAAGTATTATTATCAAGATAATATTTTGGGAAAGATATTGTCATTAAATAATGTTATATTATTTAATAAAATTGTTTCACCAACGTCCGTATTTAATTGAACCGAAATACATTCGATTTGAAACTTGTACGAGTTAATCGAATCGCATAATTGCATATATTCAATATTATATATATCGGTACATTAATTAGCCTAATCACAGAACTAATTACATGTATTAATAATTGATTAGGCACTAATTACTAGCCCTAAATTGACGGGTGTCACATGGAACAACTCCAAGATCTCCAATGAAATTCTTAATCCAGATGGCTTCCCTTGAAGCCTCGCAAGTCGCTATGTACTCAGACTCGCATGTTGAGTCTGCCACCGTATCTTGCTTGGAACTTTTCCATGTCACTGCTCCCCCATTCAGTAAGAATACCCAACCAGACTGTGAACGACTATCATCTCTGTCTGTTTGGAAACTTGCGTCACAATAACCCGTTACTCTAAGTTCCTCTTCTCTACCATAAACTAAGAACCTGTCTTTTGTATTTCTCAAATACTTAAGAATATTCTTTACAGCTGTCCAATGACCTTCACCAGGATTCTTCTGATGTCGACTCACTAAGCTCAAAGCAAATGAGACATCAGGCCTCGTACACGTCATGGCATACATGATCGATCATATAGCCGAAGCATATGGGACTCGACTCATTCTATCCGATTCTTCCTTAAATTTCAGACAAAGATTATTACTGATCTTAATGCCATGATGGAAGGGTAGATTCCCTTTCTTAGAGTTCTCCATTTTGAATCTTTTCAAAAAATTTATCAAAGTATGTGTCCTGGATAAGTCCTATGAGACGTCTCGACCTATCTCTAACCAAGAATATACGCTGCATCTCCCAAGTCTTTCATAGCGAAACATTTTCCCAACCAGTCTTTTACAGTTTGTAATGTTGGGACATCGTTTCCTATGAGTAGTATATCATCCACATATAACACTAGGAAGACTACAACACTCCCACTGAACTTGACATATATACAGGACTCATCTTCACTTCTAGAAATCCAAACTCTGTGACTTTCTCATGGAAGCAGAGATTCCAGCTACGAGAGGCTTGTTTAAGTCCATAAATAGCCTTTTGAAGCTTGCACACTCTATTAGGATACTTTGCATTTTCAAAACCCTTCGGTTGTGCCATAAACACATCCTCTGTCAGTTTCCCGTTAAGGAAGGCGGTTTTGACATCTATCTGCCAAATTTCATAATCATGAAACGCAGCTATGGGTAGCATAATTCTAATGGACTTTATCTTAGCTACTGGTGAGAAGGTTTCCTCATAATTAATCCCGTGGGTTTGAGTATAGCCATTCGCTACCAACCTAGCTTTATAAGTGTGTACTTTCCCATCCATGTCGGTCTTCTTCTTGAAGATCCACTTACAACCCACCGTCTTAAGACCGGGTGTAGTGTCAACCAAATTCCAAACTTGGTTGTCATACATGGACTTAATTTCGCTTTTCATAGCTTCCTTCCACTTAGCAGCCTCACGGCCTGCCATCGCTTCCTTGTAGTTAACAGGTTCACCTAAGTCATTTAGTTAATGTCACTAATTTTATCCTCTTCTTCTACTTGGTAACCATAATAGAACTGAGGAGGCTTGCTAACTCTACAAGATCTGCGAACGGGTAAGAATACGTCTTCAGGTTCAACAGGTGCTTCCACCTCTTGTTGAACATCAGTGTTTTCTGTAGGTTCTTCATCGGCCGACTCTTGAATTTCTTCAAGATCAATCTTACTCCCACTGTCCTCTTTAGATATCATTTTTCTCTCAAGGAACACTCCTCTTCGAGCAACAAAGACCACATTATCTGTGGATCTGTAGAATAGATACCAAATGACTCCTGTGGATAACCGACGAAAAGACACTTCTCAGATCTGGAGTCTAGTTTGTCCTAAGTTTCTCGTCTAACGAAAACTTCACAACCCCAGATTTTGATGTGACCAAGAGAAGGATGTTTTCCCTTCCAGATCTCATAAGTTGTCTTTGAAACCTTCTTGGTGGGTAAAAGATTTAAGATGCGAGCGGCTGTTTCTAATGCATAACCCCAAAAACTTATCGGAAGTGTATCCTGACTCATCATAGACCAAACGATGTCCAACAAGGTTCTATTTCTCCTCTCAGCAACACCATTAAGCTGTGGCATTCTAGGAGGAGTTAATTGTGAAACTATTCCACAATCTCTAAGATGATCGGAGTACCTTTATCTTTCTGCCCAATTGATTCTCTACTTCGGTTTGATATCTTTTGAATACCTCAAAAGTATCTGACTTATGCTTAATCAGATAGAGATGTCCAAATCTACTGTAGTCATCAGTAAATGTAACATAATACCGATTTCCATCTTTTGTGGCGCATCGGAATGGTCCACAAACATCCGTGTCTACCAAGTCCAAGAGTCCTTCACCTCTTTAACACGACCCCGTGAATGGTGATTTAGTCATCTTACCCAATAAGCAAGATTCGCATACATCATCCGATTTGAGGTCGAATGATTCCAACACTCTCCATCCTTTTGGAGTTGGCTGATGCATTTCTTGTTTACATGCCCAAGACGATAATGCCACAATTTGGATTTATCAACCTCATTAGACGAATCAACATTTAAAATCAAATTGCTAACACATTCAACATTTTCATATATGCCATTGTAAGGAGAAGCTTTGAAAACAAAACAACCATTTAAATAAACCAAAATATCACCATTCTCATTGTCAAATGAAAATCGATAACCATCCTTAAACAAAGCATAAAATAAAATAATGTTTCCAGTCATTTCTGACGAATAACGGTAATTGTTCAAATCTATCCTAACTCCAGAGTTCAGCACGAGCTCATACTTTCCAATCTCGGTAACAGGCGTGATTCCTCTATTTCCCATGACTAGATTTAGCTCTCCATGCTTCAACTTGCTACTTTCCTTTAGACCATGTAATACAGTGCAAATGTGAGTACCACACCCTATATCCAGAACCTACGAATTAGAAGTTGTAGTATTATGGAGTTCAACCACGAACATACCTGAGTGAATACTCTTTTCGACCTTACCATCGTCAAGGTCTTTCAGGTATTTTGGGCAACTACATTTCCAGTGCCCCTTAGTATTGCAGTAAAAGCACACTGCTTCCTTCGGATCATTCACTGGTGCAATATCAGAATCAGTCTTTCTTTTGGACCCACGATTGGACTTTCCATTCGTAGTTTTTGCTTTCCAATTTGACCTCTTTCTTTTCTTTGCAGTCTGACCAATTGCTAACACAGGAGCTGCTGAGCTAGAGGACACATCATCCTTTTTGATTCCTTGCTCAGCGGTTTGCAACAAATTATGGAGTTCCATTATTAAGCCTTCTCTCTCATTCATTTTCATCTGATATGATATTACAAACTGATTGTAGACAGCTGGCAGACACGAAAAAATTATGGCAATGGAAAACTCTGTGTCAAACATCATGTTCAATGATTCCAACCTATCAAAGTACCCTTTCATCTCCAAGATGAAAGCACAGATAGATGCTCCAGGTTTGGGTTTGCAATCCATGAGTGACTTAACCACATCAAGACGTTCTTTGCTCGCCTTTTCCTGGAACATTTCCAAAAGTTGATGGTTCATTTCATAAGCCCAAGTATTCTCAAAAATCTTTTGCAACTTGGGGCTCAAGGAGGATGCAATGATACAAGACACTTTATTCGCATCATCATAATGTTTCCTGTGTGCCTCAATCTCCTCTTGGGTTAAGTTTTCATCAATCATGGGAATCTGCTCATCGAGAACATACTCCTTGTTCTCGTACCTAAAGGTAAACCTTAGGTTACTCATCCAGTCCATATAGTTTGGACAGGTCAGTCTTTCCCTCCCAAGAACTAAGAGAAGTGAGAAGTTCGAGTTCTGTACGGAATTGGGGACGGGAGGATTATTACCATTTGTAGAAGACATCTATAAGATAAACAATTTTAGTTAGTTTGAGTGTTCCTTAATTAAATTACCCAATTTCAAATTAAGGCTAGGATCCATATTTTAGATTCGTTTTATGAAGAGGTTTGCCGTAATCATATCGTGAATTTATTTTAGGTAGACAATGCTTTTGTCAATTTCATTCTCTATGAAATTCCTAGTTCTTTTGAGATTCATTGATTTTCATCAACGACATGTTAATCTCGGATATGCTCATCTACCATTCATGACTGGTATGCCGAGGATCATGAACAAGATGGTGAACTTAACCATGCAAACCCCGCATGGTCCCCAGCCCGAGTACGCTCGAGAATTGCAAGTTCCACATCACCTCTCAATATGTTCTCATATTAATGTGCCGGTAAACCACACACACTCCATTAACATACTATACGAAAGATGTGCAGTTTACATGGGTTAGCATACTATTCACATTTTATAGTATCTAGAACAGGATTTTGTTTTAGTACTTTTAGGTCATACTTTTGATCTTAATATCATCCTATCAAAGTCCTCGGAAACTCCATTGAACGCACAAAGAAGCAGAGAATACCTCTCTTATAGTTTGTTCAGTATGGGTGAGCCGATTCATCAATTGATTGACGATGTATTTAACTTTAATGATACATATACTTATAGCTCATAATATACGTAACGTATTTCTTTAAACTCTTAAGGTCTACGGCTCTATTTTAAAACATTTTAAAATTTAGGGTATATTTAAAACATTTCAAAATATAGGGTCTAAAGTGTAAATTCATTTTACCGATTTAGATAATTCCATTTCCAATTTATCTTTACCTACATACTATATCAGATAATTAAATGCTAGTATTTATCAAGCTAAGGCTCTGATACCACTGTTAGGTATTTTATTCCCTAATTAGATTAATATACGCAGCGGAATATTAACAAAAATTAATCTAAGGCCATTTGGAAACTAAACCCTAAGGGATCTTAACTTGAAAAAAAAAAAGCCGTTGCTAGCTAGTCTTCCCTGTTGGGTTGGTAGTGGTTGTGTCTTGTTATGTAGTGTCTTTTGCCTATGTAACGGGCTGTGATGTGGGACTCACCCACATCCTTTGTACTTAAACGTTTCTTTTGGAGTAATATATTTGCCGGGTGTAAACCCTTTACCCAAAAAAAAAAAAAAAAAAGAAACTTGAAAAAAAGCTATAAAATAAATAAGATAAATAAGGAATTACTAACCTTTGAGAAAACCAATTTCTCACGCGTAGACGAACTAGCAGAACCTTCTTGCTTGGTGGCGAGTGCCCAAACTAGAACACCTCTAATGGCTCACACCCATGAACAAAGAGAAATCCCAAGTCTCCTAAGGTCACAACTTAAGGTCGCAAAACTCTTACAAGGAGCAGGAATAAGAAAGAGAGAAAATGAATTGAAAACTTTTTAATTCAAAAATTGTGTCATGGAAACAAAGGGTTAGGCCCCTATTTATACGGAAGAGGGATGGCATGGGTTTCATATCCCAGCCGATGTGGGACAACATCATTTTCAATCCATACGGCGTATGGAAATTCCATACGGCATATGGATGATGTTTCCAGAACTTTCTGACAGCCGTTCCACTGCCTTATAAACCCTAGAATCCATACGGAGTATGGATCTTCCATCCGCCATATAGATGGAGATTCCATAATTTCTTTTCTTTTTAGTTTTTAATTAATATCCAATTAATAAACTAAATATAATATTAATTCCATCTAATATTATCTCTCATTTATTTCTTAAACTGTTCATTGAGGGCGACCCAAAAAGGACTGTACTTTTAATGATGGTCTTACCAATTAGTTATGATATTGGACACTATTCCAACAGTATTATCTACCGGCATAAATCGATATTGGTTATATACCCGTTTGACTCCTCTAAAGATTCGAAATCTGATAATAGATAGAGTAAACTAATTGTTAGATACATTATATTATTGAAATCACAATTTCTAAAAGTATATGCTGAGTCTTAAGAATCATTCTTAAAAGTTGCTTAAAGTCAAAGCATGAAATGGTTTGTATAATTGTATAGATAAGCAGAGCATATGAACTGGAGAATGTTTATACATACATATACAATATGTTGTAAGAAAACCAAAGATATTTATTATATTTACAGAATAGTCTAAAAATACATTAAGAGGTTGTTTAGTTGTAGAAAGGTGGGGTACTTGTCCATAGACGTTCTCCACGGAAACTTGAAAACATAAAAGTTGTTGAAAAAAACTCCATCGAAGAGAAAACTCAATTTTCAAGTTGATAACTTAAGTTCTAAAAATTGACACTTCAAAGTTTTAATAAAATTCCTTCCTACAAGTACAGAAAAACTCCTTTCATTTTCTAAACTAGAAATTGAAAACAACGCACACTTTTCAAAATTCTCAATTTTTTTCTTTCTAGAGGTAAGAAACACCAACTTTCTAGTTAGTCACTCACGAAATATGAAGAGGAAAATATTTATCATATTTTCCCAGAATTAGAAAAGCAATGTGAACTGGAATTTTTTTTATATAAATAGATATGCATGAACTGGAAAACACTTAAAAAAACAAAACTATAATGAATTATCTATGCAGCGGGTATATCTAGCACTTTTACCCATCCGACCTGTTGTGACCCGAGCCCTTTGGACCCATTTGTTGAGTATGCTATTTTTGTCCCAAGACCCATTTGAACTGTTAACCAACCTGCCCATTTTCCACATCGAATGCATCGTATCTGCAGCTCCTTATCAAAGTAACACCTGACTAATTCAAAGGGTTAACTTGATGGTGGTTTCAACTAAATTCTATGCATCTTATCAAACCAGACCATGTTGATATATGAGTTTAATGATAATTACAACAAAAAGTACTTCGTGAGAATGAAGTCAAACTTATTATATCCCTAAAAGGAAAGCCATTTCCTTTTTGAACCAACTGTGAACGAAGATGGAGACAAGACCCGGGATTATAAGTCACTTATGTCCTGAACTACCATTCTTCCTAAGGGATGTGCATTTGGTCAGAATCGAACCAAAAATAAAACCAATACCGTTCTAGTTTAGTCCTGAACTACTATCGAGCAGAATTACCTCAGAGTACAGTATACTTAATAACTAACTACAATTACATATTTATTATGTTCACTAGTTTACACGTTTTCTAGAATTCATCAACATTTTAATCTATATTTATTATAGTCACTAACTAAACATAATCACATATATTTTTCAGACCACTTTACATATGCCACCTATTCATGTAAGATCATTAGAAAGGATATTGAAAGCGTATAAACAGAACATATGTCATACAATAAACTCGAGTAGAGAGTAGTACAAAACAAAAGTATTATTACTAACCAATATACTCGATATCTTTCATTATCGATTTGAGTTCCATCCTAGTTTACTTCAAATATATGCTTGTCAAATTCGATTCTAGTTTCTTTCCTCCTGGCTTTCTTCTATCCATTTTTTGTTAATGTTGAAATTCAATCTCTATCAAACAAATGATAAATAAAGGGAAACAAACATGTGCTTGTGACAATAACGTATAACTTGATATAAAACAACTAAAACACACATAACCATTTCTGGTTATATATTTACTCCAACTGATATCATCTCAAACTTTATCTTAGCTAACACGATAAGCTAGAAACCTAAGTTTAACGGGCGGAAGGGAGGGTTAGGGCTGTTGTCCCTATCGTTTGATTCTCAATGAAAAATGAAGTTTACAGGAAATTGATCGTATATTGATTGTTAAGAAATCTGTTACATACACTTGTTTATATAGACATCTAAATGAACCATCGTATCTGTTCACGAAAAGTCACACCTATTCATACATAACTGACACTAACTTCCTGTAACCGATTATTCCGTTATTATCTTTAATATTGACACACAAAGCCCTTCGGCTTACACACATATTACATAACACACTAAATACTTAATAACATCCGAGAAATGAACGGGATTAGGTCCACATTCTCCCCCTTAATCTCGATCGTTGCTTCGTCCTAGATCTTGAACCCCGAGCATCTGCCGCATAGTGACAAACTTCAACCTTGGCAAAGCTTTAGTTGATATCCGCCCTTTGTAGTTCGCCGCTGACGTGTTCCACATTGATGTGTCCATTCTCTACACATTCACGAATGAAATGGTAATGAATGTTGATATGCTTACTTCTTCCATGAAATACTAGGTTCTTGACGAGTGCTATTGCTGAAACGTTATCAACCTTTAGTGTTATTCTTTCCTCCTTCCAACCCGTTATTTCACTAAGTAGCCGTTTTAACCATAGAGCCTGACATGCTACTCCAGTAGTTGCCATGAATTCTGATTCACATGATGAGAGCGCTACTGTTGGGTGCTTCTGAGTACACCATGTAATAGGTGATTCTCCAAAATAGAAAACTATTCCAGTAGTTCCTTTTCCTTGATCAGTATTGATTCCATAACTACTGTCGCTATAACCTGTTATCTTGTAGCCGCCATCTCTTTTATATATAATACCATGCTTCTTGGTTCCTTTGATATACCGGATTACTTGCTTTATTGCCTTTAAATGGTGACCCTTTGATATACCGGATTACTTAGATTTGGTCTAGTGTGTAGTAGATACCCGAGACATCCAATTAAACTTCTGTAGTAAGTTGCATCAATTAGATTTTCATCTTCAGTCTTGACCAACTTTGTTCCCGGGTCCATAGGTATCTTTGTGTCATTACTTTCCATCATCCTTGCATCTTTCAAGATCTTATTGATGTAACTTGTTTGCTTAATTGTAATCTCTCCTCCTGTCTGACTAACTTCTATCCCGAGGTAATAAGCCAGCAATCCTAGATCGCTCATTTCAAATTTGTCTTCCATCTTGGATTTGAACTAGTCTATTTCCTTCCTTGGAGTGCCCGTGACTATCAAGTCGTCCACATAAACTTCAACTATTAGTGTGGAAGTCTTACTTCTCTTCGTGTAAATTGCTTGTTCGAGATTACATTTCTTAAAGCCTAATGACCTTAAAGTCTGATCAAGCTTTGTATTCCAAGCTCGTGGTGCCTGCCTTAAACCATATAAAGCCTTTGAGAGCATGTAAACTTTCCCTGAACTTCCTGGTTGTATGAAACCTTCAGGTTGTACAACGTAGACTTCTTCTTTTAATTCCCCGTGTAAAAATGATGATTTGACATCCAAATGATGTACTTCCCATCCATGGTATGCAACCGATGCTAAAATCAAATGAACTGTCTCAATGCATGCAACTGGTGCAAATACTTCGTCGAAGTCTATTCCTTGTTCCTGCACATATCCTTTTGCTACTAGTCTTGCTTTGTATTTGATGATATTTCCAATTGCATCCCTCTTTGTCTTCAAAACCCACTTGAGTCCTGTTGCCTTATGATCTGTAGGCAAAGTAGTAAGAGTTTGATTTGACGTAAAAAGTCATATTTTACGCACATATTTTACCTCATAATTAGCACTTAATTAACAAAATCATGCCAATAAAGTCCACATTTACCACATTTTGTTAAAAAGTTCAAAACTTTATAAATATTTCAAAAACATCGGTGAATGGACGAAAAACACACTTTTTTGGGTAAAGGGTTTACACCCGGCAAATATATTACTCCAAAAGAAACGTTTAAGTACAAAGGATGTGGGTGAGTCCCACATCACAGCCCGTTACATAGGCAAAAGACACTACATAACAAGACACAACCACTACCAACCCAACAGGGAAGACTAGCTAGCAACGGCTAAACTCTCTGTATATGACATGCCATATACAATACATAATATAGCCCATAATAATAAATAAAAAATATATCCAATATAATATAAAAGGGCAACCAATCAGCAAAATGTCAGAAGAAGCCATAAAGACACGAAAGAAACCAGACCAATCTTAAGCGTGGCTCGGAATCTTCCATCGCTCCAAAACGCGAGTAGCCCAAAACGAAGACCTGAACCTGAAAGAGACCAACTTCAAGCGAATCTCAGAAAGAATAATATCAGCGAGCTCTATACTTGAACGTCGTCCTTTGGAAAAAAGACGAAGATTCCACTCTTGCCAAATAAAATAAGTCGTAGCAGCCAACAATAAGCGAGAAATAACATGATCGGCATTCTTCGATGAAGAAGCAGAAATAAAGACAGGGATCACATCTTCCAGCTTATCAGAGACAATCGGAATATCAGCATAGCTAACAACCCGAAACCAGACCTGCGAAGAAAACACACATTCAAAGAAAAGATGAGAGTGTGAATCAAGACATGATCCACATAAGTAGCACCAAAGCAGGTATAAGTCGAACGAAGGGCCAACATCCCATTGCCTCAGGCGATCTTGAGTCTTCAGCTTTCCTGTAAAAACCAGCCACATATTAAAAGCATGCCGAGGAATACACTGAGGAAACCAAACAACAGAAGCCCACGCTACAGTAGAACACCTCGTCCGAATGGATTCCCAGACTTCACTCACTCGGAATTCAGAAAAGTTACCATCACCATCACGCCAAAAAAGCTTATCCGGATGATCAGAAATAATGGGAACCACAATCTGAGAAAAAATAGGATACCTTTGAATCCATACATTCGGCCATCTCCAATCATCACCATCAATAAGGTCAGCAACTGAATCATTAACTGAGAATCCCTGACGCATGATATCATGGTAACAAGAGAATACACGAGCAATCGGACACTCTGAACGCACCAAGTGTCATACCATACCGACGCCGTCCTCCCATCACCAATTTGATACCAGCAAAAAGGACGAATAAGATCCCAAATATTAAGTAAATTCCTCCATCCCCAACTCATGCTATTTTGAGGAGGAACATCCCAGAAGCTTCAATTATTCAACTTATAAGCATAGACCCATCTGACCCAAATAGAATCCTTCCTGGTAAGGATACTCCAAATATGCTTGGTCATCAAAGAGATATTACACTCACGCAAACGGTGAATACCCAAGCCACCTTCTTGTCTCGGTAAGCATAAATCCTTCCAAGCAACCTTAGCTTTACCAGATTTCATTGGACCTTGACACCAGAGAAAGCCTCTCATAAGCTTCTCTAGCTCTGAAATAATCGATTGGGGTAGAATAAACATAGTAGCCCAATAACCATGAAGATATGAAAGAACAGAAGTAATAAGTTGGACACGGCCCGCAAAAGATAATGACTTATTCTTCCAATTACCAATCCGGTTCTAAACCTTCTCCACCAAGGCTTTACAATCAGATTTTATAAGCCTCATAGATATAAGGGGAACCCCAAGATACCTAACAGGAAGAACACCTTCTTCAAAAGGCATAACACTAAGGATACGATGCCTCACATTCATAGGAACATTACAGAAAAAAGCAGTGCTCTTCACAATGCTAGGAACTAAACCAGCAACCTCTTTGAACTCATTAAGGGCTGATTGTAACACCTTAACCGAGTTCAAATCACCATGAGCAAACAGAAACAAATCATCTGCAAAACAGAGATTAACCAACCCCAGTTTGTCACATCAAGAAATGGAACTTAAAGAACAGAGACTCATCCACCTTCTTCCGAATCATCAAAGTCAACACTTCTATAAACAAAGTAAACAGATAAGGAGATAAAGGATCCCCTTGTCTCAAACCTCTTCTTCCCTGAAAATAACTGTGAACAGCCCCATTAATGCTTAGAGAGAATGAAGTACTAGATACACATGTCATAATTCGATCTACCATTACAGGGTGAAAACCAAATCCCTGCAATATAGCCCGAAGAAACTTCCAATCCACCGTATCATAGGCTTTTTGGATATCAATCTTAAAAGCACAACGGGAAGCACCATGATTTAAGTGATAACGCTGCATGAGCTCCTCAGTCAGAAGAATATTATCTGAGATGCTCCTACCAGGAATAAAAGCCGACTGATTATCACTCACAAGATTGACCAATACATCCTTAATTCTATTGGTAATCACCTTACTTATACATTTATACAACACATTACATAAGGTGATAGGACGAAAATCATTAACCCTCGAAGGAGTAGAACCTTAGGGATTAGAGCAATCACAGTGTTGTTAATCTCCTTAAGAATCTGGCCATTAGAAAAGAAATCCCGAACAGCATGAAAAATACTATTTCCAATAATGTCCCATGACCTTTTGAAGAATACAGCCGAAAAACCATCAGGACCGGGTGATTTATGATCACCCATAGAAAACATAGCCCTCTGGACCTCTTCCATAAAGACAGGCCGAATCACTGAAACAGACTCCAAAGATGAAAGCTTTCGGGTAAACAACCCCAAATCATCCAAAGGCATACAAATACCTGGGCATCCCAAAAAATTTCGATAATGATCAACAAATGCAAGAGGAACCGAATCTCCCTCATGCACAATATTATTTACATCATGCACTCGATCAGTTCTACTCCTGTTAGCCTTTTCTTTAACCACATTATGGAAATATTTAGAATTGGAATCCCCAACCCGAAGCCATTCAATCTTCGCTTTCTGCTTAAGAAACCTCTCCTCATCAATAACAGCAGCATTAAAAGCACGAAGATAGAGACTTTCCTCTTTTCTCAAATCAAAGGAATCTGGGTTATTATCTAATGCTTTCTGAACCTCATTCAACTCAGCTCGAAGGCGGACAACTTTCTTATGAATATTACCTTGAGCCCTCATCAAAGCAGCTAAAGGTTTTTTAAGTCTTTTTAACCGCCTAGTAATCTGAAACATAGCATGTCCCTGAATCTCCTCATTCCAAGCTTCCTGAACAATTCCTTTAAATTCAGATTTATGAACAAGCAAATTATAAAATCTAAAGGATTTTACCCGAGGCTTAAACACCCTAGGCAAAGTAAGAACAGCAGGAGAATGATCTGAAATCCTATAAGGCTGAAATACAGCAAGAGCCTCCGGAAAAGAACCCAAAAAATCACCATTACACATAACACGATCAATCTTTCGCAAGATACCCGAATCAGAATGAGGTTTCTGATTCCAAGTAAAATGCAATCCGGTAGCATGAACATCCACAAACCCAACATCCTCAACACATTCCCTGAATTCCCGCATAGAAATAGAGTATTTAGAGGATCCTGAAGAAGAATCATCCAAATTCAAAGTAGCATTAAAATCACCCAACACAACCCAAGGGGAATTACGAACAAATCTACCATGCAATCGGAGAGCATCCCATAATTCCCGTCTACGGATATAAGAATTATTAGCATAAACAAAAGAACAATAGAAGAACTGATTACTATCACGAACCCGAACCTGACAATGCATAATCTGATCAGTAAAAGAAATGACCATCACATCCACCCTATCTGAATCCCATTCAAGAAAAATACGAGAACCATTACCACTCCTAGAGGCATTAGAAATCCAATTCCATCTTCGAAAAATCCTTGAACAAATAGGGTCAAGCTTAGAAATATGAACATGGGACTCCAAAATGGCACAGATATATAACTTATTCTCACTCATAACCTGTTGAACCTCATTTTCTTTGGGGACCCGGTTCAAGCCCCTAATATTCCATGAAGCTAGACTAACCATCAGGACATGTAGCACCGGGAGTGCTTGCCCCCTCAGAAATATGCACGCCTGTTGAAAGTTTCATATAATCAGCAGTTTCATCATAAACGTCCTCAATATCAGACTCAGAATCAACCATATAATTACTATGAGCACTAGGGCCATCCTCATCAGGTTGAATCTTCTTTCCCTTCGGGTCTTCCTTTTCACCATCCTCAGATAAAGCACTAAATCGATTATCCAAAGATATGGACTTAGAACCACCTGTGACATTCATAGAAGCCTGATTTTGATTGCTAGACTTACTAACCTGGTTTGAATTATTTCCCGGATTCTTCACCCTGTACATCACCTTCGATTTTGATTGTTTCATAACAAACCCATCATTCGGCTTCCCACCCTATTTTAAAGGTCCACGAGCTGTCTTTTTAGGGACAACAAAATCAGAATTAGTAGGATTTCTAACATCAGCCTGAACAACATTCTTAGGACATTCAACATCCTTATGTCCAAAAATTTTACAATTACTACACCGCGGTGGTCGCCATTCATATTCCACTATAACCAAATAAACATTCTTACCAGATCCATCCAATTTGGGAATAGCCACATAAACAGGTTCCTTTAACTCCTTCGTAGAGTTCACCTCTATCATAGCCTGAAAAAAATTAGGATGACCCCATGATTCAGTACACATGGTACTGGTATAGGAATCAAGCATGAGGGGTGTACCAACTTTTGTTGCAATGCCACTAAGCCCAATCTCATTAAACGCCAACAAAGGAACATTATGGAATTTAACCCAAACCGGCACTGTTGTAGGATCTTCCTTTGCTAAATCGACATCTGAGGACCATTTCTTCAACATTATTGGAATTAAGCGAATCATCCATGGACCCCCTCCTAGAACCTGTTGCATACCATGCTCCGATGTAAATTTGAAGAAAAATAAACCATTAGAATTCATCATAACCTTTTCTATGCCAAATTTCCGCTAAACATTCATGACATAGTTTTGGACCACAGGAAAAGCCAACTGTTTACCAATAAAGTATCCATACAATGTATTTGAATACTTTTTACTTGCCTCAACTATAGTTGCCATGGGAATTTCTATATCCACTCCACTATCACTAGAAGATGCCAAATCTAAAGCATGAAAGTTAACCTTTTGTTTCACAGATCGATCAGCAACTTGAGCATAGGACTTTGGTCTAGATTGTTGTTGAGTAGTTCCCGTTTGAAGAGGAACCGTGGCCGCCAATAATCTATCAATACCTCAAGGACCTTAAGAACACTCATCTAAACCAACAGGAACATTCTTAGGGATTTTACCACAGTCCGAAGATTGAACTGGAACCGAAGAATGATCCATACCTTCCTGGATCATAGTGGTTTGCGTAGAACCACTAATATCTGGATTTGCAATAGGAGGGTCATAATCTGATGTACGAGTAACCGATTCAGGAATGGAGACAGGTTCTTGTCGTATTGGAGAATTATCTACCTGCTCGTCGACCAAAATAGTACCAACATCAACCTTATGACCATGCAAATCATACACCTTTTGAGAATTCAGATCCACATTCTGATCATTCACCTTACAAGAACTATAAGAAGTGTATAAATCAGGGATTTTAGGGGAATTAAACCCAACCTGTTGTACACCTTCAGCAACCCCATCAACATTCTCCATCGTAGTACCAACTACACTAGATTTGATGCTACAAAAATCACCAAGAACCGTATTGGATCCAGAGAGCACAGAAGAGCTCATTACTGCCACTTTCGAATCAAACGGGTTTCTTATTCCATCTAATTGTGCATCCAGCGAAGCAAACAACAAGTCAAAATGATCATTATGAACCTGTGTGTCACGGTTAGAACCCAGGTCATGCGACTCAGAATGAACATCCCTAACCAGCTCGTCATCCTTCAAACCAGATGTGAAAACCCTAGCTACTTCTTTATTCTGGGCATCCGATTGAGCTTGCTGCAAAATAGGGTTTATACCCTTGTTTGGCCGTAATGAAACAGAAGGAAGATCACCTGTAACCGTTGTAGACAGATAATCATAAGCAGAACCAGATTGAACACACAAACTAGAAACCGGATTAGGGTTAACACCGGAAACCGGATTAGGGTTTAAGCCAACCTCCTGAAAACCAGTCACCGGAATACCCTCTTTTATCGATTGTGTGGACTGAGCTGAATCAGATTCTGAACAAGACGAAGTATCACCACGCTCGCCCTCACTTTTTGAACCATCACCCTTCACAACAGAATTCCGACCAGCCTTCTTTTTCTTACTCTTACTCGACGACGATTTCATGATAAACACAAAAATTTAACCAGAGAAAAACCACACGAACGGACAAAAACAATAGATCAGACTATGAAGAACACGATTACTAGAGCAGAATTAACAATCCATGGAACAAAAACACGTACGGAGTAGCCATGGAAATCGCCAAAAATCACCCTAGAGAGAGAGAGAAAAAGATACGAAAAACACACTTAAATAGGCATAATTCATTCGACACGCTATTTTATCGTAAAACTCCGATCTGGGACTTAATAAGTATCTTAAAATGTAGGTCTGGAGATTACAAATGCGTGGATATAAAGATCATCAGAAACGGATCAAGAACGAAGAAGTTAGAGCCAAACGAGTACGATCCAACACACAAGACCACGAACCAAGGGGATACCACCCTCTAGGGGTCGTATACCACCCTCTAGGGGCCGTATACCACCCTCTAGGGGCCATATACCCCCTCTACATGGCCGTATACCCCCTTCTAGGGGTGGTATACCCCCCCTAGGGTGCCGGATACGCCTTATTTGCTACCGAATACGCCCTATTTGCTATCGAATACACCCCTTTTGGTGTCAAATACACCCCTTTTAGGGTGGTATACCCCCCTTATGGTGTCGAATTTCATAGCTCAAGGGTGTATTTCAGTATTAAATTGGGAGCAGGCGTGCTGAATGAAAATTCAATAACTTGGAGCCTATAAATGGTGACCTTAACCTCCTCATTTCTCATCCCATTCTTCATTCAACAATTCACTCTCACTTTTACATACTCTTGTAATTTTCTTTCTTAGTTAGTTAGTTTCTCTCTCTAACTTCTCTCTCTAGAGGGTTAGAGAGTAGTTAGTGGGTAGCTAGTAGATTAGAGTAGAGAGTAGCTTTTGTAATCAAGGAGTATTGGTGTTCAAGCTTTTATTCAAGGATTTCAAGTTCTATTCTCTTGTTATGCTGCTCTATTATCCGGTGATATCTATTCCCTCATACTGTTATTATGTCTTATTTATCCATGCGTAATATTATGGTATGTGCTTTACTTATTGCCATGTTTATTGAGTAGTGTAATATTGTGATTGTTGAAATGTAGATATTTAGAAGTAGGGATGATGTTAAATTAATCTTTAATTAAATATGTGATTGGAAATTGTTATGTTATGTATCGGGTTAAACTTTTCAAGCGGTAGATCTAAACCACCCATTCCACCCTTTCCAAGTTTTCACGTGACTATTACTTTAGTATTAGGACCTGATCAACCCTAGTATCGGTAGATAGTTATCTGTGTTTTTGTATGAAGCTGTGGACATGTTGTAAAATGGCCCAGTACTTAGTATAGCGCTGGAAACACCGCTGGTGGAGTACAAATGCGTGGAAGCTACGGACCGGTCGTAAGCATATGACACCGTGGATACCTGGAAGTCACCCTTCCTGAACATGGTCTAGGTATATATAAAAGCTGTGGAACTGCTGAAAAACATAGTATACACTGTGAAACGAACCTAGGGATGAACGTTTGATCGCAAAGGAGGGTCTACACCTTGATAGAAGTATTTGTGCTCCTCAATTAAATCTAAGGGATCTTGAAAAGAAAGCAAACATTCAGCTGTAGTGTAGGATGCTTAAACCCCTTGATCCAACATAACTGATAGTTTAACATACATTAGCAAGCAATAGTATGACCCTTAATAAAATCAATTAGAATTAGGTGTTAAGAAAGGTCAGAAATTAAATATCGGTCTGTTGCCTTATTCATGCGCCCAGGAGTTAACTCCAAGACGGGTCACTAGTCCTCATCGGACAGTGTTGGGGGACTGAGCAGCCTGATCTGATCAGACTCATGATAACCTAGTATTCAGTGACATGCGACTTAGGGTTTTCACTTAAATCGTAGGATGCTAGTGTTGACACCAAACCTCTGTTAATTTTATTAAAGGAAAGTCTCCAATAATCTTTTATAATGAACATCAGCCCAAAACCTGAATATTGAAACTTCAGCAATCACAATCTCTATCTATCTGCTTACCCTATCCGTAGTTTAGTATTTACTTTTCTGTATCGTAGATAATTTAGAAAATACGAAAAACAAACCCTACCTGCTCTTTTAAACCCATCCTATTAGCTTTTATTGTTTATGGTATTCACTTCATTTCGATTCGCTCCGATTTTAAGAACGACACCTGAGTCAGACTTACCGCTTACTACCTTTAACAAGAGCAGTAGGTAGTAATATAACTTAGGCTTCCCAGCATTATAAATTTAAAACCCACTGATCACCCGCCTCCGACTGGAAGGTCCGCAACGACAGGGAACCGATTCCTTGACCGACTGTTGGGGCGCGATCAGGTTTTTGGCACCGCTGTCGGGGATCGACGAGCGTTGTGATTTGAAAAACATACCTTTAAGATAGAAGCCCTTAGGAGAACCTTTCGTTCAAGCCTAACTTGTTCGAAAGTTACTGCTTTCTTAGAATAGTTTAGTTATTAAAACACAGAAATATGAAAAATCAAAAACCATCTGATTCGGTTTCTAGCCCTGTCTCTCTGTTCTCTTACAAGATAGCAGATGAGATGATGGCAATGGATGATTTTGAATTTTTTGATTTTATGGAAAAAGAATTGGAGGATAACTCTTCTTATTCTTCATACCCCAAAGTCAAGAAAATCTTAAACGTCCAAGAAATTGATATCAGGCAAAAACACTTTGACCTAGAAGTAAAGGAATCTCAGCAGAAGATATCAACTTCTGTTACTCACACTTCAAGTAGTCAATTTACCCTTGAACCTGAGATCTCTTCACTTCTGGCCAAATACCCACACAATGATAGGCCACCTGACCTTCCCAAAGAAGTACCATTCGAGGTTTACTTTTATCCACCCATGTTAGAATTAGATAGAAATGAACGCCTTCACTGCTTCGATGAATACTTTGAATATGATCTCCCTGACATTTTGAGAACTTATTCACAAGATAAGCATCTCTCATGTTCGGAAAATCAAACATTCAAATTGGGAACCCCCTACATAGATGAACCATTTCGAAGATGTCCAGTCCAACCTAGGTACACCATAGCTAAAACCGTACTAAGTGGACCACCCACAGACATCATTGAAATCATAGATATTCCACTCGAGACTGAAACCGAGCATCATGTCGGAAATTCTTTTAAACCAGATAGGAGGATAGATATTTGTGCCAACTTTCTTAAATACCTTAAAATATCATACTTCCCCTTTTTGGTTGACCAAAGAAAGACCTTCATGACTATCGATAACAGAATTTTAGGACTCCGCGCTAATTACGCTAGAAAAGATGAGCTATTACTAATATCAGACCTAGACCTGTTAATGAAATTACTTGCTAAAACTGATTACCATCCTGTTTCATCAACACGGATTAATCGGTATATTTCATATCTGATTAGTGAGCTTGAATTTTGGATAAAGCGTGACCCTATAATTCCAATCTTACTCCCTAGGAAAATACCATTCTTTCCAAATGCAACTGAGGAGGCTATTGAGAAATCTTTCTGTGAAAAACGGAAAGAAATTCACATTAAGCTAACTCAGTTATTTCAAAAATCAAAATTTCCTTTCACGCTTCAACAAAAATTACTTTTTAAAGAATTATCAGTAGCAGTTCACGCTACTACCGGAAATCCTGATTCAAAAGAAGAAAAGAAATTTTTGAAAATATTGGATAAATTACTTCATGATCTTAACTTTTTAGATGACGGACCACGAGATGGAATTTCAAATCCCAAGAAAGTTAAACGAGAATTTAATAATTTCGTTGATGCACTTATAAAATTAGGACACGAGGAGAGAAGTTTTCTAAATGAATTTGAATTATTTTTCTTAAACTCTGCCGACCTAATTTTAATAAATAAATTAAGTAGTTTAGTTTTTCAGTTTATTTAGGATTTAAAATTTTAAAAGTTTTAATAATCTTCTTTAAAAACGTTCTTTAAAACTTTATATCATCGTTTATCACGCAAAGTTTAAAGTTTGTTCAATTATTAAACCACAAATTTAATAATTAACAAATTTTAACTAGTGTTAATGGGATTAAAATTTTTAGAACATAAAAATAATTTCTAAGTTTTTATCAAACCCTTTTTAACCTAATTACCATTTTCTTTCACTAAATTACCACTTGGGGTAAAAAGTAAAAAAGGGAAAGGAGGTTAAAAAGCAAAAATGAAAACATTTTCACTCATCTACCTCCTTTCCCTCCTCTTGTTCGGCTGAAACCCACCCAACCACCATGTCACCACCAAATTTCCACCAATTTTGAAGATTTCAAGCTCTACATTCTTCATTTTCATTACTTGTATGCTTCATTTATCATCATTGCATCATTTCTAAGGTAAATTTCTAACTTAAAATCTCTAGTTCATGATTTTACCCAAAAAGTTAGGGTTTCAATTTGAAACTTGATATTTAGGGCTAAAGATTAGGGCTTTAGGTGTTATTTACTTGCTATTGAATGTTTGTATGATGATTATTGATAGTAATCTAGTAATTTCATGAGAGATTGGTGAACTTTGATTTTAAAAGTAATGAACTTTGACTTTTTGTTGACTTTTTGGCTAGAATTACTCATTTTTGACTTTTGTTGATTAAAATGGTTATAGTGATGTGTTAAAAATAAGTAAACTAGCTTGAATTAGTTAAATGATTGGTTTGTTGACTTTTAAGAATTAAAGTAAGCATTTTTATGAGTATATGTGAAGTGTCATTAATTTTAATTAAAATCTTTTACAAACCAATGATACTTGTGCAAATATTGGCATGATAAAGCTTACTTGAATTTTTGAATCTTGTTCTTAAAAAGATTAAAATGACTACTTGCAATATGAAAGTTGCATCATTTTTGTTAATAAAGTGTTTGAGACTTTCGAATAGCTAATTTCTAAGGAACCAATATTATAATTATGCCATTTAAAGATGGAATGTTAAGTTGTTAGTCAATTTCACTTCATAAAACACCAATTTTCAAAATTTAACTAACAATCTTTAAATGCATAAAATGGTCAAAGTTTCATCACTAGTTTTCTAAGTTTATGGTAAATTGCAAAGTTTTGATTAAAGTAAGGTAATTACAAGGTTTCTTCAAAATCTTAATGCTTACTTAGTTAATTACTAATGCATTTTCATTGTTCAAAGCCTTTTCTAGGAATCGTTCATAAAATAAGACCTTTTGTCCTAGAAAAATGCTTACGACATTTACCATAGCTTAAGAAACTTTTTGGTGATAAATTTGTTGTTTGGTGATTGCGGTTTGGTTAAAAATGTATCTTTCTAGGTTATGGATTATTCGATTTTTAAAGCCTACATTTCGAATTTTTATTTAAAATTTGGGATAACATAGTAAATCCATATATCTATGATCATGATACGCACTAATTGTCTTTTATCTTGAACATATGAAGTCTGCTTCTGAAGATATCCATCTTACTTTGGAATACTTGGCCACTTCCGCCAAAAAGAAGAAACTAATTAAGGATCAGATGAACCGGCCATTTGGAAAGAACATATTTATCGTTTGGAGAGATGTAAAAGCACTTGGGTACAAGAGAGAGTTGAGGAAGTTAGTGAAATACAAGATCAATGATGAGAAAATGGATGCTTGGTACAAGATGTTCGCCCTCAATGAAGACATTTACCGAGAGCTAGTTATTGAATTCATGTTGACCTACAAATTCAACCCTTGCATCTCCAATATTACAGATAAGCAATTAATCAACTTTAATTATAGAGGTGTGAAGCAGCATGTGTCTTTGGTTGAGCTTGCGGTATATCTTGGGTTCTACACAGAGGAGCATACACATTCTCATATATTCTTCGATAGTTCACGGGGTGTTTCATGTAATGAAGACCATGGGCTGATTTGGGACAATCTAACGGGTACTAGTTTTCTTTCAAATGTAAAAGCCTTCGCGTTCTTCAAAGTTGAGCATCGACTCCTGCACAAGCTACTAGCTGTATCACTACATGAAAAGAAAGAAACGGGAGGAGCTAGTCTTCCCTGTTGCTAGTCGTTGCTAGCTAGTCTTCCCTGTTGGGTTGGTAGTGGTTGTGTCTTGTTATGTAGTGTCTTTTGCCTATGTAACGGGCTATGATGTGGGACTCACCCACATCCTTTGTACTTAAACGTTTCTTTTGGAGTAATATATTTGCCGGGTGTAAACCCTTTACCCAAAAAAAAAAAAAAAGAAACAGGAGGAGCTGTTGGAGCTGATGATCTCTTTGTGATGAACGCAATGATTAAGAAGAATAATGTGAATGTAGCTTTCTTAGTAGCCGAGAGGATTCAAAGAGAGACGACATTTGAGATGACAAAGTATATCTATATGGGAGCTTTCATAACCAGGATTTGTAGCCGTATAGGTTTGCTCACAGAGGATCACATGAGCGAGTACACTAGCTCGCCTTATGTTCGATCCATGCCATTTGATCTAGAGTACTTCCGCACTATATGGTCAATCTACTGATTCGAGCGGGCAGGCATTCTGGAGAGCTACCAAACAGGCCATTCATTGTTGTGTTCTGAAAAGGAAGAATAGTAAGAGAGACAGGGATGTTGAGGATGATGAGCCGATTGAGATACCAGATGATGATAGAGATGTTAGAGCACCGCAACAGGATACTAGGGCACCTGGCTCTACATCTAGGGTTCAGAGTGTTGTTAACTGGACTACACCAGTGACTCCACTTTCACAGTATTGGACTTTTCATGCACTTCAGGTTAGACATGCTCATGACATACATGTAGCTCGCAGATTTGGATTGCCGATACCAGAGCCACTGATGTATAGATGTGCGACACCACCAGCCATATTTCCACCGGTCACCACCACCTTTGCCCCAGTTACCACCACTATTCCATCATACACCACGCCCACCACATCTCGCTATGAGCCAGTATATTCCATACACACCTCAGCTGCTCCATCTACCTTACGACAGCCATCCCCAACTACCCATCTCTTATCTCCGATTTATGAGATCCCGAGGCCTGATGATCCAAATGTTCATCACTCAGTCATGCCCACCACTGGTGCTGACGGCCTTACATTCTCAGGATTCTCAGGGATGCTCAACTTTGATGCTATTCCAGAAAATGAGCTTCCAAATGAGAACGCCATTAGGAGAGGTTACTTGATATTACTTGAGGAGGCACGCTTGACATCTCAATGCCTACAAGAGTGGGGTTTTGAATCTGTAGATGACTTGCTGACAAATGTCTTGAGGGATGTTTTAAGGCAACATAGGCTTATTACTTCAGAGACTGTATCAGGGAGAGCCACTAGTGAAGAGCTTTCGGCTACAGGAAATAACCCTTCCACTTCTGCATTTGATCTTCATGTGACTGATCAGGAGTCTCCTCGTCCTTAGACTTTCTCATCTCCAATAGTTATTATTATTATTATTATTATTATTATTATTATTATTATTATTATTATTATTATTATTGTTATTGGTCTGTATTAGCAATAACTATTATGGTGGGATGACTTGTGAACTTGTTTTGATCTTTTGGTACTTTTTACCTAGCTTGCTACTTAGCTGGATGATCTATCTATCTTTATTATGCTTACGTTTTCTTTGTTTATTTTAGTAGAATAAAATGTGGTTGAATTGATTGTTGAGAATGATGGAAACAATTCACGACTAGATGACATGCACTAAACCGGAAGGTTGTTCTTAGACGGAAGCAAGCTGGAATCTCTAGCGAGCAATTCATCCTTCTTCAGCCAAATCATTTTCATCTCGTGAATCCATGAGGGGAGTTTTTTGTTCTTTTCCGCTGTCTTCCCGAAATATTCATACCATATCCTTTATGCCTAATCTCTAAGTGTGGGATTTTATTCCACCATTTTCAAAACACGTTAAAGTGAGCATATCCTATAATCAAACTCTAAGTGTGGGATCCCCCAAAAGATCTCCGCCTTAGTAGTGAACATTAGGGACAATGTTCCTCTAAGTGTGGTATGTCATACCGTAAAGTTCTTGACCTCTTGTCCTCCAACGTAAATTCTTAAACTCATTTCTTGCTCAAAATTTTTACAATTTTTTTAAAAAAATTAAACTCCATTTTGTCAAAAATTTCAAAATTTTTTCGCTATAAAAACGGTCTCGCTTCGACAGTAGTCGGACTACTCATTCAGCAGACTGACTTTTGTAAATTTTTAGATCCTTTGGTAAGAAAAATACTTTTTAGGTATAATCACTTTTTAAGAATAAATAAATTACTTTGGAAGGTATGATAAGGCAGAATAAGGATCCCTTAAAAATGAAATGGTCATCTTCGAAGCATCGCATGACTAGGCGCATACACCCTATATTGTTGTGTGAGGAACTTGAGCCTTTAATAAGCATTCATTTTTAATGCTTCACCATTCATTTCTGTGTGTGTGCCGATGTATGCGTCTTAGAATTAGAACTTGTTCCTGGTATACGCTTCGAGACCATATCAAAGACTAGTGTACGTGGTATATGTGCAATTAGAGGATCTTGGCATTTATTAGGATTAAACCCATTTTTTCTCATATCTCTTCAAGCCTAACCCTGTCGATACTCAATTTTAGTATCGATGATCCGCTTAGTAAACCTTGTTGAGCCTTAACCTTTTCAATTCTTAAATACCCAAATATTTTAAAACTCATTCCTTTCCATACCCACCAAAACCTGATCTTAGAATTTTTTAAATTTTTGAAAAATGATATCTAGATATTCTTTTTGCTTTCACTCCAAAAATCATAAAATTCGTGTTTTACTCAAAAACTTCTCGCGTGCGTTTCAGAAATCCAAAGATCGAGAATCTTGCGGTGCGAAAAATTGGCACCAAGTATAATTCGAAATATCAAAAAGTGTGAAAAAATGAAAATATGATAGGATCTCAAAAGGCAGTAAGAAAGAAAAAAACCTTAGAAATTCTTTGGCAAAGAAATTATAAACAAAAATTTATCATCTAAATAAACCTAAGTGCTTCAAAATCTCCCGAAAACTCTAATCTCTGAAAGACATAAATCTTCCGTGTGTTTTCAAAAAGATAGAAGTCAAAATAGCTATCTTCCTTCCTTACCATTATCCGTTTCCATTTTCATTAAAAAGCATATCTAAATAAAGCTTTTCATAAAATTTGAAAATTCCTAAGATAAGCATACCCTTTAAACCTTGAAACAACCCTTTTTCATACCCATTTAACCCTCACCCGAACATTACAACCCAACAAAAATGCCTTAGGATAATTAGCACCGTCCTCATTTGGAGTGGTGGAGATGCGATTCTTGACCAAGCCTATGATGATAAGCACTGCATGACTGGCTTTGAGCGATTTTGTTTGTTTAGAATGTTAGGAAACTCAATGCACTTCTTGAGTGAATTGAGTGACCACCTGTGAGGATCGCCCAGTCATGTACTTCTACATTTCGAGAGTTGCAAATTATGCTAAAGGGACAACCCGTTCAGTTTTAAGATTTCTTATTCTATTGATGCTTACTTTCTGAAATAATTTACCTATTTTGAGGAGTTAATGTCCTTAGGAAATATTTGTTCTCATCAACTGATCCATTTTCTCAAAACCTTGAGCGAAGTGAGATACGATTTGCTTGAGGACAAGCAAAGTCTAAGTGTGGGATATTTGATTTGACGTAAAAAGTCATGTTTTACGCACATCTTTTACCTCATATTTAGCAATTAATTAACAAAATTATGCCAATAAAGTCCATATTTACCACATTTTGTTAAAAAGGTCAAAACTTTATAAGTATTTCAAAAACATCGGTAAATGGACGAAAAACACACTTAAATAGGCATAATTCGTTCGACACGCTATTTTATCGTAAAACTCTGATTTGGGACTTAATAAGTATCTTAAAATGTAGGTCTGGAGATTACGAACACGTGGATATAAAGATCATCAGAAACGGATCAAGAACAAAGAAGTTAGAGCCAAACGAGTACGATCCAACACACAAGACTTACGATCCAGCACACAAGACCACGGACCAAAGGGATACCACCCTCTAGGGGCCGTATACCACCCTCTAGGGGCCGTATAACCCCTCTATAGGGCCGTATACCCCCTTCTAGGGGTGGTATACCCCTTTATAGTGCCGGATACACCCTAATTGCTACCGAATACGCCCTATTTGCTATCGAATACGCCCCTTTTGGTGTCGAATACACCCCTTTTAGGGTGGTATACCCCCCTTATGGTGTCGAATTTCATAGCTCAAGGGTGTATTTCAGTATTTAATTGGGAGCAGGGGTGCTGAATGAAATATCAATAACTTGGAGCCTATAAATAGTGACCTTAACATCCTCATTTCTCATCCCATTCTTTATTCAACAATTCACTCTCACTTTTACATACTCTTGTAATTTTCTTTCTTAGTTAGTTAATTTCTCTCTCTAACTTCTCTCTCTAGAAGGTTAGAGATAGTTAGTGGGTAGCTAGTAGATTAGAGTAGAGAGTATCTTTTGTAATCAAGGAGTATTGATGTTCAAGCTTTTATTCAAGGATTTCAAGTTCTATTCTCTTGTTACACTGCTCTATTATCCGGTGATATCTATTCCCTCATACTGTTATTATGTCTTATTTATCCATGCGTAATATTATAGTATGTGCTTTACTTATTGCCATGTTTATTGAGTAGTGTAATATTGTGATTGTTGAAATGTAGATATTTAGGAGTAGGGATGATGTTAAATTAATCTTTAATTAAATATGTGATTGGAAATTGTTATGTTATGTATCGGGTTAAACTTTTCAAGCGGTAGATCTAAACCACCCATTCCACCCTTTCCAAGCTTTCACGTGACTATTACTTTAGTATTAGGACCTGATCAACCCTAGTATCGGTAGATAGTTATCTGTGTTTTTGTATGAAGCTGTGGACATGCTGTAAAACGGCCCAATACTTAGTATAGCGCTGGAAACACCGCTGGTGGAGTACAAATGCGTGGAAGCTACGGACCGGTCGTAAGCATATGACACCGTGGATACCTGGAAGTCACCCTTCCTGACCATGGTCTAGGTATATATAAAAGCTGTGGAACTGCTGAAAAACATAGTATACACCGTGAAACAAACCTAGGGATGAACGTTTGATCGCAAAGGAGGGTCTACACCTTGACAGAAGTATTTGTTCTCCTCAATTAAATCTAAGGGATCTTGAAAAGAAAGCAAACATTCAGCTGTAGTGTAGGATGCTTAAACCCCTTGATCCAACATAAGTGACAGTTTAACATACATTAGCAAGCAATAGTATGACCCTTAATAAAATCAATTAGAATTAGGTGTTAAGAAAGGTCAGAAATTAAATATCGGTCTGTTGCCTTATTGCGCCCAGGAGTTAACTCCAAGATGGGTCACTAGTCCTCATCGGACAGTGTTGGGGGACTGAGCAGCCTGATCTGATCAGACTCATGATAAACTAGTATTCAGTGACATGCGACTTAGGGTTTTCACTTAAATCGTAGGATGCTAGTGTTGACACCAAACCTCTGTTAATTTTATTAAAGGAAAGTCTCCAATCATCTTTTATAATGAACATCAGCCCGAAACCTGAATATTGAAACTTCAGCAATCACAATCTCTATCTATCTGCTTACCATATCAGTAGTTTAGTATTTACTTTTCTGTATCGTAGTTAATTTAGAAAATACCAAAAACAAACCCTACCTGCTCTTTTAAACCCATCCTATTAGCTTCTATTGTTTAAGGTAATCTACTCGCTAAGCATGGCACAAACTATCTCTAGCATAATTAAAGCATACATATTAAGTGGTGAATATTCTTCTCGAAATTTGGAAAAGTTGAAAATATTCTTTTCGAAAAATAAAAAAGGTATCAAGATTCTTCTTGAAAAATGCATTTCTCATTTTTCGAGAAGAATATTCTTGTCTTAACATATGCCCTTAGGGCACACGTTAGACAAACCCTTAATTAAGATATATAATGATAGAAAGGACCGAGATTAATATGCGAGAACGAATAGACTTGAATTAATGAGCGTTACTCCAAGCGTACACCAAAGATTACAACCACATTCCTTGCTTTCATTCTATTCTAAACAGGTTTCCTAAACTAGCCTAATAGAATGAGAAAGTAAAACTAACAAAGTATGGAGAAGTATTCTTGATTTTTGTTGTTGTCCCTTAACCTAGGATCTAGAACAGATCACTTGAATCAATTGTGTGGCGGAATCACACAATTGAAGTGACAAGCATGAAATCTAAATCAATACAATGAGATATTGAATAAGAATGCTTTGTATTTTCAATTACCAATGAATACTAGCTTGTTTATAGGTGTTTTAGTCGACAAGTTGTGCATAGGTTTTGTCCAACCTTTGCAATGAGCCGTGATGAGTCTATATATATAAACAGATCGATCCTGCGACACTTGCTAAGTGTCGCAGATCATAACCCTAGTGCGACACTTACTAAGTGTCGCCTGAATGCGACACTAGACAAGTGTCGCCCAAAACAGAAAATAATCTATTTTCTAATCTAAGCTATTACAGACTCAAGACCAACTGACAGACACACTAATATGACTCAACAAACTCCCCCGTGTCTTCAGCTTGGTCTTTTAAAATATCTTCAATATCAGATCCAGTCTGTCGGGAGATTCCCACCAGCATGAATTCCCTTAGCAATGCAGAGATCCACAACTCTCTGAAACTTCACAGCATCTTCTTGATCTTGATCGATCATATCAAATTGCAATCTATTACTGTGAAGAGCTTGAAGATCATCCTTTGACATGTTAATCAGGCTAAGAGGATCAAAAACTCTAAGAGTGTAGCCAGTAACATGTTTCCATTCTTTAGCATCACGTCCCGGTCCCTTTTGAGAAAAATATTCAATAACCGCCTCACCAGTAACTGTGTCATACCACCAGAACCTAAATTTTCCCAGCACATCAAATGGTAACTTTTCAAATGGCACTTGGGTAAGATTCTTGGTTGGAGGATAATGATAACCGTATATGGGTTGGCGCGTCCTCGGGTCCAACTTCTTCTTATTTGAAAATCTAATTCCCATTACTGGTCGAATCCATTTAAATTTCTTCGTATTTATTTTTCGACGCAGTATTTGCTGAAAGAATTCAGCTTCTCGATTATCAGTGGGATTTATCATATTCAATTGAGCTAGTCGATTTAGATCAACCTTCGGTAACGTAGTTAAATGATCTAGCCTTGCCTTAAAATATTGAATGCCATCTTTCCTTTTGATGACAAACAATCCAAAATCAGCATCAAATTTCCAACTTTTTATAAGCCCGGATAAGTCTCCACGAACAGAATATGCTCGGCATCTTTTCAACTCGGGCGTTGGAGGCAAAATCCATTCTGGATACTTTCTAGGTTGAGCAGTGGATGTTGAAGTACCAGCAGAATGGGAAGATGGTTCTGCAGAAGCTGCAGAAGAAGCAGCAGGAACGGTATCATCATCTGATTCTACCTCCTCATATGGATTATCCTCGAACTCATCTTCATCATAAACCACATCAGGTTCAAATTGTACATCATTATCATACATGTTTGGACCCTCATTTTCAACAGTTGTTCCAAATACCAGACTTTGTAGATATTCAAGATTAGCATGCGAGTAGTCTACATTAATTGGTACTGGTTAGCCAGGTACGTGAGCTGACGATGCAAAGTAATCCAAATTAATATTTTCATTAATCTCAGAATCATTGATTACATTTACATTATCATGGCCTGTGGTTTCAGGATCTAACTCCCCCGGAACCACAGCCAAAGATTCCAACTCTATCACACGACGCTCAAGATCCAGTACACGAGCAGCCGTGGACTCTAACTTCAAAAGTCTTGACGCTTGAACCTGAATGAGAGCCTGTTGATCTTGAAGCATCTGGTTCATTTGCGCCATATCATCCATCAGTTTCTTCAAAAATTCCGGTTGTGGCTGAAGTTCATCAGAAGCAGCAGTCGAGGTTCGTTGACGACGTTGTAGAGGAACGTCATCGGATTCTGTGTCTGAAGAATCCCGAACCCGCTTGCACTTATCAGCAGCGGAGGTGGTAACAGCAGCAGCAGCAGGAGAAGTTTGAAAATTCTCGATATCCACTAAAACTTCTTCCAAAACCGCTTCATCAACTTGCGGTGGTGGAGCTGCAATATCCAGAAACCCATTATCCGGCGGAGCCACATATTCTTCATTAATCACGTGGCCGGATAACGGAACATCAGGCAGAACTGCCTGACCCTTTAGGGGTGTTGCACAATCCCCAAATACCCTAACTAGCATCGGAGTCAAGGTCAAAATCGACCTTGGGTCAGGCTGAATCCCTAGATTCAGGGAATTCGGGATCAGCTGCAAGAAGCGTGGATACATAAACCACTTGTTGTCACCAGCTTGTAGATTCTCCACTAGATGCCCAAAGATGTATCCAGAGTAGTTGAAAGGTTTGTTGTAAACCAAACCCAGCATCATAGAAATCGTTCCATAACTCATCCCATTGAATCCCGCCTTCCTTGGCGAGAGGCACACAATGATAATGTGTGCCAAGTACCTCCAGACTGTGCTCAAATGTTGCTTTCTATACTGGTCTGGAGGAATCGCTGGATAACCCATACGTTGAAGACCTCCAGCAATAAAATTGTTCTCAAACTGAGTTGGAGACTCATAATTGTCATCAAATCCCAACACTTCGCGTACCGTATCCTCCGTAATCTCAATACGATGACCAAAAACAGATGAGAAAATCCTTCGATCCTCGCCTTCTGTGTTATTGACAGCATTTGCGTAGAATTCCTCGATTTGATTCAGGTAGATTGGACATGAAGCTGTTATAGCATGGTGAAACCTCGAGCGACGCAAAAACTGGATAATAGGATGAAAAGGAATCGAGTTGGCGTGCGTATCATCTAGAAAAGCCACCACATTATGTCGTGGCTGCGTGCGGCGAGCATAAATAGCTAAGTTTTCCATCTGCACAAAAATAAAATATAGATAATACACAAAGAAAAGTTATACCGTTAGTACAAATAAAGTATAAACCGTTCTTTCAAAATTACTTTTAGGCGACACTTCAGTAGTGTCGCTAATTGAAGTAGCGACACTTGGGTGAGTGTCGCTCAGAAGCCTTAAAAATTACCATGCGACACTTAAGGTAAGTGTCGCAGCATTACAAATCCAGAGGCGACACTCAGTGGAGTGTCGCATAAGTGCACACAATATATAAGGCGACACTTACAGAAGTGTCGCAACAAACAATAGAATGCTAAGGCGACACTTAAAGAAGTGTCGCAACAGACCAGCGACACTTAAAGACTACTGTAGGCGACACTCAAGTTAAGTGTCGCAAAAGACAAGGCGACAATTAATCAAGTGTCGCAACCAATTGATGTTCCTTTAAAGGCGACGCTTATTCAAGTGTCGCATGGCAGTAAGGCGACACTCAAGTTGAGTGTCGCAGTTGGTGTTCGAATTACCAAGTTGCGACACTTATGGCGAGTGTCGCTGCGAGTGTCGCAAAGATGAACATAAACCCAGAAACCATAAACCCAGAATTCAAATTTTTAATCAACTTCAAATTTAGGCCGAGTCAGGTTAAAAACTTGATAGATACATGTATATCGGTTATCAGGCACATGAAAGTAACACCTAACTAACTTCTATCTAGCCTAGATCATGAAAGATTCGAAAACCCTAAAAAACAGTATGAACCCTAGATTGATTAGAGCTAAATATGTCATGACATGAAGAAAGATTTGTACCTTTAGGTGCGTATAAACTAGAAGAACAGAAATCGAAGGAAGAATTCCAAAAACGATGAGAAATCCGCAGCAAAAATCGATACAGATCGAGTGTCGCTTAAAAGAGAGCGAGTGTCGCAAGATTTTTGTGAGTGTCGCAAAGCAAACGTGATAATAAATGTCGCAGGGTGACATTTATATACCCCATACTATAGGCGACACTCGATGAGTGTCGCAGACTCAAAATTTTGAAAATTCCTAACATTTTCAAATTCTTTCGCGATTCGGTTTTGGCTATTCAGTGACATTTGACTTTAAGTAAAACAAAATATATTAAAATAATTACAACTTAACTAGGAATTCAAAACAAATACACTATTTTTGGTGACGGGATTGTTTTGGATCTGGTTAGGGATCATATCAAGTCATCATACATTAATTTGCATATATTTGCTGTTATTCCAATTATCAGTATACTTGTCCTCTTTAAATTTACATAACATATTTAAAATAAACGATTGTTCATATCATTATCCACTTAAACAACAAACCTTCATTCATCTGAAATAACCTTTTATTGTTAATATGTTCAATCTTTTGCAGTTCACACATATGACATACCCCTAACATCTAGATATGGTTAATCTTTATATTAAGAAAAATTATATGAAACCTATTTTTAAGAATCAAGACATTGGTGACAGGTCTGTACTTACGTACAACAGAGCGACTTAACTTGATTCAGGTTTAAACAAAATCAATTTTCGTCAAGTCATTGGTGACAGGTCTGTACTTCCGTACAACAAAGCGACTTAACTTGACTTAAGGATATATTTTTATTTGAAGCTCTAAGATTTTGCAAGTCTGATGAACTTGCGGTTGTTTAATTTTAAGATATAATACCAGAGACCAGGTCTGTACTGACGTACAACAAAGGAAACCAATACTATATCCCCCAAATAAGTTGATATAAAATTTCAGAATACAAAAATTGTCCATATTAAATATAGGAATGAAGACACACAGTCGTACGTCATATGATGTTTACTACAAAAAAAAATTAACAGGTAGTTAATGTTACTGCTTAATATCTCAGAGAACCAATAGAGAGTTGCCTATGAACATATCATATGATGAAGCTGTGTGTTAAGAAATTTATGATAAATACATTAGATAAACCTACTGATACATCAGATATAACAGGGAACATTTGCATTTCATGAATGATACTTAATGTACTATCATATCCCAAGTTGTTTACAGACACAACCCAACGTCTGTTTATAGATGTAGCAAGAATGCATTACTTTAATACTAATAAGTATAAAGTGTGGCTCTTGCGAGAATTTTTTTTTTTTTAAATTAACTAATATTACAAGTAAAATCAACGTCACTGTAACGATTTAAAAAATCGTAAGCCAAGCATAGAAACTAATTCATCAAAACGAGAACGGGAAAAGGCCTTAGTAAACAAGTCAGCCTTTTGCTTAAGTGTTTCTATTTGGATAAGGTCAATAAGATGTTTCTCATAGCAATCTCGTATAAAGTGAAATCTAACCTCTATATGTTTTGTTTTAGAGTATTGTGCGGGATTGCGTGTGATAGATATGGCTGCAGTGTTATCTATATGTATAGGAGTAAGAGTTAAGATGAAACCATAATCGCGAAGTTGATGCTGAATCCACAGAACCTGTGAACAACAGCTGGCAGCAGCAATATATTCTGCCTCGGCTGTGGAGGTTGAAACGGTTGTCTGCTTTTTACACTGCCATGACACTAAGCGCGGTCCAAGAAACTGACATCCACCAGATGTGGACTTCTTATCCTTGTTGCATCCGCCATAATCTGAATATGCAGTCAGAGTGAAGTCGTCTTCATTTGAGTACCATAGACCAAGAGTGGGTCTATATTTGAGATACCCAAAAATCGCTGAACTGCCTTCATATGAGAAACCTTCGGATGAGCTTGGTACCTGGAACACAAAGAAACAGCAAAAACAATATCTGGTCTTGAAGCAGTAAGGTACATGAGAGAACCTATCATTGAACGATAGTCCTTCTCGTTACACTCATCATCTTCCTCAGCTGGTCCAAGTTTGTGAGATACCTCAATGGGGGTGCCATAAGTCTTACAATCATGCAAATTATACCTAGTCAACATGTCATAGACATATTTTGACTGATGGATATAAATGCCTTTGGCAGATTGTTCAACTTGGACACCTAGAAAGAATGTGAGTTCTCCCATTGAACTCATCTCAAACTCAGACTTCATAAGTTGCTCAAATTCCTTGCAGAGAGCATTACTTGTAGAGCCAAAGATGATGTCATCCACATATACCTGCACAAGTAACAAATCATTTTTGGACCTTTCTGTAAAAAGAGTGTTGTCAACCTGTCCTCTTGAAAATCCATGCTTGAGTAGATGTGTAGACAGCCTCTCGTACCATGCTCGTGGTGCTTGGTGAAGACCATACAAAGCCTTGTCTAACTTGTAGACATAATCCGGATGTACCGAGTCTTCAAATCCAGGAGGTTGCCTGACATAGACTTCCTCCACAACTTGTCCATAAAGAAATGCACTCTTTACGTCTAGTTGATAAACCCGAATACCTTTAAATGAAGCATAAGCCAAAAATATGCGAATAGATTCCAATCTAGCTACAGGGGCGAATACTTCATCGTAGTCCAATCCTTCAATTTGTGTAAATCCTTGAACTACTAATCGCGCCTTATTCCTAACCACTACACTGCGGTCATCCTTCTTCACACGATATACCCAACGAGTTCCAATTGCATGGACACCCTTGGGTAGAGGAACTAATTCCCAAACTTTCAGCTTCTTAAATTGATGCAGTTCTTCTTGCATCGCTTCGACCCAATGCGGATCCTTTAACGCATCAGCTGTTTTCTTTGGTTCAACTTGAGATAGAAAACATTCTTCCATCTCAGTTACAAGACATTCCAAGGAGGCTGTAGGAGGTGCTTCAGAAGTTGAAGCAGACGTGTCGGTCACGGCCAATTGATGTCTAGTTTGAACACCTTTACTTAACTCACTAATGATATTATCAGTGGGGTGAGTTTTATGAATCCGAGTCTGTGGAATTGTGTTAGGCACAATAACTAATTCCAAATTATTAAGATCTCCTTCAGTAGCATTTTTCTCGGATGGAGGATAATTGGCTTCATCATCATCCTCAGAAGGACTAGCCATATCTAACGGTTGAGGTGATGGAGGATCTGTTGTTAGAATTGGTGCATCAACTGATGATGTTGATGCAGAGGTGGAAGATGTATTAGGTTGGACAGGTGGTGCAGATGGAGTGTGATCTACATTAATATCCAAACCATGTAGAAGAGTGACAATAGTTTCTTCATCATCAACATTCTCAGGTGTTGGAATATTGAATGAGTCAAAGAAACTATCATACTGGAACAGATTTTCTGGTCCTTTGCCTTCGGGAGGAGCCGTATAGCGTAAACACTTGACTTCATAATGCTCCTCAATACTCTTTGTGGATAAATTGTAAACTCTCTTGTTAGGAGAATTCACAGAATATCCCAAGAATATTCCATCCATTGATTTTTCACCAAACTTGTCCTTTTGAGTTCGTGACATAATGGTGCAAGGACATCCAAAGGGCTCCAGAAATTGTAAGTTTGGTTTACGGTTGTTAAACAGCTCATAGCATGTTTTGTTTTCCTTTTTAACCGTCAAAACCCTATTTAAAACAAAACACGCGGTATTTACCGCCTCTGCCCAAAAAGTGATTGGAAGCTTAGAGTCGGATAGCATAGTACGCGCAGCTTCAATGAGAGTCCTGTTCTTGCGTTCAGCGACACCATTCTGTTGAGGTGTATAAGCAGAGCTGAACTGATGATGAATACCCTTCCTTAAACAGTACATCTCAATTGTTTTGTTCTTGAATTCCGTTCCATTATCACTTCTAATCCTCTTGATTCTCTTTCCACACAAGTTTTCTAACTTGTCAAACAGATATATTAAGATCTCGGGGACTTCATCCTTTGTAGAAATGAAGTAAACCCAAGAAAAACGAGAGTAGTCATCGGTGACTACCAAGCAATAAGTACTTCCTCCCATACTCCTCTTATTAACCGGCCCAAATAAATCCATGTGCAATAGTTCTAGGGGTGATACATTGGAATTCACCTTCTTCGAGTTATGGGACTGCTTATGTTGTTTTCCTTTGAGACAGAAGACGCAGTTATCATCCAAACTAAATGTGAGTTTAGGCACACCAGTAACAAGCTCATTTTTTACAAGATAGTTCATCTTGCGAAAGTTTATGTGTCCCATTCGCCTGTGCCATAGAAGGGAATCCTTTGGAGTAGCTTTGGACAAAAGACATGTATGTTCAGATGTTGTAGTTGACACAGTACTCATGTGAAGGACATACGTGTCCTTTGTCCTTGGTGCTCGAATGAGTACCCATTCCTCAGCTAGTTGAAAGCCTGGTTTGAGTATTAAGCACTCCGTATCCGTAAACACCGTTGTGAACTTTTTATCACACACTTGTGATACACTAAGAAGATTATAATGCAATTGTTCCACATAGTTCACGTTGTCAAAACTCACTGATCCATTAGTGAGAGTTCCCCGACAAGTAATTTCTCCACCCTTATCACCCGCAAATGCAACATATCCTCCTCTAATAGGTTGAACATCGGAGAGTAGAGATATGTTGCCGGTCATGTGCCGTGAACAACCACTATCTACATACCATTTGCTCTTGATTAATTCTTCAGATGGCTGTAGGCACACAAAAAATAGAGAAATTAGTTTGAGTGTGAGACCCAAGCCTTGATGGACTTGGGTCTACCAGAATCATCCATAATAACCACATCAATGAGTACATGGTTTTTCAAAATTTCAGGCACTTTAATTGATGGGGTATTATGTGATGAAGAGTCTTCTTTGGACTCTTTGACTTTCCAAACCTGCAGAGGTTTAGATGGTTGCTTTTTGACAAGAGTTTGCTGATTACAAGTAGGTGTAACCGACATTATCTTGTCAGTTTTCTTGACAGGTTTGGGAGACATGGAACTGTACTTAGGTGAAGATTTTGAAAAATTTCTGTAAACTGAGGATCTAGGCACTGTCCTTCCAAACCGTTGTCTAGAAAGCAACAGACAAACACTTATCAAATGACCCTGTTTCTTGCAGTAGAAACAGGATCTTCTCTCAACAACCGATTGAAATTGAGGTTGCACAACTGATGAGGATTTGATATTTCTATTTACTGAACAAGCACATTGAAATGTGCAAGGTGAATTGGCACGTGAAAAAGATGTTGATTTACTTTTGTAATTATTTGTGATTGGTTTAGAAGAAATTGATTTATTATTAGCAAAATTTTGTTCCTTCTTAACCTTGGGAATAGCCTTAGATTTAACCTTTAGTGAAGGGATTTCACTACACGGTTCATTTGTAATTATAAAAATTTTAGGCTTTACGTCCAATTTAATAACCTGTGTATCAATCTCATCAGTTACATCCTCAATTTCAATTACTTCCTCCTCAATAGTAGGAAGTACAGGTAATGCCTTTGCTTTCTTTTGGGAGTAGGTTTATCTCCCTCTCAGATGGAACCAAAATAACTGGTTCTTTAACAGATGACTTACCTTCTTTAATAGTTGAAGGCACAAAGTTTTTAATGTCATCCTTCGATGGCATAGGTTCATAGTTAGCTGGGGGAGGTACCGCTTGGTATCCTATCCCCGACTTACTTTTTGTATTGATCCTTTGCGCTTGAAGGATCTCATCAAAAACAACGGAGGATGTACTGAAATTTGAAACTTTTCGTTTAAGATCAATAACCTCGGTTTTAGATTCATCAAGAGCCTTTTGTAATTCGACAATGTTCTTAAGATAACTGTCAATAGCATCTTGTTGACAATAAATCTTAGCCTTTAAATCTTTTCTTTCAGTCATAGTGGCATTAATTTTTTTATCAAAAATCTTTTCATTTTCTTTTAACAATTGGTTCGCCTGTTTAAGTTTATCTAAATCAGAATACAGGCGAGCATTATCCTCAGAGTATCTATTAATTTCACCAATTAATTTGATACAATTAACACAAGAAAGAGGTTCATCAATTTGTACCTCATCTGAAATTTCTGCCATAAGAGCTGTGTTATGAATGTTCTCATCTGTATCACTCCAGTTGTGATATTCATCATTAGTAAGGAGAAGAGCTTCATTGATAGATTCCTCAAGCTTATCAGCATCCTTAGCAGTTGACTTCTTTGAAGCAGATGGCTTTGAAAGACCAGAAGCAGGTTGTTTAGACTTCTCACATTCTCTAGCAAAGTGTCCAAGATTGTGACACTTGTAGCATTTAACCTTGCTCTTATCAAAGCCCAAACCCGAATCACTATCATCATCCAAGTTCTTTTTTCCAGTTTTTCGCAAATATCTCTTTGTTCTCTAATCAACATAGCAAAGTTCCATCTAATATCCATTCTCTCGAGATCATCAGGATTTATTTGATCAAAATCCTCATCAGTTAAATCAATGGAACTAGTTTTCTGGGATAGAAAACTATCATAAGCACTCAAAAATGCTTGAAATACAGCAGCATTCTCCTCAGTAGCTGGAGAAGCTTGATTAGCCTTGCAGTTGAAGTTTTAGTGGCGGATGACAAACCTCCTCCAGACAAAAGAGCAATCCCTGAAGATGAAGATTTACTCCCATAAATGCTTGGATCTTGAATATGAGCACTAGATTTTGTTTCTTTCCTTTGCATATCTAGTGCATATGCTTGCAATCGTCCAATGAAATCATCTAGAGACATAGACATCACGCCTTCTTCTTCCTCCATCATCATCACACGATGATTCCATTTCTTTGGTAACGCACTTAACAATTTCTTGTTAATATCCTCTACATGCATTCACTCCCCCGTCAGACAGCTCACTCACTAGATGTGAATAATGAATAAACAAACCATTTAAGGATTCATTTTCTAACATATCAAACAACTCATATTGTCGTTTGACCAAATCCAGCCTACTTTTCTTATATTTATCACTACCACCGCATCTTCTTTCCAGGGCCTGCCACATATCATATGCGATGTCATGATGTTTAAACATTTTGAGTACATCAGAAGATAAGCTCATAACAAGAGCTGAATGGACTTTCCTTTCCATATCCCAAGATTTCTTTTCATCCGCATTCAACGCACTAATAGACTTAGGAGGTGCGATTCCCTCAAATACCCCCTCTTGGCTCGGATGTTCATACCTTTCAAGCAAAGGAATCATCATATCCGGTTCATTATAAGAAATAAAAGCTTCAAATTTTTGTCTCCATTCAACATAATTGTATTAGCTGTAAAAATTGGAGTCTTATTTGTACTACTAGCTTCATTACTAGTTTTAAGCATTTGAGCAAAAGCTTGCATCGACATTGTAAATTAAACTCCTTTTTTTAAAAAAAAATCTGATTTAAAATGTTTAAGCGACACTAAGGAAGTGTCGCAATCTAACAAGTGACACTAAGACAAGTGTCGCAGAGAGTGTAAAATTAAACCACAGGGGACACTAAAAGTAAGTGTCGCAAAGAAGTGTCTCTAGCAAGTGTCGCTAGCTAAACAGGAGTTACTGTTGCAGTAAGTGTCGCTAAACTCTTAAGGCGACACTGAGGTAAGTGTCGCTTGAAGTGTCGCAAGATAGTGTTGCAAAAGCCTAGAGGCAACACTGAGAAAAGTGTCGCTAGAAGTGTCGCAACGAGTGTCGCAGAAACGCGCAGCTACAAACCCAAAACCCTAAAAACCGAATTTTCGTAAACCTAACGAAAATTCTCTTTCCCAGATGAACAAGACCTGCAAAAACACGTTAATAACAAGAATTTGAAGACCAAACACTCTTTAATCAATAAAAATAAGCTAGTAATTTCCCAATTTCAACCGAAACAAACTCAAAACTTGATCAAATCTGTCACAAACAGCCCAACGGCTCTGATACCACTTTGTTGTCCCTTAACCTAGGATCTAGAACAGATCACTTGAATCAATTGTGTGGCGGAATCACACAATTGAAGTAACAAGCATGAAATCTAAATCAATACAATGAGATATTGAATAAGAATGCTTTGTATTTTCAATTACCAATGAATACTAGCTTGTTTATAGGTGTTTTAGTCGACAAGTTGTGCATAGGTTTTGTCCAACCTTTGCAATGAGCCGTGATGAGTCTATATATATAAACAGATCGATCCTGCGACACTTGCTAAGTGTCACAGATCATAACCCTAGTGCGACACTTACCAAGTGTCGCCTGAATGCGACACTAGACAAGTGTCGCCCAAAACAGAAAATAATCTATTTTCTAATCTAAGCTATTACAGACTCAAGACCAACTGACAGACACACTAATATGACTCAACATTTGTAAGATGTGGAAGGTGTGTGTTGTAATGAACCATGAGGTCTCTATTTATACTTGAAATCTGGTGCATGTTAGCCATACAAGGTGCAAGTTAGCATGTTTTTGGGGGTGGTCCTTTCCTGGAAAGTGGTGGCACATGTACCTTAAAGGCGCGGAAAGTGGTAGCACGTGTACCCTAAAGTTTCGGAGAGTGCTAGCACATGTACCATATGAGTACGCACAAGGACGGAAAAAGGGGGAGGTGTAACACCCCCAAATTTACTGTTTGGCGGAAGCATACTTTGGGGTGCTACTAATCAATAATCAAAACACACAAGGTATAATGAACGACTCTATATGCGTCGTATTAAACATTACATTGATAATTCAAAAGTTTACATCAACAAAGCTAGTTACATTAGCTCGTGTTCGTAATATGAGAGATTTAAAAACATAATTAATTACACAAAATCTAATAATGCAATGAAATCTCTGAGGTTTTGCATGGAGACTCGAGCTAATATGCATCCTGATGGGCAGTCCAAATCTACTGCTGGGTACCAGGGATACATGCTAAAAAGGTCAGCTAACGCTGGTGAGCTCACAGGTTTGTATAATAAAGCAATGTGTATGAACCATAAAATTTAGTATCACGATTTGCAATGAAGCAAATAAATAAATAAGTGTATATACAGCCATGAGCACATAGTCTGAGCTTAACTGAGGTGTCAGGATCACAATGAAGTGCCTGATCGAGGGTGCCTCCCTGGGAGTGCCTAATCTACACTCGTATTAACAAATGATAATGTGTCCGTTTGACCAGTTAGTGCTTGCTAACCCGGACGGGGATTGTCAATCCCATATCGTACCATACACTAACATTCACGCTACAAAAGTATTACCAAACTATGCTAGAGGACTTAAGATGATAAGAGAAAACAACTCATGTAGTATATATCGAGGTTTTAGTACTTGCGTTCATATGTAAAACAAATAGAGCAGTGTATCCCACCCCTGAGTAAAAAACAGTAAAAAAGGGGCTATGAGACTCACCTGAGTCTTGAGAGCAAGCGTTTAAATCAATAAAGTATGTCCGTGTGCTAAAATCAGCAAGTAGGTTCTTCGAACCCGTAACCTTCTAATGTCCTAGACATATAAGGTTATATGAGTAGATGTCTCGAAAGAACATCCATGCTAGTTGTTCATTCAACTAGTTATGTCCAATTTTTGTTATCATTGTGTTAGTTAAAAAGTTTGGGGCCCGTTGGTGATTGTTTATGTATGTAAATAATAGTTCCCGAAGTTATTATTATTAGGTTTTGTTTCATTTCCTTGTATACTAATCAATGTATGTGTATTACAAGTTCGAGTAGCATTGTATAAAGTTAAGTAAACGTTGCGCGAAATCGAGGCTAAATGAGGAAAAGTAGTTTTGTATATTCTGTGTTATGCGACACTACTATGCGACAATCATAGAGGTTGCGACACTAGGTCAGTGTCGTTGGGATTCTGCGAATTTCAGTTAAGAGGCGACACTAGGGTAGTGTCGCTAAGGTGCGACACTGAGTAGCAACACTTAGGTCAGTGTCGCTAGTTTTGCGACATTAAGCTGCGACACTTAATTAGCGACATTGAGTTGCGACACTAAGTTAGTGTCTCTAGGTAGTGTCGCATAAGTGCGACACTCAGTGTTAGTGTCTCTAAATCGGACTGTTTAGAGTTTTCAAAATGAGACTTTGGTCAAAAATGCTCGGTTTGACCTGAAACTTTTATACGACTTTTATTATGTTATAAAACTTATAGAAAATAAGTTTCGTCACCTTTGGTGACTCTAAGTGTCGTTTTTAAACCGAAAATAAAAATGTCACTTATGTTCATGTTTTTCCGAAATTACTCGACTTTGTCCTTGCTTGCTTTTCGACCACTCAAATGGCTAATGTAGAGTCTAATAATTTTTACACATATTCATGTGTGTCTTAGCTTTATTTTCCATATTCTTACATGTTGTGTAGCCAAACGAAACTCTGTGATATTAATTTGCAAAGGGTCAGGGGTCAAGCTGCTATTTCCAGCGACACATGTTCAAAGTTTTAATCATAACTCAAGTTTTACAAAACTTCATAAAGCGTAAGAATAGGGGATTTAAATCTAACAAAAATTTTGATCTTTTCCAAGTTGTCTCACCAGTTTTCATTGGGTAGTTTACGAGATGCGCTCTGTTACATTTGACCCAAAGTTCTGATCAGAAAGTACACACTGCCTATGTACTGTTACTTCATTTATTAAAAATATAAAACGAGCTCTATCATTCAAGTGGCTTACAGATTTGAAAACTAGACTTCTTAAACTTAAGTTTAGAGCAAAGAAACACAAGATTTTATTTAGTTATGGGTTAGATATTGCCGATCTAAGTCGATCTAAACTTTTACCCAGTGGACAAAGCTATTATCCGGTGGTTAATAGCATGTTCAAACGATTTTTAACATAGATTCTTGGACATGATTAGCAGAAATGAAGCATGAACGTGTAGATAAACATTATCCAAGGATTTATGACCAAGATCTAAGGAGAACTTACAAAGAAAAGTCGAGTTTGGGGCTGGAATGGGAGATGGGTGCTGCTGTCCGAAATTCCTTGCTTTTCAATTGCTAAAATCGACTAAGGGTGTGGCTAGATGATGTTTCCTGTTACTAGATCTTCTTGGAGGTGGTTTTAGAGGGTGTGGGGGTCGGTTTTGTGTGGCTTGAACCAGAGAAAGTGGGGGTAGATTAGAGAGAAAGATGGTGGTTAAGTGTGTGTGTTGTTTAGATTAAATGAGAAAGTAAGGGAAAGTGAGGTTTTTATATGGAGGTATTAGGGTTGCATCATGGGCCGGTTTAGGCCCCTTTTGGGCCGACTTGGGCCTGTCCCAATCATGGGGTGGGCTCATGAATTGTTCCTCGAGTTCGTGTTACATTTGCTAGTCGTTTAAACGTTAATCGCGTGTTTTAAAACGTAATTGTTTAGGTTTGATTTTTGTGTCATAGTTTTCGATATGCAATTGTTATTCGGGGTGACTAAGTATTTTTTAAAATACTTGTTTTAAGTTACCAAGATATACTTTGGATTTCGTTCGGGTGTTGGGCTCGATTCGCGCGTTTTCTCGTATTTGTTACGTTTTATGTTCAACGTATAAGTTTTTCGAGTATATTATTGTAAATTAATAATACCAAGTAAATAACGATTATCTTAGTATGAAAATAGGTTTACGTTACTTATGAAATGTTTCACCAATGGCCGTGTGATTCAGAATTTATCCGAATAAATCGCGTAATTGCTCATTGATTACGTATGTGCATATATACAAATATACATGATGATGCACATAATTAGCCTAACTTTAAACTAATTACATGTTATTACAAAGTGATTAGGTACTAATACTAGTCCTAATTCAGCGAATGTCACAGGAGGAGACGGGGTCCAGCCAGCCGGCGGCGCCTGGCTGCCAGCCGGCGGCTGCAGGCAGCTGGCCGCCCCGGTTCACCGTCCGTTCGCTCGTTTCTTGTTTCGTGCGTATCTTCTTCGTTATGCGTCCATTTTCGTTGATTCTTTTTGCGCTGGATTCGTTTTAAAAAAATGAAGACTTTGATGAAAAGAAATCTCTGAGATGTGTCTTTTACGAATCGTTTGAATCTTTCGGCGTACGTAGAATCTTCATTCTTCGTCCGTTTATGCTGATTCATTTTCTGTTAGATTCGAAATTTGAAAACGAAGATCTTGGATAAGAAAAATCTCAATTATGGGTATTTTGTCTCAAATCTTATCTCGGATGCCTTGAATCTTCAATTGTGCGTAGAATCTTCCTTTTTTGTTCGTTTTGCTTGCATTTTCCCGTGCAACTCTATTTTGACCTTCTTGGCAAAATTTCATTGATATGCATATGATTTGAGTTTATTTGCCAAGTATTGTTCCAAAATTAGAGAGATATCGGTAGTAAAAATATGACTTTTTACGCGATATGAAATGTTAAGTTTACTCTTCCAAAAATATATTACTGTTAACTTTACAAGGGTATAATTGGTATTTCTGATATGACAAAAGGAAATTTTAAACCAATACCCTAAACCAATTATAAGGGTTTAAGAATATTCAACACTTAAGCATTTAAAGTGAAGTCAAGTATATATATAAAAGTTAATAGACCGCTGCTATATAACGAATTTGACCATTTAGAAGTTACTATATTAGTTATACAACGTCAAGCGCATATCTGAAAGCATTTTACAAGTATATTAGATATTTTATCTTAATTTTCTTTAAACTTTTTATTATTATAATTAGGGATTGCGATATGGGTCTAGTTAGGTTGCGGGTCTAAAGTTTACAATCTAAACCTGAAAATAATTTGATAAACGGGTTAACGAGTCAAAGTAACCAACTCAAAACCTCCTGCATTGTTTTGGTTGGTGTTCCAGCCCGTTGACCTGAATATTAACCCAAACTCAATAAGTTAAAGTAAACGAATCGGCGGATTAAGACTTGAGAATACAACTCTTCGTCATTCATTTTTGTATAAAATTTCAAGTTGTGTCGAGAATTATCACTGCAATGTAGAATTATTTGGATTATAATGCATATAAAATAATGGTCAAATTGGAATTGTATTGTTACCTTTTACTCAAGTACGACCTTTCATTAAATAAAGCTATTATAAACAAAATCTTTCATCGTCGCTGTATTGCGCGGGTAACTTGCTAGTTACTAGCAAAATACATGTTAGTATATGATGAATTATTTATATGTTTGTGCTTGTAATATAATTATCAAAGTTTCACTTTTTATTTCTATTTTTATATTTTTTCGTTTTAACCACTCAAATTATTTTAATTATGATTAAACCTTGAAGTTTGCATTAACTTATTTTAACCCTTCAAAGAATTAAACCATTAAATTTTGGAAAGTTGGATAATTAATCTAGAAAAAGTTGCAAAATCAAACTTCGGGGATTAAATTATCAAAATCTTGATGTATAAAGAGATTGGAGGATTAAACCACGAAAATTTTGAAATTTGAAGAATAAAATCATGAGAAATTTTTCTTAAGTTGTTTAAACGAAATAAAAGGTGAAACTTTGAGGATTAAACAATTATTAACCATAGTATCGTAAACGAAACGCTATTCAAAGGGGTGTTCTATGGTCGCGTTTTGAGTTCATTTGGGTCGGGTTAAAGGTTTCAGAATATTTACCTACAACCCAACCTATAAGAAAGCAGGTTTAGAGAAAATTCAGAGTCTCAAATACTGATTGGGAAAATCTGAAGTGGATATGTAAATAATTGTAGGTAAATCATTAATTAGTACATCAAACTATAAAACATTTAGTTCCAAAACAATCTACTTTTGATAACAAAATGGAAGGTGAAAAATATGAATTCATAAACTCAATTACATGCAGCGATTCTCTTTTAGTAAAACGTATAAATTGTGCAAAAATAAAAATATATATGAATTCATAAACTCAATTACGGGTATATAACTTGACTTAGGACAACTTTTTAGTGGTCGCGATGTCTGATATGGATCATGCAAATAATGGCTAAACCTCATATACAAGCATGACATAAAATAATACAAAAGCTCAAAAGGACCCAAAAAAGAAAAAGAAAAAGAAAAAAAAAAGGAAAAGTAAGTTGATATTTTAGATAAATAAAAAAAAACCCAATATACTAGTAAAGTCCACTAGAAAATCACAAATGTTACCAAAGAGAAGAAATTGAAGATCTAAAGTTAAATTACAACCTCACCTTAACAGAAATTGTTTGATGCACAAATTGTAAAACAAAAAATAGAAAACAAAAAAACTCTATTGGTAGAAGCGAAAAAGCAACTAATCAAAGGAAAAATGCTAATAATCTAAGTTACCAAAACACTACAAATGATTCCAATTAAAGCACCTTGGTAATCTCTTCCATTAAGAATGCAACTGCAATCCAGAAACCTCTTTACTTTAGCGAAATTGAATTTTTACTTTCGTTTGCTTTTGTACCAGCGACACAGGAAAATCTTTGAGCATACGCAGGTGACCAATGCCCAAAACTTTACATGCTTCTGTTGGTCACAGCTTAGTCTAAATGATTTTTCACTCTCGCCTGCAGTTAAGAGTGTCATTTGTGCATAAAAGTAGAAAACTTAAGTAAAAACATGGAATGCATACTTGCAAAAAATACCTTAATGAGCAGCTTCCAGACCAGAATCTAAAAGGGGGCCTCAAGAGATTCGTCCCATACATCTGCACTGCCATTAGAGGCATCCTCAGCGTCTTCCTCCATTGAGAGCCTAATATACTCCCGATGTGCAAATCGATCCCATTCTGTCAATGTTGGATTCTCACGCTCCTGTTCACAAAATTGTACTTATAAGTTATTTTGTAAAAAATTATCCTTACAATAACTGATCATTTACCTGACGTATGAGATACGGATCACGAGTCTCAAAGGCCATAAACTTATTAAGGTTGAAAAAGATATTGAAAACACTGCCAGCAAGTTTGCTTCCTTTTAAGTCACGTAGGGTAAAATATCCATCATCCTGCAAAAAAAAGATAGAAAAAAGTGACAACCATAATAATTTTAGTCACTAACTGATTTCCATGGCAGATATCCTATTTCTTGTCTTGGTATATTTAAAATATAATAATGCCAGGGGCAAATGTGCATTTTTAGTATCGAAATGCATTTTTCTGGAAGAACACTTGTTTTAGCAAAGGCGGCTTTCAAATCAACAACCATAGATAAACATTATCCAAGGATTTATGACCAAGATCTAAGGAGAACTTACAAAGAAAGGTCGAGTTTGGGGCTGGAATGGGAGATGGGTGCTGCTGTCCGAATTTCCTTGCTTTTCCCTTGCTAAAATCGACTAAGGGTGTGGCTAGATGATGTTTCCTGTTACTAGATCTTCTTGGAGGTGGTTTTAGAGGGTGTGGGGGTCGGTTTTGTGTGGCTGGAACCAGAGAAAGTGGGGGTAGATTAGAGAGAAAGATGGTGGTTAAGTGTGTGTGTTGTTTAGATTAAACGAGAAAGTAAGGGAAAGTGAGGATTTTATATGGAGGTATTAGGGATGCATCTTGGGCCGGTTTGGGCCCCTTTTGGGCCGACTTGGGCCTGTTCCAATCATGGGGTGGGCTCGTGAATTGTTCCTCGAGTTCGTGTTACGTTTGCTAGTCGTTGAAACGTTAATCGTGTGTTTGAAAACATAATAGTTTAGGTTTGATTTTTGTGTCATAGTTTTCGATATGCAATTGTTATTTGGGGTGACTAAGTATTTTTAAAAATACTTGTTTTAAGTTACCAAGATATATATTTTGGATTTCGTTCGGGTGTTGGGTTCGATTCATGCATTTTCTCGTATTTGTTACGTTTTATGTTCAACGTATAAGTTTTTCGAGTATATTATTGTAAATTAATAATACCAAGTAAATAACGACTATCTTAGTATGAAAATAGGTTTACGTTACTTATGAAATGTTTCACCAACGGCCGTGTGATTCGGAATTTATCCGAATAAATCGCATAATTTGTCATTGATTACGTATGTGTATATATACAAATATACATGATGATGCACATAATTAGCCTAACATTAAACTAATTACATGTTATTACAAAGTGATTAGGCACTAATACTAGTCCTAACTCAACGGGTGTCACATTCTCCCTTGTTAAGAGAATTTCGTCCCGAAATTTAGCTGAGTCGTGGTATGAGTGGAGTATGAGAATAACTGTGGATATTTGAGTCGCATTTGGTCTTCCCGTTCTCAAGTGAATTCCGGACCACGCCGCGAATTCCACCGAACTTTAACGATGGGAATACGACTTTGTGTTAATTGTTTGACCTCCCGGTCCATGATTTCCACCGGTGTCTCGACAAAATGGAGTTTATCATCGATGTGGATTTCGTCGAGTGGTATGATAAGTGTCTCATCAGACAGGCATTTCTTTAGATTAGAAATGTGGAATGTGAGGTGCACGCTACTGAGTTCGGCGGGTAGCTGCAAACGGTATGCCACCGGACCAACCCTTTCGAGGATTTCAAATGGCCCAATGTACCTAGGGTTTAGTTTCCCGCGTTTACCAAAACGGATGACGCCTTTCCAAGGTGATACTTTGAGCAATACTCGATCCCCAACGTGGAACTCGAGATGCTTGCGTCTCACGTCAGCATAGCTCTTCTGACGATCACGTGCGGCTTTTAACCGTTGTTGGATACCAACGATCTTCTTGGTGGTTTCATGAATGATTTCTGGACCAGTGAGTTGACTGTCTCCCACTTCGGTCCAACAGATAGGCGATCGGCATTTACGACCGTATAATGCCTCGAATGGTGCAGCTCCAATAATGGTATGGTAGCTGTTGTTATATGAGAATTCGCACAAAGGTAAGTGATGTTCCCAATTAGTACCAAAATCAACTACGCAGGCTCGTAGCATGTCTTCCAGTGTTTGAATTGTGTGTTCACTTTGACCGTCGGTTTGAGGATGGTAGGCGGTACTCATATCTAGATGGGTACCCAAGGATTTTTGTAATGATCTTCAGAATTGAGATGTGAAACGACTATCTCTGTCAGAGATAATCGAGATAGGAACGCCGTGTCGGGACACAATCTCTTTCAGATAGATCCGTGTGAGACGTTCCATTTTGTCAGTTTCTTTTATAGCGAGGAAATGAGCAGATTTGGTGAGCCGATCAACGATCACCCAAATGGTGTCGCAACCACTCGGGTTTTTTGGGAGTTTGGTGATAAAATCCATGGTGATCTGCTCCCATTTCCATTGGAGGATGTCCGGTTGTTGTAGTAACCCGGAGGGTTTCTGGTACTCGACTTTGACTTTTGAGCACGTGAGGCACTTGCTGACATAGGTGGTGATTTCAGCTTTCATTTTTGGCCACCAGTATAGTTCCCTGATGCCATGATACATCTTGTCGGATCCAGGATGAATAGAGTATTTGAATTTGTAAGCTTCATCCATTACCAAGTCTCGGAGATTCCCGAAACATGGTAACCAGATTCGGTTTGCGAAATATTTAACCCCATTGGGTTTGGTTTCGAATTGTTTTTCCATGTTACGCAAGGCCTCGTTTTTGATGTTTTCAGGTTTTAGTGCATCGAGTTGAGCGGTAAGGATTTGAGTGATGAGATCATTGTGAATTGTGATACTGAGGGCTCGGACTCGAAGTGGTTTAGTGCGTTCTTTTCGACTGAGGGCGTTGGCAACAACATTTGCCTTACCCGGATGGTATTTGACCTCACAATCATAATCGGTAAGCAACTCGACCTAACGACGTCTCATGTTGAGGTCCTTTTGGTCAAATATGTGCTGGAGACTTTTATGGTCGGTGAAAATAGTGCACTTTGTTCCATAAAGGTAGTGTCTCCAGATCTTGAGAGCAAAAACGACAGCTCCCGATTCGAAGTCATGTGTGGTGTAGTTCTTTTCATGAACTTTCAGTTGTCGAGAGGCGTAGGCAATAACTTTGTCTCGTTGCATGAGCACGCAGCTGAGACCTTGGTGTGAAGCATCTCAGTATACCACGAAGTCATCGTTGCCTTCGGTTAATGATAAGATAGGTGCACTGCAAAGCTTTTGTTTTAACAATTGAAATGCCGACTCTTGTTTGTCAGACCAATTGGAGATTCTTTTCTTTTTGAGTGAGGGTTGTAAGGGGCTGAGCTATTTTTGAAAAAATTTCGATAAAGCGCCGATAGTACCCAGCAAGACCCAAGAATTGGCGTACTTCAGTCGGCGTTGTTGGTGCTTGCCAACACTTGATAACCTCGATTTTTGATGGATCAACATGAATTCCTTGACTGTCAATCACGTGTCCAAGGAATTGTACAGTTTGCATCAAGAACTCACACTTAGAGAATTTGGCATATAACTCTTCGTGCTTAAGTAGCTCTAGGATGGTTTTGAGGTGTTGCGCGTGTTCTTGTTCGTCGCGCGAGTAGATAAGAATGTCATCAATGAAGACAATGACAAACTTGTCGATATATGGTTTACACACTCGGTTCATTAGGTCCATGAATACAGCCGGTGCGTTTGTTAAACCGAAGGGCATGACTTGAAATTCATAATGCCCGTAACGAGTTCGAAAAGCAGTCTTTGGAATATCAACATCGCGAACTTGTAATTGATGATATCCAGATCGCAAATCGATCTTGGAATAGAAACTTGACCCTTGAAGTTGGTCGAATAGATCATCGATGCGAGGGAGTAGATAACGGTTCTTGACGGTTAATTTGTTCAATTCTCTATAATCAATGCACATGCGGAAAGAACCATCTTTCTTTTTGACAAACAAGACTGGAGCTCCCCAAGGCGAAGAGCTCGGTCGGATGAACCCTTTGTCCAGGAGTTCATGTAACTGAGTGGACAACTCCTGAAGTTCGGACGGGGCTAAACGGTATGGTGCTCGTGCCACAGGTGATGCGCCAGGCACAAGGTCAATTGAGAACTCGACTTGTCTGGGTGGCGGAAGGCCAGACAAGTCTTCAGGAAAGACTTCTGGAAAGTCTCGAACGATAGGCACATCCTCAAGTCATTTCTCCTCTGACTTTTTCTCCATGACGTACGCGAGGATGTCCTGGTACCCTTTTCTCAGGTACTTCCGGGTTTTCATGCATGATATGATATTCAATCTCGTCCCACCGGTCTCCCCTTGTATGATTAGAGTACCACCGGCGGCGAGGGGGATACGAACGATTTTATCGAAGCAGATGATTTCAGCACGGTGCTTGGACAACCAATCCATTCCAACAATGCTGTTGAAACTTCCAATCTCGACGGGTATAAGATCGATTGAAAATAATTTGTCAGCGAGGTTTAAAGTGCAATTGGGTATCACACTATCGGTTTCAATGAGTCTGCCATTAGCTAACTCTACAATGTACTTAGCATCTAGTGCAACGGTGGTGATGTCAAGTAGTGGACAGAATTCATCAGATATAAAACTTCTATCAACACCAATATCAAATAGAACATAGGCAGTTAAGTTGTTGAGGATGAACGTACCCGAGACCACATTCGGGTCTTGGCGGGCTTCCCCTGAGTTCAGAATGAAGGCTCTACCTTTAGCAGTGTTGTTGCCCTTGTTCTTCAGTTTTGGGCAGTCGTTCCGAAAATGCCCTGGGTTGCCGCATTCAAAGCAGGCTCTAGATTGATTGGTGGTGGTGGTGGTGTTGGTGGTGTTAGACTAGCAGTCTTTTACCATATGGCCATAGCGCTGACAAGTGGTGCATGGGGTACCACAGGGACCCCCATGATGTCTGCGGCACTTAGAACAGTAGGGCTTGTTTCCAGTGTAGCCCTTTTTGGGTTCAGGCCCAGAGGAGTAGGCCTTGACGGTGTCAGGTTTCTTTGATGATTGGGAGTTGTTGTTGTTCCCAGACCACTTGCGTTTATTGTCTCCAGGATGATTTGAATTGTTGTTGGTAGTTGGTGTCCCCCGACGAACCACTTGTGCCATGAGGTTATGTGCCATACGGACGCACCCTGAATGGTCGTGGGGTTTGGAAACAGTGACCCTACCCTGAATACGTGGGGGAAATCCCCAGATATAGTGTTCGATCCGTTTGTATTCCGGGTCGACAGGGTTGGGCAAAGCAGTGCCAGTTGGTTAAATCTGGTGGTGTATCCGGCAATGTCATTGCCTTAGGTGGTGAGGTGCCAGAACTCATTCTCCAGTTGTTGGATCTCGTCTCTAGGACAGTACTCGTCCTTCAGCATCCATTTCGAATCTTCCCAGGGAGTCAAGAAAGCAGTGTCAATGCCCACAGTTTGGGCATAGGTATTCCACCAAGTCAAGGCACCATCTAGGAAGGTGCATGTGGAGTACTTGACCTTACAGTCCTCAGGGCAGTTACATATTCGGAAGACCGACTCCATTTTCTCCATCCAGCGTAACAAACCAATGGCACCCTCAGTGCCCTTGAAGTGTAGCGGTTGGTAATTCAGGAAGTCCTTGTATGAACAAGGTTTGGCTGGAGGAGTGTTGTTGGTTGTGTTTTCGCTGCCCTGATTTGGTCGTGAGCCACTATTTGGTGGCATATTTTGAGTAGCTAGGGCTTCATTCACCCTTTGGGAAATCAGTCGTTCCAATTCAGCGGTAGTGAACATTTGTCGTCTTGGAGGCATGATGCTAGAATAAACAAGAAAGAAGATAAAATGAGACGTTTGCATAAGGTTGTGATACATCACATGTGTATATATATGAGGAGTTAATATACAACAGCAGGAAGTGATAATCATAGTTCATTAGATAATAAAGTTGGATACAAGGTACGAGTTTTCAAAAGATTACATAATATGGAGATTACAAAAGATGCCGGGAATTGATACATCCGGACGAATTATGAGAGTCTTACATAGATAGCTAGATAGATTACAAGATAAGTACTACACTAATCTTGACGCAGATTTACTCGTGACATAAGGGTCACAAGGCGATCCACAATGGTCGCAAGCCTGCATGTTTGTCTGGCGGTATCTTCTGCCAAAGCTAGTCATTGTACCAGCATTCTCGAGTATTCCTCAGCTTCTTGTAAGCGTTGTTCACAATGCTCCAATCCATGGCGTAAGAGTTCGACTTCAATTCCTGTTTCCACTAATCGGTTGTGTAGGACGTCCATGTTGCTAACCGTATTTTCATGGTCTTCAGAGACTTGATTGATATTTTCATGGTATTCCTCAGCATTCTCGAGTCTCCAGTTCTCGCGAGTTTCCTGGAGTTCCAGACCCAGATTGTGAAATTGTCTCTCATGTCGATGTACTCTAGCGGCTAATACAGGTACGGTAAGGTGTAATGGTTCTTGGGTGTAAGGGAAAGATCCATGGCTGAATATTTTCCAACATCAGCAGGGACTTCTATGTCTTCCTCAATCCTCCAGGTGGCCATAGCCGTGGGTAACCAGCTCCATTGATGGGCAATTGCCCGATGGCGGGCTATTGCAGAGACGTTACCCATGATGGTAGGATTGTGGTAAGGTCTAGCTCGATGTGAGCTACTAGTGCGTCTAGCCACGAGTGGTTCTGCGTGGCCGCGACGAGAGCGAGAGAGAGATGATGAAGTACGTGTGTTTTGTCTAGAAGATGAATCGGCCATTTCTGTGGCAAGAATGTTTCATTAGGTAAGGTCTATATATATATATATATATATATATATATATATATATATATCATATAATATAGCCTAGAGTGTCTAGCACAAACAAGTAATGGTCCCGTTTCTCTCGTGGTCAGAGTCAACTAGTGTATTCCTGTTCGACATAACCGTTTCAGACCTTATATCATCTTCCTTTAATTGTACATAGTTGATCAGGCTATGTTAAATTAAAGTCGTATGATGTAATTCATGAACCAGTCATACCTAATAAGGGAATACTGCCTAACGGTCATAGTCTAGGCCCACTAAATGCAACCTAGTTCACCATAACCTTAGGCTCTGATACCAATCTGTAACACACCTAAATTTACGGTTTGGCGGAAGCATACTTTGGGGTGCTACTAATCAATAATTAAAACACATAAGGTATAATAAACGACTCTATATGCGTCGTTTTAAACATTACATTGATAATTCAAAAGTTTACATAAACAAAGCTAGTTACATTAGCTCGTGTTCGTAATATGAGAGATTTAAAAACATAATTAATTACACAAAATCTAATAATGCAATGAAATCTCTGAGGTTTTGCATGGAGACTCGAGCTAATATGCATCCTGATGGGCAGTCCAAATCTACTGCTGGGTACCTGGGATACATGCTAAAAAGGTCAGCTAACGCTGGTGAGCTCACAGGTTTGTATAATAAAGCAATGTGTATGAACCATAAAATTTAGTATCACGATTTGCAATGAAGCAAATAAATAAATAAGTGTATATACAGCCATGAGCACATAGTCTGAGCTTAACTGAGGTGTCAGGATCACAATGAAGTGCCTGATCGAGGGTGCCTCCCTGGGAGTGCCTAATCTACACTCGTATTAACAAATGATAATGTGTCCGTTTGACCAGTTAGTGCTTGCTAACCCGGACGGGGATTGTCAATCCCATATCGTACCATACACTAACATTCACGCTACAAAAGTATTACCAAACTATGCTAGAGGACTTAAGATGATAAGAGAAAACAACTCATGTAGTATATATCGAGGTTTTAGTACTTGCGTTCATATGTAAAACAAATAGAGCAGTGTATCCCACCCCTGAGTGAAAAACAGTAAAAAAGGGGCTATGAGACTCACCTGAGTCTTGAGAGCAAGCGTTTAAATCAATAAAGTATGTCCGTGTGCTAAAATCAGCAAGTAGGTTCTTCGAACCCGTAACCTTCTAATGTCCTAGACATATAAGGTTATATGAGTAGATGTCTCGAAAGAACATCCATGCTAGTTGTTCATTCAACTAGTTATGTCCAATGTTTGTTATCGTTGTGTTACTTAAAATGTTTGGGGCCCGTTGGTGATTGTTTATGTATGTAATAATAGTTCCCGAAGTTATTATTATTAGGTTTTGTTTCATTTCCTTGTATACTAATCAATGTATGTGTATTATAAGTTCGAGTAGCATTGTATAAAGTTAAGTAAACGTTGCGCGAAATCGAGGCTAAATGAGGAAAAGTAGTTTTGTACATTTTGTGTTATGCGACACTACTATGCGACACTTCTAGAGGTTGCAACACTAGGTCAGTGTCGCAGGGATTCTGCGAATTTCAGTTAAGAGGCGACACTAGGGTAGTGTCGCTAAGGTGCGACACTGAGTAGCGACACTGAGGTCACTGTCGCTAGTTTTGCAACATTAAGATACGACACTTAATTAGCGACATTGAGTTGCGACACTAAGTTAGTGTCTCTAGGTAGTGTCGCATAAGTGCGACACTCAGTGTTAGTGTCGCTAAATCGGGCTGTTTATAGTTTTCAAAATGAGACTTTGGTCAAAAATGCTCGGTTTGACCCGAAACTTTTACACGACTTTTATTATGTTATAAAACTTATAGAAAATAAGTTTCGTGACCTTTGGTGACCCCCAAGTGTCGTTTTTAAACCGAAAATGAAAATGTCACTTATGTTCATGTTTTTCCGAAATTACTCGACTTTGTCCTTGCTTGCTTTTCGACCACTCATATGTGTCTTAGATTTATTTTCCATATTCTTACATGTTGTGTAGCCAAACGAAACTCGTGATATTAATTTGCAAAGGGTCAGGGATCAAGCAGCTATTTCCAGCGACACATGTTCAAACTTTTAATCATAACTCAAGTTTTACAAAACTTCATAAAACGTAAGAGTAGGGGATTTAAATCTAACAAAAATTTTGATCTTTTCCAAGTTGTCTCACCAGTTTTCATTGGGTAGTTTACGAGATGCGCTCTGTTACATTTGACCCAAAGTTCTGATCAGAAAGTACACACTGCCTATGTACTGTTAATTCATTTATTAAAAATATAAAACGAGCTCTATCATTCAAGTGGCTTACAGATTTGAAAACTATACTTCTTAAACTTAAGTTTAGAGATAAGAAACACAAGATTTTATTTAGTTATGGGTTAGATATTGCCGATCTAAGTCGATCTAAACTTTTACCCAGTGGACAAAGCTATTATCCGGTGGTTAATAGCATGTTCAAACGATTTTTAACATAGATTCTTGGACATAATTAGCAGAAATGAAGCATGAACGTGTAGATAAACATTATCCAAGGATTTATGACCAAGATCTAAGGAGAACTTACAAAGAAAAGTCGAGTTTGGGGCTGGAATGGGAGATGGGTGCTGCTGTCCGAATTTCCTTGCTTTTCCCTTGCTAAAATCGACTAAGGGTGTGGCTAGATGATGTTTCCTGATACTAGATCTTCTTGGAGGTGGTTTTAGAGGGTGTGGGGGTCGGTTTTGTGTGGCTGGAACCAGAGAAAGTGGGGGTAGATTAGAGATAAAAATGGTGTTTAAGTGTGTGTTGTTTAGATTAAATGAGAAAGTAAGGGAAAGTGAGGTTTTTATATGGAGGTATTAGGGCTGCATCTTGGGCCGGTTTGGGCCCCTTTTGGGCTGACTTGGGCCTGTCCCAATCATGGGGTGGGCTCGTGAATTGTTCCTCGAGTTCGTGTTACATTTGCTAGTCGTTTAAAAGTTAATCGCGTGTTTTAAAACGTAATAGTTTAAGTTTGATTTTTGTGTCATAGTTTTCGATATGCAATTGTTATTCGGGGTGACTAAGTATTTTTTAAAATACTTGTTTTAAGTTACCAAGATATATTTTGGATTTCGTTCCGGTGTTGGGCTCGATTCGTGCATTTTCTCGTATTTGTTACGTTTTATATTCAACGTATTAGTTTTTCGAGTATATTATTGTAAATTAATAATACCAAGTAAATAACGATTATCTTAGTATGAAAATAGGTTTACGTTACTTATGAAATGTTTCACCAACGGCCGTGTGATTCAGAATTTATCCGAATAAATCGCGTAATTTCTCATTGATTACGTATGTGTATATATACAAATATACATGATGATGCACATAATTAGCCTGACATTAAACTAATTACATGTTATTATAATGTGATTAGGCACTAATACTAGTCCTAATTCGACGGGTGTCATAGGAGGAGACGGGGGACAGCCAGCCGGCGGCGCCTGGCTGCCATCCTGGCGGCTGCCCGCCCCGGTTCGCCGTCCGTTCGCTCGTTTCTTGTTTCGTGCGTATCTTCTTCGTTATGCGTCCGTTTTCGTCGATTCTTTTTGCGTTGGATTAGTTTTTAAAAAATGAAGACTTTGATGAAAAGAAATCTCTGAGATGTGTCTTTGAACTTTAGATGTCTTATACGAATCGTTTGAATCTTTCGGCGTACGTAGAATCTTCATTCTTCGTCCGTTTTTGCTGATTCGTTTTCTATTAGATTTGTAATTTGAAAACGAAGATCTTGGATAAGAAAAATCTCAATGATGGGTACTTTGTCTCAAATCTTATCTCGGATGCCTTGAATCTTCAATTGTGCGTAGAATCTTCCTTTTTCATTCGTTTTGCTTGCATTTTCCCGCGCAACTCTATTTTGACCTTCTTGGCAAAATTTCATTGATATGCATATTATTTGAGTTTATTTGCCAAGTATTGTTCCAAAATGAGAGAGATATCGGTAGTAAAAATATGACTTTTTACGCAATATCAAATGTTAAGTTTACTTTTCCAAAAATATATTACTGTTGACTTTTCAAGGGTATAATTGGTATTTCCGATATGACATAAGGAAATTTTAAACCAATACCCTAAACCAATTATAAGGGTTTAAGAATATTCAACACTTAAGCATTTAAAGTGAAGTCAAGTATATATAAAAAAGTTAATAGACCGCTGCTATATAACGGATTTGACCATTTAGAAGTTACTATATTAGTTATACAAAGTCAAGCGCCTATCTGAAAGCATTTTACAAGTATATTAGATATTTTATCTTAATTTTCTTTAAACTTTTTATTATTATAATTAGGGATTGCGATGTGGGTCGAGTTAGGTTTGCGGGTCTAAAGTTCACAATCTAAACCTGAAAATAATTTGATAAACGGGTTAACGAGTCAAAGTAACCAACTCAAAACCACCTGCATTGTTTTGGTTGGTGTTTCAGCCCGTTGACCTGAATATTAACCCAAACTCAATAAGTTAAAGTAAACGAATCGGCGGATTAAGACTTGAGAATACAACTCTTCCTCATTCATTTTCGTATAAAATTTCAAGTTGTGTCGAGAATTATCACTGCAATGTAGAATCATTTGGATTATAATGCATATAAAATAATGGTCAAATTGGAATTGTATTGTTACCTTTTACTCAAGTACGACCTGTCATTAAATAAAGCTATTATAAACAAAATCTTTCATCGTCGCTGCATTGCGCGGGTAACATGCTAGTTACTAGCAAAATACATGTTTGTATATGATGAATTATTTGTATGTTTGTGCTTGTAATAAAATTATCAAAGTATCACTTTTGTTTTTTTTTTTTTTGTTTTAACCACTCAACTTATTTTAATTATGATTAAACCTTGAAGTTTGCATTAACTTATTTTAACCCTTCAAAGAATTAAACCATTAAATTTTGGAAAGTTGAATAATTAAACTAGAAAAAGTTGCAAAATCAAACTTCGGGGATTAAATTATCAAAATCTTGATGTATAAAGAGATTGGAGGATTAAACCACGAAAATTTTGAAATTTGAAGAATAAAATCATGAGAAATTTTTCTTAAGTTGTTTAAACGAAATAAAAGGTGAAACTTTGAGGATTAAACAATTATTAACCCTAGTATCGTAAACGAAACGCTATTCAAAGGGGTGTTCTATGGTCGCGTTTTGAGTTCATTTGAGTCGGGTTAAAGGTTTCAGAATATTTACCTACAACCCAACATATAAGAAAGCAGGTTTAGAGAAAATTCGGAGTCTCAAATACTGATTGGGAAAATCTGAAGTAGATATGTAAATAATTGTAGGTAAATCATTAATTAGTACATCAAACTATAAAACATTTAGTTCCAAAACAATCTACTTTTGATAACAAAATGGAAGGTGAAAAATATGAATTCATAAACTCAATTACATGCAGCGATTCTCTTTTAGTAAAACGTATAAATTGTGCAACAATAAAAATATATATGAATTCATAAACTCAATTACGAGTATATAACTTGACTTAGGACAACTTTTTAGTGGTCGTGATGTCTGATATGGATCATGCGAATAATGGCTAAAACTCATATACAAGCATGACATAAAATAATACAAAAGCTCAAAAGGACCCAAAAAAGAAAAAGAAAAAAAAGAGGAAAAGTAAGTTGATATTTTAGATAAAAAAAACCCAATATACTAGTAAAGTCCACTAGAAAATCACAACTGTTACCAAAGAGAAGAAATTGAAGATCTAAAGTTAAATTACAACCTCACCTTAACAGAAATTGTTTGATGCACAAATTGTAAACCAAAAAATAGAAAACAAAAAAACTCTATTGGTAGAAGCGAAAAAGCAACTAATCAAAGTAAAAATGCTAATAATCTAAGTTACCAAAACACTACAAATGCTTCCAATTAAAGCACCTGGGTAATCTCTTCCATTAAGAATGCAACTGCAATCCAGAAACCTCTTTACTTTAGCGAAATTGAATTTTTACTTTCGTTTGCTTTTGTACCAACGACACAGGCAAATCTTTGAGCATACGCAGGTGACCAATGCCCAAAACTTTACATGCTTCTGTTGGTCACAGCTTAGTCTAAATGATTTTTCACTTTCGCCTGCAGTTAAGAGTGTCATTTGTGCATAAAAGTAGAAAACTTAAGTAAAAACATGGAATGCATACTTGCAAAAAATACCTTAATGAGCAGCTTCCAGACCAGAATCTAAAAGGGGGCCTCAAGAGATTCGTCCCATACATCTGCACTGCCATTAGAGGCATCCTCAGCGTCTTCCTCCATTGAGAGCCTAATATACTCCCGATGTGCAAATCGATCCCATTCTGTCAATGTTGGATTCTCACGCTCCTGTTCACAAAATTGTACTTATAAGTTATTTTGTAAAAAATTATCCTTACAATAGCTGATCATTTACCTGTCGTATGAGAAACGGATCACGAGTCTCAAAGGCCATAAACTTATTAAGGTTGAAAAGGATATTGAAAACACTGCCAGCAAGTTTGCTTCCTTTTAAGTCACGTAGGGTAAAATATCCATCATCCTGCAAAAAAAAGATAGAAAAAAGTGACAACCATACTAATTTTAGTCACTAACTGATTTCCATGGCAGATATCCTATTTCTTGTCTTGGTATATTTAAAATATAATAATGCCAGGGGCAAATGTGCATTTTAGTATCGAAATGCATTTTTCTGGAAGAACACTTGTTTTAGCAAAGGCGGCTTTCAAATCAACAACCATAGATGAGCTACTAATCATCCAAATTAAGATCCATGTTTTGAAATTTCGAGACAAATCAGTTTGAGATTGTTAGAACTAAGATATTAATTCTGCTGTAAAAATACAATGACAAGTTTTGACACATACCCAAAATACACATATTGACCTGTTCATCATCCAACTCACCCATATTCCACCTCTACATAGTACGCAATAACAATCACCTTTGGTCCAATCATGTCAACGATCTGACACAATATGTCCTCAAAAAGGACAGGCTCCTGAGCCATGCATTCCATCCGATGCAGCTGCTCTTCATAAAAGAATTGCATTTCGTTCCTTGTAATCACTCCATTTCCATCCAAATCTACGCATTTGAACCTGAGAAAATCTCTATTATTTATAAAGCTTCATAGATGCAACATCTTATTCCTAAATTCAACGAGGTGTCATAATCTTATTGGTTAACTGGAACACAACCAAAACTGATTGTTATTGATGATGTCATAACTTTAATTAAATTTACTATATACCCCTTATATTATAAAGTAGTTAACAAATGTTTGACCTTATTAACTAATAATATCATTTATATATATTCATTCACAAGATTTTACCACCTTTCAGCTGTGAAATTATATGTACGCTATTAAAAAATAAAAGGACTATTGCAGGACAAGTAAATTAGTACGTTATAAATGGAAGCAAAAACATCGGCAAGAAAAAGACCGAGTGGAGGTTGTAAATAAAAATAACACGCACGCACGCAACGCGCGCGCGCGCACACACACACACACACACACATACATATATATCTGAGTAATTGCGAAATTCAACTCATACCAGTACTCTAGACTAGGCTCTGATGATTTATCCTCTTCAGCCAAAATGAAATAAACGAAATCTTCATACCCCATTTTACTTTCAACATTACTTGTGAACTTTCGTGGTACCTGAGCACATAGAAAACAAAGTCATATAATTCAAGCATGCAAACACTGAACTAACAATTCATTTTCTATTGGCAGCAATATTACAAACCTGTGAAAATATTCTGTCAACAATTCTGTACGTGAGTGCATGATTACCATATCGTATAAGGTTCTCTTTATCTATCAAGAAATCATGATCTGTGTCCAGCTCCCAGAACTTGCAATATATCACATAGAAGTGCTCATACGAGAAATATCTGCACAATAAACAACATTTGAATTCAGTTTTAGAACACATAATTTTTTTCCAATATATAAAGGTGGAGATAATAATAAGATACATACCTTAAAACTTTGTTTATGTCTTCTTCTTCATCAGCATGCTGCATCGCAGTAATTAAATTCCCACGTTTTAGCTCCCTGAGAGTAAGACGAGAATCCCCCGCTCTATTCATGTAGTAAAATATTCTGTAAATTACCGTTTCAGCTGCCCATCACCACATATTTAAATGTTAAATGATGAATCAATCTTACAATAAGTCCTAAATAAACACAATATAATCCTTTTCAAGCTTGTGAAAAAGTTCACTGTCATTCTCTATATGGGCCGTAAGGCCTTTTTCATATTTATCAACACAAATGAGCAAGGCTATTTGTATAGACAGAAAACTAATTGACCCAGTAAGGTCTTTTCAAAGCTTGTGAAAAAGTCCAATGTCATTCTCTATATGGGTTATTTGCCTTTTCATATTTAAAAGCAAACAACTATAACTTTTATTATATAATATCAAAATAAACGAATTGTAAATAGAACATACCATATCTCTCCTGAAATTCGGGTGTGCTCTGTAAGAACTCTAAACCGGGATGAGTTGTCAATAGTTCACGAAGAATGGGTTTAAAGTCCTCCTATTGCAGAAATAAAAAATACAATTTTAATACTATTCCTTCAAATGACTTTTATGGTCAAAACAAAAGCATGGAAATCAGTAGCATTATTATGAATTTATGTTAAATGTTGAAAGTAAGAAATACCTGAGTTAGATACCTCAAATCAGGTTGCTTCAATATTGTATATATCTGGGTCGCAACATCTTTTATCAACATGTTGCCATTGACCCAGTAATCAATAAATGCATCCCTGTAAGAACGTTCAAATTAACTCAGTGAAATGGGATACACAAAGATGTCATATTAGCGCTAATGAAATAAATTGTAAAGCCGGATTATATTAGAGTACATAGACATAAGGCTCACGAGGACAATTATATTTGTAGTGAAACTAACGTATGTAAACACCCAACCATTCAACTTTTTTCACCAAGCAGACCTTGTAACAAAACTTTCATATATGTCACCCATACATGTATCATGCATCATTTAACCAATTTCGACCAAAAATATGCCAAACATAGAAAACAACCTCAATTTTGACCAGGTGTCGATGTATTATACACTGTTGTTTTTACAAGGAAACTTAGGGCCATTTTGTGAGTTATAATATTACTTGGGTGGGCCTCGATACACATTCTATCTTTGCAGTAAGAAGTTTTTATACTGATTACAAAGGATGCATACTTCAATCAATAGCTATTCTAAGGAACAACCGTTCTATGTTCTAACTAATGTTTTGAGATCTAAACTTTCAAAAACACATTGTAGTATTTTTAATACCCTAAAGACATGTTGCTTGGTTTAAGTACTAGAATGCGTTGCTGAAAGTACATACCCCAAAACATTGATCATAACAAGCCTAAACTAAAGTAACCATTTTATAATTATAATCTTATTTATTATGAAGGAATTTGAAGACACATGTTAGGGTACACATGACATAATCCTGAGAGTAGATAAGGAGAGATATAAAGGTGTGGACACATGTCACTCTCTCCTTATAAGGATAAGTTAGGCACCAGAAGCTGGAGGATATATTGTTATCCTATCATAGATCACTTTTTTAAAATCAAAATAGTTATAATAACAAAAGTTTATTAAGAAAATGATACCTGGTCACAACACCTTTTCCTTCAACGTCAATCTTTTTAAATAGGGCACTGGAGAAGAATGATGGCAATTTGCAAATCTCATTCGTAAGTGGCTTAAATTCTAAAAATCAATTTGAAAAATAGCCCAGTCAAACTACACATATCCATCATTCATGATTCATATAATCTATTTAATATGCAGAAATTCAATCTCAAAAGTATCTCACCATTCAAGTGTAAACCATCCGCGTGACCATAGAAAAATTGATTACTTCTAAACAAACATCGTTCTTTTAATTCATTAGGGGGTGGACGTCCATTCTGAAAGTAAAACTGCAACCATCGTACAAGCTTCAGTAAAACTAGGGCACTGAAGAAAACATTGTTCAAGCTAAAGGCATTCTGGCAGTAGTACAACCAATAGTGAAATGCACGCTATTTCAAACTGTTCACTTACTAATGGGTCAATTTGTGTTGTCTTAAGTGAAGGGGGAAAAAAGTTAACTAAAAGAGCAGTAGTACAAATGTAGAATCAAATGAGTCGTATAGATTTAAAGTTGCACAACGTGTGTGAACGCATACAAGCCTCTTAATCATATTTAAAGACTTCGATTACAGTTTCAAAACTACTATCTTCTTAATTCTAACTAAAACATTAATTATTTAGACAGGGTACTAAAAAAGACAAATAAAGTGTTCCTGGGCCAGCCACCAACCTGAGCTGACCCACACTACAAAATGAACCGTTTTACCCACTATGGCCCATTTTGTACCTTAAGTGAAAAGCTTCTTAGCAAAGGTAAACAAAATAGTTATTTACTTTCTGATACAAACCTGAGGTATTAACTCTTTGACGGGCTCACTAAGTACTCTTAAAGGAGAGCCTAAAACAGAGGGACCCGTCCTGTGTTTCGTGATACGCGGGGAACCAGATGATGAACTTCTTGGTGAAAGTGGAGGTGCACTACCAGCAGGAAACATAGAAGGTATCGAACTTCCTGGAGAAGCCTTTGGACTCGAAACTGATCCAGATATGTTTAATGGAACACCCGCTTTAACATTGTTAAACAAAGATATCACCTATATCCACAAACAAGATACCATCAACAATTTGTACCCCAAATGTTGAATAACCAAAAACTATTACAAGCGATCATCATGAAATAAAATGAGCACAGTTGTGGGAAACATTATTCATAATTTACAAGAAGAGTAGACAATCTATAGATTCCAATTTTTTAATTTTTATTGCTTTATGATAAACATGTACACAGTGCCAATTTAAGATAAAGATGGCTATGATTATGTTGTATACATCAAAAGCTTAATGTTTCCTCACATATCCTTTTTTTAAAGTTTGAAAGGCTATGAGAACACTAGTAATGCCAAGCAACATACTTGTGATGAGGCTCCATTACTTCCCACAAAAATCCAGCATGTTATTATACAATGCGGATATTTTATGTTAAAAGGAAAATGGTGATTTAGATAAGCGTTCAGAATAGATCATCCGAAATTCCACCCTCTGAATTAATTTGAACAAACAGGGTATATGCCAACTGCCTAAAGTAGACAATGTTCAATTTCTCACCAATAATGTTAGCACATATACTTTTCATAACCATCATCAGTCCAAATCAGAAAAAAACACAGAGAATCCAACTCAGAAAACATAGAAATTCCAACATAAACAGCCTTTTCTTAAAATGGTGTCTGTGTGCGTGCGCATTTGATAAAGTGACAAAACCCAATATATACTTAGCGGAAAGTGAACTGTGGACACTGAAAGCAAAATGTATCAATAAATATACAGAAAGACATCACATATTGTGTTGTTAATCATCCAACGTCATCCTATACTTTCATTCCAAAGTAACAAAATACAAGGTAATGTATCTTTAGACTTTAGTGCAGCAAAAATATGATATGATATGATATGATATGATATATACATGTTGGACGTCCAAACCTTATCCAGTGGACTACCATAGCAAGATGACTAGAACAAGATCATCTCGTATGTATGAGCAGTAGAAAGTTTAAGTTCAATTCATGAGACAAACCTTTCAGATAGGTCCCAAACTACCTCTAGCATGCTACAGTTTCTTGGCATCTGATGTTAAAAGTATGATTGAACTTTTGATATTGTAATGTTTCATTGTTAAGGAAGATTTGTTACAGTGTTAATAATTATAACGATAATGTCCTTTTCTACAATCAAGTAAATTTAGCACCATAACTAGTATGTACCAAATCAACAACCTACTAAATCAGTAACTAGATGTTCCTTCCCTAATCCCTAGTGCCTCTCCAACTGAATACATATAGTATATGTCAGCTACTCTTTGTCGTCATTGCCTTTCCTTCAACAACAATGTACTTATGTCTCTACATTAGTCAACAAATATTCAATGCAGATAAGCCTATTCATAGATCATGAAAAAAAAAGATATCCCAATTGTCACATATATAAAAACTGGTCTTCCGTAAACCAATAAAGAGGATCGAAATTCTGAGATTAACAACCATCACTTTACCATCTTTCGGGATTGCTTATTTGAACAAACTTATCTGCTTAAATAGGTAGGCACCAATGTGATTAGTTTTATGTTTCTAAATACAGTTTTCAAAAGAGCATTTGAAATTGCTTGTATGTTGTCAAAATAAGCAATAAGCACCTTAATAAGCAGTACCAGATGCCTCCTTGCATACAATTATTAAATAAATGATACTAATCATAAACAATATAACACACAAAAATGATAGTGCGTTACCAAAAGGTTGGTTTCAGGAAGAGAAAGCCATTGTTCAAAAAGCTTCTCAGCAACATAAGGATTAGACTTAATAGCCAAAGGAGACACTTCATTCAGCTGCAACAATTCCGGGTCAAGAAAACCCGAATCTCCATTGTAATCCACATCCATATTTTCTTCAAATAAAACCCTATTTAATCAACCTCCGCAATCATTCAGATCCTAAATTTTAAAAAAATCCCACAAAGATCACTTAACCCTGGTAACCCTTTTTTTTTACAACAATCAATTTCTCTTAGATGATACTCAGTTGCATTGGGTCCCACTTCCAAATTGGGTATATGAGAATCGAGGTCACAGATCCTTGAAATTGAAGCTTTTGAATTGGGATTGTTGTCTGAATTATGAGATGATCGATGGATGGAGTAAAAGGTGGGAATGAATGAAAGATGTATAAATAAGATTCTTTTATGTGTATAGAACTTCAGCCCTGCCCTCAAGTGGGTGATACATGAATTGAAAGTGTTGGCGATTTATAGCGGAATCACGGTATGCCGGTATCTATCCAATATATATCACCCCATGTTATTTCTTTGGTACTCGCCCTAGATTTTTTTTATTTCTCCAATATTTTGAAGTTGGTCGTGAAAAGTGTGACTTATTTGTTTGTTGGAATTATTAGCGGAGGGTAATACGATTTAACTTTAGTTCGGTGTTTACGCTTATAGTGTGTATTCATATTCGTATTGATTCATTGTGTGAATCCGACTGACGTAATACCCATTCTTGATAATGTGTTAATGAGGTATTAGTTAACGTGTGTGCTATATGGTTGTCACATTATTAAATTAGTTCTTGATGTTGTGTCAATGAGGTATCAGCGACGTGGTGCGTTATATGGTTGCCACGTTATGAAATTAGTCATTGGATACATACAATAGAACAACAGTTATAAGTTGATACACACGATAGACTAAAACAAAGTTGAGTAGACACTATAGACATTGGAGTAAAGTTAAGTTCATTCCTCTACACTAAAACGTTGTTTGTTGTAGGGCAAATAGTCTGAAAATGTATCGAACTTGTCATGAAATCCTATTGTATGCATCCTACTTTCGAAACTCCTATTGTGTGTACTCGACTTACTAATCCATGTGTGTAGTCATTAACCTTAAACCCTAATTACAAGTCAAAATTAGCTCAGGTGCCTTCAGACGTGGCATTGCCACGTCATTGTCATCTCACCAAAAGTTTGATACATTTTTTTCCACTTCACCATCTTCAATTTTCCGGTGACACCATCTTTTCCGGCAACACCATTTTTTCCGGAAACACCACCATAACCATTTACACTTCACTAACTACCAACCCCTATCAACTCCATGTCCAAAACATAACCATCTCCGATGTCAATACCATCTAAACCATTTTTTCCGGCGAAAATATTACAACCAATTTGCAATTCCTTAATCACCAACCCCTACATCTCCACCTCACTACTATCTCCAAAACATCACCATCTCCACCATCACTTCAACTCCACCATCTTAGTACACAAAAAATGGTGTCGCCGGAAAAAATGGTGGCGTTGGAGATAGTCGCGCTCCCAGCGGTCAGTCGAATTTTACTCTGGTCGTTGTTCCGACCACCGAGATGTATAACAGGGGTAGTTTTAAACTTTATAATAGTCGGGGGAGCCTAATCCTCTGTACTACCTATTGGAACTGGTATGAATACCTAATACGAGTAAGCGGTAAGGATGATCCAGGGTTGTTCCTCACGACGGTTGAATTGAAACAGAGCTAGTTCCGATAAGTCAGTAATTAAGCTAGGGTTTTGATAACATGAATGTAACACCCTCAAATTCGTTGATTTAGTTTAGCGGAAGCATTTAGTTAAATATGGGGAGTGCCACAATACATAGTACATGCATACATACCAGAGCTTATGATTACAACTGAACATAATATATTAAGATGCCAAAAGTAATGGTTACAAAGTTTACGATTCATCGAATCGTATAAGTTGAAAAGTAATTAAGTTACAAAAGTGTATCTCGTAAATATGACTAAGCAGCTTAGTTAGATAAAAGAAATCCAGTTGTCAAAAGTTGGCATTCTATTCCTTCGGGGGTCGCCTACGTTCCATGTGTGTAGGATGTCTTACATGCAGCTAATTCCCTGAAAAACATAGTAAAAGTCAACAACGAGGTTGAGTGAATTCACAGGTTTTATGTTTGCAATAGTTGAATCAAGTTTGTAAGCACGGTTGTTAAAACCAATACGTTCACACATAGTTATTGCCATAATAGTTAAGTAAACGTTTTGTGGAATGTTATCCAAATATAGTTCGGTTGGGATGTCACCCAAAATACAGTTTGCGTGGGATGTTACCCAAAATACCATTTACGTGGGATGTTACCCAAATACCGTTTACGTGGGATGTTACCCAAATACCGTTTACGTGGGATGTTACCCAAAATACAGGTTGCAATACGTTGCTGGTCGTTCTCCAGCGTTTCCAAAACAGTACCGGTCGTTCTCCGGTCAAAAGACAGCTTTACGTGGGATGTTACCCAAAATACAGGTTGAAAAAGAGGGTTTGTAACGTCACTTAGCGAAGTGACGCAAAAAGAGGGCTTTATGAGACACTTAGTGCATCACTTAAGTGACGCGGTACTGTTTTTGGGCCTGATGCGTCACTTAGACCGTTCGTAGATCAGTTTGTAAAAACGAAATTTAAGCTTCGATTTGGACATAATCAGTTGTTAAAAACACTAAAACATGGTATATTAAGTATCATAAACATGAGATATCAAAGAAAATAGCAAGATTTAAGAGTTTGCGGGATTGTCGAGATCTTACAAAGTTATCGCATGAGAAATCCGAGAAGATAGGAAGGTAGAGCTCGACTCCGTGATCGTTTTTCTCTAAAGGAGTTATGTGATTTGATGCGTTTTTGATGTAGTATTTGCGTGATTTTGTGTTGGTGGTTTTGATGGTGGTAGAGGTGGTTTTTGAGAGAGAGAAAAGAAAAAGATAAGATGATATGGAGAATGAAAATGAAAGGGAGAGTAGGGGAGGGGGGCCGGTTTTGGGTCTTCCACAATGGGGGAGGGACTTGTCCCAATTTTGTGGTATTTAACCTGTGTTTGGTTACCCGATCGTTACATGTTACAATATTTTAAATAATAAATTTTTAAATAAACATTCCATTATATTTTTAATTGGGATATTTATAAAACTAATCTAGTTGAGTTTATAAAATATTAAACTTTATTTTGTTTCAGTTTTACGTAATACATGTTATTCGTTACGAAATACTTGTAAATATTATCGACATAATATTTAATAAACGTTAATGTTATTTAATAATTTCATATTGTTAAATAATTTTGTTCGCCAACAGTCGTATATTTTTATCGCGTTATTTAAATCGTTCTGTAGATAATTACAACTAATTATGAATAAGTAATACTACGGGTATTAACTAGTTGGGCTTTGCTAGACTTACCTCTAAAAGTAGTTGTGAATTCACTCAAAGTTAGGGAATTAGCCTAAAATGCAAATGTTTAGTGTACGTAATCGCGTTTAAATTTGCGGGGTGTTACAATGAAGGTGTTTGTTTTTGGTTTTTTATCTATTATAAACTACTAAACTAATAAGGCATAAAACTAAAGGGAGACTAACATATATAACACTTAAGGATAACAGAGACGTGGTTCACCATGACTTAGGATAGCTGGGATGATGTTCTAGTTTGAAAACGTCTTTTAAAGATTTGTGTCTTGCTTTCACATAGATAACTTGTAGTGTAAACACTAGCACCCTACTGATCGGCAGTATGTCATTGAGTACTAGGCTATCGAGAGTCTGGTCAGATCGGACTGCCTTGAAACCCTCCTCACCGTCTCTTAATGTGACCAAGTGACCCTCTAAACGGGGTGCAGGAATAGGGCGATAGTCCGCAATTTATCCACTGACCTTTCTTTAACACATACAAGATATCTAAGCTAGGCAAGGTATTTAAGATTTAAGATAGGTGGTGACTGTTAACTTATACATTAATGATTATGATTGAGTTCAGCGTTATTTGGCCGTGATACAGTCTTCAACCTACAGGTTTCCCACTGCTTTCACGTATTTGTACTCCACATAAAGTGCTTCCAACGCTATACAGTGTCATCACCTGTTTTATGGTCTTTCCTAGATCACAGACCATACTAGGATGTAATACAATATTCAGCCTACGGCCTTTCCTTGGCTTCCACAGTTTTGTACTTTACCAACTAGTGGTTCCAATGCTATATTGGATACTCGGACATTTTAGGGCTTTATCCTGGATTACATACTTTACGGCTATTTGAACTCAATATATCTAAGCTTTTATTATAGTAAAACCATCTATGATAGCTAAACAACCCGTTCACTTTATAATTCAATCCCAATAAATCCCTGATTAATTCACGGTGTATTATACGATAAGTTAGACGGTATTTCAACAGCTTCAGAATCAAACCATGTTTATTTTTAGAAAACATAGATAGGTAATCACCATTTGATCAATGGTTCATGACTCCTTTGTCATAAAGGTTTTAACCACGTTTATTGGAGGAAATGTGATAGTTTAGTTTAAAATCATAAATGTATAGTTAAACAGTACACCGAGTTTTCAATCGTATATGTAAAGTAACATCACCACTACTATCTAAATAATGACAAACATACAAGCAACTACTCACAATGCATAGCAATAAACATATCTAACATTAATAAATCACATACATCAAACAAGAACAATATGACAAATTAATAATAGAAAGGATAGAAGATACCGATATGAATTGCAAGCAGAATAACACTTGTATTTCTTCGTATAATATCCAAGCATTACATAAGCTAGCCTCTACTAATTAACTACATAATTAATCTATAAAAGAAAAGGAAAGATTTCTCTCCCTAATCATCTCACTAGTCCAAGGGTTTAAATCCCTAGTAAGAAACTAGAGAGAGAAACTACTAAAGAAAACCTAGAGAGAGAATTCTAGAGAGAGAGAAAAGTTGTGAATGAGAGGGATGAATGGAAATGAGGAAATGAGGTTGGTATTTATAGGGAAGGAGCTGAACACTTGGTACAACCTTAAAAGCACAAGAAACAAGCATTAAAGCGCAAACGGTGGGTAGCAAGCACTAGGGGGTCAAATGGCCCTTGGGTACCAATTATGAAGCATAAAACCAGCCAAACGGCCCTAGGGGGGCCGTATACGGCACATAGGGTGGGGGGGGGGGGTGCTTGGTTTTTGTCTTCCACTCGCTCCGTTCGTTGCTTGTTTCGCCCGTATCTTCTTCGTTCTAAGTCTGTTTTGCTTGATTCTTGCGCCGTTGGATTTTTTTTTCTGTTACGCTTCTAATAACACTAAGTTTTCCAAATTTGGAGGTGGATAGCTTTTGCGTGTTCCGGATGACGATCGGTTGTATTGTAAGCACTCTATCTTCTTCGTTCTTCACCCGTTTTCCTTTATTCTTTCACCTCCGATCTTGTATTTTCCTATGGATTTATATAATATGGATTAAGATCTATTTCCATAAGATAATCAAGAATGGAATATTTAAGGTGATTGTATTTGCTTCTTTTTGCGTGTTATTTGGATGTTTTTATCGATTTTTATTGCAACGTCTAAATTTAGACCACTTTAGTGACTTTTAGTGTAAAGTGATTGTATTGAAATGTTTTCACTTAAGAATAGCCTAAAAAGTGTAGAAATATGTACGTAAAAACATGACTTTTTACGTTATATAAGTATCCCACACTTAGACGTTCTTTGTCCTCAAGCAACAACTCACTTATATTTTTTAAGTCTGGTTTAGGTGAGTTAAAACATTTCCAAAGATTCACCACTTCGTCATATGAGAAAATCATTTTGAGAATATAGGGAAAGCTAAGATGATCCTCCCAGAAATAAGTATTGATTGTCCCAGGCATACTTCCAAATCTCATTATCTTGGAGTATACTTGACTAGGCGATATCACAAAAGTGGTCACTCAATTCACTCAAAGTGTATCGGGTTTTCTATCATTCTAGAACAATTGAAATCGCTCAATAAGCCAGTCATGCAGCACTCATCGTTATAGGCTTGGTCGAGAATCGGATCTCCACCACTTAGGATGAGGACGACGCTAATTATCCCAAGACATTCATGAGGGTTGTAATGTTTGTGAGGGTTAAGGGGGTATGGATAGTGGTGATTTTCGGTTGTAAGGGTTGCTTATCTTAGGCATCCTAAGATCATGAAAAACTTATTGTAGAACAGAGATGATAGTTGCTCATCTTTTCACGGTTGATACTTTGAAGCACTTAGCTTTATTTTATTTTATTTTTTCTTTTCTCTCTTTTTCTACTTTTTATTTTCCTTTTCTTCTTCAGAATTTCTTTGTCGGAGAACTTACAAGGATATTTTTGCTTCATAAATCTTTGCTTTCTTATCTAGACCTTTTCGAGTCTTTTCTTGGTGCCAATTTTTTGCACACAGATTTCCTTTAGTGGATATGACTTTTCGCTGAACACGAAGGAGTAGGATAATACATAAGCAGATACTTCAAGATGTTTTTCATAACCTCTATAAAAAATTTAAGAAAAGGTTTGGGAATTTGGGGGAAATAGGTTTAATATTAGGGTTTTGAAGAAATGAAAGGTTTATGCTCAACAGGGTTTTCTAAGCGGATCATCGATACTAAAAATGAGTATCAGAAGGGTTTTGGGTTTGAAAAGAAGGCTGAAAAGTGGGTTAATTCCTAGGGAATATCAAGGTCAGCTAATTGCACTTATACCACGTACGGTACTCACCCATGTGGTCTCGAAACGTATGTCAAGAACAAGTTCTAATTCAGAGATACTTAGCATAGGCACACACAAGAAATGAATGGTGAAGCATTAAAGATGAATGCTTTTAGGCTCGAGATACCTCACTGCAAGTAGGGTTGTATGTGTCTAGCCATGTCCCTTTTAGATTATCAGTTCTTATTTAAGAAATCTCTACCTTAATTTCCCTAATATTTCATAATAACTAACTCATATTACAAATGGTTCCTCTTGAAAGATATTATAACTCAAAAATAGTAGAGCTAATCGGATGATTTGGCTCATACTTTATTATTTTTGTTTATTTTTTTTTGAAAAAGTTTGAAAATTTTGAGGAACATTTTATGAGTTGAGCTATATTGGATATAAAAATCTTTAAAGATCCAATCCAAGGTATTCTATACCTGCTATCCCACACTTAAAGGAACATTGTCCATAATGTTCTCTTGAGTTGAGATTGTATTGCAAATACAATCCCACACTTAGAGTTTGAACATATAGAAAATGTTTCTCAAGTGTTTGGTTTGGGCTGGAATTCCATACTTAGTGATATGTTTAGGATAGAGTATAGATTATTTTAACAGCTAACAAAGCGAAATAAAATCATGAAAGTGAAGTGAAGGTTAAGAAACTCCCCAGATAACAATTGTCGTTATGAAGCCGAGAACAGTAATTGAGAGGAGACGATGTGGATCTTGCTCCTCTGTTTTTATGAAGAATGTTCAGCTTCGGACGTATCGATCTGGTGCATAGTGCCTTATATCCATACTTAACAGAGAATCATTCCATCAAGTAAGTGGAGATTCTTATTAGTAAATCTCACAATTTAGTGTTTAAGATTTGGAACCGATTCTTGCGGAGTGGGTGTAGTGTGAGTTATGATCCCAGACTTAGGTCTTTGAAGAGTATCAACACGTACGGGTTTTTGAAGAAGATAGTCCACGCTCCTTCCAGAGATCTGTTTAAGTTTCACGGTCCGTAGGTGTGTAAGCCTTGTTTGTTTGCCTTTAACTCCACGGTTCTTCCTTTGATGCACGTCATCTCTTGAATTTTCTCCGTCATTCATCATCCACTCAAATCACCAATTTTTCTCGAAAATAACTAAGACGGAAAGGATAGATTATAGAAAACAATGCGAAGTGATTTCATCCTCAAGACAAAAGCATAATCAACCAAGAAACACCAAATGTTGGATAGTGGTTAATGGACAAAGATCCTAATCACCAAGAGCCGCTGATGTAACTCAATTGCTCCTAATGATCTGAAAGTGTTGAATCTGATGACCATAGATCTTTATCACCCGAGATCTTTTCCGACAAACTGATGTAATGAATCTGATGTTGTTCTTTATCGGTAGAGATCTTCAGTTTCCATTTTAATCCCGTATCTATTCCTTTGTTTGAATGGTCCCTGATGGTGATGGTTGTATGTGCGAAGGGGTGGATGGATGGGTGAATGTGGGTGGATGATGGCGCCCGATCAGTCAGTTTAGGAATTGCATCCTATCATTGTGAACCTTCCGCTGGGCGCGGCGATCAGTTGGTTCCATATTTTATATATGTTGGGCCTAAGTAAACTTAAGCTATGGGTGAGTTCAGCGATAGGTATGACCTAGGGTCGTTCTTCAAGCTACAACGGGCAAGGGATTAAGGATTCTAATTATCTTTCGTGATTTAGCTGGTTTTCAAGAGTTGATAGGGGTTTTGTTTTTGTTTTCTAACTATCTAATCTAAAAACTAAGGGAAAATAAAGGTGGTGAGGTGGGAACGAGAACTACAGGTTAAACGCGTGTGTTTACTATGACATTCTTATATGCCATTTAGGGGTAGTTATTTTAGTTAAGGCATTAGCTAAGATGACGGGCACAGAACTCAACAGACGAACTTGGAACATCCAATGATAACAAAGTATTCTACCTACAACCTTTCCATGGCTTTCACGTATTTGTACTACACAAGAGGTGTTTCCAACGCTATACCAAGTATTCAGCTGCTTTACGGTATTTCCTTTGCTACATTAAAGATTCTTTGTTGTCTATCCTGGACTTGTCATATATTTTCTAATGAGCCACATCTCCTAGCCTATTATCTATCTAACGTAGAGTTATCCGCAATCAGATAAATAACATGTCACATGGATAACAACTATGGATTGTACACTACACTGGAAGTTGTCCCAAATGTAATGACCAATTTAACCAACAATCATCCTCGAGTCTTGTTTCCCAATCTCGGATTTTTGAGATATCCGAATCATGGCATGAATTGTTTAATAAACAAAAACACATGAACAGAGGTTTTCCACCGAAACAAGTTGGGATGGTCTGGTCTAACGGCTGGTTAAAATGTTCATCATTATTTCATATAAATCATCATAACTATTTTAAGCATGTTAAACTGATGTATGCAATTAATTCATATTAGAAAACCCAATCATATATCCAACAACACAAGTGATATTAGCATGAAAACCCTAAAGCAACAATTAAACAAGAACATGTAGTAGAGCAGCATAACAAGGATCAGGTAATTCATGCAGAGTATCTGGATAAATGGTCAAGTCACAAATATTCCAAAAGTTCTCTCTAAAACATTTGTTTTATGAAGTGAATCTAATCTATCTCTAATCCTACACTCTTTGTCTCCCTCCAGTGTATTTCAACCAGGAGAACACCGGCCATGTCGAGTTCAGCGATCATCAGACACAGAATAATAAGCAGCATACCACTAGCAATTGGCCAAGCCTAGTAGTAGGTTACGGACCACATCATAAGTTTGATAGATAAACATTTGAGATTCATTTCATAAATTCTAATACATATTAATAGCATACAGATAGAGTAACCGCACGATTAAAGCATAACTACCCTAGCATAACGACTATCATAGCAAACACAAATTTGTTTAGCTTAGTATAGTAATAAATCTAGCAAGCATTTCCAAATAAGCATGGTAATAGCATAACATATTTAAAAATAACAAGATATAGATTATAATAAAACATGACGAAGCGTTATTACAAATCTTGTGTAACCGCAGTCTTGGAGCACCTCCGTTACAATTAAGCTCGAAGCTTCTAATCTACTAGCTTAACTATACTAAACTAATCTAATTATTTCTAGATAGAGAGTAGAGAGAGAAATGAAAGAAAGAATGAGAAAAGATGAGAAGTGTGTTGAAATGGTGAGGAGGTGATTAGTATTTATAGGAAACGCACATCCGTATTCTTCAACCGTATTCCAACCTTTAAACGCACAACCATATTGCACAGCTGTATAAAAATCCCATTTTGTATGCCTGGACACGAGATACGGGTGGTTTTGGCCGTATACGACTGAACTGGAGCAAATACGGGTGAACACCAACCATATAACCGTATACGGTTGGGCTAGGCCATATACGGTCCACACAAGCCGTATACGGTCCAGGTCCATCCGTATATGACCCAGCTCAACCGTATACAGTCTGGTTCATCCGTATTTCAGTTCTTCGTTTCTTTATTTTAGCATAACTTCTTCGTCATTTATCCGTTTTTAGTGATTATTGCGATCCGATTCGTAATTTCCTAACGAAGAAAATGACATAAGTTAGAGGTCATAATTCTAAGTGTAGCTCAAAAAGTGCTGAAACGAGTGAACGGGAATACTTATGATTATTTTAGTTGATTTTTGAAAAGTTGTCCATATTTTAGCCCATGTGATGAATTTTAGTAATAAATCGTTTATTTCGGATATTTCTATCACAAATCGGGCTAAAAAGGTGAGAATAATGCACGTAAAAACTTGACTTTTTGCGTGTCATCAAATATCCCACACTTAGACTTTTGCTTGTCCTCAAACAAACTCACAATCTTATCAGCCAAAACTTTCTTTTAAGATTTTGATCTGAGCCGCAAAGAGAAGTTATACAGATTGAAAACAAGTATTTTTCTTGTCGGATAAAGAAGAGATGTTCACATGCGGTATCCAAATGATTTCAAGATGATTCACTTAGGCAAACTTTCAATTCTCGCAATTTTGGAATATACACGACTGGGCGATCTCGCCAGTGGTCACTCACTTCACTTAAAGTGTATCAGGTTTCCTATTATCCTAAGCCAAATGAAAAATCGCTCAAAATACTAGTGGTGCACCATTCGTCGTCATTGGCTAGCCTAAGGATCATATCTCCACAACTTAGACGGAAAAGGTACTAATTATCCTAGGACATTCAAATGGGTTGGAAAGTTTGTTGAGGGTTAAAGGGTATGGATAAGTGCGAAATTTGGGTTTAAGGGTTTGGCTTATCTCAGGACCTTTAAACTTATGAAAAACTCTTATTTAGACATACCTTTTAATGAAAACGGAAATGGATAATGTGACACCCGACACTTTAGGTTAACCGTTAAACCTACTTGAAACCCTAATTACTTATATTTAGTTTGTATTAGGCTAAATAATTGTAATTACATGTATATTTGAATATACACTTACGTGATTATGTGATTATCTATAATTGTGCAAAACGATCGGACGGAGTCCGACACAATATACGACGTTGGTGAAAACATTCCTATAAATAACTTAAATCTATTTTTAGAAGTTATTTATCATATATTATTATTTTTATATAATAATACACGAAAAACCTAAACGTTTTGTTTAAAACGTAACAAACGCAGCAAAAACACGCAAACCGAAACCGATAACCAAACGAAAGTCATTAAATATCTCTACAACCCAAAATAAAGTATTTTAACAAAACTTTAATGAAAAATAATCCCAAACATATCGAGAATTAAAACAACACAAGATAATGCTAGATGAAATAACGAATAAACGAACACCGATCACAACACAGTCTGAAAATCGAATTTAAAACACACAGACTCAGGTGGGGGACCATGTGGTGGCCGACCACCACCTCATTCCCCTCTAATTCTCCATGCAATATGATGATTGCGTTTGTTCTCCCAACTCCCATTCATCAAACATGAAATTTCTCATCCAAACACACAAACACTTATTCAACTCTTATCCTTTTCTATGTCACTCTTTACTCTCAAGAAAATGCTGAAACAAATCAGTCTCTAAACAACCACCATAAACAACCACATCACCACCACTCAAATCTTCATCCATTTGCAATGATTTTTCAAGATTTCAAGAGCTCAAGACTTCCTCATCTCACTTCTATCCAAACTTCTTCAAAAATCACCATTGTGAGGGTTCTTCACTTGTATTTATGTTTAACAACATGTTATAAGGTTCACTCAACAAGTAATATAACAAAATACTACTCAAAAACTATTTCTCTTGACTTGAAATTAACCAAAAGTGAGAAATACTTTCTGTCCAGAAAGTTTTGTTCATTTCCACAAATTTTATAAAATTCATTTTTTATAAAATTGGACTTTTTTAAAGTCAAAGATTAAGTTCAAGAAGTAAGATTTCCAAACCAATAAACCTCATATTTTTCTGAGCTCAAATACTATTTTTAATAATTTTTGTAACAACACATACACAATCTGCCCAGAAACGTTAGAAACTTTGGTCTTATGGTTTTGACCATATCTTAAGCTATACAACACCAAAGAACTTGAAACAACTTCCAAAATCTCACAAATTTTGTTATCTACAAATGTCATGTTGACCACTTTTCTTGAAAACTTATAGATTTCGCCTAGAAATGTAATCTTCGTGCATGTTTCCACATTGGTCAACTGTTGGACCTCAGAGGGCACATGTAATTTCTAAAAATATTTAGACTTCTCTAAAACTCATGGAAGTATTACTGGAAGTAGTAACATATGGGGAAATAAGGTTTATTTTTCTTGGGAATAAAATCGAATCATAAGATTTTATAAAAATTCGATAAAGTGATGCTTTTTCTGGAAAATATAAAGTGTGGACTGATTTTTATTAACTTATAAAAACCAACACTTGTAAGCTTTCTAATAGTGGAAAAATAAACTTTTTAAGTCTTACGAACATATTTAAGGGTTTGGGAAAAGTTTCGGGTCAAGCCGAGTAAGTTTGACCAAGTCAACAAAAATGGGGTTCGGTTTCGAAAACGTCAAACTTTCTATTTTTGAAAACTTGCCATTTCTGAAAAGAATTGTAAACAAAATGGGTTTGGGTGACTTATTTAGTAACTTACAAAAAACGAGACCTAAAAATGCACCCGATCGAGAAACTGACACTTAGAACACTTGGGCTAAAAATTGAAATCTGACCAAACACAAGTGTCGCCAATACTAGCGACACTACCATAAGTGTCGCCACAATTAGCGACACTCACCTCAGTGTCGCCAACTATTTTTACTTGAACGATAAATTTTCATTATTAGCGACACTAATCTTCAGTGTCGCTGTTAGATTGATTTCTTGCTAGTTGTGACACTAAGCCTAGTGTCACCACATATTTAATTTCCGCAACTAGCGACACTAGCCTCAGTGTCACCATACCAGTGTCGCCAAACCCTAGTTTCGCCATTAACCAGAATGCTTAAAACTTGAATTTTCACTAGGTATTGAACTTGAGTAATAACTTATGATAACAACGCGACAACACTTGATATGTATAAATGTATTGTATATAACGAAACAAACCTAATAGTAATGTCTTAATGAATTATTATTATAAATTCTCACCAACGGGTCGTACACGTTTTTGATAAACACACTTGAACAATTTACTTGGACTTACTAGTTGAGTGAACTAGCTTTAGGTGGACATTAACCCTCCACCTACACAATTGGTTTATGTTGACATTAACCCCCGCTTATACAATTGCTATATATGGTCTTTTGAGACATCTACTTACATAACCTCATACGTTTAGGGCGTTAGGAGGTTGCACTCGGGACGAGAACACCCACTACCTGCTAATAAATTGATTATTTGCTCGCTATTTGTTTTACTCTGGTGAGTTTCATAGCCCCTTTTTACTGTTTTCTAACTATGGTGCGAATACATACAACTGCTTTATATAAACTGCTTTTATGATCACAAGTACTGGTAACAACTTATACGGTACGGATTGCATGAGACCTGATTAATCCACTAAAGTCCTCTACCCATCATAGTTCGTTAAAATGTGTGCGTGAATATTATTAGATAGATCTATCAGGGTTTGACAAACCTCGTCCGGACTAGTCGCGCTAGCCAACCCAAGGATGCAATTATATTTGTGAATTAGAAGTGCTGGATTATACACTTACCAGAGGTAAACAACGTTAAGCTCGAACTATGAGACTCATGGCAAATGGTATACATATATTGCATTCATGCAATACTTTTATCGTTGTAGGCGATACTTTTAAACCATCATTTTGAATGATACAACTTGAATTCTTGTGGATCATGACTATTATCAACTGTTTTCAAACCTATGAGCTCACCAACTTTATGTTGACCTTTTAGTAAGTATTTCTCAGGTAACCCGCCGTAGTTGGAAGCTTTTGGATAGCTTAGCTCGAGTCGCATTGTTTTCAAACATCAAGGAACTAGATTGCATTACTATATTTTGTAGTTATAGCTATGTAATCCTACTTTTATTATGCGAACTCTAGATACTTTGTAAACATTTAATTTATGGTAATGTAACTACTTTACAAACGTCTCATGTAGAGGTCATTTTCTTTAATCTTTGTGTTGTGATATTTATTTTGGTCAGCGCCCCCGTGACACCTCCTACTTCCGCTGTCACGTGTTTTGGGGGTGCGACAGATTGGTATCAGAGCCTAAGGTTATAGCGAACTAAGATTGCATTAGTGACTTAGACTATAACCATTAGGTTAGTATTCCTCATCATGTATGATTGGTTCAGCAAATGCATCATTTGACTTTAATTTAACATAGCCTGATCAACTATGTACAATTAAAGGAGATCGATGCAAGACCTGAAATGGTCATAGTGAACGGGAATACATTAGAAGATGTAGACTTGAGATAAAACACGGGACTAACCCTTATACGTGCTTATGTGCTAGGTTTCTATATATACTTATATATATAACCTTACGTATACAAACTTAATTGCCACCCATCATGGCAACTACTTCCACAACTACGTCACCTGACACCGCTAAACGAGGCTCAAGCCTTACTCACTACCGTGGAGACTTCCACGGTACTCGCTCGCCCAACCGTATCGGGCAACGACATAATCAAATAGGACTCACTCAAGGAGAATCCACATGAGGATTCGCCATCCAGACAAGTGACGCCCTACTTCACCCTCTTCCTCCCGCTCTTATCCCAATCATTCGGAAACACGTACGGAACTAGAACCACTTGAAAATTCACCACCTTGACGCATTACATGCACTTCCTTTACTTCACATTTGTCCTTCCCCGCTCTTATCATGGACATATGGATCGCGTGTGCTACACACGACTAGAAGGATAGACAGACCACCTCAAACTAGACCTTACCCTATCCATACTACAAATACTCATACTACGCCCACTACGACATGTCATCATACATATATCCGTTATTTCAACAACGATTAGATCATTTTAATCACTACTACAAGGGGTACTTACAACTACAGTATTACCAACTATTTTTACCAAACGTTTGTTCACTCCAAAACAATAACATAGTCATGATTGACTTTATTAAAAACACTACTCGGTCATTGTTACGACTACCTCTTGAATCTACGATATTGATTAAACCTTCTCACTGCTAATTCACTATTTTAGTAGAAATCTCCCTCGAAGAAGATATCAAGCTCCACTATGAAAGAGTCGTCACACTACTTCTGCCACCAAATCCATCTCCAATGACCCCCGAGGAAATTGCTCATCTGGTCTCCCAAGGGGTCGCTAACGCAATTGCGGCTTACGAAGCAGCCATAAATAATTGTCCCAACCCAAGGAATCCTAAAAACCCAGCAAACAACCCCCAGTAGCCAAACCTTGCACCTATAAGTATTTCTTGAACTGCAAACCTCTCAATTTCAATGGCACCGAGGGAGCTATCGGTCTAATGCGATGGATTGGAAAGATGGAATCTGTTTTCCGACTCTGTAGCTGCACTGAGGAAGACAAGGTCTAATTCTCGACCTGTACCCTTTCTAAAGGTGCACTCACATGGTGGAACTCGTATCCCAAACTGTGGGTATTGATACCGCTTATCAACTCTCATGGGAGGACCTTAAAAGAATGCTCAGGGAAGAGTACTGCCCCCGAGAATGGTTACAACAGCTCAAGGAGGAATTCTAGAACTTCACTATTAAGGGGAATGATAACACTAGTTACACCATCCGTTTTCACCAACTTTCTCTTCTCTACCCATCTATGGTGGACCCCGAATAGAAGCGAATCGAGAGATACAATTGGGGACTCCCAGAAAAGATCCATGGTAATGTCACTTCTTCCAAACCCGGAACCATTCATAGTGCCATCCATATGGCACACAAACTCATGGAACAGATTGTCCGCTGCGGGATGCCCACAGAAAAGAGCACGGGAGATAACAAAAGGAAATGGCAAGGAAACAACCAGAATCAACAACAACGGAACAAAAAGCCTGAGACAGTTAAGGCTTACACTTAAAGATACGGGGAAATGAAAGGGTATGTCAGAAGCAAACCCTACTGTTCAAAATGTAACCATCACCATGATGGTCAATGTGGAAACCTCTATGGCAAATGCAAACGCTACGGGCATCAAACCAAGGATTGTAAAACCCTGATGTGACACAAAAAGTTATGTTTTTAAGTACAATATTCCACACTTTTTGGGCACATCTTTAGTGAAAACATTTCAAAACAATCATTATTTGCTAAAGTTCACTAAAGTGCTCCAAATATAGACGTTGCTGCAAAAACCTCTAAAAACGTATAAATAACGAGCAAAACAGCAAAATAAACATCAACTAATTATCCTATCTTCATTTACCTCATGATGAACACATTCTAATCTTATCATATGATGTCACAGGTAAAAACGAGATGGGAATATCAAGAATTATGCAAAACAGCAAAAGGACGGAGAAGACACTGCACTTTCAGAATGGTTTAAAGTCATTCCAAAAATGCCCAAGCTCTACTCATCCACTTTAGGTGAAACTGGTACCATTAGAAGCATAACGGAATTACGAAGCCGTGGGCGAAAGAATCAGGTCAAACGGACGTGTAACGAAGGAGATACATGAGTTTTATGCAACGAACGAAATTAGACGGACACTGTATACGGCCCTATACACACCGTATACAGCCCTTTGAAGGCCGTATACCACCCTTCCTTCCCCGTATTTGCTTCGTTTGCTTGTACATGCTGCTTCACGACTTGTAAGTGTGAATTTGAGCTTTGCCTATAAATAGTAGATCCTCCACCACCTTCAAAACACACCATTATTCATTTCACTCATTTCATCACTCTCACTTTCTCTCTCAGACACTATCCCTCTCTCTATTCTCTCTCTCTCTCTTCTTTTTATCTCTCTAGAATTAGGGTTTGTTCCATTTATGTCTTGGTTAATATTTTTCCAAGACTAACGGAGGGACTACTTTTGTAATAGCGTAGGGAATAGTTCAGGGGCTTTTCTTGTAATATTGTCGAAGATATTGCAGAGGTTCAGCTTATACTCTCTCTCTAACATTTATTCAATCTACACTTTATTAACGGTTACTTCTTTCCTTATCTTTTATAATGATGATTATTATTGTTGTTATGCTAGATTTAGGATCTGTTATTATGCGTAGTGAGTAGTTCCCTTGTGTGTTTGTTATGATGTAGTTAGTTTATATATGTGTGGGGTGATGCTGCTTCAATATACGATTGGAAACTCGGTGTGCTGTTATTTTCATTTATGATTTCTAAACCTAAATTATATCGCCTTTCCTCCAAATAAACGTGGTTAGAACCTTTATGACAAGGAGTCGCGAACCTTGATCAAATGGTCACTACCTATGTGTTTTCTAAAACTGTAAACATGGTCTGAATTGTGTAGCTGTGGAAATACTGTTTAAACCTTTCGTATAATACATCGTGAATTAATCAGGGATTTATTAGGAATAGTGAGGGATGGTTTATATCATAGATGGTAGAACTCTAATACAAACTTAGTTTATACTAGTCCGGAGTGACTATAAAGTATGTGATATCAAAAAGACCACGATAAACGGCACCGTACTTCGTATAGCATTGGAAACACCTCAGGTGGAGTACGAATACGTGAAAGCTAAGGAAATGCCGGTGGTTGAAAACTATATCACATCTTGGTTGAACACAAAGCTCTAGACTAAACCATGACCATTAATGAAAAGTTAACAGCCACCAAACCAAGTCTAAATCTTAAATGCCTTGCCTAACTCAGTTTCCCCCGTAGTGTTAAGAAAGGTCAGAACCTTAGTGGGTATGTTACTCTATCTCATGCACCCAGGAATTATATTCCAAGAAGGGTCGTTACTCCGTCACTAGATAATGTTGAAGAGTTGAGCATCCTCCTCCGATCAGACTCAATTTGGCCTAGTACTCAGTGACATACTAGTTGGTCTCCCCAATTAGTAGGGTGCTAGTGTTTACACTACGAATAACTGAACTCAACTAAGACACAAATCTTTAATAGACGTTTTCACATCAAAAACCTAGGCATCACCCCCGCATGAGCTAACGAAGTCATACCCAATACTTCCGTTTCACAATACGATTAGCTTCAAGAACGACCCTATGTCATACTGCTGCTATATAGTTGTAGTAAACTTAGGTCCCCAACTTTACAAATTTAAAACTACTTCCACTGCCGTTGCCTCCTTCCGTTGCAAAGACGACCATGTCGGATCGAGGCGTGACAAGTTTTTGGCGCCGCTGCCAGGGAGTTAATCTTAAGACTCTGAGGCGTCCTGACGAACCATTCTATTTAGTGATACCCGTAGCTTAGCTTAGTTTTACTTTTATTTCCTTGTTCCAACCGAAAATACCTTCCTACAACATACACCGATATTCGACCAGATCATCCGGATCTGAACCTCTCATTTTCGTACCCGATCCTGAGTCGATTATCCAAACTATATGCAAAGAAAGACTTTCCCATTTTCCGCAAATATCCACTCGTGTTACTCTCGCCGATAACACCAAACCATCCATTGAAGGATGAGGAGGACCAATCAGCTATCCGGTGATCGACAGAGCATCTTTTGAGCTAAAACACCACATTGTACAACTTATAAAAGATAACTGCCAATTCCACGGTCTACCCCATGATGATCCCAACATTCACATATCGACAAATTCATTCAGGTCTCAAACTCCTACAAGTAGAATGGGGTTGAGCCGGACATAGTTCGCCCATACCTGTTCCCCTATTCTCTCGCTTTACATGCTCTTACCTGGTTTGAGGGACTTGAGACCGGCTCAATCACCTCATGGACCGACTTGGGTAACAAGTTTCTTGCTAGATACTTTCCCCCGTCCAAACAAACCCAGGAAAAAATATCGCGAATCTACACAGCATGGGAGCGATTTAAGATTTTAATGAGGAAATGTACTAACCATCAAATGACGAAAACTGACAAGGTGTGCACCTTCTATAGAGGTCTTGATTCCAATTGATATCGCATAAAAACTCACATTTTTACTACTGATACCTCTCTCATTTAAGACTAATACTTGGCATATAAGCTCAGTTATCACATAAATAAGTAATATTATGCCAAGAAGGTGAAAACACGGAAGCACGAGAAAAATCACTAAAAATGGGTGAAAAACTAAGATTCCACACATGTTTGAAGATTCAAGCAATCAAAGAAAAGAATCCAAGATGAAAGGACCACCAGCATGGGTTCTCTACTCCAAATCCTTCGTTTTCAAAATACGAATCTAACGAAAGAAGAATCAACAAAAACGGATGAAGAATGAAGATTCTGCATGCTACGAAAGATTCAAATGATTCGATAAAAAACATCTCAAGATCGTAGAAACATCTCATGGATTTCTTTACATCAAAGTCTTCGTTTCTAAAAATCGATTCCAACACAAAAAGAATCATCAAAAACGGGTGCACGATAAAGAAGATACATGCGAAACAAGAAACAAACGAAATACGGCGAACCGGGACGGCAGGCTACCGCCGGCTGGCTTCTGGCCGCCGGCCAAGGTCGCTCGGCCACCGCCTGTCCCTCCATCCTTTTTTGTCTTTTCCTGGTATACGTGCCACACCTTTTCATGCTTTTTCCGTACTTTCGGGTACATGTGCCACACCTTTTCGAGAATGGTACCGTACTACCACTCCAAGATTGCTAAGATGAGCCTCTAGTTTCTTACTTGCACCGGATTTCAAGTATAAATAGGTGCCTTTGGCTCACAAATGAAGACACACTCTTTGGAACAAAAAATTCCACTTTCTCACTCTAGAAATTTTCTTGTATTTTATAGTCTTTCTCATTCTAGGATTATTGTAATTAATCTACGGATAAACATAGAGGCTAGAACGAATGCTAGGGATTTGGAGATCAATCTTTGTATGTGAGAAAGAGTTGTCAATCATAATAATACGCTGCTACACATTTATTTCCGGGTGATATCTAAACCTTTATCATACTTGTCTTATTTCGTATTTCAATATGCATTATTACTTGGTATGTGATTATTTATTGCCATGATTTGTGAGTAGTTTATTATTGTGATTGTTGATGATGTAGATAATTATAAGTAGGGATGCCATTATATAATTGGTATACGATAATCGTAAAGTAATATGACGGCCCCTATTCGACTGTTTACTCGATATAATACTGGAAATGCTTTTAAGCAGAGTACAAATGTATGAAAGTCGGTAAACGACCGAATGTAGTCATATTACTGGAATCAACTCTGGTTTAATAGTTGGAATTCCGAAAGGATAATACAACTTTGCAACCAACTGGTGTATCCTACGAGAGTCAAAACACAGTAAAATAATGTTCGTAAAACACGTTCAGATAAAATAGGAATTAGTAATGTTTGTATTATTAAGACTTTATGAACTTGAGTTTAATCTATGAGTACCTTTCCTGGTTATCCACGTGACTGCAACCTAGTAATTAGGAACTGATCAATCTTAATTTAGGTGTACCTAGTTCATGAAAGAGTAAGACACTGTGAGAACACCGACCTGTACATATATAATTTTTTTGTAACCTCCCAACTTATTACTCAATATAAAGCATGACAGAGGTGAGTAACCTGGGAAATGCTTTTGAGCATATTACAAGTTTTTTTTTTGGGTAAAGGGCAAAATGTTTACCCGGTAAATATATTCCCAAAAGCATTTAAATACAATGGATGTGAGTGAATCTCACATCTCAGCTCATTACATAGGCGAAAAAGACTACATAACAAGACACCACCCCTAAACCATTATTTGACTCAACGGAAATCAAATAAAGACCCATTTGCCTCAATCTAAACAAGTCCACTACTAAACGCAGAACAATCATCTGCTAAACGCAGAAATAACCAATTACATTTGAATTACAATATAAATGTAAGAGAACCAGGTTCATAGAACCACATCCATCGAGAGCGACTATGTCTTCAATTTTCTTCATAATTTGACCTACAAGTGCACCACCAACTTCCAAGCTACCATAGCAGCAACCATGTCAAAAAAATCGCATTGCCAACCTGCCCTACCATCATGAAAGATGGCAAAAGGTCCAGGAAATAACAAACAACCCTTCAACAAGAATGAACCTGTCCTACCAACACATAGGATGGCGAAAGGTCCAGGCACACCCGCAAACGATAAGAATGAACCTGCCCTACCAACTACGTTGGCGAAAAGTCCAGGCACACCCCAAACGGCTGAGACCAGCCAGCAACCAATTGACTTAAGAAAAGTATGAACCCAAACTGAATCCATACTTACCCAAGCCGCATCATCTCCCATCACGAAGGCAGAACCATCAATGGAAGTTGATTTTAAACGCATCATAGTGACGCGAACAATCAACACAAACGCTCCATTGATCAATAAAGATCGGCCAGGAAAATAGATTGGTAGAAAGACCAATCCCGATCCCCCCCCCCCCTCCCCGAACCAACTTTTCTCTCAACTATCAAACCAGCAACCCAATAAACAGATCGTAATCAATGAAGCTGAACAGTCTGACCAAAACCCTAATCTGCTTCCAATGTGCTACAACCAGATCAATCAATCGATCACTCAGTAAATTGACCAAGAATATGCAATCTAATACTTAACTACCACAATTGATATCAACCCACAAACCTGCCCGTGTACAAGAACATCTCTAGCAAAGCCAAACCACTAACCCTAATTCTAAGATCCAAATCAGCCCAAGTATGAGCAAGCAATCTGAACAAACCAAAATATGTTCAGAATTATACGTGTAAGCACTACAAGCAATGATCCGACCAAAACTAATTTAATAATCTGAATAAGAATAGGCCGCAAGCAATTAATCCACAATCAAACCCTTTTACAAGTAAAGAGTGATTCGCAAGTAAAGAATCAAGACCATATATATCAAAATCGGCTAGAATCAAACCCAAAAAATGAATTAGGTGTAACCCTCAAAATGAATCTCGTTTGTAATAATAAGTTCTAATCAGAATCGAATATGTTGTAGATAACAATAAGTATGAAACAATTCTGATCTTGCCAATATGAAACACTAGAAATGGATTTCAGAAAAACGAATCTATGGTTTCTTGTTTTGCGCCGTTTTCAAGATAAAACCCTAGTTCCAGAATTACAACCGAATCAATGATAAAGAATCACTAGATCAGATGGTAATCGATTGGATGAAACAATAACGACCAAGAACAGATTATACTAGGACGATTTGAGAAAGAAAAGAAGAAAATTTTTTGGCTGAAAGGATGGCTCACAAATCGCCCTAGGATGAGAGAAAACGAGTGGGGGGGGGGGGGATTAAAACCATATTACAAGTTGAATCACTAAAAGGTATGGTCTGCATATGAAACACTTTTTAACAAACTGCGAATAATCCAAGGATGTATAACTGGTTGAAAAGGAGAGATTTAATTAATAGGTCGAAGAAACCGGAATCTAAGTAATCATAAATAAGACTTAGAAATGAAAGTAAAAGTACAAGTGACTTAGGATACTTAAACCACTAGGTCTTACAAAATCGGTGGTCTAAACATACAAAGTTATTAATCTGCATACTAATAGAGTAGTAAACTATCCTAGGGGTTAAGAATGGTCGGACCTATGAGACGATACATTACTGATTCATGCACCTCGGTATTAACCAAAATAGGTTGCTTATCTTTCAGCTAGATAAGTATTGGAAGTTTGCGTATTGCTCCGATCAGAATCATGATAACCTAGTTCCTAGTGACATGCCAATGGGAAAATTAGTTGGTAGGGTTCTAGAGTTTACACCTAGTGGTTTAATTATTATATTAAGTATAATCCCTATTTATTCAGTCATCCCAAAACATTAATTATGAAAATCTCAGCAATCACATATTTATCTTTATCAGCTTTCATGTACTTTAATTTCCTGCAATTTACTTTCTGCACTTTAATTACTTATCTTTAGTTTAAAACCCCCCAAACATACCTACTTTGTTCCATCCTAAATACTTCCCTACCGAAAGCACCAGCTTTGATCACCCACACGCTTCGATTCATAGAACGATCTTTGGTTATACTTACCGCTTACTATCCAGAGTAGGTAGTACATATAATTTATGCCCCGCTATATATAAAATGTAAAACCCCTGTTGATGCCCGAATAGTTACCACCAACGACAACGACGCTTTCGGGTGCCAACAAGTTTTTGGCGCCGCTGCCGGGGAATCGTATACGTACAATTCAAAGCCACCTTAAGTAGTAGTATTTTAGAGACCCTTCCAAACGAAATTTTTTCCAAGATATCTTTCGAAAGTTAAATTAAGTAACTATAATTAGTATTAGTTAATTAAATTAGTGTTAGTTTCAAATTTACAACTCGAAAACCCACTTCTTGCCTCATATCAAAGGATGAATTGAAGGTAATGGACGATACGGAATTCTTTAACTACTTAGAAAAAGAGATAGGATCTGATTTCTTTTCACCTCCTTCCTCTAAAACTAAGGAAACCTCCGAAACCCAAGAAGGATTTAGGACTTCACTTTCTATTCAAAATCATTGCCTGGATAATGACAACAATCAATTACCCGATCTTATATCATTTCCGGATGACCACTCTCCAACTTTACATTCACCTAATTTACCAAATTCTGTCCACTTCGATGATCCTCCCAAAGAGTATTGTGAAGAAAAATCTCCAAAATTACCTAATTTGATCACCCTCATCCCTGAAAAATTAGTGAATGGCCAAACCCTGTCAAATTCTTGTAATGGCGGCATCTTTCTATTCTTTTCATCGGAACACAAATACACCATTTATCGAGTGGTGGATAAGGTTCCATCAGTCGAGCCTGAACAAGCTTGTTCTAAAGAACGCCACCTTGGCGCCTCTTTCAATCCTTTTCGTAGAGTAGACGTCTATAGGATATTCGTTAGGAAATTAGACTCCTCCGACTTTCCCTTTTCATATGAACAACGATAAAAGATTACCGAGCTAGACGTACAAGTAAACTTCCTATCTCACCTGTCAAGTCACGAATGCGAAAACACTTCCACAAATTTCAGAGATCAAAAACTAAAGTTCAAAGTATATTTAGATTGACTTTTTGAATCACTTGCCGACATATATTTCCCCCCAATATCTTCGATATTAGTCAATCAATGTGTCACTGCAATGATCAAAGAATTTGAATTCTGGATAGAACGGGACCTAATGATTCCCATCGTCATCCCTGGTAAAATTTCATTCTTTTTAGACCCCGTCTCTTACTTGATCTCAAAATTTCAAGACGTTTTTCCCGATTCCTCCAAGGAAAGAATCGACACAGCTCTGTTCACCAAAAGAAAAGACCTTCATATTAAGCTCATTCAAATCTTCGCCTTTATCAAATACCTATTCAATTCCACTCAAAAAGCGAAAATCAGTGATCTCTTCAGAATAGTTAAATCGACAACCAGAGAACCTGATTCGCAAGAAGAGAAAGTGTTTTTGGAAATCATGGATAAACTCACACACGATTTAATTTATGAGGACCAAGGACCATGCGACGGTTTGTCAAACCCCAAGAAGATAAGGAAGGCGTATAATAAGTTAGTTAGTGATCTCGTCGATTTTGGATACGAGGAACGAAGAGTCCTAGGGGAGTTAGAGAATAGTCATTACTATTTAGTTAATAATGTCATTTGGAAGCTTTCAAAAAGTTTTGTTCCTAAAAATGTTCGCTTAAGGGAGCAAGTCTAAACCCTTTCCCTGTGGAGGGATCAGAACGAATCGTAAAATAATTCTCTTCGAAAAGGTCGAGACTCACGACTTTAAAAGAGCATATTTTAGTAAATATAATAATATAATAAATTTTTGAAAGCAACCTTTAAAAGAAAATGTTTTTAAAACTTTTGCCTAAATTCACGCGCGTTTCAGAAAGAATACGCAAGTTTAAGTTCTTAGCCGACATTTGTATATTCCATAAAGGCGCGTCAAACAAAGATTTTTAAAACACCAAAAATAACTTTAGTTTAATATTTTAGATTAATTATAACTGTCCCGAATTTTTTTTTGCGCATTTCTTAAATTGTTTATAACGTAACGAAAAACTAACATGTAACTAGTTACAATAAGTATACTTTAGAATTCGTAACAATAATTAATAGGGAATTAGGGCTTAATCTAGAAGTTAGGCTTGTACTCTTTTATATACTAGGGACCATGATCAAGGAATAAAGTACTATAGGACATGACACATATTCCTATGGACCACACTTCATTCCTTACATTTCCTTAATTCAAAAACAAGAAGAAAACTTGTTCTTCCTCCCCCTCACACCTAAAACCGGCCACCATCCCACCACCTTCAAGCCACCATCAAACCTCCATCAAAACATAAAATCTTATGTCCTTTTCTTCACGGTTGTACATTCATTTTTAAGTTTTATTCACTAACACTAAGGTATGATCATCAAAACCCACTTTAAACTTAAAATAGCTTATTTCATGGAGTTAGCTAAGTTAGTAACTAGGAACTAGAACTTTTCTTGGTTAGATACTTAGGAAATACATGCTACTATCACTTTTCTATGCTAGTTCACTCATGGTTGACTTTCCAAGTGAATGAACTTTGACCACTTTGATTAGTCTAAGACTTTGCTTGAATAAGTGCTAGTCTCTAGGTATTTAAGCTTAAATATGATGTTTTGAATGATCACTCTATATTAATTGCACAATGCATTTGAATTATGGTTGATATTTGCAAGTATGACTTTTAAAGTCAGTGAAAAGTCAACTATCTAGCATGAATTGATGAATTGGTTGAAATTAGTTGGCCATTCTTTGATTGAATTTCTCACTAGGATGCTTGTTAGTTGCTTTGATAGTCAAATTAGGCAAAACACCTAGTGAATCTTCATTTTGAGAATCAAAGTCTTGAACCAAATCAAATACATGAATATGATAACTATTTATGCATGAACTAGCTTTCTTGATAATTAGGAAATGCTTATAATAATCTTAGATCATATATGCATGAATAGGTTATTATATTGGCATGCGGTTATTTGAAGTAAGCTTTGACCTATAAAAGTCAACTTGAAGTATTGAATTTTTAAACAAATCATTTTTCATCAAAAACCTCACTTCAAGTTGAACTTCTTAAAGTCAACCCTTACTAATGACCATATAAATTGTTTATGACTTGTCATTTCAAACCTAGGTAAAACCAAAGTTTGTGAATGACAAGGCTTTACGATAAAACTGCCGCCATCTCTTGACTTTACATTTTAATGTATTGATTCTAGACCACATTATATGTCACCTTAGTATGATTAAAACTGATTATTAGGTACTTGGGAACGTTGGATATTTAATGTAATCTTTGGACTATCATAAATTTAAAGCCCTCATTTCGAATTTTTCAGGAGTGCTTTAATTTTTATCTTTCTTGAGAATCCATTACCTTAAATCTCTCATGTTCTCAGGTACCATGCTAACAAAGAAGAAGTCAAAGCTAAACCCAGCGTGCCCACTTACAAGTTCTCTAGCCTACCTTAGTGCCACGCCAGCACACGATCAGATGGCACGTATATAGAGAGACAAGTTTTTTGAACTATTCAGATATATAGACTGGGATAAGTTACAAGCCTTGGGATTCAAGCAAAGATTGGAAGATATGCTCAGTTATTCAGTAGAGGGTCAGCAGTTCGAGTCCTTTAAGAGACTATTTAGAATTGATGAGCTGGTATATATTAAGATGATTACCGAGTTCATGACCACCTACAAATTTGAGCCACGGAGAACAGTTGGTGATAGTTTGATTACATTTCGGTATATGGTAGCTTGTTCACTTTGTCATTAGCCCAGCTCGCGCAGCACCTAGACCTCTACACTCTAGATGAGATACGCTCTCCCTTGTTCATGGATGGAGCCACTTCAGTTTCCATTCCCATCTCAGTAGCTGATACATGCAATCATTGGTCACCAACGACGTATTTCTCAGGTATTAAAGCTACCCAACTCAGAGACCCGATCTGTAAATCCTACACAGGCTAATAGCTTGTTCTATTGATGAAAAGCATACGATAAATGGGCGAGTATCTGAGTTTGATGTCGCATTGATGACCTGTATCCTCGATAAGAGGAATATCCAGGTGGCCTACCTAGTTGCAAAACAGATTTTACAAGAAAAAGGTTATGGCACCAGTCGGTCATTTATGGGTCCTGTGGTCACAAGATTAATCAGAAAGATGGGATTGCTGAGAACAGCAGAGGTAGAGAGATTCAGGAGTGTACCTAGATGGAGTGCCCATCCATTGGACTAGGAGTTCCTGAGGAGTATGGGAGTACTCAGAATTATGAGGGATGACACAGTATATGTTAGGGCTCAGTGTCTGGGAATGTATCAAACTTTCACCAAATCTCTATTGTGTGTATCCAACTTACAAAGCTCAATATTAATGCACTCAACTTGTAGAAACCCTTATATTGATGTACTTTGATGATGTGTCACGCACATAGCATGCCACACGGCATAAGGAGAGAGTGACACGTCATCAAAGTACATCAATATAAGGGTTTTTACAAGTTGAGTACATTAATATTGAGTTTCGTAAGTTGGATACACACAATAGAGATTTGGTGAAAGTTTGATACATTCCCAGACACTAAGGCCTATATGTTAGGGCACGAGCAGCTAATCCTGATACTACTGACATTCTGGTTCCAGGATTGTTTTTACGCAGAGGGATGAAGAAAAGAAAGCAGCCAGGAGAACCTGTTGATTCAGATTCGGATGAAGACATAGAGGAGGATGAGACAGAGGACCCAGTCGCACCACCACCATTTGTACCACCACCCACCAGGGCAGGACCTTCTACACCTGCTCCCAGAGTACAGGTACCTGGATACAGGTATCACTATGGGACTCCTATGGGACCAGACTATTGGTACTAGCTGATGCAGGTCAGATGTTATAGAGTTATAAGACATCAGGATGCAGGGATACCGATGAGCCCACTTCCAGACATACCATGCGGGATGGGCCGAGCACCACCACACTTATCTCCCCCTGCAGTTCCTGCTCCAGCACCTCCACCATTTCCAGGCCATGGCCGTGGCTTACCCCCTCGGATGATTCCACCCAGACCACAACCACCTCCAGCACAGGTTCCTTTCATGAGGCAACCAGTCCCATCACTAGTTGGTTCAGGCAGGGGACAGACTTCGAGAGAGAGCGGGAGATCTCGAGTCTCCAAACGAGTTACAACTGCTCAGAGACATAGGAGTCTCAGACATACCGTCCCCACCATTGTATTACAGGCTCCAGTGTCCTCCCACAGACAGACAGACTTATTCAGGGGACACACTCAGCAGGGGTTGCCTGTTATCCCAATTGACTGCTTTGATATGCCTACAGGACCATTTGTTGATCAATTGATACAGGATGGAGTGTTCACGATAGGTACACCAGATACAGGAGCTGATCAGGATGCATCAGATGCGCAGGCACCCGGTATCACCATGACCTAGAGGATGACTTCTCATCAGACGAAACCTCCCCTATCACAGCTCCAACACCATGAGTATGACGAGCACCATATCGAGCAACAGATTGCTCCGCTTTCTGACTTCTCTCTATTTTCTACCAAACTTTATTAGCTTTATATGTATTTGATGTACTGTGGATGTATAGACATCACCTTTATCCCATTATTACTTTATTATGCTATCACTTTATTTTTCTTATTTAACACCTATTACTTGATTGTTGAGTGGCTTGTTTGTTTGATCCAAACACTAATTATTGAATACCGAAATGGAGAAGACTGTCAACCACACCGCGAAGGATGCCGAAGGCTGCAGGCCTTAAACCAAACACCAGCAAACTTCCCACTAGTAGCCGATAGTACGCATGGAGGACCACAAAGCGGTAACCCGTACCAAACCTTCTACCCATTTAAAGCATTGATTATCTCAACCGTTATCTCAAAAACTAATTGTGGGATCTTCAAACCACACTACACTTACGCAACAATCCGGAAATAAGTAGAATCTATAAGTGTGGGATACTTCGACAAGAGGTGTTCAATGCATAGATTCGAACATTAGGGACAATGTTCCTCTAAGTGTGGGATATACGGTTTGCAACTGCAAGTTTGACCTCTTGTCCGTAAAATAAATAATATTTTCATTAAAAGGCTAAAAATAGAGAAATTATCAAAAAAATTTGGATTCAAAATCAATAATTTTTAGAAACTCTATTGTCCAAATATATAAATTACAGCAAGAAACAAGTTTTTACAAAGAAACGAATGGTTTTTCCTAGAGTAAGATACGAACGAAAAGAGCAACACATGGCTAGGCACACATTGACCAAAACATTCAATTCATGAGGTTTGAGACCATAGCTAAGCATTCATCCCTAAAGATGCTTCACTTTTCATTTCATGTGTGTGCCGATGTATGCATTTGAATTAGAACTTGCTCTTGCAATACATTTCGAGATCACACCAATGTGTGTCATACGTGACATAGGTACAACCTACATTGATATTTTCTAAGGAATCCTCAAAATCCCTAACCGTCAAACATCCACCCACTCTTCACACCCACTATCCAACCAAAACCTTCCCTTATATCTTCATTTTGAACCTACAAAATTTTCAGAGATACTCTCAATTTCCCAAATTCCCACCAGAAAAATTAACACAACTTCACAACCCAATGCCAAAAGAAACCTTACGGACAAAAATCCCTTGGTAAGGCTGGTATTATAAAAAAAAGAAAAAAAATGAGAGAAAGAAAGAGAAGAAGAAAATATATATGCCGGCACTACCCAACAAAGTCAAGAAAGGGGAGTTAAAATCCAAAAAGGGTTGCACTACCAAGTCTTTTCAAATCTGAGAAATTCCAAAAGAGATTTTTTCGGAAAAACATCCCAGTTTTAGGAAGATACGAGGAAAGAAAAATATTCTCTCTTTTCACACACCTTCTTCGCCACTCCAAAATCAAATCCCTCTAAAAATATCCTTTTTTTCACACAGCTTCTCCACATCTCCAAAACCAAAAACCAGATTCCTCTCTAAAATATCTTGAAAAGTTAGTACCGTTCTTATTCAAAGTGATGGAGATCTGATTTTTGATCAAGCCTATGATGAAAATGCTGCATGACTAGCTATCTGAGTGATTGACACTAGCAAGTAGGAAACCTTAAAAACTTGAGTGATTTGAGTGACCCGCTGTGAGGATTGCCTAGTCATGATTACCATTTAAGTTGCTTGAAGAAAGTATTAAATTCTATAAACCCTAGTTTCTCGTAAGAAAACTTTCAAAACTGAAATTTTATATTCTTTGGAAATGGTATTTCTAAAAATAAATGCAATTAGAATCCTTCTAAAATCATTTCATGAATGAGTTTGCTTGAGGACAAGCAAAAGTCTAAGTGTGGGATACTTGATATCACGTAAAAAGTCACGTTTTTACTACCGATATCTCTCTCATTTAAGACTAATACTTGGCATATAAGCTCAATTATCACATAAATCTGTGATATAATTCCAAGAAGGTGAAAACACGGAAGCACGAGAAAAATCAATAAAAATGAATGAAAAACGAAGATTCCACACACGTCTGAAGAATCAAGCAATCAAAGACAAGAATCCAAGAAGAAAGGACCTAGGGTTATCTACTCCGAACCCTTTGTTTTCAAAATACGAATCTAACAATAGAAGAATAAACAAAAACGGATGAAGAATGAAGATTCTGCATGCTACGAAAGATTCAAATGATTCGATACAAAACATCTCAAGATCAGAGAAACTGTGACAACCGTCAAAATCTCAGGTCATTACTGTACTCGATTCCTAAATTTACAGCATTCCTTAAATTCTAGGTTATGACTCCTTAGGTTTACTAAAGACGTAGAATGACCTAGAGATTGCTTAGTGAACCATAAGTTCTTTTAGACATGCTAAATTAGGTCACTAAGTGCCCAATAAAACAAAGAAAAATTTACCTTTTTATGCTTTCACAAAATCTTTATCGAATTTGCAAAACCGAAATTCCCATGACCCGACAACGTAAAGTAAAATCGGATAAATAATTTGTGAACATCAAACTTAGACAATTAAATGTCCATTAATTTAATTCAAGAACTTAGAATTACCAACTTTTAGAACTCAAATATTATTCACTAAATTATCTTCAAATAAACCTTATTACATACAAATACTTATACCAAATTAATACATAATTTAAACTAAACATAATACTTATTATTTAAAAAAAATAATGAATTAAACCATTTCCCCCCTCTAAAAATCTGCCCCCCATCCATTCAAAATACTTCCCTTTCCCCATACTCCTCATCATTTCACTCATTTTTCAAAACACACTCTTCACTTTTCTCTCTAACTTTTCACCTACACTTTCTCTCTAAACCCTCTCAAGAAATCAGCCTCTTTTCAAAGAAAATCCAGAGATTTAAAGGTGTTCATCACCAAATGAAGTCTTAAAGGTAAATCTTTATCATCTACACTATTCTATCTTTCACTTTCTTGTGTTTTTCTTCATAAAATTCGGATTTTATGCCTTTTTTCATGGCTAAAATCCTCATGCAAACCTTGATGTTTGTAGGTTATCTCTTTTCACATCTTTATGTGTTAAATGAAAGAGTAACCCATGATCAAATCGAAAATCAAGTGAAAAATCGAGTTATTGCTTGTAATCTTGTTAAATCTTGTTCATCGTTATGTAAATTCTTCATTATATGTTAATAATTATCTCTAACACATCATGGATGTATTTTAACACCATGCATGTGTTAGAACATGGATTTAAAGGTCAAAAGAATCAAAAACCACTTCTAGTTAATGTTTAATGCTTTTCATTTTGAACAAAACACCATTTTGGGACTTGTTTGGTTTCTGTCCAGATTTGAGTACGAGATTCACCAAGGTGTTTCTCCCACTTAACATAACCAAAATGGACGTTTTATGAGCCAAAAATCCAGCCCAATATGTAAGCTTTCAAACCCATAGGAGCCGTCGTCGGCCAGATGTCCGCCTATGGAATTCGTTACCCGCAACCCTTGAGACTTGGAGAACTGAAAGAGGAATACATATTCCTACAGAGGGCGAATAAGCTTTCAACATGCATACCTCCCCTTATACACAAGAACCCGATCACCATACCATTCTGATACTAGCTACTAGGCTATGCCACCACGAGAATAGAATAGACGCTATGGAATTAGAACAATACGAAACCTGTTTAGGCTGGATGCACCTGCCATAGGGCAAAGTTGCACAGATCTACGTGGATCAGCAGGATCTTAGAGAAACCATAGAAACTACCCATCTCCAGGTGATAGAGACCAGAGGCGAAGTGTTGCCTTGCGATTAAGACTAGTGTGCAAAATATAACTCACTTAAGACTAGTAGAAATTCCACTACACATGTACAGTGTGTGGGAAACGATTTCAACCAAATTTTCATCAGACATTTTCCATGGATTTTCACAAACATAAATCTTCCAACAAATTTTTGTTAAAGCAGAACTTTCAACACTTTTCAATGATCAGAGCTTTCAACGTATATTATCGACTCAAGCCTTCAACGGATTTTCATCGGACATTTAATCAAAAATTTCACAACTTCAATCTTTTCGAACGGATTTCGTTAAACAGAATTTTCAAACGATTTGTCAGTAACAAGAGTTTTTCAACGTATTAAGATTGACTCAATTTTCAACTAACTCTAAGTCGTAAAATAGATTTTCAACATAAAAAAATAGTCAACAGATTTTACGACAACTCTTCCACAAAATGTTTTATAAAATAATCAAATCCATAAATTATTAACAAAGTTGCCAAAATCATGATGACGTTAGTAATAGAGGAGACGACGCCAATTTAACTAGAAATAGCACTAGCAGTTTTGTGTTAAAACTCGAGATAGTTAAAAATTCCTTTCGTATACTAGAAATATATATATCTTTAGAGACTAAACCCTGATGCATCAAGAGCTTGTTACGAGTGTGGAAACACTGAACATTTTAGGATAGCACGTCAGAATCCCAATGTGGTCACAAGTACGTTTCTCCTTAATAACCACTATGCATCAGCAACTGCGTACTAGAACTGGAAGGTCAATCCTTCAGTATAGACCTTATTCCAATGAAAATAGATAGTTTCGATGTAGTAGTCGGCCTGGACTGGTTAGCCAAAAATCATGTAGACATAAGTTGTCATGAGAAGATTTTACGAGTACCTATGCGAATGAATGAGATACTATTAGTACGTGGAGAAGGACCTGGAAGAAATCAGAAGATAGTGTCATCCAAGAAAATTCACAAATATCTAACCGAAGATGTCTCGGTGGTATGCAACTACCCCAAAGTATTTTTAGATGATCTACCAGGATTGCCCCTGCATAGGGAAGTTGAATTTCGAATCGACGATCTATTCGATCAGCTGCAAGGCGCCTACTACTTCTCCAAACTCGACCTACGGTCAGGTTATCACCAATTACGGATTCACGAAGAAGATATACCCAAAATGGCATTCCAAACACGATACGGGCATAATGAGTTCATGCTTATGCCCTTCGGGCTAACCAATGCTCCTGCGGCATTCAAGAACTTAATGAACAGAGTCTACAGAGCATACTGGGATAAGTTTGTGATTTTATCGATGACATAGTAGTCTACTCGCGTAATAAAGAGAATCACAAGCAACATTTAGGGCAAGTGTTGCAACCACTCAAGGAAGAGAAGTTGTACTCCAAATTCTCTAAGTGCGAGTTTTGGAACAGAGAAGTACACTTCCTCGGTCATATAGTGAACATGGAAGGGATCCATGTGGATATAGCTAAAAATGAGCCGATTGAGAAATGGGAAGTCCCGGCGACTCCTATGAAAATCCATCAATTTATAGGATTGGCTGGATACTACAGAAGGTCCATAGAAAATTTCTCAAGGATTGCCAAGCCCTTGACAGAACTGACCCAAAAGATGAAGGAATTCATTTGTGATATTGAACAGGAGAAGGCGTCCCAAATGTTGCAGGAGAAACTGTGCAATGCGCCAATCCTATCATTGCCCGAAGGAACAGATTGTGGTATATTGTGATGCGTCACACTTGGGATTGGGCTCCGTTCTGATGCAGAAGAATAAAGTAATTACGAGTGCTTCTAGGTAGCTCAAGAAAAATGAGGTGAACTGTACTACGCATGACTTGGAACTAGGAGCAGTGGTCTTCGTACTTAAAACCTGGAGACATTACCTATACGGTACCAGATGTACTGTGTGTTTACTGATCATAAGAGCCTCTAGCACATACTCGAGCAGAAGATGCTCGACATGAGGCAAAGAAGGTGGATGGAGTTACAAAATGACTATGATTGCGAAATTATGTACCAAAAGCCGTTAGGATTATTACAACAACCCGAAATACCCCAATGGAAATGGGAACAGGTAACAATGGACTTCGTCACTAAGTCACCTCGAACTTCCAAAGGTCACGACTCCATTTTGGTTATTGTCGTTCGACTGATAAAATCCGCGCATTTTCTACTTATCCGAGAGGATTACATAATGGAGAGACTTGCTCAAAGTTATATTGAAGAAATTGTGCCGTGTCACGGAGTGCCCATCTCAATTATCTACGACAGAGATTGTCATTTTACATCACGGTTTTGGCTATCAATCCAGAAGGCATTGGGTACCTAACTAAACCTGAGCACGGCTTATCTCCCTCAAACAGACTGGCAAAGGAGCGAACAATTCAAACCTTAGAAGATATGCTACGAGCTTGTGTATGATGCGTCACCAGCGGTCGGTAAGGATTTCAACCCTTGTCGTTGCACCGGCTACTAGCGGGGGGCATCAGTGAGTGTTTTAAATTTGTAATTGCGGGGCCTAAGTTTTCCCTAACAATGCTAATCCTAAGGGTGAGCAAGTGGTAGGTATGACCTAGAGTCGTTCTTCAAACCGACTGAATTGAAACTAAGGCGTGGCAGATGAGGGCTTTCAAACTAGTGAAGGGTTTATAAAATAGTGGGGGAGTTTTGGTTTTTCTATTAACTAACTTAGGCAAATAAATAAATAAAAGCGAAATAAAAATAAAAGATAAAGCAGATAAAATAAAGATAGTGTTTGCTGAGATTTCGTTAATTAAGTTATGAGATGATGTTTGGAGAAACTGTGTTGAAAGATATTTGTTAATTATTAATCTTGAATACTCGTGATGTAAACACTAGATTCCCTACTAATTAAAATCCCATTAGCATGTCACACCGGGAGCTAGGTTATGGTAACATCACAAAGTATTTAGGATAATAAGCAAAATCTTGATTTTGGTTTAATAATACTTTCATATGAACGGGAACAAAATCTTAAGGTACTAGACATAAATGAATCATATAACGATTCCTCGTCATCCTAACAGATTCATGTATTTAAAACGAATATTTATGACTTTAAATCAGCCCTTGCTTAAGACCACCCAATAAATCCCTTAATTATCCACAGCGTTCCTCACTTAAAGTGGTTCCGCCGCTTCAAACCTTGGCCATGTCTTGTCCTACGATAATCCCCCATGTAGCCTTGTGGTTCCATAGTTTCATACCTTTAACAAATTATATTGACACAGATGACTGACTACCTTTTAATTAGACGTCGTTAAAAATGTGTTGTAATCACGTTTATTGGTGGAAAGGCGATAGATTAATTTGAAGTTTAAAAGTCAATTTAGAAAGGTTAATTAAACTAGGTTTCTCATTTTATATTTTAGTCTGTAATATGACTACCTTCGGTCGTTACTTGACTTCCATACATTTGTACTCCACCTTGAAGTGTTTCCAGTACTATATCGAGTAACAGTCGAATAGGGGCCATCATATTACTTTGTAATATTGTACCGTTTCGTAATATGACTACCTTCGGTTGTTCCTCGACTTCCATACATTTGTACTCCACCTTGAAGTGTTTCCAGTACTATATCGAGTAATAGTCGAATAGGGGCCATCATATTACTTTACGATAATTAAGACCATTTATATTTTGCCACTATGATGATCCTAAGGCAACAATCAAACAAGAATATGCAATAAGACGATCAAAGTGATACTACCAATCTTTAATATTTAATTATAAATCATCCCATAATTAATTAACTACATCGCAAACAAACACAACAAGTATACTACTCTCTAATCATGGCAATAACTAAATCTAGCATAATCAATAAAAACGTAATTAATTAAGATAGATAAGGATAGAAAGAACCAGGATTAAATGCGAGAGAGAATAGACTTGAATTAATTGACACAATTCCGAGCATACACCGAAGATTACAATGCGTCTGCACGTTCCTTCTACTTCTAATAAAACTCCTAAACTAGTTTACATACTAGTTAAAACTAATCTAAAGAAAGAAATATAGAGTGAGAAAGTGGGAGCTTATTTCTAGAGTGAGAAAGATAAGCTAGGAAGGTGTGTGTGTAAATGAGCCTCATGCCTCCTATTTATAGAGGAGTTTTGGTGCATTTTAGCAAATGGAAGTACACATTAGCAAAAGGTGGGAAAGGTAGTAGCACCAGGTACAAAAGGCGAAAAAGGTAGTGGCACCAGGTACGAAAAGTAGGGAAAGGTCTAGCACCGGGTACGAAAAAGTACCAAAAAGTGCAATCCGTGCGGGTGGCGGGCAGCAGCCGGCAGCTGGCTGCCAGCAGCTGGCGGCTGGCTGGCTGGCGGCGGCGGCTGGCTGCCAGTGGCACCAGTCTGCTGCCGGTTGCTGCGTTTCTCGATTCGTGTGTGTTTTCTTCGTTACGTGTCCGTTTGCGTTGATTCTTTTTGCGTTGGATTCGTAATTCAAAAATGAAGCTTTTGATGAAAAGAAATCCCAAAAATATGTCTCTGAACTTTAGATGTGTCGTACGAATCATTTGGATCTTCCGGAGTGCGTAGAATCTTCGTTCTTCGTCCGTTTTAGTTGATTCTTCTTCTGTTGGATTCGTAATTTGAAAACGAACATCTTGGGTCAGATAGATGTTGGTGATGGGCTCTTTGGTCTTGAAACCTCGTTTTGATGCCTTGAATCTTCAAACGTGCGTGGAATCTTTGTTTTTCATCCGTTTCGCTTGATTTTTGTCGTGCAACCTTGTTTTGACCATCTTGGCATAATATCATTGATTTGTATTGTTTTTGAGTTTAAAATGCCAAGAATTGTTCCAGAATGAGAGAGATATCGGTAGTAAAAGCATGACTTTTTACGCGATATCATGTATCCCACACTTAGAACTTTGTTTTTCCTCAAGCAAACTCAAGTTTCAACATGGTTAAAGATAAGTGGACAATGAAATATTTTGAGGCGGAACTTTTTACTAAAGGGGGTTTTGGAAAAAATGAAATATTTGTTCTTTGAAAAACAAGGTTGTAATCTTTGGGAGCATGCTTTTGATCTTTGATCTTGGATACATGACTAGGCGATCCTCTCCAGGTGGTCACTCAAATCACTCAAAGTGTTTAGGGTTTCCTATTCTAAAGTTATCAATCACTCAGAACGCCAGTCATGTATCGTTTATCGTCATAGGCTTGATCGAGAATCAAATCGTTACCTTTTTGGTGAGCGCGAAGTCGATCTAGCCACAATCATTCTAAGGGAAGTGATGAAGGATTTTTCGAAGTGAAGTGTTGGTGATATGAGAGGAGGTTTTGTTGGGTTTTTCATGGGTTTCTTTTTGGTGAAGAGGAAATTTTTTTGGGAGGATTGACGCTCTTTTCTTATGATTTTTTTTTCTTTGAAGGAGTCTTTTTCTCCACTTGACTTTCTTTTCTTCGAATATTTTTTTTTCAACGTCATATCCTTGTAGCTTCTCTTCTTTCATTTTTGGACTTTCTATGAGTTTGAGGGATGCTTTTGAGAGGGTAGGGATAACGTATTTATTTTTGGGTGTATGGATGAGTTTAAGAATGATGTGATTCAATCTCCTTTTCACTCACCAATTCGGATTCGAAATGCATAACAGGAGCTAGTTCTGATTCTAAACGTATACATCGGCACACTCAAGAATCGAAGATATGAAGCATTAAAGGTGAATGCTTTATATGGCTCAAGATACCTCACGAATCGAAAGTTGGTTTGTTGTGTGCCTAGTCATGCGATGCTCTTTATGGGATTACTAAACTAATTTTCCGAAATTTGTATTTTATTTATCCTTCTTCCCCTAAGTAAATCATTCTTCGTCAAAAAAATTTCATTTTCAACATATTTTTAACTCAATTTTGAAAATTTTATTTGTTTATTGGAGAAGGATGGTCTAAAGAGCAACGAGTTTAGAATCAAGCATATACCATTATCCATTTTACAGTAGTGTAACTACTGCTATCCCACACTTAAAGGAACATCGTCCTCGATGTTATTCTAAGCTCTGATTGGGGTAAAATCCCACACTTAGGATTTAAAACATCCAAGACGTATTCTTTTAGCTGTGTGTTTTGGGTTTGAATCCCACACTTAGTGATAAGCATAGTGGATATGGTATATTTATAACGAATGAAAGAAACGGTATAGGAGTACTCCCCATTTATGTATGTGGCTTGTTAATGATGATGAGGAGTGCTTCGAAGCACATGATTGCCGACTTTTCCGTAGAGTCCCTTTCGTTGCTGTTGTGTGCTCCGATTTCTTCAAGTCTTTTGTGATTTGTCTCATAGGTGTGAACACGTTGGATATACTTTTCTTAATTCTGGTGCCAAAAATTTGATGCGTCAGTCTTCTTCGTATATCCAAGTGTGAAAGATAGTCGGAGACTTTATCACTTCTTGGAATGTAAAATTGCATAAATGTAAACACGGGTTTCCTCCCGAGAAGTGCTCTTTTAAAGTCGAGAGCTCGACTTCTTCTCTCCTAGCTAGATGGAGATAGATGCATCCATTGGTTCCCCAGTGCTGATATTGTGGGCCCTAGGTTGCGGAAAAGTGTATCGAGGTGGATAGATTCTCATGAAATGATTGACTATTGTCGTAATCAATTCGAGTGGACTATCTCTCGATGATTCTTTATAGTTCAGAAGATGCTCTGAAGTTGTCCTTGCAAGTCCGTGAAGTCCGAATGTGATGTAGTTAACTGCTTTAGTGACAGTCCCGTTAGGGTCGGTCATGGTGGTTGTGTCTATCTTAACAACCTCTCTTGGCGGTGGGTTTTGCCAGAGAGAGCATACAAACGCCAGGAATTGCAGTTTTATGTCTTCATAATTGTCGGTCTTGGGGTCTCCGTTGAATCTTCTGATGGATGTGCACGGGTCCTCTATTTGCCGGTGATGATGGTTGTTGAATGGAAAGTCGGATTCTGAGAAAACTAGAACAAGCTGACGAAGTATTTCCTTGCATCCTGAGTGGAACATGAAGTTTCTTCTGGAGTTACTTTTCTGTTGTTGAATCTCCCGTAGATAGATAGTAACTAATGTAGCGATATCAAGTGGTGATTCATGTGTGGCCTCAAAAGGTCATTCGCGCCTTGATTCCTCCCAAATGAGATCACTAAGTTCTTTAATCATTAACTCAATTTTTTTTTTCCATAGTGGAGTTGATAACCATAGATCCGCTTTCCTTGGAACTGAGGTGATCTTCTCTACTTAGCAAGTTAAGCAATGATGTGAGGTCATTCATCATTGAAATGTCAGCATGACTGCTCGGATGTCCAGTAGTTCCTTTCATATGCGCTCTAATGGATCCTAACATCTCCCATTGCGTTGAGGTGAATGGGATGTTAGATCTTTTAAGGGCATTGTAGATCCTGGTGTAAGTCCGTTTCTGTTGTTGACAGAATGGCAGTTCAGCAGGGGAAAGAGCCAGCATGTTGACTACGCCGCTTATTCCTCCTACTACTTTGTCAAATCTTTGGATGAATTCTTTGAGTACTTCGGGATCTGCAATGGTTTGTGGTTGGTTTTTGGTGCGTTTGGAATATTCCTCCAGTGTTTCTCTTCTCATGGGATGGTTGTGGTTACTTCGCGCTACTTCATCAATGTTAAATAGATTAGGTGGCGGTCTGCTTCTTTTGTTTTCTTCCTCCATCTTTCTCGTTCTAATCAATTCTTCCATCGTTGGGTTGTTTGCGGATGCATTTTTCATCTTTTGTCCTATTCGTTGGAGTTCAATCGGAAAATATGGCATGATTGCCAGTTCCTTGGTAGATTTCCTTTCACTTATTGACTTTGCAGTTTCTTCGTCCTCCACGGTCTTGTTCATGGAGATCATGTATATACCGGCTTGGCCTCCAGCGTTAGGATTGTCAATATGGAAAGTGATGGTTTCTCCCTGAGACTGCAAGCTGATGGTTTGTGAGAAGACGTTGATAATTGCCTTGTCCGTATTCATGAAAGGTCTTCCTAGTATGATTGGGATGTGTACGTCTTCCTGCATATCCTTTACTACAAAATCTGCTGGGTAAAGAAATTTATCAATCCTGACTAAGACATTTTCAGCTATTCCCTTAGGGTATTTGACCGAGTGGCCAGCAAGCTGTATGGTCATTTTGGTAGGTCGAAGATTTTCTAACTCAAGCCTCTTGAAGAGCGAGTATGGCATAAGATTAACACTAGCTCCTAAATCGACAAGAGAACAGATGATGCCTGAATTGTAGATAGAACAGGGGAGAGTAAAATGTCCGGTATCTCCGAGTTTTTCAGAAATGGTATTTTTCAAGATAGCTGAACATTCCTCGTTCAGCGGGACATTGGGTACTTCGGGTACCTTATCCTTGGTTGTAAGAAGTCTTCTAAAGTACTTTTTGGAGTGAACTTCAGAGGCGGTGTCTAGGAATTTCTTATCAAGTTTAAAAGACTTAAGCTTGTCGGGTCGTTGTTTAAGACGAGCCGGAAATGGAATGTTTATTTTCCTATTTGGTGTGGACTCTAAATCCATTGTCGATGGGACAATAGGTGGTTCCTTCACTGGAGAAGAAATCGTAGGTGGGCTATGTGCTACCTGAGAGTCTTGAATATGAGAAGCCTCCTTATGGAAACTAGTTGGACTATCCTGAGTTTTAACGTTAATATGTAGTGCTAATTGGGATTCGAAAGCTTTTAACAAAGTCAAATGATCTCTTAAGATGAGATCAGTTTGGTCTTGTCTAGCCGAGAGTCCTTGAATGACTTGTATCAGGGTGTCGTCAAAATTAGAGGTTTGTGAGGAAGAGGGTTCAAAAGGTTTGGGTTGGTAAGTTGGTGGGCTATTCGTAGGTGGGTAAGGAGAATGGTTTGGTATTGGGTGGTGTTAGATGAGATTGGAAATCTTGGGCTGAGTGGTTCAAATTAGCACAATTAAGGCAAGTTTGAACTTGACAGACTTGTTGTTGTTGACTTTTGCAATTCCTTGATCTCTTTGGTTAGTTCTTCTGAGCGAGAGTTTTGATAGCTTCATTCCCGATTGTAGTAGGTGAATTCACTAGTGATAGGTGATTTTCACTGTTCCAGTCATGGTTGTGCATTGTCATTTCTTCAATAAGGCTCCAAGCTTCATTGGTCGTACAATTCATGAAACTGCCTCGAGAGGCGGTATCAAGTAAAGGACGGTGATGTGGGAAGAGACCATTGTAGAAAATGCGCAACTGGTCTGACCGTTCAAAACGATGATTTGGACATTTCTTAAGCAATTTCTTAAAGCGTTCCCATGCATCGTAGATTGATTCATCATGAACTTGGCGGAAGTTTATGATGTTGGATCTAAACGTGGCTTGTTTTGATGGGGGAAAATATTTGGCCAAAAATTTGGTTGCTAATTCTACCCAAGAGGTTATAGAGTTGATTTCTAGTTCCTCAAACCAGGTTTGTGCATTGAGAGTGAGTGAATAGGGAAATAGGTATAGATAGACTATGTCCAGATTAACCCCAATTGGCTTAAAGGAGTTGGATAAGGAAATGAATTTGTCAAGGTGGAAGTTGGGATCATCATTTGATAGGCCACGAAATTGACAGAGGTTTTGGACTAACTGAACAATATGGGGCTTTAATTCAAATGAAGTTCTATCCGTTTCCGGATAGACGATTGGTCCTCCTCGACCTTCAATCAAAGGTTTAGAGTCTTTAGAGAGAGTTACACGTGCAGCAGTCATAGTCTCATTGGCAGGTGGTTGACTAGTTGAATGGATAGGGGTGGTCATTTCTAAAAGTGGTAAAAGGAAGGAAAAAATAAAGAAAGACGTAGGGATCTAAAAAAAAAATCTTAGAGGTTCACTAGTAAGTAAGTTTGTCTTAACGCCTAAGGATCGTACAGTTGGTTCCCCGGCAGTGGCGCCAAAAACTTGATGCGTCACCAGCGGTCGGTAAGGATTTCAACCCTTGTCGTTGCACCGGCTACTAGCGGCGGGCATCAGTGAGTGTTTTAAATTTGTAATTGCGGGGCCTAAGTTTTCCCTAACAATGCTAATCCTAAGGGTGAGCAAGTGGTAGGTATGACCTAGAGTCGTTCTTCAAACCGACTGAATTGAAACTAAGGCGTGGCAGATGAGGGCTTTCAAACTAGTGAAGGGTTTATAAAATAGTGGGGGAGTTTTGGTTTTTCTATTAACTAACTTAGGCAAATAAATAAATAAAAGCGAAATAAAAATAAAAGATAAAGCAGATAAAATAAAGATAGTGTTTGCTGAGATTTCGTTAATTAAGTTATGAGATGATGTTTGGAGAAACTGTGTTGAAAGATATTTGTTAATTATTAATCTTGAATACTCGTGATGTAAACACTAGATTCCCTACTAATTAAAATCCCATTAGCATGTCACACCGGGAGCTAGGTTATGGTAACATCACAAAGTATTTAGGATAATAAGCAAAATCTTGATTTTGGTTTAATAATACTTTCATATGAACGGGAACAAAATCTTAAGGTACTAGACATAAATGAATCATATAACGATTCCTCGTCATCCTAACAGATTCATGTATTTAAAACGAATATTTATGACTTTAAATCAGCCCTTGCTTAAGACCACCCAATAAATCCCTTAATTATCCACAGCGTTCCTCACTTAAAGTGGTTCCGCCGCTTCAAACCTTGGCCATGTCTTGTCCTACGATAATCCCCCATGTAGCCTTGTGGTTCCATAGTTTCATACCTTTAACAAATTATATTGACACAGATGACTGACTACCTTTTAATTAGACGTCGTTAAAAATGTGTTGTAATCACGTTTATTGGTGGAAAGGCGATAGATTAATTTGAAGTTTAAAAGTCAATTTAGAAAGGTTAATTAAACTAGGTTTCTCATTTTATATTTTAGTCTGTAATATGACTACCTTCGGTCGTTACTTGACTTCCATACATTTGTACTCCACCTTGAAGTGTTTCCAGTACTATATCGAGTAACAGTCGAATAGGGGCCATCATATTACTTTGTAATATTGTACCGTTTCGTAATATGACTACCTTCGGTTGTTCCTCGACTTCCATACATTTGTACTCCACCTTGAAGTGTTTCCAGTACTATATCGAGTAATAGTCGAATAGGGGCCATCATATTACTTTACGATAATTAAGACCATTTATATTTTGCCACTATGATGATCCTAAGGCAACAATCAAACAAGAATATGCAATAAGACGATCAAAGTGATACTACCAATCTTTAATATTTAATTATAAATCATCCCATAATTAATTAACTACATCGCAAACAAACACAACAAGTATACTACTCTCTAATCATGGCAATAACTAAATCTAGCATAATCAATAAAAACGTAATTAATTAAGATAGATAAGGATAGAAAGAACCAGGATTAAATGCGAGAGAGAATAGACTTGAATTAATTGACACAATTCCGAGCATACACCGAAGATTACAATGCGTCTGCACGTTCCTTCTACTTCTAATAAAACTCCTAAACTAGTTTACATACTAGTTAAAACTAATCTAAAGAAAGAAATATAGAGTGAGAAAGTGGGAGCTTATTTCTAGAGTGAGAAAGATAAGCTAGGAAGGTGTGTGTGTAAATGAGCCTCATGCCTCCTATTTATAGAGGAGTTTTGGTGCATTTTAGCAAATGGAAGTACACATTAGCAAAAGGTGGGAAAGGTAGTAGCACCAGGTACAAAAGGCGAAAAAGGTAGTGGCACCAAGTACGAAAAGTAGGGAAAGGTCTAGCACCGGGTACGAAAAAGTACCAAAAAGTGCAATCCGTGCAGGTGGCGGGCAGCAGCCGGCGGCTGGCTGGCTGGCGGCGGCGGCTGGCTGCCAGTGGCACCAGTCTGCTGCCGGTTGCTGCGTTTCTCGATTCGTGCGTGTTTTCTTCGTTACGCATCCATTTGCGTTGATTCTTTTTGCGTTGGATTCGTAATTCAAAAACGAAGCTTTTAATGAAAAGAAATCCCAAAAATATGTCTCTGAACTTTAGATGTGTCGTACGAATCGTTTGGATCTTCCAGAGTGCGTAGAATCTTCGTTCTTCGTCCGTTTTAGTTGATTCTTCTTCTGTTTGATTCGTAATTTGAAAACGAACATCTTGGGTCAGATAGATGTTGGTGATGGGCTCTTTGGTCTTGAAACCTCGTTTTGATGCCTTGAATCTTCAAACGTGCGTGGAATCTTCGTTTTTCATCCGTTTCGCTTGATTTTTGTCGTGCAACCTTGTTTTGACCATCTTGGCATAATATCATTGATTTGTATTGTTTTTGAGTTTAAAATGCCAAGAATTGTTCCAGAATGAGAGAGATATCGATAGTAAAAACATGACTTTTTACGCGATATCAGTGTACTAGACTTTGGAGGATTTGGGATGTACACTTACCCCTGATAGAGTTCTCTTAAAACAACAGTTACCACATTAGCATCAAGTGTGCACCATTTGAGGCCTTGTATGGATAGAAATTCTGATCAACGTTGTGTTAGCACGATGTCGGTGAGAAGCACTTGACAAGCCCAAACATTATTCAGGAAACTTTGGACAAAATCACAACCATAAGAGAACGATTAAAGGCAACCCAAAGTAGACAGAAAAGCTACAGTGACAATCGCTAAAAGCCACTAGAATTCCAAATGGGTGATAGAGTGTCCCTGAGAGTATCACCTAGGATAGGACTTGTACGCTTTGGCGAGAAAGGCAAGAATACAGGCCCATGCTATATTGGACCATACAAAATCTTGAAACAAATAGACCTGGTGGCTTACAAACTAATATTTCCCAAATAGTTGGGTAGCGTTCATGACATATTTCATGTCTCAAACCTTAAGAAGTGTCTAGTTGACAACTCTCAGACCTTCCCTTAGAAGAGTTCGAATCGATGATTGACTACTTTCTTTTAGTGAAGCACCATTGAAATCCTTAATAGAGGTACCAAACAGTTGAGAGGTTACAAGATTCCCTTAGTTAAGGCTCACTGAAATTCTAAACATGCATCTGAGTTCACATAGGAACAGGAAGATTTAATGAGACGAATGTACCCGCACCTATTCTCGAGTGCTTTGTCACCCAATAGGATCAGTTGAATTTCGGGATGAAATTCATTTCAACGGTGGGATAATGTGACAACCATCAAAATCTCAGGTCATTACTGTACTCGAATCCTAAATTTACAGCATTCCTTAAATTCTAGGTTATGACTCCTTAGATTTACTAAAGACGTAGAACGACTTAGAGATTGCTTAGTGAACCATAAGTTCTTTTAGACATGCTAAATTAGGTCACTAAGTGCCAAATAAAAAAAAGAAAAATTTACCTTTTTATGCTTTCACAAAATCTTTATCGAATTTGCAAAACCGAAATTCCCATGACCCGACAACGTAAAGTAAAATCGGATAAATAATTCGTGAACATCAAACTTAGACAATTAAATGTCCATTAATTTAATTCAAGAACTTAGAATTACCAACTTTTAGAACTCAAATATTATTCACTAAATTATCTCCAAATAAACCTTATTACATACAAATACTTATACCAAATTAATACATAATTTAAACTAAACATAATACTTATTATTTAAAAAAAATAATGAATTAAACCATTTCCCCCCTCTAAAAATCTGCCCCCCATCCATTCAAAATACTTCTCTTTCCCCATACTCCTCATCATTTCACTCATTTTCTAAAACACACTCTTCACTTTTCTCTCTAACTTTTCACCTACACTTTCTCTCTAAACCCTCTCAAGAAATCAGCCTCTTTTCAAAGAAAATCCAGAGATTTAAAGGGGTTCATCACCAAATGAAGTCTTAAAGGTAAATCTTTATCATCTACACTATTCTATCTTTCACTTTCTTGTGTTTTTCTTCATAAAATTCGGATTTTATGCCTTTTTCCATGGCTAAAATCCTCATGCAATTTGATGTTTGTAGATTATCTCTTTTCACATCTTTATGTGTTTAATGAAAGAGTAACCCATGATCAAACCGAAAATCAAGTGAAAAATCGAGTTATTGCTTGTAATCTTGTTAAATCTTGTTTATCTTTATGTAAATTCTTCATTATATGTTAATAATTATCTCTAACACATCATGGATGTATTTTAATACCATGCATGTGTTAGAACATGGATTTAAAGGTCAAAAGAATCAAAAACCACTTCTAGTTAATGTTTAATGCTTTTCATTTTGAACAAAACACCATTTTGGGACTTGTTTGGTTTCTGTCCAGATTTGAGTACGAGATTCACCAAGGTGTTTATCCCACTTAACATAATCAAAATGGACGTTTTATGAGCCAAAAATCAAGTCCAAGATGTAAGCTTTCAAACCCCACTAGTCTCATGTCATTTTGAGTTCGTTTACTATTTTTAACATTTTTTGTTTGAACATGGGTATAATCTGTCTTAAAAGTCAGAAAAATTGCCCTTAGTATTTTTGTGATATCTTGAGTAATACGGATCCAAATGTTTTGAAAACACCACCAAAAGTTTACAATTTTAGTCTGTAACAAAAATCATTTGGATGACTTTTACTAGAAATGCATGCATTTTGCTCAATAATCATTGTTTCTTGCATGTGTCTAGATTGGTCAACTGTTAGACCTCAGAGGACACATGTAATTTTCAAAAATACTTAAACTTCTCTAAGATGTCTACATAAATTACTGGAAGTAAATAACACCTTGGGGATCATCTATGATTTTTCTCAGATTTTAATTCGAATTATAGGATTTTAGAAAAATCCGACAAAGTGATACATTTTCTGGAAAAACACTAAAGTGGACTGTTTTGAGCATATAAAATAAACCAACACTTGTAAGCATACTAAAAGTGGAAGAAATCATTCTTTTTGACATATGAACATGTTTAAGGGTTGGGTAAAGGTTTTGGGTCAACCGAAAGGTTTGACCAAGATGACTAAATGGCATACCGACAATTTTCAACCTACAAAATAATTCGACAACACACGACGCATTGTAAAGTACACAACTAACAAACTCAATATGAATTGTATGACATGTTTGACAATTTTGGATTACGTACATTTGTGTATCCATTATTGTATTCAAACGCTATTATTGGACATTAACAAACTTCAAAGCAAACAAACCATTTTAGCACTTTGTAATCTAAATATTTAGCTAAGCAATCCTATCAAACCTAATTTACCAAGAAACTAATTAGAAACCTCATGTTCATAGGACTTGGATAGGAGTCATAACCGTCAAGCACGCGCGCTACATCCATCGTTTACTCTTACGCTCAATTGTGAGTTTTCACAGCCCCTTTTTACTTGTTTATTATTTTGGGGTGAAAAGCATGATCCTAACTTTAACTAAATTGGTTGTACTCTTTATGAACTTGTTGAACTTTTACTATATTTTTTATGCGAATTGGTGTATACTATTGTTATGCTTGAGTACTATCGTGCTAAAGTCCCCGGAAATACAGTTTACACTACTTATTAACTCGTCCGAGAGCCAGACAAGCCGTTGATATTTATGGATAGCGCTATTTAAGGGGAAACCACTCCTCACTCACACTGGTCGTGAGTGCATAGCATCACCTTAATCATGTTAGCAATAGAGCATGGAGCTTGGGGCATGTGTCGGTTGAATCGGTTTAGTAGTGGCCTCAATTGCATTAACACTCTTGTATATTACCTTTCATATTCGCAACTATTACAACCAATCATTTTTATTTATGTCTCTTATGAACAAAACTTTTAGTTCAATTGTTTGTGACATTAAACCTGTGAACTCACCAACTATGACCATAGTTGACCCTTTTGTTTTATCATGCTTTTCAGTTGAACGACAGTAAGGTGTATTCTAGGAGTACTTTTGCATGGATCCATACTCATATGCGTTTGATTTATTTTGAATTATGATTATCTTTTGGAAACTTTTAGGAACTTGGTGTAATCTCTTTTGAAACTATGGGTTGAACTTGTAATACTTTATACAAATTATGTATGGTGCTGCTTCTATATCTTATGCATTGTTACCCGGCATTGTTACATCTCGTGTTTCCGCTTTAGCGGGGTGTGACAGGTTTGGTATCAATATTTGTACGTACGAAAGATTTGTCAATCATAATAATACGCTGCTCGCATTTATTTTCGGGTGATATCTAAACCTTTATCATACTTGTCTTATTTCGTATTTCAATACGCATTATTACTTGGTATGTGATTTATTTATTGCCATGAATTGCGAGTAGTTTATTATTGTGATTGTTGATGATGTAGATAATTATAAGTAGGGATGAAATTATATAACTATTGTACGACAATCGTAAAGTAATATGACGGGCCCTATTCGTCTGTTTACATCATATAGTACTGGAAACGCTTTTAAGTGAAGTACAATTGTATGGATGTCGATAAACGACCAAAGGTAGTCATATTACTGGAATCAGATCTAGTTTAACAGTTGGAATTCCAAAAGGATAATACAACTTTGCAACCAACTGGTGTATCCTACGAGAGTCAAAACACTGTAAAATAATGTTCGTAAAACACATTCAGATAAAATCGGAATTAGTAATGTTTGTAGTTTTAAGACTTTATGAACTTGAGTTTAATCTATGGAGTACCCATTCTGGTTATCCACGTGACTGCAACCTAGTAATTAGTTATCTATACCTAGTTCATGAAAGAGTAAGACACTGTGAGAACAACAGCCTGTACATATATAATTTTTGTGTAACCTCCCAGCTTATTACTCAATATAAAACAGGACAGAGGTGAGTAACCTTGGAAATGCTTTTGAGCATATTACAAGTTGAATCATTGAAAGGTATGGTCTGCATATGAAACACATTTTAACAAACCGCGAATAATCTAGGGATGTAATACTGGTTGAAAAGGGGAGATTTAAGTCATAGGTCGAAGAAACCGGAATTTAATTAATCATAAAAGACTTAGAAAATAAAGTAAAAGTCCAAGTGAATTAGGATACTTAAATCACTAGGTCTTAAAAAATCGGTGGTCTAAACATACAAAGTTATTAATCTGCATACTAATAGAGTAGTAAACTATCCTAGGGGTTAAGAATGGTCGTACCTATGAGACGATACGCTACTGATTCATGCACCTCGGTTTTAACCAAAATAGGTTGCTTATCTTTCAACTAGTTAAGTATTGGAAGTTTGCGTATTGCTCCGATCAGAATCACGATAACCTAGTTCCTAGTGACATGCCGATGGGAAAATTAGTTGGTAGGGTTCTAGAGTTTACAACTAATGGTTTAATTATTATATTAAGTATCATCCCTGTTTATTTTGTCATCCCGAAACATTAATTATTGAAATCTCAGCAATCACATATTTATCTTTATCTGCTTTCATGTGCTTTAATTTCCTACAATTTACTTTCCTTCACTTTAATTTCTTGTCTTTAGTTTAAAACCCCCCAAACCTACCTACTTTGTTCCATCCTAAATACTTCCCTACCGAAAGCACCAGCTTTGATCACTCACACCTTTGATCACTCACACGTTTCGATTCATAGAACGATCTTAGGTTATACTTATCGCTTACTAACCAGAGTAGGTAGTACATATAATTTAAGCCCCGCTATATTTAAATTTTAAAACCCTATTGGCGCCCGAATAGTTAACACCAACGACACCGACATTTTCGGGTTCCAACACCAACCATCCCATCAATCTTGACGCCGCCACTTAAGGCAACTTCATGAAACTAACTGAAGACAAGGCATGGAGCTTGATGAGGATATGACGATGCACCACCATGATTGGAAGTCCGATGAGAAATCCTTATCTTTACCCCTTTCCAGCAATAACGCCCACTAAACTGAAGCAATCAAGTCTCTGAGTGAACAGATCGAAACTCTGACGAAGCCAGATAGGAGAGCTAAAGAGACAACCGCAATATCCACCAAGTTCAGGCTTGCCAGAACTGTGTCAACCATCCCGCTGAAGAATATGAGGTTGAGTACGAAGATCCTATTGACGGTTCAGTCTACTATGCCTAGTTTCCTGCCAGACCTCAAAATCCTCCTGGCTTCGCTAGAACTTCACTGCCCAGAATTCGAGGAAATCAATATCCTCCACGAAACAACCAACCACCCTTCCAACCCAGGTTTCAGCCATGATATTTGATGTATCCACAACAACCACAACTCCTATTTAACCCACCACTCCCATTAACCGCCACTGAGGATACCCAGCCTGCTGAACCTGCAAAGACTGTCATTCCATTCACGAGTACTGATGATAACCTCAACAAATTCATCCAAGGTCAAACTGCTTTCAATCAGAAGACTACGGCCCGACAAGACCAAACTGATCTATTCCTTCGAAACCAACCCTTGGTCCTAAAAAGCCTTGAGAACTAAATCGGTCAGTTAGCCAAACGTCTTGATACTCGACCCTTAGGGACCTTACCAAGTAATACAATCCAAAACCCCCACGTCGAGGAAGCCAAAACCTTGAACTCTGATAAACCACCAACTCCTTCTACGACTTCTTCTCCAGTAAGGGAACATTATCCTGTCCGGCTGACAGTTGAGAACAAATCCATGCCCACGCCAACTCGTGAGGTTGAGATTCCTTTCCCAAATCGTATGCACAAGAATTACAACACCAAGTCATTCAAGCTTGATGGAAAATTCTTAGACACCGTGTCTAGAATCCCTTCCGGATCAAAATACATCTGAGGTATGCTTGCAACCAAAGAAAAGATGACTACCACTCCTAAAGTCTCACTGAACATCGAATGTTCAGCCGTCATCCAGAATGCCCTACCGGAAAAACTAGGAGACACGGGTCGATTCACATTGCCCTGTTCCATCTATCACTCAGGCACAATAAGCTCCTTGGCCGATCTTGGAGGTAGTATTAATCTGATGCCTTTCTCGCTCAACTCTAAACTAGAACTAGGACCACTTCAGCCAACTAAGATGAGTGTCCAGCTTGCTGATCAATCCATCTGATACCCGAGAGGCATAGCTGAAAACGTCATGGTAAAGGTTGACATATCCTGGTTTCCCACCGACTTCGTAGTGATGGATGTACAGGAAGACATTAATATAGCCATTATCCTAGGAAGCCTTAGAGCACATGGACAAACTATTGCATTCAGAATCAACCAGGCTGATGAACTTCTTGCAGAGCAAGCAAAAATATATGCAATCTCAATGGGCAGAATAACATCGGATGACGTCACTTCTGACTCAGAACCATTAGAAACTTACGTACCTGATGAGAATACTTGTCTTATTTCATCAACAAAAGAGTCGGAGTCAGAAGAAGAGATGAGAGATTCTGAGATAGATGAGTCAGAACCGGAAGAAATGGAGGAAGAAGAAACTGAACCGGAAGAAGAAACTGAACTAGAAGAAGAAATGGAGGAATTCAAAGAAGAAATGGAAGAAGACCCCAAAGAAGAGGAAGACTTATACCAATCCACTCCACCGCATTACTGCTTACTCGATTCTCACCCCCGATTCTTACCCTCCGACAGCAAAAATCATGCAAATCAAGGATAACAATGATACTATATCTCTGTCAGATAATGAATCAGATGATAACCCACTTACTGATGAACCATATGATGTAGGCTTTGGCATAACTATGGAAAGGCTTATAGCCTCTGTCATAGACCCCTCTAAACCTCTTATCTCACATCGACTCAACGCTCTGCTAAATATCGAGAAGACCATTGCTTTATCAAAACAACATCCAAAGCTTACAGATAAACTCCTGATGAAGATCTCAGCCTATAAAGCTTCCAGACTACCGGAGCTATATTCAAAGGAACCTTCCCAAAGGATTCAAACCTTCGACGCATCTGCGCCTCGAACTCTGTTCGAATATGGAGGAACCTATGAATCTAGCCGAGATGCTGATTCTCAAGAGGAGAGAGATATAGAGATGCATTCCTCGTAACCGATATCTCAAATCACCGATGACACCCAGCCACCATCTGATATTGTTGAGTTCCTGGATACCCAGGCTAGGGATATTCCATCTATAGAGAGTGACGTGGATGATGTCATCTACACAGACATTCAAGTAGATATCCGGTCTATCCATATTCCTACACCTCCTACTGCTCCACCTTCTCCAGAAATTCTGATCATCACCAACCATGAGGAAATGATAAGTGCTATACCTATGATGACTAGCATTATTGTTAACTCAACCAATGATTACACTCCATGACAACATGCATTGATTGAGGAAATCATAGCCGAGTCTGAGGTTAACCAAGCTGAGAATTCCCAAGATTACAAATTCTTCCACAATCATCTCAATGCCTTTGCCGAAGATCTAGCTGCCCAGCTATTGCAACAAGGCACTGAACCTACATCTGAAGAACTGAAGTTCTTTGAGGAATAAAAGAGCATCTACTGGAAGATCTATGACACTCTCATCAGATCAACATTTCCATATTCCGCCGAACAACATGGGTTCTTACATTCATATCGCGGTAATATGTACAATGCTACTGGAATCCTGATGCAGACATAGATATCCGGTTGATGAACGATCTTAGGGGATTAATGAATTCAATGGCTAGAAATGACCACATCGACGAGACTTCTCCTCATAGGTTCTACATCGACTGCATAGTGGAGTACCATGCTCACAGGATTGTCCATGATCTCGAGTATGTGAGTCATCATGAAAGAACGCGTGACATCCCTTCATCCAACTGAAGGTTCGATGGTTAACATCGCGAACTTCCTCATAGATCGGATCAAGGAAATCTTCACTAAGGTTCACGAGGAAGAGCATGATCATTTATTTAACTACGGATAACGTGAGGTACACGACATAGTTAACAACATCTTCAGAAACTCCAACCTCACGTTTTCCCACTATCAAACACGCCTCATTCAGGGTATTCATGAGTCAATCCGAGAACTTGGAGGAAACTCCGGTCTTGCAGATTACGAGACTTTACATCCGCAGTTCTATGGATTCATGGACTCAGTTAGACAAAAACATCCTGAACGAGAGATGATGGAGGCTGATGAATTCTCTATTGTGGATTCCGGTGGAGCTATCTCCAAAGTAGTAAAGGAGATTACTTGGGATCTTCTGCACATGAAGAAGGTTGCAGAGCAACATCTCCAAGGATTTCCCCTTTTTTCTTCTGAGATTTGAAACATTGTCGATATCATCACTCACCATTTTCTGAGGATCTACCCACGCAATCCCAGGGTTCCACTTCTACGCACTTCCGATCCTGGAGGTTCCGGCACCAACTAAATCTGAAGGAGTCGAGCTCTCGACTCTAAAAGCAGCACTTCTCGGGAGGCAACCCATGCAATAAGACGTGTAGAAAGAAATGTGTCAATAAGTGAAGAAAATCTCTGACTATCCTTCAAACTTGATGGTTACCAAAATACTTTCAAAACTTTCTGAAAATTGCAACTCTTTTGCAATTAAATTACTCGTCTCAAAAAATAGGAAATCAATTTGAAACTGATAATTCATATGTTTCGAGCATTTGAGGTACTTGCATATACTTTTATGCATTATACTCAAACTAGTATAAAAATACATGTTTTATAAAACTAATTTGTAATAGAAAGCATCTTTTCAAATTCTGAGACGGTGATTTATCTTTTCATTTGCAAAAATACTGAGTTGTAAAATGGTACGACCAACATGTTCACACCTACGAGATTTATTCACAAGGAAATAATGGATGAATGGAGCCCAATAGCAAGATACTTGAAGCAGAGTCGATCTTCATCAATGCAAAAAAAATATCCTGGCAACATCTCTTTTCAGCAAATTCAGCATCTCAGCTTCCTTACAGCTCGTTATCTATGGAGTGTCTTAACGCTTTACTCTCTTTTGTCAATGATTCTGTATATTATTTACTTTGTTAGCTAATAATGTAGTCTATACTCTGTCCTAAGCTTATCACTAAGTGTGAGATTCCAGCCCAAAACAAACACTTGAAAAACATTTTCTTACATATTCAAACTCTAAGTGTGGGATTTTACTTTCAGTAAATCTTAACTCAAGAGAACATTAGGGACAATGTTCCTCTAAGTGTGGGATAGCAGGTATAGAATACCTTGGTTAGTTTTTCATGATTTTTAATGTCCGAAATTGTAAACTCAGAAAATGTGCCTCAAATTTTTCAATTTAAAAAAAAAAAAAATTAAAAAAGCATGAGCTAAATCTCTCAATTAATTCTGCTATTTTTGAGTCATAACATCTTTTGAGAGGAGCTATTTTCAAATATGAGTAATATATTGCGGAATCTAGGGAAAGTAAGGGAGAAATATCTTAAGCAAGAAATGATAATCTAACAGGAAGCATGACGAAGCACATACAAACCCTATTTGCAGTGAGGTATCTTGAGCCTAATAGCATTCATCTTTAATTCTTTACTATTCATTTCTTGTGTGTGCCGATGCATGTATCTCTGAATTAGAACTTGCTCTTGACATACGTTTCGAGACCACATTGGTGTGTACCGTACGCGGTATAGGTGCAATTAGATGACCTTGACATTCCCTAGGATTTAACCCACTTTATACATACCTTTTCAAGCCCCAAACCTTTCCGATACTCATTCTTAGTATCGATGATCCGCCTAGTAAACCCTGTTGAGCCTAAACCTTTCGTTTCATAAAACCCTCATATTAAAACCCTATTTCCCCAAATACCCCCAAACTTATCTTAGAATTTCTGATTTTATGATGGACATCTTTTAGGTATCCACTTCACTTGGTGCGAAAAATTGGCACCGCGAAAAGACTCGAAATGGTCAAAGACAAGGGATTTTTGAAAGAATCAAAAGAAATATATCCTTGAAAATTCTCTGGCAAAGAAGTTCTGAAGAAGAAAAAGAAAATAGAAAATACAGAAAAAAGAAATAGAAAAAGAAGAAAAAAGCAGAAAAGAAAAGAAAAATAGTTCCGCAAGAATAAAGCTTAAAGTCCTTCAAAGTATCATCATCGCAAGAAGAATCTGATAAAAGACCAACATCTATCTCATTTCCATCCTAAATAAAGTTGTTCATGATCTCAGTAGTTTTAAGATAAGCAACCCCTACAACCCAAATATACCACTATCCATACCCTTTAACCCTCACCAAACACTACAACCCTCATGAATGTCTTAGGATAATTAGTACCGTCCTCACCTAAGTGGTGGAGATCCGATTCTCGATCAAGCCTATGACGATGAGTACTACATGACTGGCTATTTGAGCAATTTCGTTTGTTATAGAATGATAGGAAGCCCGATACACTTTGAGTGAATTGAGTGACCCACCTTTTGTGAGATCACCTAGTCATGCGTACTCTAAGATCATGGAAGCGATAACTCTTGGAAATGCTAAGACTCGCTCTAAAATGTTTTAAAAATGTTTTCAAAAACTGAGTGATGCTTGAGGACAAGCAATGTCTAAGTGTGGGATAACTTGATGTGACGCAAAAAGTCATGTTTTCAAGTACAATATTCTACACTTTTTGGGCACATATTTAGTGAAAACATTTCAAAACAATCATTATTTGCTAAAATTCACTAAAGTGCTCTAAATATAGACGTTGCTACAAAAACCACTAAAAACGTCCTAATAACGAGCAAAACAAAGCGAATAAACAGCAACCAATTATCCCATCTTCATTTACCTTATGGTGAACACATTCTAACCTTATCATATGATGTCATAGGTAAAAACGAGATGGGAAAATCAAGAATCGTGCAAAATAGCAAAAGGACGGAGAAGACACTGCACTTTCAGAATGGTTTAAAGTCATTCCGGCAACGCCTGAGCTCTACTAATCCAACTTTGGTGAAACTTGTACCATTAGAAGCGTAACAGAATTACGAATCCATGGGCAAAAGAATCAGGTTAAACGGACGTGTAACGAAGGAGATACACACCTTTTAAGCAACGAACGAAATCAGACGAACACCGTATAAGGCCCCATACACCATATACGACCTCATAGGGACCGTATACGGCCTTATACACACCGTATACGGCCCTATGAAGGCCGTATATGGCCCCTCCTTCCCTCGTATTTTCTTTGTTTGCTTGTAAGTGCTGCTTCGTTACTTGTACGTGTGAATTTGAGCTTTGCCTATAATTAGTGGATCCTCCACCACCTTCAAAACACACCATTCTTCATTCCACTCATTTCCTCACTCTCACTTTCTCTCTCACACACACTCCCTCTCTCTAGTCTCTCTCTCTCTCTTCTTTTTCTCTCTCTAGAATTAGGGTTTGTTCCATTTAAGTCTTGGTTAATATTTAACCAAGACTAACGGAGGGAATACTTTTGTAATAGCATAGGGAATAATTAAGGCTTACACTTCAGGATACGGGGAAATGAAAGGGTTTGTCTGTATGTCAGAACAAACCCTACTGTTCAAAATGTAAACGTAACCATGATGGTCAATGTGGAAACCCCTGTGGCAAATGTAAACGCTACGGGCATCAAACCAAGGATTGTAAAACCCCGATGTTACGCAAAAAGTCAAGTTTTTAAGTATAATATTCCACACTTTTTTGCACATGTTTAGTGAAAACATTTCAAAACAATCATTATTTGCTGAAATTCACTAAAGTGCTCCAAATATAGACGTTGCTGCAAAATCCACTAAAAACGTCCAAATAACAACCAAAACAGAGTGAATAAACATCAACCAATTATCCTATCTTCATTTACCTCATGATGAACACATTCTAACCTTATCATATGATGTCATAGGTAAAAACGAGACGGGAAAATCAAGAATCATGCAAAATAGCAAAAGGACGGAGAAGACACTGCACTTTCAGAACAGTTTAAAGTCATTCCGGCAATGCCTGAGCTCTACTCATCAAATTTTGGTGAAACTGGTACCATTAGAAGAGTAACGGAATTACGAAGCCATGGGCGAAAGAATCAGGTCAAATGGACGTGTAACGAAGGCGATACGCGAGTTTTAAGCAACGAACGAAATCAGATGGACACCGTATACGGACGTATACACACCGTACACGGCCCTATGAAGGCCATATACGGCCCCTCCTTCCCCTGTATTTGCTTCGTTTGTTTGTACGTGCCGCTTCACAACTTGTACTTGTGAATTTGAGCTTTGCCTATAAATAGTGGATCCTCCACCACCTTCAAAACACACCATTCTTCATTCCACTCATTTCCTTACTCACTTTATCTCTCACACACTCTCCCTCTCTCTACTCTCTCTCTCTAGAATTAGGGTTTGTTCCATTTATGTCTTGGTTAATATTTTTCCAAGACTAACGGAGGGACTACTTTTGTAATAGCGTAGGGAATAGTTCAGGGGCTTTTCTTGTAATATTGTCGAAGATATTGCGGAGGTTCAGCTTATACTCTCTCTCTAACATTTATTCAATCTACACTTTATTAACGGTTACTTCTTTCCTTATCTTTTATAATGATGATTATTATTGTTGTTATGCTAGATTTAGGATCTGTTATTATGCGTAGTGAGTAGTTCCCTTGTGTGTTTGTTATGATATAGTTAGTTTATATATGTGTGGGGTGATGCTGCTTCAATATACGATTGGAAATTCGGTGTGTTGTTATTTTCATTTATGATTTCTAAACCTAAATTATATCGCCTTTCCTCCAAATAAACGTGGTTAGAACCTTTATGACAAGGAGTCGCGAACCTTGATCAAACGGTCACTACTATGTGTTTTCTAAAACTGTAAACATGGTCTAAATTGTGTAGCTGTGGAAATACTGTTTAAACCTTTCGTATAATACATCGTGAATCAATTAGGGATTTATTGGGAATAGTGAGGGCTGGTTTATAAATGGTAGAACTTTAATACAAACTTAGTTTATACTAGTCCGGAGTGACCACGATAAATGGAACTGTACTTCGTATAGCCTTGGAAACACCTCGGGTGGAGTACAAATACGTGGAAGCTAAGGAAATGCCGGTGGTTGAAAAATGTATCACATCCTGGTTGAACACAAAGCTCTGGACTAAACCATGACCATTAATGAAAAGTTAACAGCCACCAAACTAAGTCTAAATCGTAAATGCCTTGCCTGACTCAGTTTCCCCAGTAGTGTTAAGAAAGGTCAGAACCTTAGTGGGTATGTTACTCTATCTCATGCACCCATGAATTACATTCCAAGAAGGGTCGTTACTCCGTCACTGGATAACGTTGAAGAGTTGAGCATCCTCCTCCGATCAGACTCAATTTGGCCTAGTACTAAGTAACATAATGGTTGGTCTCCCTAATCAGTAGGGTGCTAGTGTTTACACTATGAATAACTGAACTCAAGTAAGACACAAATCTTTAACAGACGTTTTCACATCAAAACCCTAGGCATCACCCCCGCATGAGCTAACGAAGTCATAACAAACACACCTTTGCCGTACTGATTGCATCCCTGTTCTGCCTTCTGTTTACTTTCTGTTTATTTTAATTAGTTTAAATTACGGACCTAATTACAAACCCCCACTCAAATCATTTTAAACCCATCACTAAACGGAACAGTTTGTCCTGATACTTCCGTTTCACAATACGATTGGCTTGAAGAACGACTCTAGGTCATACTGCTGCTATATAGATGTAGTAAACTTTGGTCCCCAGCTTTACAAATTTGAAACTACTTCCACTGCCGTTGCCTCCTTCCATTGCGAAGATGACCATGTCGGATCAAGGCGTGACAAACCCCCAATGAAAACCCCAACCCTAACGCACCGAAAGCATGTTTCGAGTGCGGTAACACTGGGCATTTTCAAAACGACTGCCCAAAACTGAAAAACAACAACAATAACGCTCGTGGCAAAGCCTATGTGATCAACACCAGGGAATCTGGACAGGACCTTAACAATGATATGGGTATGTTCTTTCTTGAAAACTTAACTTTTCAATCTTATTCAACACAAATGAGTGTAGCTCATTACTCCATTTCACTCCCATCGACTTAGACGTCGAGCCAACAGAAAACCCTGGATTTGCATCATAACAAAACAAACTTTTCCCACATAGTCTTTTAGATTACGATCTGTGTTCTCTAAGTCTCGATAACGATCTGCGGGACTTCTAACGATTTACGTATTTGTAATGCGCTTCCGATGATTCATATTGGATGTAATCCAATGACATACTCACATTTACACGAACTTATGATTGGAGTGTTTCCGCCACACTTATACGAAACTAATTACTTAACCTCGATTAACCATTACTTTGACTTGTGTATCAAGATACATCCAAAACACGAGAGTTTATACCCATCGACATCAAAATCCTTCTTTCACCTTTCTCTTCTCGATGATAACATTGCCATGAAATGGCTTCTCTAAGAGTCGCACCGAAATTGTCTACGATGAAGAAATCATTCGTACACCTCTCATACCGGTGGAACATTTATCTAACAAGGGGATACTATCAAAACAAGTTTGAATATCACATCATGTAGAAAGTAATCTTGAAATTTTCACCTTGGAAAGGTGTCATTCGTTTTGGTAAACGCAGTAAACTAAACCCTAGATACTTTGATACATTGGACCATTCGAGATTTTGGAAAGTATTGGTCATGTGGCATATCGACTCCAGCTACCACCATAATTCAGTAGCGCGCAAAACTCTTTCTACATTTCTAACCTGAAGAAATGTCTGTCTGATGAGACACTTGTTATTCCGCTCGACGAAATCCACATTGATGACAAACTACATTTCGTCGAGGAACCGATTGAAATCATGGACCGTGAGGTCAAACGCTTGAAACAGGGCCGTATTCCCATCGTTAAAGTCCGGTGGAAATCCAGACATGGTCCTGAATTCTCTTGGGAACGGGAAGACCAAATGCGACTGAAACACCCACATCTATTCTTAGATACCCCACAGACTGCGGCAACAAGCTATTTTCGAGACGAAATTCTACTAACAAGGGGAGAATGTGACACCCGGCACTTTAGATTAACCGTTAAACCTACTTGAAACCCTAATTACTTATATTTAGTTTGTATTAGGCTAAATAGTTGTAATTACATGTATATTTGAATATACACTTACGTGATTATCTGATTATCTATAATTGCGTAAAACGATCGGACGGAGTCCGACACAATATACGACGTTGGTGAAAACATTCCTATGAATAACTTAAATCTATTTTTAGAAGTTATTTATCATATATTATTATTTTTATATAATAATACAGGAAAAACATAGACGTTTTGTTTAAAACGTAACAAACGCAGCAAAAACATGCAAACCGAAACCGACAACCAAACGAAAGTCATTAAATATCTCGACAACCCAAAATAAAGTATTTTAACAAAACTTCAACGAAAAATAATCCCAAACATATCGAGAATTAAAACAACACAAGAAAACGCTAGACGATTTAACGAATTAACGAAATAACAAATAAACGAACACTGATCACAACACAGTCTGGAAATTGAATTTAAAACATACAAACTCATGTGGGGGCCCATGTAGGGGCTGGCCACCACCTCACTCCCCTCTAATTCTCCATGCAATATGATGATTGCATTTGTTCTCCCAACTCCCATTCATCAAACATGCAAATTCCTCATTCAAACACACAAATACTTATTCAACTCTTTTCCTTTTCTCTCTCACTCTTTCCTCTCAAGAAATTACTGAAACAAATCAGTCTCTAAACAACCATCATAACCACTATAAACAACCACATCACCACCACTCAAATCTTCATCCATTTGCAAAGATTTCAAGAGCTCAAGACTTCCTCATCTCACTTGTGTCCAAACTTCTTCAAAAATTACCATTGTGAGGATTCGTCTCTTGTATTTATGTTTAAAAACATGTTATAAGGTTTACTCAACAAGTAATATAACAACATACTACTCAAAAACCATTTCTTTTAACTTGAAATTAACCAAAAGTGAGAAATACTTTCTGTCCAGAAAGTTTTGTTCATTTCCACGAATTTTATAAAATTCATTTCTTCATGAAAATAGACGTTTTTATACTCAAAAATTAATTTCATGAATCAAGCTTTCCAACCCGTAAACCTCATTTTTTTTCAGAGCTCAAATACTATTTTTAATAATTTTTAAAAGAACACATACACAATCTGCCCAAAAAGTCAGAAACTTTGGTCTTATGGTTTTGACAATATCTTAAGCTATACAACACCAAATGACTTGAAACCACATCTAAAATCTCACAAATTTTTTTATCTACAAATTTCATGTTGACCATGTTTCTTGAAAACTTAAAGATTTCTCCCAGAAATGTAATCTTCATGCATGTGTCTAGATTGGTCAATTGTTGGACCTCAGAGGGAACATATAATTTCTAAAAATACTTAGTCTTCTCTAAAATTGATGGAAAAATTACTGGAAGTATTTAACATATGGGAGAATAACCTTTATTTTTTTGGGAATTAATTCGAATCATAAGATTTTATAAAAATTTGTCAAAGTGATGCTTTTTCTGGAAAATATAAAGTGTGGGCTGATTTTTATTAACTTATAAAAACCAACACTTGTAAGGTTGCTAAAAGTGTAAAAATCAATTTTTTAAGGCTTAGGAACATATTTAAGGGTTTGGGAAAATTTTCGGATCAAACCGAGTAGGTTTGACCAAGTCAACAAAAATGGAGTTCGGTTTATAAAATGTCAAACTTTCTATTTTTGGAAACTTGTTATTTCTATAAATATTTGTAAACAAAACGGGTTTGGGTGACTTATTTAGTAACTTTGACAAAAAAAATGAGACCCGAAAATGCACACGATCGAGAAACTGACACTTAGAACACTTGGGCTAAAAATTGAAATCTGACCATACAGAAGTGTTGCCAATACTAGCGACGCTACCATAAGTGTCGCCACAACTAGCGACACTATCCTGAGTGTCGCCAAATATTTTCAAGTGAACGATTAATTTTCATTAGTAGTGTAACATCCACTCCTCGGGTCTAGTAGTATTTTAATATTTTCTGATTGTGAAATATTATTTAATGTATCAGAAAATAGTTTCAATTATTATTTGAAAATAAATGGGTAAAAGAGTCGAATAATATATTGTGACTAATAAAATATTAACTGTTTTAATTTAATTCAGTTGACGGTAAAATAAAATAATGTTTCCCCGCAAATGGTTTTAAGTTTCAGACAGATTTAAAAGGGGACAAAACTAGTACCCATATTATCTAATATATGTGTTTAATACGTATGAAATATCCAAAACATTCCAGAGAGATCGATACATCGGGAGAGAAAAATCATAAACCCTAATTAAGCCCTAAATCATCAAATTCTTGTGGAATCATCCTCTACCTCTCTTGTTCTTCCCTGGTTGAACTAGAAAAGTACCACAGGGACAATTCTAAAGTTGTGAAACAAGTTGTAAAGTGAAATTAAGCCTATAGAACTTTGATTCAAGCTTCAAAAACGTGAATTAATCACTCCTTTCTTCCTCTTAATCATCTTGTAAGTGTGATTTCGTGATTCTTTATAAACCTAGAAATGGGTTTTTGAGTATTTGATGAAATTAGCTTGATTAACTTGAAATTGAAGTTTGTAATGCTTGTATAGTTGTTAATTGATGCTTAATTCATGATTATAAGTGAAACCCTAAGTTTGAAATGATAAATTGATTAAGTGTTCTTGAAGTTTATGATGATTATGATAATTATCATGGGTTATATGATTAGTTAATATTGTTTATGATTTAGAACACTTAATTGATAATCAAAGATTTAAGTTAGAACATGGTTGTTCAAGAAATCATAAAACCTAGTATTGTGGTTTTGATGAATTGTTGATGTTGAAAGTTAATAATATTGTTAATGGTGTAGTATGTTAGTTGATAAATAGATGTTTTTGATTAGTTGAAAATTATGATATGAATTCATATAAGTAAGGATCAAATATTGATGATTATGATAATTGTGTGACTTATATGAATTAAGTATTTTGGAGAATGATGGGTGTAAATATGTTTGAGGAATGTTGTATATAATTTTGAGACAAGTTACTAACTGGTGTAATTCTATTGTATTCTCAGATGTGGAGAAGACTCAGTAACATTAGACTACTGAGTGGACGATTGAGGTGTTCGGTGAGTGGATCTTTAATCCTCAGTGTGGTTTAGTTGTAACAGGTTTGGTTACAACAAGTAATTGTATTATTACTGTTTCGTTGCCATGATGATTTTGATTTGATAGTAATCATATTGTTGATAGACTGTTAGTCTGATATGATTACCTAAAAAGTTGTGAATATGTGATCACGTGATATATTTGGCCTTCGGGCATCAGTTGTTAATGAGGTCAACGAGTTGAAATGGTTGGTTGGGCTAATTGTTATCCGAGATTTAACACATCTCCTGTGTTGGTGGATGATAATAATTAGCTATCGGTCTCGTCCGTATGGCCATACGGATATGGTTGGGTAAGTGTTCTTTGAGAGCCACCGCGGCAGAAGGGTTTCTCAAGAACCACCGATCCTCATTATTGAGATGTGATGTTGTTGAATTGTTGCATTGTTGACAAGTTGTATTGTGTACTGATATGCTTAAGATTAGTTGTTGTACATAAGGTTGTTATGCTAAGTTGTACTGTTGATTATTATTCACTCACTTAGCGTTATGCTAATCCCCCACATTAACACTTCTTGCAGGTTATAGATTTTATCGGGTAGGCAAGAAGTTGGACTGGAAGGAATGTTTGACATCTTGGCGTTATTCTGATATTTGATTTTACAAATTAATGTTATCTTGTGGTTTTTAAATAACACCCATGTTGATAAACTATGGTTTAAATCAGGTTGAAATTGTAATGTAACTTGATATTGTTGAAAGTTGGACTAACGCTTCCGGATTTATTATATTTAAATGATGTAAATTGAGGGGTGTTACAAGTAGCGACACTAAACTTCAGTGACGCCACTTTAGCGACACTAACTTGAGTGTCGCTGTTAAATTGATTTCTCGCCAGTTGCGACACTAAGCCTAGTGTCGCCACATATCTAATTTCCACAACTAGTGACACTAACCTCAGTGTGGCCATACAAGTGTCGCCAAACCCTAGAGTCGCCATTAACAGAATCCTTAAAACTTGAATTTTCACTAGGTATTGAACTTGAGTAACAACTTATGATAACAACGCGACAACACTTGATATGTATAAATGTATTGTATACAACGAAACAAGCCTAATAGTAATGTCTTAATGCATTATTATTACAAACTTTCACCAATGAGTCGTACACGTTTTTGATAAACAAACTTAAACAATTTACTTGGAGTTATTAGTTGAGTGAACTAGCTTTAGGTGGACATTAACCATCCACCTACACAATTGGTTTAAGTGGACATTAACCCCCACTTATATAATTGCTATAGATGGTCTTTTGGGACATCTACTTACACAACCTCATATATTTAGGGCGTTAAGAGGTTGCACTCGGGATGAGAACACCCACTACCTGATAATAATTTGATAATTTGCTCGCTATTTGCTTGACTCTGGTGAGTTTCATAGCCCCTTTTTACTTTTTTCTAACTGTGGTGAGAATACATACAACTGCTTTATATAAACTGCTTTTATGATCACAAGTACTGTAACAACTTTTTATATGGATTGCATGAGACCTGATTAATCCACTAAAGTTCTCTACCCATCATAGTTCATTAAAATATGTGCGTGAATATTATTGGATAGATCTATCAGGGTTTGAACAACCTAGTGCGGGCTAGTCATGCTAGCCAACCCATGGACGCAATTATATTTGTGAATTAGAAGTGTACTGGATTATACACTTACCGTAGGCAAACAACGTTAAGCTCGAACTATGAGACTCATGGAAAATGGTATACATATATTGCATTCGTGCAATACTTTTATCGTTGTAGGCGATACTTTTAAACCATCATTTTGAATAATACAACTTGAAATCTTGTGGATCATGACTATTATCAACTGTTTTCAAACCTATGAACTCACCAACTTTATGTTGACCTTTTAGTATATATTTCTCAGGTAACCCACCATAATAGGAAGTTTTTGGATAGGTTAGCTCGAGTCGCATTGTTTTCAAACATCAAGAAACTAGATTGCTTTACTATATTTTGTAGTTATAGCTATGTAATCCTACTTTTATTATGCGAACTCCAGATACTTTGTAAACATTTAATTTATGGTAATGTAACTACTTTTCAAATGTCTCATGCAGAGGTCGTTTGCTTTAATCTTTGTGTTGTGAAATTTAATTAGGCCGGCGCCCCCGTGACACCTCCTACTTCCGCTGCCACATGTTTTGGGTGTGCGACAGATAACGATAAGGGAAGAAGATAGCTATTTTGACTTCTATCTTTTGAAAACACATGGAAGATTTATATCTTCCAAGAATCGGAGCTTTCTGGAGATTTGAAGCACTTAGCTTGATTTCATACATATATATATTTTTTTCTTTTTCTATTTCTTTATTTTATTTCTATTTTTGGATTAGAACTTCTTTACCAAGGAGATTCTAAGGGATTTTTATATTTTTATCGCCTTTTGAAATCCTTTCTTACTTCAATTTCTTCAATCCTTTATCAACACTAATGCTAAGGGTTGGAAGGGTTTTGGGCTTGAAAGAGATATGTTGAAATGGGGTTTTAATCCTAAGGAATGTCAAGGTCCTCTAATTGTACCTATGTCACGTATGACACCCGTCAATGTGATCTCTACATGTATACTCGGGGCAAGTCCTAATTCAAAAATGTATGCACCGGTAACACACAACAAACGAACAGTGAAGCATTTAAGATGAATGCTTATAAGGCTCAAAATTCCTCACCGCAAAAATAGGTTATATGTGTCTAGTCGTGCGATGCTCCTCTTAGATCCTCATCTTCAAAATTATTTGGAATCCGACATGATTTGACCTCTTTTTACCAACTTTTGAATACTTATAAAAAAATCTGTACTCTTTCTTACATCATGACTCAAAAAAGTTAAATTTTTTTAAAATTTTTTTGGCAAAATAAGGATTGAAAAATCATTTGAGGACTTACGTGTTTCTAAATCAACTTTAGATAAATAGATGAGAGACATACAGCTATCCCACACTTAGAAATAAACATTGTCCCCAATGTTTCTACACTAAGTAGGGAGAATCCCACACTTTGGGTTTTACTTTAGGAAAAACGTGAATTTAAAAGTTTTTAAGTACGGAGGATCCCACACGTAGAGTTTAAGTGGGGCTATAAGCATATCTAAGTTACGTAGAAGTTAGAAGAGTTAGGATAGGTACTTCCCTATGGTTAGTGAGCACTGGAGTCAGGACCAGATTCGTGAAAGAGTGGTGCTAGTGATCTGCTGGATTTTAGGACAAGTCTCTATTCAAAGCTCATCCATTCCTTACGAAGCTAAGTTCTGCAATACCATAAATATAGTCACAGTCACCTGTTCAACATCATAAAAGTCTAATAAAAATTAAATATAAAGAAATAAAATAAACTATTAGTCATCTAGCAAATCATCCATGTCTAGGTCAAATGCTGCAAGTGCGTCACTGTCCAGAACGGAAGTAGGTGACATGGCAGTAGTGAAACCAAGCATCATGGATCCAGCAAAGAGATCAGGAGGTGTCTCGGAATGCACTGGAGGTGAAACAGCAACAACAGGAGGAGTAGGCTCTGTAGTGGTCGCTGCTGGGAAGAATAACCATGGTGGGAGAGATGGTTTAGGACCTCGATCAAGTCTGTAGGACTGGTCATGAAGCCTCGGGAGTCCAAACCTCTCTCTAATGTCAGAGTGGGAGTCATGCTGGATGGAGAGCTCTCGGAGGATAGCCCAAGTCACAGTTGGTTCTGCTGTGGTAACTCCATAATCAAGCACTGGGGTAGATACTGGGGTAACTGGTGGAGTGATCATCACATCTGTCGCATGCTCCTCTGGGACAGTGGTCTTATTCTTTCCTCTGCGATTCTTCTTCCATTTATTTTATTTCTGAGAAGTGTTTCCTGAGGTCTCAACTAAAGCGTCCAGCCCGAAACACAAAATAAAACAGGTAATGCTATAGTTTATAAGTTTATACAAATGCAACAGAATCAGATGACTTTTCAAAAGATTTTTATATGAAATTTTGAGTCATCTGAACGTCTGCATTTGTATAAGTCAAATAAAACTTATCTCTGATGTACATGTGAGAGTGCGGTGCTGCCAGATATCTGGCTTATCCTGTAGTATTAGTTTAGAGATGATAATTCTAAATTTAAAACAAATAAACTAAGTAATGGATAATAAAGCTATTCTAAGATAAGCAATGGGGTGCCTCCCAAGAGCGCTTGTTTAGAGAGTCTCTAGCTTGACTCTTTTACCTACTTGTCAGCTCAAGAGGTTTCAAAGATATAGACTTCCTCACTGGAAGGAAAGTCTTCGATGTAATGCTTTAAGCGGTAGCCATTGACTTTAAACTTACTATTCGGTGCCTCTAGTTCGACTGCTCCGAAGGTAAAGAATTCTGATATCACAAATGGCCCGCTCCACCTTGATCTTAATTTACCAGAAAACTTTTTAAAGCACGAACTGTAGAGAAAAAACTTTTCTCCAGGTTTGAATCTAGAATACTTTTTCTCCTTGACTTTAAACTTTTTCTCTTGGTTTGCTCTTTGAAATATAGAGTGCTATCATAGGCTCGGTCTCTCAATTCAGCTAGTTTATTTAACTGCATCTTGCAATGTAATCCTATTGTAGAAGGGTCTAGGTTGCAGTCTCTCAGTGCCCGGTAAGCCTTGTATTCCAACTCTATCGGCAGATGACACGCTTTCCCATAGACTAGTCTGTATGGCATGGTCCCTAACGGTGACATGTATGCAGTTCTGAACGCCCACATAGCATCGTCTAATTTTTCTGTCCATCTTTCCCTATGATTGACCACGGTTCACTCCAAAATTCTTTTAAGCGCTCAGTTTGTCACTTCAGCCTACCCATTCGTCTGCGGGTGGTAAGCCGTAGATGTCATATGGGTGACACCATAATACTGTAATGTCCTCATAACCTGAGCACTACAGAAATGCATGCCCCGATCACCGATGATCACTTTTGGTGTTCCGAAACGAGAAAAGAGTTGCTTGAGGAACTTAATCACTACCCGGGAGTCATTACTAGGAAATACTTATGCGTCGGCCCATCTGGAGACGTAGTCGACAGCTACTAGAATGTTTATTTTCCAAAGGACTTTGGAAATGGCCCCGTGAAATCCAATCCCCATATGTCAAAAATCTCGCAGGCTTGGATGTTTGTAAGTGGGATTTCACTCCTCGCCGTGATACTTGCAAACCTTTGGCAAGCATCACAATGTTTCACCAAGTCTTGAGCGTCTCTGAATATGATCGGCCAATAAAAGCTGGAATCGTATACCTTCCTTGCGTTCATATTTGCTCCATGATGCCCTCCAGTGGGTCCGTGATGACTCTGGTGGAGAATGTTCCTTGCCTCCCTCTCGTTAGCGCATCTTTTGATGATATGGTCCGGACAAACTTTGAATAAGAATGGATCGTCTCAATAGTAATTTTTAACATCCTTGAAGAATTTGCTCTTTCTAGAGGTGGGCATTCCCTTTGGCATTATTCTTCCAACCAAATAATTTGCGTAGTCTGCATACTAAGGGTTATGAGTGAATTGTGATCCCTCTTGGTAGCCTCTGAAATTCATGAGTTATCCATCAGGTAACTGGTCTTGAATTTCTCTTTCATCAAGCTTTTCCATCGATGGATTTTCCAATCGACTAAGGTGATCTGCTGCGACGTGTTCTGCCCCCTTCTTATCTTTGATTTCTATGTTAAATTCTTGGAAGAGCAAAATCCATCGAAGTAGTCTTGGTTTAACGTCTTGCTTTTTGAAAAGATACTTCAAGGCTGAGTGATCTGTATAGCCAATAGTTTTGGACAAGATTAGATAAGAACGAAATTTATCAAAAGCAAATACTACCGCAAGCAGCTCTTTTTTGTAGTAGTGTAATTCTCTTGAGCATCGGTGAGTGTCTTGCTGGCGTAGTATATCGGCTGAAACTGCTTTTCCTTCCTTTGCCCCAAGACAACTCCAACTGCAAAGTCACTGGCATCACACATGATCTTAAATGGGAGACTCTAGTCAGGAGCAACCATGATCGGTGCATGTGTGAGCCGATCCTTCTGAGCGTGGAAAGCTTTTAGGAAATCATCTGAAAAGACAAACTAAGTGTCCTTCTTGAGAAGATGAGTCATAGTTCGAGAAATCTTAGAGAAATCCACAATAATGCGACAATAGAATCCGGCGTGACCTAGAAAACTGTGAATGGCTTTAACTGAAGTAGGTGGCGGAATTTTAGCAATGGTCTCAACTTTGGTTTTGTCAACTTCAATCCTTGACTTTGATATTCAGTGTCTTAAATTATTCCTTCCTTCATCGTAAAGTGGCACTTCTCCCAGTTTAAGATAAGATTTGATTCTTCACATCAGGCAAGCATTCTTTGAAGGTTGGAAAGACAAGAAGTGAAAGAGTCTACAAAGACTGAGAAGTCGTCCATGAATACCTCCATGCACTGTTCAATCATGTCGTGGAATATCACTACCATACACCTCTAGAATGATGCAGGTGCATTGCATAGCCCAAAAGGCATGCATCGGTAAGCAAATGTTCCGTATGGACATGTGAATGTCGTATTTTCTTAGTTGGTTAGAGATAGCTGAGCAGAGTCTGACATCGTCCTGGTATAGTCTTTTTGTAGTGATGCAGTGTTGGTAAGAGGGTCATGACTGCCAACTGCTAGAATCTCCTCCAGATGCTCATTGTATATTTCCTGCATGGTATCCACAAGGCCAGGATCTTCTCCCAAAGGTTGTTTCATCAATTTATCGACATTAAAGGTGACTTCCTCCGTTCCGACCCTCCGTTCCGACCCTCAGTTTTATTTTTTTTTCTTTAACTTCGATAACAACCTTGGCAATGTTTAGGAAAGGTCTACCAAGGATGAGGGGAACATGGGTGTCTTCCTCAATATCCATAATGACAGTCAAAAATAACGATAATTTACCTACTCGGACCATAATATCTTCAGCAATCCCCCCAGGGAGTTTAACTGATCTATCTGCTAATTGGATGGTCATATGAGTAGGCAGCAGTTCACCTAATCCTAGTTTCTTATAGAGTGAGTTAGGCAAAAGGTTGACACTAGCACCTAGGTCAGCTAAGGCATTACTAAGTTGGATATTTTGAAGGAAACAAGAAATACTGAAACAGCCAGTATCTCCTAGTTTTGGTGGAAGGCCATGAAACATGATTGCAGAACATTTAACATCTTAGGGTAAAGTAACTATTTGTCTATATTTTACTTTGCTTGAAATGAGTTCTTTGAAGAATTTTGCACAACTAGGCATTTCTACTAAAGCACCTAATAATCTTACGCTTAAGTGCAGGCTTTTAAACATCTCAAGATATTTCCCAAACTGTGCTTGATATCGCATAAAGAGTCATGTTTTTACTAACGATATCTCTCTCATTTTAGAACAATACTTGGCAAAAGAGCTCAAATATTACATTAATCATTAATATTTTGTCAAGTAGGTTAAAATAAGGAAGCATGAGAAAAATCAAGCAAAATGGTCGAAAAACGAAGATTTCACGCGCATTTGAAGATCAAAGGCAACCAAGATGAAATTTCAAGTGAAGGCCAATCTGTTCGATACCCAAAAGGAATAGCTGGGAAAGTCTTAGTTCAAGTTGGCAAATTCTTCTACCCTACGGACTTTGTGGTAATGGACATCTATAAAGACGTAACATCCCAATTATCCTTGAAAGACCATTCATGAACACGGCAAGAGCGGTCATTGATGTGTATAACCATACAATCGTTCTACGATCCCACGGAGAAAGCATCACCTACAAGATTGACTACCCAGAGTACACTCTAGAGCAAGAAGATTTGTATTCAATATCAGTAGACAGAATCTCCTCCGGTACTGAATCAGAATCCAACGATGAGCAATCAATAATCGCTTGGCTATTTTCATCTCTGACCCTGAAACCGAACCAGAAGAGGATGAAGAATATGAGGAGGCAGAGGAAGAAATCGAATCATCTGAATCCGAACCTGAAGAAGAAGAAAGAGAAGAATCTGAACCCGAAGAAGAGGAGATGGAGGAAGAAACTGAGGAGGAAGAAGATGAGCCCGAAGAAATGGAGGAAGACAAAGAAGAAATATCGCCTCACACTTACTTTCCTGATTCACCTCCAACAATGGCCGAGGTTATGAGGATACAAAATTCTGAAGAATCGATGCCATCCAGAGTCACAAATGAATCAGTTGATGATCTTTCCACTCGCCAGTCTCGAAAAGCAATCTATGCCCGCACTATGCGGGCAATGCTCGATTCTTACCTCGATTCTTCAAAACCACTCACTCGATCCCGACTATGAGGCCTAGATAATATCGGAAAGGAGCTCAGAACATCAACACGCCATCCAGACCTTTACGCCAAATTTCTGAAACAAATTGAGGATTACAAGGCAGTCAAATTGGAAAGAAATGATGAAGAAAACCCTCGAAATGCAATCCCAGAAGAAAAGATCATTGAAATCAACCATTCTCAACCTTCTTCCAATTTCACAACGGATGAAGAATACTCACGCTTCCCGGATTCGCAAGAAGCAGATTCAGGAAATGACAGTGAAAATGAAGATGACTACCTTGACATACCTCTTGAAACCCGCTCCGTTCCACCCACTCCTCCTGCACCTGCCAATTCTCCAGTTCTCCACTTTACTCACCAAGAGTTGATAAATGTGATCGATGAATATGACGATGTCCGCATCATGGTAGAAGCTATCAGAGAATCAACCAATGGCTATACCCCACACCAGCAACATTTGATTAGGGAAGTTGAACGAGAATATGATTCCTACGCTGCCAGCTACGGAGCACAAAAATCTCAAATACTCTGTAGGGAGATCCGGGAGTTGGCATGCTCACTCGAAGATCAAAAGAGAAGATCAGATGCCTGAACGTCCAACCAACCCAACCGGTGAAATTGAGTTCTACAGCAACCAAAGGCAAATATATCGTGAGGTATATTGTGCCCTCGCAGGATCAGCTTTCCTTTACTCCTCGAATCAAAAAGCTTTGCGTGGATCAATAAGAGCACATCTGGAAAGAGCAACTAGAAACCCACAAAATTATGCAGATAACAGGATGGTGGGAGATCCGAGGACACTTATGGATCTCATCGAAACTGGAGAACACCTTACCATCACTGAGAACTGCAGGATAGTTATTCACTCTACTATTGGACATCATGTTTAGCTGATAACTGATGAGCTGAACCACTCATCCTATGATGAAGAGACTCGAGATGTACTAAGGTTCATTCCACACATGTCACAAATCAACTTAGCAACATATGTGATGACACGACTGCGCTGAATGTACACAGAAGAAGATGTGCAAATGATGTCTACCGAAATGTATATCGTGAGATATTCCGCAAGTTAGTATACATCTTCAAAGACTCAGACTTTACCTTTAGCCGACAGCAACACCAGCTTATCAGAAACGTAAGCCAAGCTGCTAGGTCCTTTGGAGGAGATCCTTTAGCTGATGACTTTGACGAACTGAAAACCAACTTCATGGCCTTAATAACATCGATTGGTCGAGATCATCCACAACGCAAAGTAATCCAAACCTACACTACCACTAGAATTGATCCTAACGGACCCGTTACTAGGGCAGTGAGATACATCACTTGCGTAATGACACTCCTTGACCGATTTTTCCATCGATCACTTCAAAAACTTCAGGATGGAATCCACCAACCTACCTGACTTAATCCCCAACATGATAGCACAATTCATACAGTACTTTCCACCATGCTACGCTCTACCCAAGAGTTACAATGATCACTCCAGCTCCTGGGATCCAGCATCATCTAAGGACAAGAAGTCAAGCTCTCGACTTTAAAAGAGCACTTCTCGGGAGGCAACTCGTGTTTTACTTTTCTGTAATTTTACTTTCCAATAAGCGATAAGACCTCCGACTATCTTTCACACCTGGATATGCAAAGAATTTCCTTCAGCAAGAAAATATCCAGAGTGTTCACACCTACGAGGCAAATCACAATAAGAGTTGAAGAAACCGGAGCACACAATAACAACTAAAAGACTCAGCGATTAAGTCGAATGCTATAGAGCACACTTCACCAGCACCAGCAAGCTTAACTAGGGAGTACTTCTGAACCATTTAAATTATTCGTTATACATATTGATATCGCATGAAAAGTCATGTTTTTACCACTGATATCTTTCTCATTTAAGACTAATACTTGGCATACAAGCTCAATTATCACTTAAATTAGTGATATTATTCCAAGAAGGTGGAAACACGGAAGCACGAGAAAAATCACGCAAAACGGGCAGAAAACAAAGATTCCACACACATTTGAAGATTCAAAGCATCCGAGACAAGATTTGAGATGAAGTACCCACCACTAAGATTTCTGTTATCCAAGATCTTCATTTTCAAATTATAAATCAGAAGAAGAATCAACAAAAACGGATAAAGAATGAAGATTCTGCATACGCCAAAAGATTCAAACTATTCGTACAAGACATCTAAAGATCAAAGACCATCGAAAGATTCTGCAGCCACCCGTCCCCTCCTCCTTTTTCTATCCTTGCGCGTACTTGTCTGGTACATGTGCTAGCACTTTCTGAAACTTTAGGGTACACGTGCTACCACTTTCCGCGCCTTTAAGGTACATGTGTCACCACTTTCCGGGAAAGGACCACCCCCTAAAAACATGCTAGCATGCACCTTGGATGGCTAACATGCACTGGATTTCAAGTATAAATAGAGACCTCATGGTTCATTTGTAATGGTGTAACCAATATTCCACCCATATACTTCCGACCTCCACCCGGAAGTCCCCAAACCTTATAACTCAAAGTAATACATTTGCTTCCATCCGGAAGAGGGTCACTCATTGACCTTGTGGCGTACAGCTGGCACACGTGAGGTGCCCGCTACCTTAGTGGAATCGCCATCAAATTATTACTCTTCCAACTTCCACCCGTAAAGGAATCATTTGTTGGTGCTCATTTGTGATTGGCTAAAAGCAAGAGTAATGAGCAAGACATGACAACTATAAAAGGCCATTCACTACTCACTTTTTGGTATGTTCATCTTCTTCACCAAAAACCTAATTTCATACTTAGTTTTCACCATTTAAATTACAGTTCCTGATTCTCACGACGGAGGTGGTTTACGGGATCCATTCCCATGCTCCACCTAACGTAGTGTCTTCGTATTTGCTGCAGGAGTTTACTAGCTGAAGATATTTGGCTAGATCGATGGAGTAAAGCACTTGTACCGTAAAACGTATAATCAAATGGCACGCCCAGTGGGACGCGATCTAGATTAAGTAATTTCGAGCCTTAATCTCTTTGTTTTTCGATAATTTTTGTGAATTTTGAAGGTTTTCTAGTGAAGTATCTTTAGCTCTCACGTTTAGTTCAATTTTTCAATGTCACTTCAAAACACCAACGATGGTGGTGGACGGCAATCGCCACCACCAGGTTTTACACCTATTTCACGACCGGAAACACCCACTTTAAATCTGGTCACATCTGAAAATGTCATCGGACCTTCTAGTTCCGGCGCGATCATTCCGGGGATAAATGATGAAATGTTGAGGCAATATCTAGAACCTATGGTTACTAGACAGATTAGAATGATGAGTTTGGAGGAAATAAGGTCGAGATTAAACATGGATGACGATGATGATGTCGATGAGGAGCTCATAGTGGAAGGTCCGGAGGCTGCAACCCGGAGGATCATCAATAGGTCCACCGTTACCTTTCAAACACCAAATCGTTCCTTCAATGTTAATCAAAATGCACCTGCAACCAACACACCAAATAGTACGAACAACAATAACCAAAATGGTTCCACTCAAATCACCACTAAAACCACTCCTATTGTCACTCAAAGTAACCCTCAACCCGCAAACATGAACCCTTGGATGATGTATCAGGGGTATGGAACACAATCAGGTATGAATCCTACAACAGTCTTGCCACCTTTGCTAAATCAATACGTCACAAACACCTTGACAGCTACTATCCCGGTAGCTACCACAACCTCGTCAGTACCCAATCCTTCCACCTAGTATGCGCATGCAACACCAAACCAAAGTTACCAACAATACACTCAAGGTTTTACAAATGTACAAGGGCAGTATTACCAAGGTAACCCCACATCAGGAGCAGGGATGATGTATGCATCTAGTAACCCCCAACCCAGAGGGCAGTCTTATTATTCACCCCAATACGGGGCCTGAGTAAACTTTCCACCTGGAAATTACAATCCAATGTATCCTCAGATGGGTACAGACCCGAATGAGGGACCAAAATCAATGCGATCAAGAGTTAACTCATTTATCAAAAAGAAGCAATCTCCACTGGTCCCGTGGATTGAGTTTTACAGAATGCCTGACGGGCTGGAGTTGCCCTCCAATATCAAAGAGTACAATGGAAAGACTAACCCAGAAGACCAACTTCGAGCCTTCCGCGGGGTTGAAAAGATCAAAAAGTGGACTATGCCGGTTTCTTGCCACATGTTCTCCATGACTCTCACAAGTGCCGCTAGATCCTGGTATGATAAACTTCCACCTGGTAGTATCACTAGTTTTGATGATTTGAAAATAAAATTTTTATATCACTTTATAAAGCAAAAGAAATACACAAAAACCCATTTAGAGGCACACAATATATAGCAGGGGGAAAGTGAGGGGTTAAAAGTGTTTATGGATAGATATACTACTGAAACTCAACAGATAAAGGGTCTGCGGGAAGATCAAAGAATTTATGGTTTCATCCATGAAGCTAGAAGCAAAGTGTTAGTTACTGAGTTAGGTAGGATCCTTCCAGAGACTTACCAAGAGCTCCAGGATGAAGTGTATGCGTATGTCAGGGGAAAGGAGACTGCAATGAAAAGCACTTTTGGAGATAGTGGGGGTACCAAGGAGGAGCCTTCGGGCCAGAAAGGTTAAGGAAAAAGTTATAACTCCAACAGGTCTTTCAGGTCTCATACAATAACAGGCAAGATAGGGGGGAAAGAATGCTCCTTATTATAAAAAAGATTCTTGTAGAGGTTTATGGCCAGATTTGATTAAGTCTCCAAGGGAGATCTTGATGATAGAAAGAGCAGCAATGGACTTCAAGAGTCCTCCAGAACTCCCTGAAAAGGTGAAAAAAGAAGGGGGAAGATACTGTGAGTTCCATGAAGAATATGGTCATGATACGATTTTTTGTCGAGAATTACAGGCTGAAGTAAGAAAGGCATTCAAAGTGGGTAAGTTGGCTCACCTAGTGAAGGATGGAAAGAGTACGGAACCCCAAGGAAAGAAAAATACTCCGGGTCAGAAGAAAAACTATGCATGGCAGAAGAAAGATGATGGAGCCAAACCCATGGAAGAAGACATTATGATGATACCATCGGAACAGTGGGAAGAGCAGGAGATTTCGTTTCCTTCCATCCAAAGTATCATACCATCGGAAGATCCAATGTTAATCACTGTAGAGATTGCCAATAGGAATGTGCATAGGGTCTATCTAGACGAAGGAAGCTCCTCTGATGTGATGTACGAAAGCTACTTCAGACAACTGCCCAGAGGTATACAAGCACTCAGGAGAGATGTAACGAGACCTTTGATAGGGTTCTCTGGTGAAACATCATGGCCGTTAGGAGTAATAAGCCTAAGAACCACTTTGGGCACTTACCCGATAGTAAGAACGGAAGTCTTGGATTTCATGATTGTCAGATCAGATTCCCCGTACAATGTTATTTTGGGAAGACCTTCGATGTGCCTCATCGGGGCAGTAGTATCCACTGTGCATGGGATAATGAAATTTCCAACACCAAACGGAATGGCAACTGTTTATTCTAGCCGGAAGCGTGAAAGCAAAACCAAGCCAACGATGGAAAGTCGTGACGACGTTAAGCAAGTCATATACTCGTGCGATGATGCCGAACAGAGGGAAGTTATTAATGAGGCCTGTCTGATCAAATGGTGGCTATTGAAAAACATTTACCGGAGGAAATTAAAGAGAAGTTGTTGCATTTCAAACACTTCAACGATCGAGATAGCCGCTTCACCTCTCGATTCTGGCAAACACTTCAACGAGCCCTTGGTACTCACCTTGATTTGAGTACTGCCTACCATCCGCAAACCGATGGTCAGAGTGAACAGACCATTTAAACCCTAGAAGACATGCTACGAGCTTGTGTAGTTGACTTCGGAAACACTTGGGAAAACCACCTACCTTTGTGTGAGTTTTCCTACAACAACAGTTACCACACCAGCATTAATGTTGCACCCTTCAAGGCACTTTATGGGAGAAAGTGCCAATCACCCATTTGTTGGACCGAAATCGGTGATAGCCAACTCACTGGTCTTGAAATGATCCAAGAAACGACCGAGAAAATCGTGACCACTCAAAACTGGTTGAAGGCCGCACATGATCATCAGAAGAGTTATGCTAACGTAAGACGCAAACCACTCGAGTTCTAGGTTGGGGACCGAGTACTCTTAAAGGTGTCACCTTGAAAAGGTGCCATTCATTTTGGAAAACGTGGCAAACTAAACACTAGGAACATTGGACCATTTGAAATTCTTGAAAGAATTGGTCCAGTGGCTTATCGACTGCAGCTATCACCACAACTCAGTATCGTGCACAACACCTTCCACATTTCTAACCTAAAAAAATGTATGTCTGATGAGACACTTATTATTCCACTCGACGAAATCCACATCGATGATAAAATTCAATTCGTCGAGGAACTAATTGAAATCAAGGACCGTGAGGTCAAACGCTTGAAACAAAGTTGCATTCCCATCGTTAAAGTCCGGTGGAATTCCAGGCGCGGTCCTGAATTCACTTGGGAACGGGAAGACCAAATGCGACTGAAACATCCACAACTATTCTTAGATACCCCACAGACTGCGGCAACAAGCTAATTTCGGGATGAAATTCTCCTAACAGGAGGAGAATGTGACACCCGACGATTTAGGATTACTGATTAACCTGCTAAAAACCCTAATTACATGTGTTTAGTTTAGTATTAGGCTAAATACTTGTAATTACTTGTAACTATTTGTATATTTATGTGAATATACACTCCCGTAATCATTTTATATTACACATACGTAATTAGTTGTAATTACGCGAAACAACCGGACGGAATATGACATAATATACGACGTTGGTGAAAACCTTTCTATAAATAACTTTAATCTATTTTTAGAAGTTATTTATCATATATTATTATTTTATATAATAATACTCGAAAACCTCGACATTTTGTTTAAAACGTAACAAACGCGGTGAAAATGTGCAAACTGAACCCGGAAACCAAACGAAACCCTAATTAATATTTCGACAACTCAATTTAAGTATTTTAATAATACTTCAATGAAAAATAATCCTAAATATATCATGAATTAAAACGACACTAGAAAACGCTACGCGATTTTACGGTTTAACGAATAAACGACCACAGTACGCAACACAGTCTGGAAACTTAATTAAAAACACACAAAATCAGATGGGGCCCATGGTGGGTCCAGCCACCACCCTCACCACCTCTAAGATTTCATGCATTTTCTCATGATGAGATTCTACAACTTGAATTCTACACCCACATGCATGACCATAATTCATTTCACCATTACACTCAAAACTTCACTTTTCTCTCTACCAAAATCCTCTCTCTAACTCCAGATTCTTCAGCCACCATACTCCACCACCTTCATCACCAATCACCACCATCGAACCACCTATTTATCATCATTTTGCAAGAAATTTTCTAGACTATAAGACTTTCTCATCTCACTTATGTCCACATCTCTTCATTATCATCATTGTAAGGACTCTTTCTTCTTCTTAATACTTTATTAACATGATATTAAGTTCACTCAACAAGTATTATAACAAAATCTTGCTCAAAAACTATTTTTCATAACTTGCAATCAACAAAAATGTAAGACAAACTTTCTGTCAAGAAAGTTGTGCTCACTTCCACGATTTTTAGAAAAATCATCTCTCCATGAAAATGGTTATAGTCGAAAATGAAGTTTAAGAAGTAAGCTTTCCAAAATCGTAAACCTCATATTTTTCTGAGCTTGTTAACTATTTTTAATAAAAAAAATTTTTGGGTAAAGGGTAAAATTTTACCCGGCAAATATATTCCAAAAATGCGTTGAAGTACAATGGATGTGAGTGAATCTCACATCTCAGCCCGTTACATAGGACATAACCACTACTCACTAGCTTATAATAAAGCAAAACTACTGCTAAATGCAGAACTACCATACTGCTAAACACAGTAATAACCAATTACATTTAAATTAACAAAGATAAATGTAAGTAACCAAGTTCAAAGAACCACGTCCACAGTGAAGCGCCTTAGTCTTCAATAACCTTCATTCAGTGACCTGCAAGCGCAACACCAACTTCCAAGCTGCAACCGTAGCAAACACGACAATAGTCAGATTGGCAACCTGCCCTACCAACATAAAGGATGGCAAAAGGTCCAGACACAATCCACGGTAAGAAGCCATATCCATAGTGAGTAACTCTGTCTTCATATAACATCAATAAAAGACCCATGAGTACACCACCAACTTCCAAGCTGCAATAGCAGCATACACGTCTAAAGTCATATCGCCACCCTGCCCTACCAACACAAAAGATGGCAAAAGGTCCAGGAATACCAATACAACCCTTCGACAAGAAAGATCCTGCCCAACTAAACGGTGGCGAAAGGTCCAGAAACTCCCCAAATGGCTAAACACAACCACAAAGTAATCAATCAACTTAAGAGTAGCATGAACCCAGATTGAACCCATACATACCCAAGTCGCACCATCCTCCTCCTCAAAGAAAGAACCATCAATGGAGGTTGATATGAAACGTATCATAGTGACACGAACAATCAACACAAATGCTCCATTGAATAATATAATCTGTCAAGAAAGGTCAGAAACTTAGGTCTCATGGTTTTGACCATATCTCGAGCTACACATATCCAAATGACTTGAAACCACCGCTCAAATTTTAAACATTTCATTGACTACAACTTTCATGTTTACAAATTTTACTAGTTCCTTGTAAATTTGTCTCAGAAATGTAATCTTTATGCATGTGTCCAGATTGGTCAACTGTTGGACCTCATAGGACACATGTAATTTTGAAAAATACTTAGACTACTCTTAAATTCCTAAAAATATTACTGGAAGTAGTAACACATGGGGGAACACTTGGTATGTTTTTGGGGAACTAATTTGAAATATATATTTTATAAAAATTAGGCTATGTGATGTATTTTCTGGAAATTAGATAATATGGACTGATTTTGAATAACGATAAAAACCGACACTCTCCGAAGCTTGGAAAAATGGTAAAACTGATTTTGTAACATTTGAACATATCTAAGGGTTGGATAAATGTCTCGGGTCAAACCGAGATGGGTTGACCAAGTCAATGGAAACGGAACTCGGTTTTGAAAAACGACAAAACTTACTATTTTTGGAAAATGGTAACAAAAAAGGGTTTGGGTGACTTAGTCGATAACTTTGACCAACTTTGACTAGGTTTGACCAACTTTGACCAAGTTTGACTACCTTTGACCAGTTTGACCAGGTTTGACCAACTTTGACCAACAAGTTGACCAACTTTGACCTACGATTTAAGGTTTTTACGAACTAAATAATCTGTTAGCAACCCACGATATGTACTAATGAATAGTATAAAACAAAACAAACTTAATAATAATGTCTAACGAATTATTATTACAAACTTTCACCAAAGGGTCGTACATGTTTTGATAAACGAACTTGAACAACTTACTTGAACATACTAGTTGAGTGAACTAGCTTTAGGTGGACATTAATCCTCCACATAGACAATTGGCTTAAGTGGACATTAACCCCCACTTATACAATTGCTATAGATGGTCTTTTAAGACATCTACTTATACATAACCTTATGCGTTTAGGGCGTTAGAAGGTTACATTCGGGAGACAAACACCCGCTACTTGCTATTGCTTGCTTATTTGGTTAATTGCTTGTTACTTGCAAAGACTCAGGTGAGTCTTACAGCCCCACTTTTACTGTTTTACTTACGGGGTGAGATACATTGCTTATGTTTTCTTGAACACAAGTGCTAAATTACTTATTTTTCATATACAGGCTTGCATGAGTTACTTACTAATCCACTAAAGTCCCTCCATCATAGTTTCGTTAGTTATGGACTTAAGCGTGAATATTAGTTAATGGATCCATTAGGGACTGACCCTCCCCACCCGGGGTAGTAGCGCTACCACGAACCGTTATGTATAAACGGGCGACTTATATTTGTTCGGTACGAGTGTTTGGATTAGGCACTCGCGGGGGCATTGTTCGGTACTTAGTTGTACCAGATTTATTTATGGGTTAAGCTTCGACTATGAGCTCATGGCAACGGTATATACATACATACTCACTATTTGCTTGGTTGCAAATACATGTTTTCGCATACGTGCAACAATGATAAAATCTTGTGTTCAAACTTACTTACAAACCTGTAAGATTCACCAACATTCGTGTTGACCCTTTTTAGCATGTATTCTCAGGTATACAGCCATAGTAGGATTGGTCTGCTTTTGGAAGCTTAACTCAAGTCACATATTTTCAAACAATGGAGATTAGACTGCATTAACTATATTTTGTATTACCTCTTATGTAGTAGGATATCTCTAGACAATTGTTGCAAACTCCAAGTATTATGTAAATACTTTTAATTTGGTAATGTAATTATTTTGAAAACGTCTCATTTAGAGGTCGTTTGTTGTAATCTTTGTGCTCTGATATTTGATTTGGTTGACGCCCCCGTGACACCTCATACTTCCGCTGCCACGTGTTCTGGGGGTGCGACATCTCCTACATCGGTCGTTGAAAACACGATCTTTATAGATGATGACTTCGCCGATTGGGAGGCACTCTACGCTGACATGGATTAGTTATTATTAGTTATGTTATTTCTGTTTAGTATTAACGTGTATTGACATGTGTGTTTCCTGAAGGATATTTATTATGCAGAACTTGACGTGGAAATTATGGAACAAGTTCATTTCTAATGAGCCTGGTCCATTTCCAGCAATTTCACACACTTGAACCTGGTCTTAAAATCCAGTGGCAACGTACGCAACATAAGGAAGTATCTCTTCTAACCTTACTTTGCTTGATTAAACGCACTAAAACTCTAAGTAAAACTCTAAAGTGTCGGATTATGACTCACAAACAGAGAATGACTTCGAAAATATTGACCCTATTCAAAAATCTAAGTGTGGGATTAACCTAACTTAGAAATGGAACATTAGGGACAATGTTCTTTTAAGTGTGGGATAACAGTAGTATTCACTACTGAAGTGCAACATAAAACTCAGATTTTCAGGAAACAAAATTCAGCAAAATTTTCAAAGTCAAATTTTTGAAAGTCTAAAAAGGGTATTTCCGATCAACGAAAATCCAAAGGTTTGGGAAATCGACAGTAACGGGTAAAACTCTTTGAAAATTTTTCAAACTAAATTTCAAAACAAGCAATCGCATGACTCGGCATTAAACCACCCAAAACAAGTGAGGAATCTTGAGCCATACATTAGCATTTATCTTTAATGCTTTACTTTTTGATTGAGAGTGTGCCGATGTATGCCTTTTAAGTTAGAACTTGCTCGAGCAATACATTTCAAAACTACAAAGATGGACGTCATACGTGATGAAGGTGCAATTAGAGGATCTTGATATTTCCTAGGATAAAACTCTCTCGTAAAAACCCCTGTTTTCAAGCCTAACCCAACCAATGCTCACTTTCAGCATTGAAGATAAGGTAGAAAACCTGTTGAGCCTTAGCCTTTTCATTTCAAAAACTCACTTCAAGAAACCAACCCTTCCTTTACATCTCTTGGCCATAGCCTAAGTTTCTGTTCTGTCAAGAAGAATTACTACAATAAACACATTGAAATCCCCAAAGGATAAAAATACCATCCAAAAAAGAAAAGGGGAACTCCGAAGAAAAGCATAATTCAGCAAAAACAAAGCTGTCAGAAGGAACCAAAGAACTAAAAGACCCAAGGATCATTTAATGCCAAGGGGACGGTTCTTCAAATGAAAACTTGAAAAGAAGGCTCTCAAAGAGAGAAATCCAAAAAGAGGTATCACTAAAACGTCAAAGATAAGTCATCACAGACAAACTCTTAGGCTATATCAAAACCCCACTAAACCACCTACAAAACCCTTCTTCCATAACCATCTCCACCCTCTTACAAATGTCTAGGAATAATTAGCACCATCCCCGTTTAAGTATTGCAGACCTGATTCTCGACCAAGCTTATAACGACGAAAGAGCTACAAGATAAACGCCAAAATGTACTAAATTATAGTACTAATTACCCCTTTGTTCAGTAGATTTCTAATGCATTTTATGTGAATAAGATACTCATTTCGTTCATATTTGCATTTAAGAGTTTATTTGGAGCTTGGATCGAAAAGAAACCGAAAATGAGCTTATTGCGAAGAAAAGTTGCTAAGAGAATAAAACAATGGACAAAAGAAGATTGCATCGGAGTAAAAGATGATTAAATGAAGAAAAGATGGAAAATATTCCTGAAAATCAATCCATCCGCCGGATGGATCAAGGCGGTGGAGGCCCAGGCTACGCGAAGCTGGGCTGGGCTTATTTTCAATCCATCCGCCGGATGGATCAATTCGGCATAATGGGTTTAAATTCCTATTTTACTCATTTTTAACCCTAACTTTCCCATAACGAACAGCAGGCGACCAGAGGGGGTTTTCCCCCATTTTGGGAGCATTTGATGGCGATTTGGAGGCACGAAAGGGTAGGGATCGATGCCAATTGATTTCCATTCGCGTGGTTCACGATTCGGTTTGCATATCACTTTCCGATTTCAATACGAACATCGTCTATGTGTTTATTTGAATTCATGAATCTGATTTTGTATGATTGAGTCATGGATTATACTTATTGTTAATTGTTTAGTTTCATAACCTTTGATTATGATTATTGGAAAGTTATAATTGCGTTTTGAATCAATTGACTGATTGAAGATTGTTATGTTATCCATGAATCCTTGTTTATTGGTGATTGTTAGTTATTACTTAACGTGGTTAATATTGAGATTGAGTTCCTTTGATGTTATTGATTATTGATGATTATGAATCTAGGTTTATAGTCATTGCTAAATATATTGAGTTTGATAGGTTAAGAGAATAGTAACTAATCAATCTAAAATGAACAAGCAAATAAGAGATTATTAGTAGGTAGTGTTGAGTCATACCGCAAGGATTAATCATAATCAGTCGTGAACACTTAATGCACAATCTAGAGAAAAGCACGCAATAGAGCAACATTCTTGCGACGTTGGATCGATGTTTAATGTTGGACCCTAGATTGTAGAAATTAGTTAACCAAAACCGGAGACTAATTTACATTTAACTTGGATTCTTTGATTAGTAACTAAGTTAATATATAAGAAATCACAATCATACAATCAAAACACATGAACTGGATAATATGAATCTGAGTGTGAAGACTCTAAGCAATTATATGTCTATCTCCAATTGTTTATCTTTTACTCTTTATCTTGTTTTATGTTGTTGGTTTGGTTAATTAGTTCATATTGAACGTTTGTACGGAACTAAAACGTACCCCCTATGTTACTGCTTTATTAGTTTAGTTAATAATTCCAATTTAATTGAATAACATCGTTCATGTGTTCCTGTGTTCGACCTGGACTTACCATAGCTATACTATTCCGATCGGGTATTCTTGCTGGTTGTGTGATAGTAGTGATTGTTATATCCTTTACTTTATAAATAATAAAACTATACGCTTTCACACGCATCACTACATGACTGGCCCCTGAGTGAACTAGAAATTAGGAAACCCGATACCCTGAGTGAATTGAGTGACCACCTATGAGGGCCACGGTCATGTATATCTTACATCATGAAGATTGAAAAGAGAGCTTGTTAGAACCGGTAGTTTTGGGAAAGCATCAAGGGTTAAAACCCCGTTTAAAATCTTTTCACCCAGCCTGCAGGAATCAAAGTTCTCCAGGATACGAAGACACCCTTCCAGAATTTCGAAGCAGTTTTTATGAAAATTTGCTTGAGGACAAGCAAAACTCTAAGTGTGGGATACTTGATATCGCGTAAAAATCATGTTTTTACCAACGATATCTCTCTCATTCTGGAGCAATACTTGGCATTTGGACTCAAAAGATGCTCAAATCAAAGAAACTTTGCCAAGAAGATCAAAATGAAGTTGCACGAGAAAAATCAAGCAAAACGGACGAAAAATGAAGATTCCACACACGTTTGAAGATTCAAGACATCAAGAGAAAATTTAAAGACAAAAGTCCCCATCACTGAGATTTATCTTATCCTAGATATTTGCTTTCAAAATACGAATCTAACAGAAGAAGAATAAACGAAAACGGACGAAGAATGAAGATTCTTTGTACGCCGGAAGATCCAAACGATTTGTACGAGACATCCAAAGATCAAAGACACATTTTTGGGATTTCTTTTCGTCAAAGACTTCATTTTTGAAAAACGAATCCAACACAAAAAGAATCGATGAAAACGGACGCATAACGAAGAAGATACGCGTGAATCAAGTAACGAAGCGCAAGGCGGTGAACCGGGGCGGCAGGTTGCCAGCCACCGCCGGCCACCAGTCAGCCACCACCGGCTGTCAGGGTGGCGGTGCCGGCTGCCTGTCCCCCATACCCCGTCCACTTTTTCGTCCTTGCTCGTACTCGCAGGGTACACATGTTAGGCCTTTTCCGCAACTTTAGGGTATACGTGCTAGACCTTTACGCGTTTTAGGGTACATGTGCTACCAACCTTTCCACCTTTTTCTAACGTGTGCCCCAAGTTGCTAAAATGCATCGGATTTCCCCTATAAATAGGAGGCTCATGGTTCATTTGAAAACACACCTTTTGATACACCACACACCATACACTTTCTACATTCTATATCTTTCTTATTCTTGTAAAATTAGTATTTCTTCCTTTAGGGTAGTTTTATTAATTAGAATAGCTAGTTAATTAACTAAGGATGATTTGTACGGAGGTGCTCCGGGATGCATTGTAGCTACGAGTTATTTGTACACATTTCCAGGTTTTACATCTATCTTCCATATTTAAATATGTTTGTTCTTTATTTTATAAATTTAAATATGCATGCTAGAATTTCCATGGTTAACTAGATAACTCAATTGTCTACTATGATAGTCGTTTAGAAAATTTTAAATATGTAATTGTGTTGTATGTTATGAGATTGCGGATGGTTTATATTCCAAATAGATGTAGGAATTAAATCTTTATCGTTTATCTGCCCAACTCATGTTGTGACTAAAACCTTATCCAAAAATGAACGTAGCTAACTCATAGGGTATATGTCACTTAGTTATACTATGTTAGATTGAATCATTGAGCTCGGCATGGCCGGTGTACTCTAGACTAAAATAGGATCCAAGAGACACGGAATATGGGAATAGAGGTAGATTAAGATTAAATTCATATAGACGATATTTTTGAGACAAATTTCAGAATACCCTCGACTTAAATAATATCTTTGCATGCTTATATCAAACTGTTGCTTTGATCATCTTATTGCATGTTCTTGTTTAATTATTGCCTTAGGATTATCATAATAGTGAAATACAAACTGCATTAAATATCGTGAAGTAATATGATGGCCCCTATTCGACTGTTCTTTGATATAGTACTGGAAACGCCTACGGTAGAGTACAAATGTATGGAAGTCAAGAACGACCGAAGGTAGTTATATTATGAATCAAATAACAAATGTATTATTTAAGTTTCCATTTGTAGTACAAACCATCCCTGTATTCTTGCATACCTAAGTAATGTTGATAATTCGTACGAATAAGTGATGACATATTATCCAACCGCCTAGACCAGTTAGTCCAACCTATTCCGGTGAGGGTAAACCTCATTCATAAGATTGTTTATTCAACAAACTATGCCTTGATTCGGACATTTCTACGACCAAGATTGGGGAATAGGATTCGAGATTAACTGTCGGATAATATGGGTATACATTTGAGAGAACTTTCGGTGGATGCTTTAATATATTCTGCAACCCACGTGACATTCTATTTGCCTGATTGTGGACACCTCCGCGTTAGCCTGATAGACGGATTGCAGTAACAGCTCACATTAACATACGAACTTATCCCCATTAGAACTCTCCATATTTAACAACTCCTAAACCACTTCATAGTAGACAATCGCTTTAATTGCTAAAAACCCGAAGTAACCTCTACTTTCTAGTTTATTTTAATTTAGAATAGAAAATCCAAAACCAAAACCAACACTTTTATCCCTAGCTAAATACATAAAAGTTTCTAAATCCCCTAGCTTCAATTTTCCGCGCTTTGAAGAATGATCCTAGGTCATACTTGTCCTTTGCTAGCCCTTTGATTAGCATAATAGTAACCCGAGGCCCCATCCTTACAAATTTAAAACCCACTCTTGTCTCGAATCGCCATTAGAAATTTCAACGACCAGTGTGCTAAACAACAGTGAACTAGCTTTAAGTGGACATTAACCCTCCACTTACATAAATGGTCTTTTAAGACATCTACTTACATACCACCTTATACGTTTAGGACGTTAGAAGGTTGCAGTTTGGGATCACACACTGCTTGCTTATTTTATTATTTACTTGCTACTTGTTTAACTCAGGTGAGTTTCATAGCCCCACTTTTTATTAGCTTTTTACTTTGGGGTGAGAATACATGCTCTGTTTTATAAACTGTTTTACATATGAAAGCAAGTAACGAAAACTCTTATACTGATTGCATGAGTAACTAAACCAAACTATGATGACCCCTAACAAATATCATAGTACGTTAATACTAAGCGCGAACATTATGGATAGATCTATTAGAACCTGACAATCCGCCATCCGGGTTAGTCGCTCTAACCATTATACGGATGCATAATATTTCATATAGCCGAGTGTACTTGTTATACACTCACTGGGGGGGTAAACAACTACGGTTAAGCTTCGGACTATGAGCTCATGGCAATAGTATACTACGATTTACTTTGGCATTCGTGCTACTTTGATAACTATGAAATCTTGTGGTTCATACTATGATTTTAACTGCGTAAACCTATGAACTCGTCAACTTTATGTTAACCTTTTAGCATGTATCTCTCAGGTTCACAGACGCAATAGGACTACCCACAGGAAACAAGGCAGTAGGATGCTTTTGGAAAGCATTAGCTCGAGTCGCATGTTTTCACAAACAATAAGAGATTAGATTGCATTACGATATTTTGTATCAACATTTATGTATTAGAAATATCTACACTTTTAATGCGAACTCCGATGTTTTGATATAACATTTGTAACCGTTTTATTTATGAAATGTAAATATTTTTATTAAAACGTCTCATATAGAGGTCGTTTGCTTTAATCTTTGCGTTGTGATATTTAATTTGGTCGATACCCCCGCGACACCTCATACTTCCGCTGCCACGTGTTTTGGGGGTGCGACATTGTGCATCCAATTGTTTGCGTGTAGCACGATTAACCCCTTTTTAGAAAACAGTGATTTCCTGTTGTACATTCAGATCGTGTTGTAGGCATTTGTGCAACATTTCTTTATATCTTTCCTAGGATTGATATAAAGATTCATCAAACTTCTGTTTGAAATTTCTGATTTCATCAATCATTTTCGATGTCTTTGAAGGAGTGCAATACATTTTTAGAAATTTGGTGCGTAAATCTTCCCATGTATTAATAGATCCTGCCGGTTCATTATTGATCTATCTTTTAGCTCCATCCTTGAGTGTTAAAGGGAACACTCGTAGCATAACTTGATCTCTACTAACATTAGGAATGTTAAACATATCTGCAATTTCTAAGATTTTCTCCACATGTTCATTAGCATCTTCCTTATCTTCTCCTATGAAAGGATTTTCTCTAAGTTCCTTAAGAAATTGTCCCTTTAATTCGAATTCCACTTCTCTGGCTATGGCAGGATGAACCACTCCCGGTCGAGGATCTCCACGAGTTTGAATCGTGTAATCCTCAAGCGTCATGTAAGCTATGTCTGCCATAATTTTTCCTGGCGTAACTATTTCTTGTTCTGAATCACTTGGGTATACAGTAGGTGCTCTAGATGGTGGTTTATATTTACCAAACTCCGATCCGGAGTAATATCCGTATTCAACCGTGTTGACGAGTGTGTTGGTAAACAACTCGTAGTCTTCGTCAGATGATACTCCTTGTACTGGTGAATTTGGTGGTGCGTGAGATAAACATCTTCTTGAATGGAATTCCCATTCTGCTTCGTCAAATGGACTGAGTGGATCCGGATGGAGTGTCCAGGTGATACAATCATCTGCGAACAAAAAACGAAAATCAGTAATACTAGTAGAATAAGAATTAAACTAAAAAAGATAGATATGTGTTAGTAAATGCAAATACAGTTCATGATTAGGTTGTTGCATACCAATAACATAATTCAATAATAAAATACATTCAAAATTGAATAATGGATAAGAAATACCCAACCCAAAAACCACAAACCATATATTAATTAGTAGTAATGCAAGTTAGATAATTATTACATATACAATTAATTAGATTAGATTAAAAATTACAATATCTAATTCATTTAAGTCAAAAGTCCTCGGTAGCTCCAATGGTCATACACAGAAGCGGAGAAATAGGTCAGCGTGAGGATTATTAAAAACCTATCCCTTTCGGGAAGTAGAGCGACCCTCCTTATACTTTTGTTTTTGTTAGTAATCCCAATGGGTGAGCCGATTTTTCAATTGACTTTGAATTATACAAAAATTTATATTTTACAGGGGAAAATATTAAATTCAACCGCTCCCCGTCAGCGGCGTCCAAAACTTGATGTCGTGTGATTAGAGTGAAAAATAACAAGTTTTAATAAATTGAAAATACTTAAATGTAATATCACCCAAGCCAGGAAAGAATAACCCGTTTGTATAATATAGCTTTTACAAGTAAGTCCAGGTATCGAACACAGGGACCGGTATTTTAATCTAATCCCTAAATTAATGTTACAATTATTAAAAAAATAATTACAATTAATATACAATTCAAGGGGTACATTTTAATTCCGTATGAATATATTTATATTGATACTAATTTCCAAATAACTAGTTCAACTAAGGTACTAGGAACAAATAGAAATACTAATTATAGAGAGAAGTTTGTATTTATTTAGACTATCTTTAACTTAATCTTATAATTCTTCTTTATGTTTATTTTATCGTTATCTAACTTATTGGTGAATTTACTTATATAGATAATCTCTTTGGACAAAGCGGACTACCTTATATTATTAAGGAAAGATAATAGATTCACTACAAATATGCTATAGAGGTTCTCTTCTTAGCATTATCCACTCGAATAATATTCTATTAAACCTTTCAGCAATCTATTATAACCTTATAGTCAATCTAGTAGCATACAAGAGTTTAGAGTTTATGATTACCACATCAATTATATTCTAAAGTCTTAACGTTCTTAACCTATTACCAGGTCCGGTTTCAAGTTCATAATTAATTAAAGTATAGCATATAAATTAATTAACTATGTTAAAAACAACTAAAGCATATAATCAACACAATTATCGGGAAAGTATAATAGATATTTAATAAGTTCATAACAACGTAAACATAAATTCAAATTATAATTTCAATTAACATTCATCTAAATAAACACAATAAGAAACTTAATTCATAATCAAAGTTATATAAACAATAACCAATATACAATTAAATAGCATATTTAAGAATATAAGGATAAAGAATCGAACCCAAATGATGAATCAGCTCTTCTAGGGATAAAAACCTTCAAACCCTAGCTCCTTTAGCCTCCAAATTCATATTCTAGTCGAACCCTAAACCCTAATGTCAAATTTTAGTAATTGAAATCGTATATGGTTAAGTATGGCCTAAGGCTCTATTTATAATTTTTACAAACCGCAAGACCAACCCCTAGTTGAAGTCTTCAACCGCCGGTTGAAGTCTTCAACTGTCGGTTGAAGTACTTGTTCTCCAAGTCAAACTCTGCTATCTTCACCGACTTTAATATTTAATATTCAACCGCTGGCTGGATATCTCAACCGCCAGTTGGGTCTTGTTTCCAAAATATTCCAACTTCGGGCCAGGCCTCTTCTTGGGCTATCTTCACTTTAATTTCAAATCTTAACTATTTTTCTTGGCCCATTTCTTCAATAATATCATTTTAGTCTTCATTCTTATCTTCATCTTCTCAAGGTTTTTATTTCTTCTTAATTTTTCTTAATTTTTCTTTCTTTTTCCGTTCTTTTCTTCAACCTTCATCTTTTATACCTTAATTGCACATAAAAATAAATTAAGTATCTAAATCTATATAAATGCAATAAAAGATATGTAAATGTAGAGATTATTAGTATATAAATATCATATTATTTGACGTTATCATCTATGATCCAAGAAAGACCATAAAACAGGTGATGACACTGTATAGCATTGGAAACACTTTATGTGGAGTACAAATACATGGAAGCAGTGGGAAACCTGTAGGTTGAAGACTATATCATAGCCGAATAATGCTAAACTCAATCATAACCATTAATGTATAAGTTAACAGTCACCACCTATCTTAAATCTTAAATGTCTTGCCCAGCTTAGATATCTTGTATGTGTTAAAGAAAGATCAGTGGATAAATTGTTGACTGTTGCCCTATTCCTGCACCCCATCTGGAGGGTCACTTGGTCTCATTAAGAGACGGTGTGGAGGGTTTCAAGACAGTCCGATCTGATCAGAATCTTGATAGCCTAGTACTCAATGGATGCTAGTGTTTACACTACAAGATATCTACGTGAAAGCAAGAAACAAATCTTTAAAAGATATTTTCAAACTAAAACCTCATCCCAGCTATCCTAAGTCATGGTGAACCATCCGTTATCCTTAAGTGTTATATATGCTAGTCTCTCTTTAGTTTTATGCTTTATTAGTTTAGTGGTTTAATTAGATAAAACCACAAAAACAAACACCTTCCTGTAATCAAAACCCTATATTAATTACTGACTTATCAGAACTAGCTATGTTTCAATTCTACCGTTGTGAGGAATGACCCTGGATCATCCTTACCGCTTACTCGTATCAGGTATTCATACTAGTTCCAGTAAGTAGTACAGAGGATTAGGCTCTCCCCGACTATTATAAATATCAAAACTACCACTTTCCGTGCATCTCGGTGGCCGGACCAACGATCGAGGTAAAATCCGACCGACCGCTGGGTGCGCGACAAGTTTTTGGCGCTGCTTCCGGGTACGGTAGTATGATTATGAGCATGTTTAGATAAATTAGTCTTTAAGCGATCCTTTTGACTTGGAATTCACCTTCCTTGTCATAAGTTATTTTTGTTGTAGATTAGCGTAGTTAGATTAGATTACCTTAGCTTAGCTTAGTTTAGATTAAATTTCCCTTTCCAACCTAACTTCAATTCTTAAACCTTCTTCGTGTGCTGTCTTTACTAATAACTTGGGCAATAGCAACTCAACAACAACTAAAGGATCAAATTGATAGTCTTTTTCAGTTAATCCAAGATAGATATAGGAGTGATGTTGACTTAGAAAATGAATGGCAAAGGTGTAGTATGAATTACTCGGATAACATAGGGTACTTAGATCCTCAATTACAATATCATTATGTCCCCTTTCAAACACATCAATACCAGCCTTACTATGCATAACCATTCAATTTCTACTCACACTCATCTTACCCTGTACATGATCCATTCTTGTATGAAAGTTCTGACTTGAGAGAGATGCCCATATCTTATCTCAGCAGTAATGCTACTCTTTCATCTTCTTGCGACCAACTTGAGCAATTACTTGATAACCAAAATAACATGCTTAGAAGATTTACTGATAAGCTATCTAAAATGGAAGCACTAGTCGAAAAGAATTGAACAAGGAGTCAAGTTACAACTGATTATAGGCTACAGGAAGATGATAGGCACCCACACACTACATCTACATCATTTGACATACACTTTCATTCTCATGAGACTGGTTGCAAAATTCCTTCAAACCCTTCACCCACCCAATCTTCTAAATCCTCACTTTCACCTATCCTTAACCTATCCACGTCTAAGAGCGACGAGGAATTCATTCTTGAAGAACTCTCCAACCACTACAACTCGAAGCGACTGGCCAAGGTGACGAGTACGACTTGGTGGACGAAGAAATAGAAATGGAGAACCTAAAGGAGGATATCTTCAACGGAAGACTCAGCTTCAGAATGACCCGAGAAATACGCACCAACCCTGAGAAGTGATCTCACTCAAACCGATGTGGTTGACTACATCCCACAACAAGTTGTGGTTGATGATGTCCTAACTATCTTTCTGAATGAATCACCCCCTATCTAGTTGAACCTTCAAATGCCATAGAACCTGTCACCCAAGTAATCGATGAGAATGTTGCTACAAGATTGGAGATAAAAACGGATATTGTCCCACCTCCATGCCCAAAGTACAACATTATCATTGACCAAAAGACCATAAAAAGCAAGGTGGATTTTGCATCATGGTTTCCGTTCAAACCATCTCTACATCATATAATGTCTTATACATCATGGAGTGGTAAGGATTCCTTTGACCAACCCATTCTGACAATCCAACCCAAGGAGATATTAGAAGTTGAGAGATCTGTTATACCTCCGGTAGAACAAACCCCTCACTTTGAACCATCTCCTTATATTGGACATACCCTAGCCTTAACTTGCCTTAAACTTTTAGGTATGTACCAATATTACCCCTTGTGTCTAATGATGGATGCAATAAAATCCCTAGGATTTCCTGAGAAATCATGCAAGAGTCAAGCTAGAGACTCGAACAAAAACAAGCGCTTCTTGGGAGGCAACCCATGTCTAACATTGCTTGGGTAAAAGTAGTAGTCGTAATATTAAAATCTAACCTAAATAAGTAGAAACCCATGCCTAAAATGAATGTTCTAAGTCTTCTTTACTTTTATGAACAAAAGCGATGGTTTGCGAAATTACTTCATCAAAAATCAAATTTTTGTCAAACCTTAATACTTCCTACTCCCACTTGTTTGAACTATATTTCAACATCCATTTGTCACCATTTTCTAAAGTTTTTAATATCCCTTTCACTCACAAACATGAAAACCTACTAGAAGTTATGAGCCTTAGTCATCTTACACACCCATTAACATGTTTCGAGCATTTGAGGTACTTACATATATTTATGTGAACATAGATGAAATATTAATGCTAAATCTAGTAACATGATTTGTATGTCAATATGTGTATTATGCTCGAACTCGTTTAAAAATGTGCTATTTAGATATCTCTATACTTGGCAACCTGATTCAACTAGTATTTTCCGTATCCGATGTCTGTGCTGCAGTGAAATTATAGGCAACTAACACTTTTAGTGTGAGATTAGACTCCAAGTCATACACTAGTATGTTTCATCCTCAAAGTACTTACTTTGATAGGTTCTTCGCAAACCAGTGAACCTATGATTTGGAGAATAATCACTTGTTTGTTAGATCACGTTTGTTTGTTCTACTTGTACAAATACCTAACAAGCAGGACTGATACCTATGGATAAAGAATCTTTGAGAGTAATGGAAAGATAGAAAGAGGAGCTTACAGTTCATTAAATTTGGGAATCTTTGGAGCATTGCTTTTCAGGGGAAGAGATGGCACTTTCAGACACATAGATGATTTCTAGTTGTCTATGACTAGTTCATCAAGTAAATCACCTCAATACTCACCACTTGTACCAATATACTCCAAATCTAATAGCTATACCTTGCCACATAATGGAACCCGAAACCATCACTACCATCCACATCATCATATCCACCCATATTCACCCATCCATCCACCCCTCCACACTGAAAACCACTTCCATCGGGGACCACTCATCTACCATATTAGTTTCTCCAGCCTACAAGAGAACACTGCTATATCTTAGGAATAGAAGCTAACATGGAGTGGATACAAAGGAAAAGATTCGGGATTAATTTGGAAACTAAATATCTTTACCGATAAAGAACAACATCGGAATAATTTCATAAGTTTGTCGGAAAAGATCTTAGGTGATAAAGATTTATTGTCATCCAATTCAGCACTTTCAGATCATTAGGACCAGTTGAGTTACAACAGTGGCTCTTGATGATTAGGATCTTTGTCCATTAAGCCCTATACAACATTTGGTGTTTCTTGGTGTATTTTGCTTGTGTCCTGAGGATGAAATCACTTCGCATTGTTTTCTACAATCTATCATTTCCGTCTTAGTTATTTTCAAGAGAAGTTGGTGATTTGAATGGATAATGAAGGGAAGATCCAAGAGATGACGTGTATCAAAGGAAGAAATCGTGAAGTCAAAGGCAGACAAACAAGGCTTACACACCTGCGGACCGTGAAACTTAAACACATCTCTGGAGGAGTGTGGACTATCTTCTTCCAAAACCCGCACGTGCTTGTCGCACCCCCAAAACACGTGGCAGCGGAAGTATGAGGTGTCACGGGGGCTACGACCAAATCAAATATCATCACAAAAAGATTAAAACAAATGACCTCTACATGAGATGTTTGAAAAATAGTTACATTGCCATAATAAAATGTTTACAACTGTTACCCAAAAACATTGGAGTTTGCAAAAATAGTCTAGAGATTTCTAATACATAGTTATTGATACAAAATATTGTAATGCAATTAATTCTCTTGTTTGAAAATATGCGACTCGAGCTATACTTTCCAAAAGCATCCTACTATCTTGATTCCTGTGGGTAGTCCTATTGCGTCTGTAAACCTGAGAATACATACTAAAAGGATCAACATAAAGTTGGTGAGTTCATAGGTTTGTTAAACAGTTGTTTAGATATCGGTATGAAACACAAGATTTAATAATGTTTGAAATCAATCAAATATGTATATTATTGCCATGAGCTCATAGTCCGAAGCTTAACAATGTGTGTCATGCCTCTTTCGAGAACACGATCGTTGGTTCCCTAGCAAGTGTCTAATCCGATACACTCGTGTGAACAAATATTAATACGTCGGTTTGACAGGTTAGCGTGACTAACCCGGACGGGGATTGTCAGTCCCAAATAGATCTATTTACTAATACTCGCGCTTAGTCCAAATTAACGAAGCTATGATGTGTGAGGACTTTAAATGGATTAGTGTGTTAACTCATGCAATCCGTATAGCGTTGTTTGTTGTACTTGTGTTCATAAAAACAGTTGTGTAAAAGCAGTTGTATGTATTCTCACCCCTGGATATAAAACAGTAAAAAGGGGCTATGAAACTCACATGAGTTAAGCAATTAGCGAGCAAATAATCAAATAAGCAAGCAAGGTGTCCCAAGGTGCAACCTTCTAACGTCCTAAACGTATAAGGTTGTATATAAGTAGATGTCTCAAAGACCATCTATGTAAGTGGAGGGTTAATGTCCACTTAAGTCAATAGTATAGGTGGAGGGTTGATGTCCACCTAAAAACAAGTTCACTCAACTAGTATGTTCAGTTAAGTTGTTGATTAAAAATGTGTACGACCCGTTGGTGAAAGTTTGTAATAATAATTCTTTAACATTTTATCATTAAGTTGGTTTTGTTATATACTATTCATTAGTACATATCCTGTGTCGCAAACAGATTATTTAGTTCGTAAAAACCTTAAACCGTAGGTCAAAGTTGGCCAACTCATTGGTCAAAGTTGGTCAAACTGGTCAAAGTTACCAACTAAGTCACCCAAACCCATTTTTGTTACCATTTTCCAAAAATAGTAAGTTTGTCGGTTTTTAGAAATCGAGCCCTGTTTTTGTTGACTTGGTCAAATCTTCTCGGTTTGATCCAAAACTTTTACCCAATCCTTATAAGTGTTTATGGACCATAAAAAGTTAGTTTGTCCATTTATAGAAAGCCCTCAAGTGTCGGTTTTTAAAGTGTTACTAAAATCAGTCTACTATTTCATTTTCCAAAAAAATGCACTTGTTTGTCTAAATTTTAATAAATTGTACATTCCGACTTATCTCCTAAGAAAAATACTAGTTATTCCCCCACATGTTAACCACTTTCAGTAATTTTTCTATGAATTGTACATTCCGACTTATCTCCTAAGTATTTATCAAAATTTCATGTGTCCTCTGATGTCCAACAGTTGACCAATCTGGACACATGCATGAAGATCGAGTTTTTGGGCAAAATATACAACTTTTCAAGAAAAGTCTATCATTACAACTTTTGTAGCTAATAAAATTTATAAGATTTTGGCGGTGGTTTCAAGTCATTTGGAGTTGTGTAGCTCAAGATATGGTCAAAACTATATAAATAAAGTTTCTAACTTTTTAGAGCAGATTGTATATGTGTTTTTATATAAATTATTAAAAATACTAAACTAGCTCATATGAATATAAAGTTTCATGGGGTTGGGAAGATTAATTCTTGAACTTAAGTTTTGACTAAAAAAACGTTCATTTTCATGGAGAGATGATTTTTCTAAAAATCGTGGAAGTTGACACATCTTTCTGGAATTAAAGTTTTATCATATTTTCATGTGTTTCAAGTTAAGAAAAATGGTTTTTATGTAATATCTTGTTATAGTACTTGTTGAGTGAACTTTTAATCATGATAATAAGAGTGTAAAAAGGTAGAATGAGTCCTCACATTGATATTTTGAAGAAAGGAGGACAGAAATGAGATGAGTGTTCCTTGAGCTTCAATTCCTTGTAAAAACCTTGAGAAATGGTGAAGATTTTAAGTGGTGGCTATTTGGTGGTTGTGGAGAGGTGTTTGGGGCTGAGATAAATCTCAGAATTTTTGAGAGAGAATTTGGCTAGTGAGAAGGTAGAGAGAAGGTGGGAAAGAGTGGGATTGAGAGAAATGAGAGAATGCATGTAAGATGAGTGGTATGGGGAGAACAAAGCCATGATTGATAAATGGGATAGGGGAAAGGGTGGTAAACGAATTTGGGGGCCCCACAAGGGTCAAAAATCAATTAAATTTGTATCAATTAAGTTTAGGTTACGTATTGTGTTCGTTTACCCATTATTCGTGTCTAAACGTTAAATCACGTAACATTTTCTTGTGTTATTTTAATTCACGATATGTTTGGGATTATTTTTCATTAAATTATTGTTAAAATATTTAAATTTGAGTTGTCAAAATATTAATTAGGGTTTCGCTTGGTTGTCGGGTTCAGTTTGCGCGTTTTCACCGCGTTTGTTACGTTTTATACAAAACGTCTAAGTTTTTCGTGTATAATTATTTCAAAATAATAATATGTGATAAATAACTTCTAAAAGTAGATTAAAGTTATTTATAGAAAGGTTTTCACCAACGTCGTATAGTCTGCCGGACTACGTTCGGTTGTTTCATGTAATTATAACTAATTACGTAAGCGTAATATAAAACAATTACGTAGGTGTATATTCACAAATATATACAAATAGTTACAAGTAATTACAAGTATTTAGCCTAAATCACATCTAAATACGTAATTAGGGTTTCGGTTAAGTTTAAAAGTAAACCTAAATTGCCGGGTGTCACATTCTCCCCCTGTTAGGAGAATTTCGTCCCGAAATTTGCTCGTAGTCATAGTTTGTGTGGTATCTAGCGAAAGTGTGAGTAATTCTGACGTTTAACTAAGTCCACTAAAGGGAAGTTCATTGTTGTGATGCAACGCATCATTTGTATACATTTGAAGAATTATCTCCGTGCACTATTAGTAGGATAATTATTCCTAGATAGTCAGTCGTAGTAAGGTCATTTACTATGTAGTTCGTAGTAGGAAAACATTCCTATGTGGTTCGTAGTTCGTGTGAGTGTGAACAGTTAGTTGGATTATATCCAATATAAATTGCTGGAAACGAATTTCCAATAAGTAAACTGTTAAGAGACCCAAAGATGGTCTAATGTAAAAGTCGTCAGAAAATGTAAGTCGTAATCCCAAGAGGTATATGGAAGAATTTGCTTGCTAAGTTCAAAGTGCAAGTTCTATGATGTGCTTGGAACCTAGATTGGTGGGGTGTGATTGTGTATTGGACTAAACTAATCCGGTATCGTATAAGGTTGAAGTATTTATGTCATTGTCTCCTTTAGTTTTATCCTCCAATAGTTTCGTATTGTTCATTGTCACCTCTATCACTAACGTCTCGGTTTGTCTCTATATGAATTAACTTCATCCGATTTTGCAAGATCAAGTATTGCTACTATCAAACCGACTAATAAGAAAATCTTATTTCGTACTAGTCTATCGTACCTATGCCTTTATTGGAAAACCACAATCCAACTTCTTATCTTAGAATTTCCTTAGCAATGTTTCAGGTGTAATCGGTATTCTAGTTTCAAAATGGGATTAAAGGTTAGATCATAGAGAAAGATTAAGTGAAAATCAAGTGTTTGTTGATATATATGGTTTTCTTTAGCCAAAAAAACATCATCGTAATTTTTGATAATTTCGTTAATAATTTATGAATTTTAAAAATTCTGTAAAAACATTTTGTGGCAAAATTTGTTTGAAATCACTGCTGACGTGAATATGTTGAAAACTCTTGTCATTAACAAAACGGGGAAAATTTTGTTTAACAAAAATCCATTGAAAAATTGAAGTTGTGAGAAATTTCGAGTAACCGTTTGATGAAAATTCGTTAAAGGCTCAAATAGATGAAAATACATTGAAAACTCTGGTCATTGAAAAGTGTTGAAAATTCTGTTTGTCAAAAATCTGTTGGAAGATTTATGTTTGTGAATAATTCATGGAAAATGTCTGACGAAAGATTTATTTGAAAACTGTTTCCTACACACAGTACATGTTTAGTGGAATTTCTACTAGTCCTAAGTGAGTTCTATTTTTCACACTAGTCTTAATCGCAAGGCAGCGACTTCGTCTCTAGTCTCCATCACCTGGAGATGGATAGTTTCTATGGTTTCGCTAAGATTCTGTCGATCCTCAAGGATCTGTGCAACTCGGCCTTATGCCAGGTGCATCCAACCTAAACGGATTTCGTGTTGTTCTAACTCCATAGTGTCTATTCTATTTTCGTGGAGGCGTAACCTAGCAGCTAGTACCAGAACGGTATGGTAAGTAGGTTCATGTACGTATAGAGAGGTTCGCATGTCGATAGCTTCTTCGTCCTCTGTAGAAATCTATATTCCTTCTTCAGTTCTCCAAGTCTCAAGTATTGCGGGCAACCAATTCCATTGGCGGACATCTGCCCTACGATGGGTCATAGTGGGTGGAGTATCAGTAGTAGTGGTATGAATAGGAAAAGTTCTAGTTCGAGGTGGTGTGTCTGTTCTTCTAGTCGTGTGTAGCACGCGCGTTCCATGGGTCTATGATACAAGTGGGAACGAAGAGTGCAAAGTGACGGGAGGAGGTGTAGTTCATCTAGGTGTCGAAGTATCGTACGGTTTAAGTTCTATACGTATTCCCGAGTGATTTGGTTGCGAGCGAAAAGAAAAGGGTGAAGTAGATGTGACTTATTTAGTTGGCGAATCCTCAGGTAGATTCTTCTCAAGTGAGTCCTATTCGATTATGTAGTTACCTTATGTGGTTAAGCAAGTGGTACCGTGGAAGTCTCCTCAGTGGTAAATAAGGGTTGAGTCTCGTGTTCAGAGTTGGGTGACGTAGCTGTGGGAGTGGTTGTCGTGAAGGGTGGCAAATAAGTTTAGTGTACATAAGGTTATACATATATATATATACACATAAAAGCGTAGCACATAAGCACATATAAAGGTTGGTCCCGTTCTATCAAATGATGATGCAATCGCTGAACCAGTCATACTAAACAAAGAATACTAACCTAATGGTTATAGTCTAGGTCACTAATGCAATCCTAGTTCGCTATAACATTTGGCTCTGATACCAATCTGTCGCACCCCCAAAACACGTGGCAGCGGAAGTATGAGGTGTCACGGGGGCTACGACCAAATCAAATATCATCACACAAAGATTATAACAAATGACCTCTACATGAGACGTTTGAAAAATAGTTACATTGCGATAATCAAATGTTTACAACTGTTACCCAAAAACATTGAAGTTCGCAAAAATAGTCTAGAGATCTCTAATACATAGTTGTTGATACAAAATATCGTAATGCAATTAATTCTTTTGTTTGAAAATATGCGACTCGAGCTATGCTTTCCAAAAGCATCCTACTATCTTGATTCCTGTGGGTAGTCCTATTGCGTCTGTAAACCTGAGAATACATACTAAAAGGGTCAACATAAAGTTGGTGAGTTCATAGGTTTGTTAAACAGTTGTTTAGATATCGGTATGAAACACAAGATTTAATAATGTTTGAAATCAATCAAATATGTATACTATTGCCATGAGCTCATAGTCCGAAGCTTAACAATGTGTGTCATGCCTCTTTCGAGAACACGATCGTTGGTGCCCCAAGTGTCTAATCCGATACACTCGTGTGTACAAATATTAATACGTCCGTTTGACAGGTTAGCGCGACTAACCCGGACGGGGATTGTCAGTCCCAAATAGATCTATTCACTAAGTCCAAATTAACGAAGCTATGATGTGTGAGTACTTTAAATGGATTAGTGTGTTAACTCATGCAATCCGTATAGCGTTGTTTGTTGTACTTGTGTTCATAAAAACAGTTGTGTAAAAGTAGTTGTATGTATTCTCACCCCTGGATATAAAACAGTAAAAAGGGACTATGAAACTCACCTGAGTTAAGCAATTAGCGAGCAAATAATCAAATAAGCAAGCAAGGTGTCCCAAGGTGCAACCTTCTAACGTCCTAAACGTATAAGGTTGTATATAAGTAGATGTCTCAAAGACCATCTATGTAAGTGGAGGGTTAATGTCCACTTAAGTCAATAGTATAGGTGGAGGGTTGATGTCCACCTAAAAACAAGTTCACTCAACTAGTATGTTCAGTTAAGTTGTTGATTAAAAATGTGTACGACTCGTTGGTGAAAGTATGTAATAATAATTCCTTAAGATTTTATTATTAAGTTTGTTTTGTTATATACTATTCATTAGTACATATCCTGTGTCGCAAACAGATTATTAAGTTCGTAAAAACCTAAAAACGTAGGTCAAAGTTGGTCAAACTGGTCAAAGTTACCAACTAAGTCACCCAAACCCATTTTTGTTACCATTTTCCAAAAAATAGTAAGTTTGTCGGTTTTTAGAAATCGAGCCCCGTTTTTGTTGACTTGGTCAAATCTTCTCGGTTTGATCCGAAACTTTTACCCAATCCTTAAAAGTGTTTATGGACCATAAAAAGTTAGTTTCTCCATTTATAGTAGTCTAAGTATTTATCAAATATTCATGTGTCCTCTGAGGTCCAACAGTTGACCAATCTGGACACATGCATGAAGATCGAGTTTTTGGGCAAAATCTACAACTTTTCAAGAAAAATCTATCGGTACAACTTTTGTAGCTAACAAAATTTATAAGATTTTGACGGTGGTTTCAAGTCATTTGGAGTTGTGTAGCTCAAGATATGGTCAAAACTATATAAATAAAGTTTCTGACTTTTTAGAGCAGATTGTATATGTGTTTTTATATAAATTATTAAAAATACTAAACGAACTCATAAGAATATAAGGTTTTTGGGGTTGGAAAGATTACTTCTTGAACTTAAGTTTTGACTATAAAAACGTCTATTTTCACGGAGAGATGATTTTTCTAAAAATCATGGAAGTTGACACATCTTTATGGACAGAAAGTTTTATCATATTTTCATGTGTTTCAAGTTAAGAAAAATAGTTTTTATGTAATATCTTGTTATAATACTTGTTGAGTGAACTTTTAATCATGATAATAAGAGTTTAAAAAGGTAGAATGAGTTCTCACAATGATATTTTGAAGAAAGGAGGATAGAAATGAGATGAGTGTTCCTTGAGCTTCAATTCCTTGTAAAAACCTTGAGAAATGGTGAAGATTTTAAGTGGTAGCTTGTGGTGGCTATTTGGTGGTTTATGGTGGTTGTGGAGAGGTGTTTGGGGCTGAGATAAATCTCAGAATTTTTGAGAGAGAATTTGGCTAGTGAGAAGGTAGAGAGAAGGTGGGAAAGAGTGAGATTGAGAGAAATGAGAGAATGCATGTAAGATGAGTGGTACGGGGAGAACAAAGCCATGATTGATATTTGCATGAAATGGGATAGGGGGAAAGGGTGGTAAACGAATTTGGGGGCCCCACAAGGGTCAAAAATCAGTTAAATTTGTATCAATTAAGTTTAGGTTACGTATTGTGTTCGTTTACCCGTTATTCGTGTCTAAACGTTAAATCACGTAACATGTTCTTGTGTTATTTTAATTCACGATATGTTTGGGATTATTTTTCATTGAAGTATTGTTAAAATATTTAAATTTGAGTTGTCAAAATATTAATTAGGGTTTCGCTTGGTTGTCGGGTTTAGTTTGCGCATTTCTACCGTGTTTGTTACGTTTTATACAAAACGTCTAAGTTTTTCGTGTATAATTATTTCAAAATAATAATATATGATAAATAACTTCTAAAAGTAGATTAAAGTTATTTATAGAAAGGTTTTCACCAACGTCGTATAGTCTGCCGGACTCCGTCACGTTGTTTCATGTAATTACAACTAATTACGTAAGCGTAATATAAAACAATTACGTAGGTGTATATTCACAGTAATATACAAATAGTTACAAGTAATTACAAGTATTTATCCTAAATCACATCTAAATACGTAATTAGGGTTTCGTTTAAGTTTAAAAGTAAATCTAAATTGCCGGGTGTCACAGTGCTGCTACTCTTCAAATACTTATGTGTGGGATCACAACCCGCTCTATACTCACTCAGCAAGAATCGTCTCCAAATCTTAAACACTAAAGTGTGAGATTTACTAATAAGAATCTCCACTTACTTGATGGAACGAAACTCTGCTAAGTATAGATATAAGGCACTGTGCACCATATCGATACGTCTGAAGTTGAACCGTTCTTCATGAAAACATAGGAGCAAGATCCACATCGTCTCCTCTCATTTACCGTTCTCAGCTTCATAATGACAATCGTTATCTGGGGAGTTTCTTAACCTTCACTCCACTTTCATGATTTTATTTATCTTTGTTAGCTGTTAAAATACAACGTAATCTATACTCTATCCTAAACTTATCACTAAGTGTGGGATTCCAGCCCAAAACAAACACTTGAGAAACATTTTCTATATGTTCAAACTCTAAGTGTGGGATTGTACTTGCAATACAATCTCAACTCAAGAGAACATTAGGGACAATATGTTTTTAGGTGTGGGATATGAGGTATAGAATACCTTGGATTGGATGTTTAAGTTTTTTATATCCAATATAGTTCAACTCATAAAATGTTCCTCAAAATTTTCAAACTTTTTCAAAAAAATTAAACAAAAATAATAAAGTATGAGCCAAATCATCCTATTAGCTCTACTATTTTTGAGTTATAATATCTTTCAAGAGGAACCATTTCTAATATGAGTTAGTTTTTCTAAAATATTAGGGAAATTAAGATAGAAATTTCTTTAAGTGTGCCGATGTCACTATCTCTGAATTAGAACTTGCTCCTGACGTGGTCCAATTATAGTCATTATATCATGGATTCATTTTATATTATGTCAATCATTTCGATTTAACCTCCGATTGCGTCGACTTGAATTTCCGTCGTTGTAGTCATGAAGCTCCGCTTTCATCACCGTCATGAACATCGTCCATCATCACCGCCAGTGACCACACGTGGTACCCGATGGCACTACATGTGTTAGCGTTGGCACCACATGTGATACCCGTTGGTAGCACATGTGATACCGTTGGTACCACATGTTATAGTCGTTGGTATCACATGTGTACTATATTATGCAGTTTTCGAAGCCCAACAAAAATTGAAGGAAAAAAATTCGTCAAAAGTATATCATGATGTGTGAGATGTCTAATCGAAGAGAAAAAAAGGTGATTTTTATGGTGCAATTGTTATAATTTTTGATTAACCGTTTTTGATATATTTAATTTTTTAAAACGTTAGGGGAAAGTGAGGTTTTTAACTAAATGATTATTATACCCTTACAAATGGAGCTTCCTCATTGGTTATTTCATTCTCACTAAAATCTTTGTAATCATTTGAACTCAACTCATTTTACGTATATTATTTTAAATATAGTAATTGAAGTATTATTTACGAAGTACAATAAGTCACGAAAGAATGAACGTGTAATGTTGCGTATTGAAACTAAGTTCTTAGTAGCTGTTAAATATGATACGATAATTAATAGCTTTTGCTAAAACAAACACACAAAGACGTTTTCGGTTATCTTAAACTTGTAATTCGTAGTTCTATCTCCTCAAATTGTAATATTTTGCTTATTTGATAAATCAACGCGAGAATGAGCAACCTAACTTGACTAATTTGTAAACCCATTAAAGGTAGCGTGTCGTTTGTTTACCAATTTTAGTAGGGACATTTTTTTACTGACTCGTTCGGGCACCATAAAAGTTAGGACCGGCCCTGCTATTAACCACATTTCTCAGTAACTCTCGGAACATAAAAGTAAAATGAAACTTATCATATCCTATTTCTAGAAATCCAAGAAATTAGATACCGAAAATTCAAGTGTGACAGATTATACATATTTAAATACAAAATACTAATCCAGTCCACCCGAAAAACCACAACTGATATCAAACAGAAACTGAAGATCGAAAGTTAAAACTACAACCTCACCTTAACAGTAAATGTTTGATGCACAAATAGTAAACCAAAAAATTAAGAACAAAAAATCTATTGGTAGAAGTATAATTATAGCACAAGGGGGAAATGCTAATAATCATAAGTTGCCAAAACACTAAAAATGCTTCCACTCAAAACACCCGAGTAACTTCTTCCATTAAGCATGCAATTGCAACCCAAAAACCTTTTTTCTTTAGCTTGAAGCTCAAATTACTTTTTTTTTTGCTTTTAACCAACGGCACGGCAGATCTTTGAGCATCCTCGGTGGCCAATTCCAAAACTTTACATGCTTCTGTTGCTCACAACTTAATCTGAAGAATTTTTCACTATCGCCTGCAGTTAATAATGTCAGATTCGCATTAAGGTTGAAAACTTGAGTGAAAAAATGGAATGCATACTTGCACAAAATACCTTCCTGAGCAGTTTCCCGACCATAATCTAAAAAGGGGCCTCAAGAGATTCGTCCCATACATCTGCACTGCCATTCGAAGCATCCTCAGCGTCTTCCTCCATTGAGAGTCTAATATACTCCCTATGTGCAAACCGATCCCATTCTGTCAATGTTGGATTCTCACGCTCCTGTTCACAAAGTTGTTATATATATGCTCTCAAATACAAGTATTAAATAAAAACGATCAAACAATACCTGACGTATGAGAAAAGGATCGCGAGTTTCAAAGGCCATGAATTTATTAAGGTTAAAAAGGATATTGAAAACACTTCCAGCAAGTTTGCTTCCTTTTAAGTCACGTAGGGTAAAATATCCATCATCCTGCAGATAAATAAAAAATAAAAAAAGGTGACAACCACTACTATTTATTTTCAACGAGTAACTTTGCAATTTGAATATGAGGGTTAATTCCTGATCTCCATGACAGGCGTATCCTATCACTTTTCAATTTTCATAGTTTTTTGTATATATAATTATATCAGGGTTACATGTGCATTTCTAGCATCGAAATGTATTTTAGTCGAAGAATTCTTAAATATAGACAGCTTTAAATCAACAACCATACGTGAGTTACTAATTATCTAGTTTAAGACCCATGTTTTAAAATTCCTTTGAGACTAATCGGTTTAAAACAGTCACAACTGAAGTTCATATTTTTTTGTAAAGGAAAATTGTGACAAGCTTTGACATGTCCCAAAAATACTCATCTTGACCTGTTCGTTATCCAACTCACCCATATTCCACCTCAACATATTATGCTATAACAATCACCTTTGGTCCAATCATGTCAACAATCTGACACAATATGTCCTCAAAAAGGACAGGCTCTTGGGCCATGCATTCCATCCGATGCAGCTGCTCTTCATAAAAGAATTGCATTTCGTTCCTTGTAATTACTTCATTTCTGTCTAAATCTATGCATTTGAACCTGGCAAAATCTTTACCATTAATAAAGCAAAATAACGACAGCATCTTTTCCTAGAATCAATGAGGAGTCATAATCTTATTGGTTAACTGAACACAGCTAAAATTGATATTCTATTAATTAAGAATGTCATAACTTCAACTAATTTTACTATATACCCTTGACTTTACAGGGAGAATTTCATATGTACCAATCTTGCACATCAAGATATTTTTTATCCAACATAAAATCTGATATCTATATTCCCAATTTGAATTAATAATACGGAGTATATCATAGATATCCAACAAATAAACTTAACCAAAGTTAACATATTTAACTTTCTAATAATTATCCTTAAATATGATTGATTATTATTATTACGAATTTACAACAAACTTAACCATCTTCACTCCAATAGCAGTAATCCCACAATTCTCTTTTATAAGTGTGAAGATCGAAATCGATCATCTATGTGGATTTTATATAAAAATATAAGCATCCTCAAAGTATATATTTTCCCCCTTTTCCTCAATATCCTATCTTCTTATGGTTATTGTCTTGCCATACCCGACTGTGTTTGCATGAATCAAATACTATATGTTTGTGGGAGAACATGGTTAAATCACGTGTAAGCTTTCAATAAAAATCACGTGTATTACAGGACAAGTAAATTAACACATTATAAATGGAAGGAAAAACATTGGTAAGAAAAAGACCAAGTAGAGGTTTTAGAAAATTATATTTGAGTAAATATTGTGAAATTTAACCCATACCAGTACTCGAGACTAGGTTCTGATGATTTATCCTCTTCGGCTAAAATGAAATAAACAAAATCTTCATATCCCATTTTACCTTCAACATTACTTGTGAACTTTCGCGGTACCTGGGCAGATAGAAAATAGTCATATAATTCAACCACACAAACATTGAACTAACAATAATTGTTTTCTTTTGGCAGCGATATTACAAACCTGTGAAAATATTCTGTCAACAATTCTGTACGTCAGTGCATGATTACCATATCGAATAAGGTTCTCTTTATCTATCAAGAAATCATGATCTGTGTCCAGCTCCCAGAACTTGCAATATATTACATAGAAGTGCTCATAAGAGAAATATCTGTACAAAAAACAATGTTAGCATAGCGTATTAGAACACATAAAAAGTTTCGATAGTAGAGGTAAAGATGATAATAAAATACATACCTTAAAACTTTGTTTATGTCTTCTTCTTCATCAGCATGTTGCATTGCAGCAATTAAATCCCCACGTTTTAGCTCCCTGAGGGTAAGACGAGAATCCACCGCTCTATTCATGTAGTAAAATATTCTGTAAATTACCGTTTCAGCTGCCCATCACCACACACACACAAAAAAAAAAAAAGTTATATGTTGAGTCAATCTTACACAATAAGTCCTAAAAAATCAAAATACAATTCTTTTCAAATCTTGCGATAAAGTTCAATGTCATTCTCTATACAGGTCGTAAGGCCTTTTTATATTTATCAACGCAGTGAGCAAGGCCATTTGTAGATAGAGAAAAGTGATGGGACACTTTCAAACACAACTGCACCACTTTTAAAAGCAAACAACCATAGCTTCAAAGATATCATATCAATATTAAACGCATTGTATATAGAACATACCATATCTCTCCTGAAATTCGGGTGTGCTCTGTAAGAACTCTAAACCTGGATGAGTTGTCAATAGTTCACGAAGAATGGGTTTAAAGTCCTCCTATTGCAGAAATAGAAAAATATCAATATAACAGTATCCCTTTTAAATGACTTTTATGGTCAAACAAAAGCAGGGAAATCAGATGGACGTTATTACGAATTTACGTTACATGATACAAGTAAGAAATACCTGGGTTAGATATCTCAAATCAGGTTGCTTCAATATTGTATATATCTGGGTCGCAACATCTTTGATCAACATGTTGCCATTGACCCAGTAATCAACAAATGCATCCCTGAAAAAACATTCGAATAAACTCAGCGAAATGGGACACACACAGATTTCATATTAGCACTAATAAAAAGAAGTGAATACACACATTATTAGACTACATAGAAAGAAAGCTCACGAGAACAAATATATTTAAAGTGAAGATGATGTACATAAACAACCAACAATTCAACTTTTTTTAACAAGGCCACCTTGTAATAGAACCTTCATGTATGTCACCCATACATGTATCTTGCATCATTTATACCAATCTCCACCAAATGTATGCCAAACGAAGAAAACAACCTCAAATTATGATGAGGTGTTGACGTATTTTATGTTAAAGGTGTTGTTTTTACAGGGAAACTTAGGGTCACTTTTTGAGTTGAGATGTGACTTGGGTGGCCTAGATACACATTCTCTATTTAAAGTATGATGTTTGTATAGGGACACTGAGTACAAAGGATGCATACTTCCTATCAATAGCTATTTAAAAAAACAATCATTCAGACAATGTTTTGGGTTCTACACTTTCAAAGACACGTTGTAGTACCTTTAACACCCCAAATGCATGTTGGTTGATTTAACCATTCATGCTTTGCAACCTGTAACTGAGTATTATGATGTGTGTTGCTGAAAGTACTGACCCCAAAACAATAATCTTAACAAGCCTAAAATACAGTAACCATTTCAAAAAACTTATCTTATTTATTATAAAAGAAGATTATGTATACGAAGAGGACACATGACAAAATCATGAGAGTAGATAAAGGGTAATAGAAAGGTGTGGACACATTAAGGAGAGATATAAAGGAGTGGACACATGTCATTGTCTCCATAGAAGGATCAAGGATGAGTTAGGCACAAGAAGCTGGAGGATATATCGCTATCCTTTTATAGATATAACAATCACTTTTTAAGAAAATGAAATCATTATAACGGAAGTTTAAAAATAAGAATGTGATAAGACCCGATTTAGACATGTGTATCAGAGGCGACCCACAAACAAGTACAGGGGCGGAATTGCTAATTGAAAGAAGTTGGAGCTGTCAATCGTATTAATTATTTAGTTTCCTTTTATTTAATTTCCTGCGATGTTAGATTGTTAAGCAAGATTACTTGCTGATAAAGTTAGGTATTATAATCTTATTAGGAAGTCTTCTGCTATAAATAGGGTAATTAGGGTCAAGGGTTATTCACGTTTAGAATTGAGTCTGGAACTTGGAGAGCTCTGCTTCTCGAATTGTAGAAACTTATACTTTGTTTCTTTGATTTGGTTTTTATTATAAAGTATTTCGTTTTGGTTCTTATCAGAATGATACCTGGTCACAACACCGGTTCCTTCAACATCAATCTTCTTAAATAGGGCACTGGAGAAGAACGATGGCAATTTGCAGATCTCTTTTGTAAGTGGCTTGAATTCTAAACATTGATTTGGAAAACAGCCCAGTCAAACTACACATCCATCATTCATCATTCATAATCAGAGCATTGGTTCTGTAGAAACTTATACTTTGTTTCTTTGATTTGGTTTTTATTATTAAGTATTTCGTTTTGGTTCTTATCAATTGGTATCAGAGCATTGGTTCTGGGGAAAGAAAAAAAAAAAATATATTGTTCACGTCGGGAACACTGTTCACCGCAAGAATTTGTTATTTGGTTTCTTTGTTCTAAATAATGACTAAGATTAAGAATTGGAAGAGCTGTTCAATAAGCACTGTGTTACCGCAGATGAACAGCAGCAGGAGAATAATAAGAAGTTTGAAGAGGTAATCAAAGCTATTACTGACTTGTCTGTTACCATTGGAGACTTGGCCACCAAGTTTGATCGGCTGCAACCAGTAAGGAAGGAACCGCCAGCAAAATATCCTCGCTATGACGATTTAGGCTTTATGTACCCAAACTATCAAGCTGAATCCAGTGATGCTAGCCTGAGAAAGAAGGGTGGGGAGGAAAGTCTTTTTCATGAGCCAAACAAGGGGGAATATAAAGTCAACTCAGGAGGAGTATAAAGTCAACTCAGGAGGAGTGGATGATGAAGGCTATTCGCAAAAAGCTGACACCAGGGGAAAATTCGGAGTCAATGGTGCTGATTATAGGTTACGAGAACTAAAGATGCCTCTTTTTGAGAATGATGATGTGTGTGGCTGGATTTACCGCATGGAAAGATTTTTTAATGTTCATGGAATTGAAGTTGTTTATCAGTTGCAGGCTGCAGAATTATGTTTGGAGGGGGAAGCCCTATCTTGGTATCGTTGGAGTGAAGGAAGATCTCCGTTTCGGTCTTGGGAGGGTTTTAAAAGGCGAATTCTGGATAGATTTCAACACTCAAAGGAAGGAACTTTGTATGAGCAATTCTTGGCAATAACTCAGGTTGGTTCAGCCCGAGAGGATGAGGACGATGGAGGAGCTGATGGGGCTAAGATATATGATGAACATGTTCATTTAGACATGGTCCAGGTATCTCTTAACTCAGTAGTAGGGTTAACTAATAATCATACAATGAAATTGCGAGGATTACTTGGGGGGTTAGAGATTGTTGTACTTGTGGATAGTGGAGCATCGCATAATTTTATCTCAACTCATTTAGTAGAACGTGTGGGACTTAAAGTTACAAGTAAGGTTAATTATGGTGTGATTTTGGGAAATGGTGAAATTGTTAGTAACCAGGGCATTTGTAACGGGGTCATAATTTCTTTTCCGGAGTTACAGTTGGTGGAGGAGTTCTTGCCATTTGAATTAGGTGGTACAGATGCAATTTTGGGAATTAAATGGCTTAAAACATTAGGTGACGTTAAGGTGAATCGGAAGCTTCTTACCATGTCTTTTAGGGGTGACAATGGGAAAATAACATTAAAAGGGGAACCAGGTTTATGTCGATCCCGAGTGTCAGCTAAATCCATGGCGAGATCTTTACATATGGATGGTGAGGGATATTGGATAGATTTAAAGAACTTACGAGCACCAGCAGCCGTGGGTTCAAACACCGAGGGTACGGAACAACCAGGAGAGATCAGTGGGGTATTACATGATTATGATGATGTTTTTCGAATGCCTAATACTTTACCACCAAGTCGGGAGCATGAACATGCTATTGTTTTGCATGACGGGGTGGCACCAATAAGTGTTCGTCCTTACCGCTATCCACAAATTCAGAAAGATGAGATAGAGAAGTTAGTTCGGGAAATGTTGGAAGCCGGGATTATTCAACCTAGTGTGAGCCCGTTTTCCAGTCCTGTTTTACTAGTTAAAAAAAGGATGGAAGTTGGCGTTTCTATGTTGATTATCGAGCCCTTAATAAAGCAACAGTGTTAGATAAATTTCCAATTCCGGTTATTGATGAACTGTTAGATGAATTACAAGGAGCGGGAATTTTCTCTAAAATCGATTTAAAGTCAGGCTACCCCCAAATCAGAATGAAGCCGTGTGATGTCCAGAAGACGGCGTTTCGAACTCATGAAGGGCACTATGAATTTTTGGTGATGCCGTTTGGTCTAACAAACGCGCCAGCTACATTTCAGTCTCTGATGAATAAGGTTTTTAAGCCTTATTTACGCAAATTTGTATTAGTTTTCTTTGATGATATCTTAGTATATAGCTGAACAATTACCGAGCATCAACAGCATTTAAAGACTGTTTTGGATGAATTACGGAGACACCAACTGTATGCAAATAGAAAAAAATGTTCATTTGCTCAAAAGCAAATTGAGTACCTTGGGCATATCGTTACTAATGAAGGAGTTTCAGCTGATCCTAGTAAAGTTTCAGCTATGATTAATTGGCCGGTACCTAGAACATTGCGGGAGTTACGCGGTTTTCTTGGTTTAACCGGGTATTATCGCAAGTTTGTGAAAGGTTATGGGTCGATAGCCTCACCATTAACGGATCAACTTAAAAAAGATAATTTCAAGTGGAGTGATGAGGCAACCAAATCTTTTGAAGCATTAAGGTCGGCAATGGCTAATTTACCGGTTTTAGCTTTACCAGACTTTACAAAACCTTTTATTATTGAGACGGATGCTTCGGGTTTTGGTGTTGGGGCTGTGCTGATGCAGGAGAAGAGGCCGATTGCCTACTACAGTCAGGTCCTTGGAGCTCGGGCACGGATGAAATCGGTTTATGAACGGGAACTGATGGCAATTGTATTTGCAATACAAAAGTGGCGACCTTACTTATTGGGAAGAAAATTCATTGTGCGAACAGATCAAAGGAGTCTGAAATACTTATTAGAGCAAAGGATGGTGACTGAGGAACATCAAAGATGGTTATCAAAATTACTTAGGTATGAATTTGAAATACAATATCGTCCAGGAACTGAAAACCGAGCAGCTGATGCTTTATCAAGAATGGGAGGAGAGACTACACAGCTCGGGGCTTTGACCATTCCTTGGGTGTTAGATTGGGAGGAACTTATACGTGAAATCTCTAGAGATCCCGAGTTAAGTAAGATTCGACAAAAGTTAATTGCAGGTGAACTTGTACCAGATGGGTATAGTCTCGATGGGCAACGTGTGCTTTATCAAGGTCGTTTAGTAATTCCACGTACATCCGCTTGGATTCCCAAATTATTTCATGAATTTCATGGTAGTGCAGTTGGGGGTCATTCTGGAGTTTTAAAGACTCTCCGTAGAATGACAGCAGAAGTATACTGGGTTGGAATGAAAAGGGATATTGAAAAATTAATAGCAGAGTGCATGGTGTGTCAACGACAAAAATATTCAACTATGGCACCCGGAGGTTTATTGCAACCTCTAGAATTACCAACAAAAGTGTGGGCTGATGTTAATATGGATTTCATTGATGGGTTACCCAGATCAGATGGTTATACAGTTATTTTCGTGATTGTCGATAGGTTGAGTAAATATGGCCATTTTGTGCCTATACGACATCCTTATACCGCGAAGACAGTGGCAGCAGCATTCTTAAGAGAAGTGGTGTGATTAAACGGAATACCAGAATCAATTGTATCTGATCGTGACAAAGTAATTTTAAGCCATTTTTGGAGAGAATTATTTCGATTACAAGGTACTACGTTGAAGCGAAGTACGGCGTACCATCCTCAAACCGATGGTCAGACTGAAGTAGTCAACCGAAGTATCGAAACCTATTTACGATGTTTCGCATCAGATACCCCGAAACAGTGGGCACGCTGGTTGCCATGGGCCGAGTATTGGTATAACACATCGTACCACACTTCGACTCGTATGACTCCATTCAAGGTTCTCTATGGACGAGATCCACCTCACCTGGTGTATTATGGAAATACTTCTTGTGTTTTTGAAGTTGATCGATATCTGGCGGAAAGAGATCAAATAATGGAGGAACTTAAACGACATTTACAATTAGCACAAGAGAGAATGAAGTTGCACGCTGATAAACATCGATCTGACATTGAATTTCAGGTTGGAGATTGGGTGTTTCTTAAACTCCAACCGTACCGGCAACGAACAGTGGCTAGAAGACGCAATGAAAAGTTGGCTCCAAAGTTTTATGGGCCTTATCAGATAATCAACCGGGTTGGGAAGGTGGCGTATGAACTACAACTTCCTGAGGCTGCAACCATACATCCAGTATTCCATGTATCTCAATTAAAAAAAGCGACTGCCACTGAAATAGCAGATCCAAGCATACCTGCAGTTCTAACAGAAGACATGGAAGTAATTTTGGAACCTGAGCGAGTCGAAGGGGTACGAGGAGAGTCACAAAATCCAACAACCAGGGAAGTATTAATTAAGTGGAAGAATTTGCCAGGTTATGAAGCAACATGGGAGCCATTTTCAACTATTCAAAAGCAATTTCCTGATTTCCACCTTGAGGACAAGGTGGCTGTTTGGGAGGGAAGTATTGATAAGACCCGATTTAGACATGTGTATCAGAGGCGACCCACAAACAAGTACAGGGGCGGAATTGCTAATTGAAAGAAGTTGGAGCTGTCAATCGTATTAATTATTTAGTTTCCTTTTATTTAATTTCCTGCGATGTTAGATTGTTAAGCAAGATTACTTGCTGATAAAGTTAGGTATTATAATCTTATTAGGAAGTCTTCTGCTATAAATAGGGTAATTAGGGTCAAGGGTTATTCACGTTTAGAATTGAGTCTGGAACTTGGAGAGCTCTGCTTCTCGAATTGTAGAAACTTATACTTTGTTTCTTTGATTTGGTTTTTATTATAAAGTATTTCGTTTTGGTTCTTATCAGAATGATACCTGGTCACAACACCGGTTCCTTCAACATCAATCTTCTTAAATAGGGCACTGGAGAAGAACGATGGCAATTTGCAGATCTCTTTTGTAAGTGGCTTGAATTCTAAACATTGATTTGGAAAACAGCCCAGTCAAACTACACATCCATCATTCATCATTCATAATCTATTTAATATGCAGAAGTTCAATCTCACCATTCAACTGTAATCCATCCGCATGACCATAGAAAAACTGATTACATCTAAACAAACATCGTTCTTTTAATTCATTAGGGGGTGGACGTCCATTCTGAAAGTAAAACTGCAACCATAGCAGATGCATAAATTAAACTAGAGCACTGAAGATAACATTAATCAAGCTAAAGGCAATAGAGACGTAGTATAACAACCTGTAGTGAAATTTGTGGGTGGCAATTTCAACCTATTTACTTATAAATGTGTTTATGAATAAAAAGGAGCTAGCTAAAAAAGAGCATTAGTACAAATGTATAGTCAAATGGGTCGTACAGGTTTAAAGTCGCCCAAATTGTATGTGAACGCATACAGCCTCTTAAATCATTTTTTTAAGACTTAGATTACAGTTGTAAAACTATTATCTTGTTAATCATAACTAACACAATAATTATTTACTAAAGGTACTAAAACTGGAAAAATAAGGTTTTAATGGGCCAACCTGAACCATTAAGATTTTTTTAGTAGTTTAAATTATTATTCTACAGTTTATTTCATGACTTTATATGTAATTCTACGTTTGTAAAGTACAGCTACAGCTAATTTGCTAAACATCGATATAAAAATAAAGGTTCAGCTTCCATCTAGTTTTGCCAAACAGACCCACAAACAAATAATTATTTACTTTCTAACACAAACCTGAGGTATTAACTCTTTAACTGGCTCACTGAGTACTCTTAAAGGAGAGCCTAAAACAGAGGGGCCTGCCCTGTGTTTGGTGACACGAGGAGAACCAGAGGATGAGCTTCTAGGTGAAAGTGGAGGTGCACTACCAGTAGGAAACATAGAAGGTATCGAACTCCCTGGAGAAGCCTTTGGACTTGAAACTGATCCAGACACGTTTAATGGAACACCCGCTTTAACATTGCTAAACAAAGATTTTACCTATATCCACAAACAAAATACCATAAAAAATGTGTACCCGAATTATGAATAACCAAAAGCTGCTAGAAAGCGATCATCATGAAATAAAATGAGTGCAGTTTTTGACAACATTAATTTATTTTCACAAGAAAAATAGACGATGTATGAGTTCCAAATTTAATATGATAAACATGTATGCATGGTTCTAGTAGTAACTTTGTTGGACAAGTTATGTTTCAAACTTCAAGATGGCAAAACTGCCTATCTAAGAAAGAAAAGAGCTATGGTTCATATTGCATACATTACAATCTTACATTCCAAGTCTCCTCATTTATTTTCATACTAGTAGATTACCCGCGCAATGCAGCAAAATCTGAAATTTATCTAAATTCAATGTTGGTAGAAGCAAGAACCTTTAAATTTTATGTTTATAATACCAATTTTAATAAATTGTATATAATAGTACTTTTTATATGTTTTCATATGTTGACTTCCATTACTTAAGTTTCCATATATGTTTAGTTTGTCAGAGGGGTAAAAGGGTAAACTCACATCTTTAAATTTTAAGTTATTAAGCAAAATTTGCAAACCCTTTATAAGGGTTAAAGATAAAGATTACTGTTACCGGGGTCCAAAAGAAGGTTGAAAACTCATCTATAAAGTTTTAAAAGGTTACAAGAATACTTGTAATGCCAAGCAACGTACTTGTGAAGACACTCCGTTACTTCCTACAAAAATCTAGCAGTACACTATAAATTCGGAGATTTAATGTAAATTAAACATGGTGATGTTATAAGCGTTCAGAATAGACCATCCGAAAAACCAACCCTCATTATCATTTTGAACAAACAGGGTATATGCCAACTGCCAGAACATGTTTATCACATCCAAGTAAAAAATGTACAATGTCTCATTAAAAAAGATAGCACAATTACTATCGGAATCAACATCATCAATCCAAATCAGAAAAAACACAGACTCCAACTCAGAAAAGATAGCAAATTCCCAACATAAAGTGACAAATCCCAGTATCTACTTAGCTAAAAGTGAACTTTGGACACTGAAACTAAAATGTATAACAATTATACAGAAAGACATCACATATTATTTTATTAATCATCAAACATCATCCTATACATTCATTCCTAAGTTTCAAAATGCAAAGTATCGTATCTTTAGTGTAGCCAAAATACGATATGATATCTACATGTCGGACGTCCAAACCTTATCCAGTGCACTACTATAGAAAAATTACTACGACAGGATCATCTCGCATGTATGAGCAATAGCGAGTTCAAGTCCAATTCATGAGACAAAGCTTTCAAATAGAACCTAAACAAGCTACAACTAGCATGCTAAAGTTTCTTGGTAATCCTTGCATAGTAGGTAACACTAAAAAGGAAATGACATCTCACGTTGAAATTATAATAGACTGATATTATAGAGTTTCATTGTTAAGAAAGAGTCGTTATAGTGTTACTAACTATAATGGTCATGACCCTATCTACAGTCAAGTGTATAAGCACCATAACTAGTAAGTGAAAACTACAAAGCACTAACTAGATATTTCATCTTTAGTGCTTCCCCAATTGACTTCATATATGTCAGCTTCTTTTTGTTGTTATCGTTTTTCCTTCAACATCATATTTAACAATGTACACGTCTCTACATTATAAGACATAACATTTACCAGGAGGTAAATGAAAACACTATTAAATGAATAGTGTTTTCACTATTTACTTAATATAATCAATTAAAAAAAGAAAGTTTAGATTTTGAAAGAAAAGAATTTGGTTTAGTTGTCAAAGTGTTCATTAACTTTTTTTATTATTTTACTTCCATTTCGTAACCTTTGGTATGTTTTATTTTGATTTGATCACCTAATTTTTACCTTTTCTTTTACATCCTTTTCCATAACTTGATCTTCTTACTCCATTTCATATCCTTTTAATAATAGTAGTTATTATTATTATTATTATTATTATTATTATTATTATTATTATTATTATTATAATTGTTGTTGTTGTTGTTGTTGTTGTTGTTGTTGTTGTTGTTGTTGTTGTTGTTGTTGTTGTTGTTGTTGTTATTGTTATTGTAAAACAACAACTAAAATACTTTTAGCAAACTTATTAATATTCATATTTTACAGCTCTATAAAAATTTACACATTATATTCTATTACATAGAAAGTTGTAGCCTTATTTCAACAATTTGAGATTTAGTTTATTAGAATACATACATATATATATATATACACTTGAAACAAGTTTAGAAAGGGGTTTTGAAAATAAAGACCTAGCATAGAGTGTAAAAAGAGATGCAATATGATCATTTTAATATTTTTAAATGAAAATTTTACCCTGCAAAGTTGAAAATAAACCACCTCTCTTTATTATTGCATATCATATAAGTTTTATTTAGTTTATTACATAGAAAGCTGCAGCCTTATTTCAACAATTTGACATTTGGTTTATTAGAATATATATATACTTATAACAAGTTTAGAAAGAGGTTTTGAAAATAAAAGAAGACTTAACATAGAGAATAAAAAGAGATGCAATATGATCATTTTAATATTTTTAATTGAAAATTTTATCCTGCAAATTTGAAACTAAACCACCTCTCTTTATTCTTGCATATATATCACATAAGTTTTATTAATTTAGTTTTGCATACTATTGTTGATTTGAAGCACAAATAACATGTATCTAATCTATTGTTATATATATATATATATATATATTAAGTTTAGTTGTGTAAAAGACTTAAAGACATGGTATTTTTATTGTCCTTTCTAGATAAAATAATCGACAAACGTGCATAAAGTTTATTTCCAAATATACATAGCTCTTCATTCGAGGAGCCGAGTTTGACTATATATGAAACATTGACTTTTAAGTTGTAGTATAAACCAATTATTTCATAAAATAATATAATTAATTTTTCTTCCGCCGCAACGCGCGGGTTAGAAATACTTGTTAGTCAACATATATCTAATGCAGATAAGCCTATTCCTAGTCAGGTACAACACTAGAGTCCCAACTGGTCTATACAGTTTACGAAGAGAACATCAAGGTACTACCTACTCGAGTCATCACATGAAATATCAAATCTATACATCATCAATGCAATGCTTACATACATATATATAGATTGGGATCCTTAAAACAATAAAGAGAATCAAACTTCAGAATTAGAACTTAACAACTACTACTTTACCGTATTTCGGGATTGCAAATTTAGAGCACTTATCTGCTAATATAGGTAGGTACCAACCTGATTAGTTTTATGTTTCTAAAATAAGCATATTAGCAGTTTCCAAAAGAGCATTTCAAAGTGCTTGTATCATTGACTGTTGTCAGAATAAGCAATAATACTTAAATAAGCAGTTTACATGTCACAACATCCAACAAATAATTATTAAATAAATGATACTAATCATAAACAATATAACACACAAAAATGATAGTGCGTTACCAAAAGGTTGGTTTCAGGAAGAGAAAGCCATTGTTCAAAAAGCTTCTCAGCAACATAAGGATTAGACTTAATAGCCAAAGGAGACACTTCATTCAGCTGCAACAATTCCGGGTCAAGAAAACCCGAATCTCCATTGTAATCCACATCCATATTTTCTTCAAATAAAACCCTATTTAATCAACCTCCGCAATCACAATCTATCATTCAGATCCCAAATTAAAAAACCCACAAAGATCACTTAACCCTAGAAATCAACTCAGTTGCATTGGGTAGAAAATTGAGGTCACAGATCCTTCACATTGAATTTTTTGAATTGGGATTGTTGTCTGAATTATTAGAGGATCGATGGGTGGAGTAAAAGGTGGAAATGAATTAAAAGATGTATAAGAATCTTTTATGTATGTATCGTAGAACTTCAGGCCTGAAGTGGAGATGATGAATTGTGAAAGAGTTGCGATTTATAGCGGTATGCCGGTGGCACCCAGGTTATTTCTTTGGTACTGGCCCTAGACTTTCTCATTTTCCAAGATTTTGAAGTTGGTACTAAAAAAATTGACTTATCATTGCATTTTTATGGTAGTTTTTATTTTTATTTGTTTGTTTTGTTACAAATTTGTGACATTGTCACTTGAAATTATATGATGACCTAACTGGTTTAAGACTCGCAAAATTTGCAGGTTAACTTTATGATATGTTTTATATAAATATTTTATATGGATTTAATAAGTTTTTGGTGTTGGTTGTATTGTTTTAATTTTAAATAAATTAATGTATTAAGGATTTGAATTGTGATAAATTTTAGATTGATAAGTCCAAATAAATAAATTAATTAATAGGGATAATATTATGTATGATATTACCTTGTTATTTATATTAATATTTAATAATACTATATTATTTAAAATTGTACGGATATGTTTTTCCAAATAAGCAATTTTACCGGTTCAGCAAGTAATACTATTTTGTATCTAAAAAATAATGTTATTTGCAGTGCATTGGTGATTTTTGTCCATCTAAGTTTGTAACACCTCCAAATTTCACTGTTGGCGGAAGCAAGCTTTGGGGTGCTACTAATCAAATATCAACAGCACAAAGTATATAGCAAACGACCTCTAAATGAGACGTTTAAAAATAGTTACATCTCAAATATAAAATTGTTTGAAAACATAGAGTTTTCGGTTACAAGAATGTTGTTCCCTAGAGTCCACGCGTGTAGCGGGAGATCTATTACATAATCATAATATACAAAAGATAATGCTAAGAATATCCGTTAAATGCAATGTAGAAATCATGCGCCTCTAGCTAGTATCCTAGGGTAATCCTACTCCATCTGTGTACCTGAGATACAAAGCTAAAAAGTGTCAACCACAAAGGTTGATGAATCTTACAGGTTTAGTAATTAGTAATCGTTATGAACCACAAGTATGTACCAGTTTTGCTATCAAGCAAAGTAAGTAAACCAGTAAGTCAACACAGTTGTCATGAGCTCATAAGTTGAAGTTTAACAGTGTGTAAGTATGAATCAATTAAGAATCATATAAAGTACCCCCGTGAGTGCTATCCCGACACTCATATGTAACAAATACTAATATGTATGTTTCTACGGTGAAATCCGTGGTAGCGCTACTACCCCAGGCAGGGATTGTCAGACCTAAATGGATCCATTTACTAGTACTCGCGCTTAATGTCGCACCCCCAAATTCGGGTTACGAAAGCGAATCGGGTCGGGGCGCGACTAATCAATAATCACAAGCACAAAGATATAATGAACGACCACTAAATGCGTCGTTTTACATTGTATTGATAAAACCAAAGTTTACATCAAAAATATTATTTACATTAGCTCAGTTCCTTGAAATTGAGAGATTTACATTGCATAATTACTTATACAAAAATATAATAATGCAACTAAATCTCTGATTGATTGAATGAAGACTCGAGCTAATGAATCCTGTTTGGGCAGCCAACCTACTGCTGAGTACCTGTGATACATGCTAAAATGGGTCAGCGAAACGCTGGTGAGCTCACAGGTTTGTATGTCAACACATATTTGTATGAACCGCAAGATTTAACTGAATTTAAAATGCAATTAAGCAAAATAAAAGTTATACAGCCATGACCACATAGTCTGAGTTTAACTTGAGCGTTAGGTCCAATTAAGGAAACCTAACTGAGTTGCCTCCTACGAGTGCCTAATCTACACTCGTCTTCCCAAATGCTAATACGTCCGTTTGACCAGTTAGTGCGTGCTAACCCGGACGAGGATTATTAAACCTATATGATATCATATACTAACATTCACGCTACAGATGTATTACCTGTGACACCCGATCAAAAAGGGCCAAAAATTAGCCCCTAATTTAAACCTAAATCATTCGTACTCAATACGTGATTAAACAAAAAATTTCGGATATTATATATATAAATATATATATAACATTAAAATGATTATTTAATAATCACATACCATCAAATCTGAAAGAACACGCAATCTCAAATACGAACGTTGGTGCAAAGCATTTTTAAATAATGTATTATTAATGAGAATAATAATTATTTACTCGATTGAGAATTTGAACGCATTTTGTACACTGAAAACTATCCGTCAAACCAAAGAGAAACAAAGATATAATTTTATATCTCATTAAAAGTATTTTTATAAAATACTTCGATTAAAAATCTATACGATTTCATATTTAGAAATTTATCATTTTAAAACATTATACTAGACTGAAGGTAGTTATATCTCTTGAATCAGCTCTGGTTTAATAGTTGGAATCCCGAATGGGTAATACAACTTCACAACTAACTGGTATATCCTACGAAAGTCAAAACACTGGAAAATGATGTTCGTGAAATACGTTCAGATAAAGTAGGAATTAGTAACCTTTGTAGCGTCAAGACTTTATGAATTCAAGTTTAATTTATGGATCACCCTTTCTGGTTATCCACGTGACTGCAACCTAGTAAATACCATACGAAACCTTTCGGACAAAATATCCATCGGTAGGGACGACATGATAAAAAGAAAGAAAAGAAAAATGAGAAAAAGAAAGAAAACAAGAAACATACATGCCGACACTACCCAAAAATTTCCAGAAAAGAAAAATTTTAATCTGAAAAAGGGTTGCACTATTAAGTCTTTTCAAGTCTGAGAAATTCCAAAAGAGACTTTCTCGGAAAAACACCCAAGCTTCAAGAAAGATACGAGGAAAGAAAAACCCATAATCTTCCTTTTCACACACCTTCTTCAATTCTCCCAAATCAAAAAGCCCAATTCCTTTCTAAGATATCTTGAAAGATTAGTACCGTTCTCATCCAAAGTGATGGAGATTTGATTCTTGATCAAGCCATGACGAGAATGCTGCATGACTGGCTATCTGAGTGATTGACACTAGCAAGTAGGAACCCTAAACACCTGAGTGATTTGAGTGACCCACTGCGAGGATTGCCTAGTCATGATTAGCATTTAAGTTGCTTGAAGAAAGTATCAAATTCTATAAAACCTTAGTTTCTCATAAGAACTCTTTCATAACTGGAGCTTTATGTTATTTGGCAATATTATTTCTAAGAGATATGTGTAACTAGAATCTTTCTAAAAGTCTTTTATGAATGAGTTTGCTTGAGGACAAGCAAAGTTCTAAGTGTGGGATACTTGATATCGCGTAAAAAGTCACGTTTTTACTACCGATATCTCTCTCATTCTGGAACAATACTTGGAAAATAAACTCAGATAATGTAAAAATCAATGAAACTTTGTCAAAAAGGTCAAAATAGAGTTGCACGAGAAAAATCAAGCAAAACGGACGAAAAACGAAGATTTCACACACGTTTGAAGATTCAAGGAATCAGAGACAAGAATTAGAGACAAAAGTACCCATCACTGAGATTTCTCTTATCCAAGATATTCGTTTTCAAAATACGAATCTAACAGAAGAAGGATCAACAAAAACGGATGAAGAATGAAGATTCTACGTACGCCGGAAGATTCAAACGATTCGCATGAGACATTTAAAGATCAGAGAAACCTTTCAGAAATTTCTTTTCATCAAAGTCTTTGTTTTTGAAAAACGAATCCAACGCAAAAAGAATAAACGAAAACGGACGCATAACGAAGAAGATACGCATGAATCGAGAAACGAAGCGAAATACGGCGAACCAGGGCGGTAGGCTGCCAGCCGTCGCCGGCTGCCATGGTGGCGGCGCCAGCTGCCTATCCCCTGGCCATGTTTTCCGTCCTTGCTCGTACTCGCCTGGTACACGTGCTAGGCCTTTTCCGTAACTTTAAGGTACACGTGCTAGACCTTTTCTCGCTTTCGGGTACATGTGCAAGTAACTTTTTCATCTTTTGCTAACATGTGCTCCTAATTGCTAAAATGCACCAAATTTAACGTATAAATAGGTGCTCCATGGTTCATTTCAGGATACACCTCTCACTCCTCCTAGTTCTCACAAAAATACACATCACATACTCTTGGAATTACAAATTCCAAATTCTCTTGTATTTCTCATTCTAAGATTATTGTAATTAATCTACGGATTAATATAGAGGCTAGAATGAATGCTATGGATTTGGAGATAAATCTTTGTACGTGTGAAAGAGTTTTCAATCATAATAATACGCTGCTACGCATTTATTTCCGGGTGATATCTAAACCTTTATCATACTTGTTTTATTTCGTATTTTAAATATGTATCATTACTTGGTATGTGATTTACTTATTGCCATGAATTGCGAGTAGTTTATTATTGTGATTGTTGATGATGTAGATGATTATAAGTAGGGATGGCATTATATAATTAGTGTACGACAATCGTAAAGTGATATGATGGCCCCTATTCGACTGTTTATTCGATATAGTACTGGAAATACTTTCGATCAAAGTAAAATGTATGGAAGTCATAAATGACCGAAGGTAGTCATATCACTGGAATCAGCTCTGGTTTAACAGTTGGAATTCCGAAAGGATAATACAACTTCACAACTAACTGGTATATCCTACGAAAGTCAACACATTATAAAGTAATGTTCGTAAAACACATTCAGATAAAATAGGAATTAGTAACTCTTGTACTATTAAGACTTTATGAACTTAAATTTAATCTATGGAGTACTGTTGAGTCACTGATCTGCAAACTCAAGATGGTCACTGATCTCAATAATTAAGGGGGAGACTAAGACAATGTCTACGAAGCAGATTGTTGAAGTCAGTAGTCGCTGATTAGCGAAGTCACTGATGGTGTATTATTCTCTCATGTCGCTGACCCACTTAATGAAAATCTCTCTAAGAAGAAATGATTCAAGTCAAGCTCCTGTTGCTGATGTTTTATGTTCGTTAATCTTCTCTTACTCTGAGTTACTGAAGGAGAATTATGCTCAACTATGTGTGTCGCTGATCTTTGTCAGCGAGAGTATTACTCTCTGTACATGAAGTATGATTCAAGTTGAAGATAGTGTTGCTGAAGGTTTTCTTGTCGCTGATTGTATCTTAGACCAGTAGAGGAAGAATTTATAAAGATCAAAGACTCAACTATGTGTGTCGCTGATACTCATCTATCAGCGAGAGTCTCCAAGTCTTATTGAGTTCTCTCATCTGCTGAATAAAAGAAGTCGCTGAAGATTAGCTGTTCAAGTCATTCTTTAGAGCATGTTAGCTCGCATCGAGAATGAGGAGAATTGATATATCTATCAGTGACTGCAGCATTAAATGCCACATTAAATAAGAAGTCAACATTCGGCGTTACTACGGCGCAGCACGTGTTCCTCGAAACTTGAAAAGAGTGACATGGAAGCTTTTGATTGGTCTATAGTACAAGGTGATATTTCCCAAGACAGAATGTCGTGCCATGATATATCACATCTCAACTACCTCTCCAATCAAGCAGCGACACGTGTCCATCAGATCCGGAAATCAAGGATTTCAGCGTCTATAAATAGCGTAGTATGTTGTACTTCATTTTGTGTCGATTACTTGTATTGTCACTTGTTTGTCAGTGACTAGTTTGTCTAAGATACAAGTAACACCAGTGAGTAAACTAGTAGCGTGTTTGTCCACTACTAGCTTACCTCAGCGAGAGAGCAGTTAGCGTGTTTGTCCACTACTGCTCATCTCCTTTGTAATAGCTGTATTGTTTGATTTAGATTAGCTTTGGCTAATCTATTCCGCAATCAACAAGAGATAAATTTTATTAATAACAGAATTTATCTTTCAGCTACATTTGTATCAGCAACTGAACTGTTTATCTTATATACATACTTGTGTTCATATTGTTGTTACTTTAATACGGTTAAAAACTTGCTAAACAAAGATAACACTGTAATAAAGAAAAGAAAAGTTTTTAATTGTATTCAACCCCCCCCCCCCTTCTACAATTAACTCACTGTTAACGATTCACAATCACTAACATAATAGTGATTAGGGACTCACAATTGGTATCAGAGCGGAGTTGGTTTAAAATATAATTTAACCAGATCTGCAATGGAATCCGTTAAATACAGTTGTGTTGATTCTGAGTACCAGAAGGGAAATGGCTCCACTACAAAACCTCCAGCTTTTGACCCATCAAGAATTGAAACCTGGATGTCCAGGATGATGATGTTCTTAGACCTTGTTGATGATCGTCTTTGTTCTATAATAACTGACGGTCCTCACACTCCTACTGTCATTATTCCTGCTATTGCAGCCACTGCAACCACCCCTGCACTACCAGAAATGGTTATGCCAAAAAGGGAGGAATAATGGACAGATGAGGACAGGCGCATGGTTAGACTGGATAAACAAGCTAAAATATACATAAGCATGTCACTTCCTGATGAAGTGTTTGAGTCCATTAGATTGTGCAGTACAGCGAAACACATGTGGGACACTCTTAGAAATATCTATATTGGAACCCCCGACATTATTCGCTGTAGAGAAGTAAATCTGACTCGTCAGTATGAACTGTTTGCCATGGAACCCAATGAGTCACTGACCTCCACCTATACCAGATATCAAGCTTTAATAAATAAAATGGAAAAGGCTAATATAGGAAAAGACCAAAGATTTGTTGTTGAAAAATTTCTAGAACTGTTGCCTAGAAAAGTTTGGGGAACCATTGCAACATGTACTCGACAACGTAATGATTATACTTCTCTCAATCTAACTCAAATCTATGGTATATTGTTAAATTGGGAACAATCTGAGAAACAAGCTGATCAAAGTGAGCACATTCGTGCTGCACTAGGCAGTCAAAAGATTTCTAATGCCCTTGTAGCTGAGCTAGAAGAGATTGATCAAAAGCAGAAAGTTAAGATCACCCAGTTGAGTTCAAAGTCACTGATTGCAGATGAGGAAGGTTGTGCTGCTGACAGTCAGTCTGAAGTCAGCTATGAAGAAGGACTAGAGAAGCTGGAAAGAGATATGGCCATGATGGTTGCAAATTTCAGAAAGAACACAAGGTTCAACAAATTTGCTGGTGCAACATCAAATGACATCTCAAGGTCAAAAGGTGACTGCTACAAATATGGCAAACCTGGTCACTTTGCAGCTGACTGTAGATCCAAAGCTGTCAATCCTCTCCCTGAACAAAGGCCCAGCTTCAGAAATGACAAGTATAACAAGTACAAGTCAAAATACAAGAAGCTGAAAGCTATGTCCAAAATTGGCAAGAAGAAGGGAAAAGGATTCGTCGCTGAAGAAGGATCCTTCAGCGACTCTGACTCAACCTCATCATCTGATGAAGAAGAAGCTATGATTTGTTTAGATAGAGATTACGGCTTGATGGCTGATGATGTTGACTTCCATGAAAACATCAAAGAAGTAGCTAAGAAATGTTCAGCATCCGGCTGGGATCCAGAGACTCTCTACAAGGTACATTGTTTTAAATCAGCTTCAGTGACTGAAAAGGAGAATATCTTTGAGACTTTGATAGTTGATCTATCAAATGCCCATGATATTCAGAAAAGGCAAGAATGCATGATCAATGACTTAACATCTAAACTTAAACTTCAAGAAGAAAATTTGTTGAAAATGAAAGATCTAAAACTTGAACTTGATGCACAAATACATGCAAATCAAATGTGCATTCAAGAGAAAATAAGTTTTGAAACCAAATTTTCTCAACTCAATAAAGTTATGAAGTCATGGTGCAAATCTGCATTAAATGTAAATCAGTGTGTCAATAGTCAAATTCCAAAACAAGTAAAAGCTATTCTGGGAGGTGATTATGACACAGCTGCTTCTCTGGCTGATGCCACAAGCATTGATCAAATATTCAAGCCTGATCAATCCTTTTCAAACTTTGTTTTTGAACCAATGTCAGTCTTCAGCGAGCCTAAACCAAATCACTTTGTTAAAAGCTCGCTGGTCACTGACAACTGTGATATAACTGCAAGTATTGATGAACTAAAAGACTTGAGCATAAATGAGTCAACAATTAATCCAGTTCCCATCAGTACCACTGATCAAAAGATACTCAGCAACCTCAGTTCTGACACTCCAGTGACTGATGATCTTGTCATCAGTGACTTAGAATCGAAGAAACAAACTGAGACAGTAAGTCTGAACTCTTTCAAATCTCAATCAAATAAGCATGTTGAGCAAAAGAAATCTAAAGCCACAAATAAAAAATGCTATAAGTGTGGAAATAGACAACATGTGTCAACAGATTGTTCATCAGTACAAGCTTGTGTCCAACCAACCACCAGCAGTGAGTCAAATGTCTTGCTGGTCAGTGGAAGCCAAGTTAAAGGCTTGTCCACCATGAACCCATCTCAGGATGGGTTCATAAATTGAACTAATAATTTATTCCTGATGTAGGGCATTCTTAGAGAAACAATCTGGTATCTGGACAGTGGGTGTTCCAGACATATGACCGGATGTAAGTCCCTGCTCAGCGACTACCAGGATGAAAGAGGTCCTGATGTAGTATTTGGTGATAACAACATTGGTAAGACCAGAGGGTATAGGGTCTTGACCAATGGTAATGTGATGTTTAAGAGGGTGGCATATGTTGAAGGACTGAAGCATAATTTATTAAGCATCAGTCAGTTCTGCGATGCCAAGAATAAAGTGCTATTTGATCATGAAGCTGGAGTTGTTTACAACAAAAATGGAAGTGCTGTCCTGGGTGCTCAAAGGAAAGGAAATACATATGTAGTCAATATGGACTCAGCACAATCAGGAACATGCTTTTATTCCAGAACCGTTTCAGAAGAAAAATGGTTATGGCATAAGCGACTTTCTCACCTGAACTTCAAAGCCATCAGCAAACTCAGCAAGTATAGCTTGGTAAATGGTCTTCCAAAGCTCACTTTTGACAAAGACAAGCTTTGCTCAGCGTGTGAGAAGGGAAAGCATCACAGCTCTTCTTTTAAAAGCAAACAAACATCTTCAGTGACAGAATGTTTTCAACTGATGCATATGGATCTATTTGGTCCAGTGAGTTCTCCTAGTCTTGGTGGTAAAAGGTATTGCTTGGTAATTGTGGATGAATATTCCAGATATACTTGGGTATTCTTCCTCAAAGCCAAAAGTGGTGCAACACAGGAAATTATATCCTTTATCAAAAAGATGGAAAACTTAAATGATTGTTTAGTTAAACATTTAAGAAGTGATAATGGTACTGAATTCAGAAATATTGACCTTGAAAGTTTTTGTGATTCAAAAGGTATTTCTCAAAACTTCTCTGCACCTAGAACACCTCAACAAAATGGTGTTGCAGAGAGGAGAAATAGAACCTTGATTGAATCAGCAAGGTCAATGCTCATAGATGCTGGTCTTAAGACCCACTTCTGGGCTGAAGCAGTTAATACTGCCTGCTACACTCAGAATAGGTCTCTGATTGTCAAGAGACATGATAAGACAGCCTATGAGGTGTTAAGAGGGAGAAAACCTGACATAAGTTTTCTTCATGTTTTTGGCAGTACCTGCTATGTCTTAAACAAAAGAGATCACTTAGGAAAGTTTGATCCCAAAGCTGATGAAGGTATATTTGTTGGTTACTCAATCATTTCAAAAGCTTTCAGAGTTTATAATAAAAGAAGGGAATGTATTGAAGAATCAATGGATGTTACCTTTGATGAATCTTATGATGAATCACTCACTGATCCAAAAGATTATGAAAACCTTATTTTTAATTCAATCAGTGATGACAAGCATGAGGTTCATCCATCAGATTCTGAAAGGGAAGATGATGTCCCTGAAGAAACTTCTGGCTCTACTTTAGCTCAGAATAATTCAGAAACTTCATCTTTGCCTGTTGATATCCCTTCATCATCTCATCAAAATAATAACACTCTCTTTCAAAATCAAAGCTTAAACATTAATCATGTTTCTAATGCTGATGTGTCTGGTGGATCACCACTGAATAATCAAGTCACTGCTGAACCTCAGCGAGTGACTAAATAGACTAGACATATTGATAATCAATTGATTATTGGTGATCCTCAGTCCAAGGTCCAGACCAGATCAGCATCTGCTAACTTTTGTTTGTTTGTAAGCTTTGTGTCACTGATTGAGCCCAAGAAAATTGATGAGGCACTCACTGATCATCACTGGATAGCTGCCATGCAAGATGAGCTATCTCAGTTTGAAAGGAATAAGGTATGGAAGTTAGTACCTCAAGTAGCTGGGAAATCTATGATTGGAACAAGATGGGTGTTCAGAAACAAGATGGATGCTGATGGTGTTGTAATAAGGAATAAGGCTAGACTGGTTGCACAAGGTTACTGTCAGCAAGAAGGAATAGATTATGATGAAACCTTTGCACCAGTTGCTAGGCTTGAAGCAATCAGGTTATTCTTAGCATATGCAGCTCACAAGAAATTCAAGGTATATCAAATGGATGTGAAAAGTGCCTTCTTGAATGGCAAGCTGCAGAAAGAAGTGTATGTAAAGCAACCACCTGGATTCACTGATCCCAAGCATCCAGGTTATGTATATAAATTGGATAAAGCTTTATATGGACTCAAACAAGCTCCCAGAGCTTGGTATGACACTCTCTCTGTCTTCTTGATCAAATGTGGTTATGTCAGAGGTAAAATTGACAGTACCCTATTTATCAAAAAGGATAAAAGAGATGTCATACTGGTCCAAATTTATGTTGATGATATTATTTTTGGGTCTACTAACAATGACATGTGCAAGGAATTCAGTAACCTCATGACTAAAAGTTATGAAATGAGCATGATGGGTGAACTAACATTTTTCCTTGGTCTGCAAATTAAGCAAACCAAAACTGGTATTTTTATAAACCAAGGAAAATATGTTAAAGATTTGTTAAAGAAATTTGAATTCACCAACTGCTCATCCCTTGCTACACCAATGTCATCTGCAGTAAAATTACATGCTGATCCTGATGGTAAATCTGTAAACATCACTGCTTACAGAGGAATGATCGGGTCACTGCTGTATTTAACTGCTAGTAGACCAGACATTATGTTTTCCACTTGTCTATGTGCTAGATATCAAGCTGATCCAAAGGAATCCCATTTGCTCGCTGTCAAAAGAATATTCAGATATCTGAAGGGTACACCAAATCTTGGTCTCTGGTACCCATCTGGTTCAGACTTTTCACTAAAGGGATATTCAGATTCTGATCATGCTGGATGCAAAATGGACAGAAAGAGTACCTCTGGTAGCTGTCAGTTTCTTGGAGAAAAGCTTGTAAGCTGGTCAAGCAAGAAACAAAATTCTGTCTCAACTTCTACTGCTGAGGCTGAATATGTCGCTGCTGGAGCCTACACTGCTCAAATTCTGTGGATGAGGAATCAGCTCGCTGACTATGGTTTTGACTTTGGCAATGTTCCAATTTATTGTGACAGTCAAAGTGCCATTGCCATAGCAAATAATCCTGTGATGCACTCAAGGACAAAGCATATTGATGTCAGATATCACTTCATCAGGGACCACGTCATGAAAGGTGACATTGAATTGCATTTCATTTCAACTGATTACCAACTCGCTGACATTTTTACAAAACCTTTAGATGAGAAAAGATTCACCTTTCTCATCAGTGAGTTGGGCATGCTGAACCTAAATGATTAAAACCTGTTTGCTTAATAAACGGTAGTTACAAAATAAATAGTTTTCTTTTAACACGCTGACCTATCATTCTCACTGATATAATCAGCAAGAACAATAAGTTAGCATTGTTATAATCAATAAATTATATACTTTGTAACTGCACATGAAAAATTCCTTATATCATATAAATAAACTATATCTTATGCTTCACATACTTGACTAGCTGGTTGGATTAGTATTCTAAGTTGTAATTTGATCAGCAACATCAAATGTGAAACATAATATTTATTTTATTTTAAGATATAATTTATTTTTCATCTCGCTGAGACATAATGCATCAGCGAAAGTTTTGTTATTTAATACTGCATTTATTTCGACATATATTCCTTACAATTAATACATTTTGTATTTAATTTTAACGATTTATATTCCTAATAAATACTTTATTAAAATATCTTATGGGAACTTGAAAAGGTACACTTTTTCTGACACCTCGTATACCTTTTCCGGCGCACCACTCCCATCACCATTTAATGTTACCACTTATCACCATCATCACCCTACTCCACTACCACCAACCACTTTTATATTATTTTTTTTTAAACCTTTTTGACCACGTACATACTCGTTATGACCACACATTCTCCACATCAGTAACCGTATATAAGCAGCGAAACCCCTACCTTTTCATTCTTTACGCTTTCTAACTTTTTAAACTTCATCTTCTTCATTTTTCTTCTCTGCAAATATTCAACTCTTCAAATTTATACTTTCTTTTCAAAAAATGGCAAGGACAAAATTTTTCAATAATGCTTACACTCCGACCCCAGAGATTAAAGCTCTTCGAGCCTCTGCGGTCAGCGAGACCCTTGTCGTTACAGTTCCCAAATCTAACTATTTGGGAAATGTAACCTGTACCAAACCTGAGTATGCGGAGGTGATAAACTTTCTGAAAAATCATTTTATCCTCCCTGCTCTTACCTTGTCTCCTGGGGAAATGAACCCTGAATGGCTTAGTGAGTTCTGGTATACCTGCACTCACTCAGTCGTCTCTGGTGTTTCCCAACTCCAGGGTTTTATAGACAATGGTACTCAACCTATAATAATAACTGCCAACACCATTCGCTCTATTTTACAGCTGCCGACCTCTGAGTCATACGAGTCGCTGCCAGAGAGCGACGTTGCCAAACAAGGCCTCGTCGAGCTCACTGAGATTGAGTGTAAATACTCAGTCGATGGCAGTGGCAACCGTAAATACTCTACGGTCCACAAAACGAAAATGGATGGTGTTTGGAATGCCCTTTTTACAAATTTCATTCAATCTTTGGGCACAAAATCAGGGAGCTACGATCAATTCAGCTCCCTGGAGGCACAGATCAGTTGGTCACTGGTCAACTCTCTACGAGTTGACTATGCAAGTGTGATCTTCAATGAACTGATCACCAAAGTCGCTGAGCCTGCCAGGGCAAAATATGTACCTTACCCTAGGTATCTCTCACTGATCTTTAGGGATCAGTTTGCTGCCTATGATAGGGTATCATTTCAGGGATTTGAGCCCACTCTGGTAGGATCTCAAATTTTTGCAAAACCAGCGATTGTGGTTTTACCTGCTTTTATGAAGCATCCGGGGATCCTTGCACCCCAGCCTGTAACTGCTGTACAAATGTCAGTTGCTGCCCCCCCCCCCCCCCCCATCGACCACGTCACTAACCACACCCCCAGTGACTACTGTTGGTCAACCACCAATCAAGAAACCACCAATCAAGAAACCACCAACTGCTCCCAAGAAAAAATCCAAATTAGGGTCCCTGACATTAAAGGATCAGGGACATAGCAAAAAGAAGACATCTACGGATGCCAGTGGTGAATCAGTGACTGTACGTTCAGTTACTAAGGGCACCACTGCTGAACCCTTAACCTTAACTGCTTCACTGGACTCCCGAAAGTCCAGTGACTCTACAAAGGGAAAACTACAGACAGCTGCAGTGGATCAAACCACTGTTAGCAGTGATTCGGGTGCACCCCACACCCTTAGATCGAGTCAACCCAGCCACTTGTCATTCTCACAAAAGGGTGACATTTCACTAAAAGGGCAAGTGACATCAGTGGGTGATAACACACTCATAGCTGATGTCACACCACTGGCTACAGACCCGGGCCATCTCTCATCTATCACTGCACCGACTGTCAATGTCTTACCACTGACCCATGGTGAGATACAGGTCGCTACTTCTATTTCCAATGAACCACCAACTAAATCACAAGCTGATGATGAGGAAATCATGCCTATGGACACCTCTGAGGACACCCAACCCATTCCTCCACCCACATCCAACTCTCCCATCAGAGAGCTCACCCCTACTTCTTTCTCCAGTGATAACATCCAAGTCACTGCTGATCAGACCACACCCCCTGATCAGGTAGCCCAATCTACACCTACCCCCATTATTAATACCCAAACTACTCCCCCAAACACCTCCACTCACTCCACATCTGATCAGCTACTGATGGAGTACATTGCCCAATCCCAAACCCAAATTAAGATGCTCATTGAAGACCGTGAGGCACTTATTGGCAATGTCTCTGTCCTTCAGAAAGCTGTTGCTGCTCTCACTGATGTATACAACTCCATTGAACCATGGAGCACATCTGTTAGTGAGAGGGTACAAACAGTAGCTGATGCTAGTGCTGCAATAAATCATGCAGTCACTGAGCTAGCCTCCACCTCCAACACCAACTTCACAAATCATGCTGCTGCCATTGCCCAGCTCACCACCAACCAAAATGATTTAGCCATTTCTGTATCTAACTACCGGTATAACACTGACAAAGTTATTAAGGTGCTTCCACAGGTTGTCTCACAGCTCACAAAGACAAGAGCTGAGGTCGCTGCCCTGCGTGAGGAAAACGCAGACTTCACTACTCAGATACTTAGGGCAGTTGATCAGTTTGAGCGAACCAGTCAGGGGGAGAGTGAAGAAGAGGACTTTGTCTCTAATCCAGAGATGCCCCGAAAGATGACTGATCCGCTATCAAACAAGGCTCACAAGGACATTGTGCTCACTACCTATGCACTTCGTCCTATTGCTGAGCAACCTGAACTGGAGGCCCTTGCAGTTGCTGAACTGCATTGGGTAGATATGGAGATAGCCACTGACATGGTGGATGTCACTGAGAGCTTTCCTGAGTTCAGTGCTGAAGAACTCAGGAACTACAATGGGCTGATACAGCAATGGGCAGTGGATGATACTGCCAGGATTGAGGGTACCTCAGTGAGCTACGAATTGGCTCGCTGGGAGTGGATGAATAGGGATGTAGTAGCTGATGCATCTGATGATGAGGAGGATGATACCATCATGCATGATGCTGATGATAATAATGATGATGGCTAGGGAGGTGGTCATGGAAATGGTCAGGGATCAGATGATGAAGATGATATATATATGGAGGATCAGCAACCCATATCTTCTGTTATTAAAAGAAAAAGGACCAGCGACACCTCTCCTGCATCTACTCCTCCATCAAAGAAACAACAGGTCAGTAACCCTCAATTACACATTGTCATATCTGAGGTAGCTGCACCTACAACCCTAAACCTACCCTCACCTACAACAACTACAACCACATCAACCCAAACAATCCAAATAACCACACCTACCCCAGCAACTATAACTCCAATCTCCACAACAACTCCTTCCAACACTACCACATCAGATACCTCCCCTACAGCATGCCTTTCCTCTGACTCAGCCTCAGATACCCCTTGTCCTGATGAAACAAAAGATCAGAGAATTGCCAGAAAAATAAAGGCAAGACAGGACAGGGAGCAAGAGATGATATTACAAATAACCTTTCAGGCTGAGTTGAGAGAAGAACAAGAAAGGAAAAGGTTGCTGAAAGAGCAGTCAGATGCTGACAGAGCATACCTACTGGAATTGAGCTCCAAAGATGCAAATGAAAGGGCCAGACTTCTTAAACAAAAGAAAGATCAAGAAGAGTCTGATGCTGCAATTGCCAGGGTACTTGCTGAGATAGAAGAGAGTGAGCTAGAGCAACAGAAACTGAAAAGGTCAGCTAGCAAGAGCTCTAAAAAGAAAGGGGGAGCTGTCAAAACAGCAGTGGATAGGAAGTGGAATGAAATTGATAGAAAGAGATTTGCTGCCAGAATGACAGGGAGATCAAACCTTGCACCTATTACCAAGGTCAAACTGAAAAAGTCAAGGAACCAATCTCAACCTCAACTACTTATACAAAGAGGTTCAGAGACTCAATCAATGCTACTTGATCAAGTATGCAAGCTGCACAGAGAAGAATGGAATGAGATAAGGCTTGCTATTAGCCACTCTACAAGTGCAGCTAAGGTTGATGTCATGAAGGAGATTGATAGGCTCTATCAGAAAATGGTGTCGCTGCAACTCCTCAGACCAGAAGATACTGTCATACATGGTGAGGAAATTGTTCAGCCACCTAGTCCAAGGTATAGATCAGGTACCAGCAGCATCTATCGAATCCCCAACACTTCAAGGCTTAATCTATCTATCCCTGCTGGTGTGCCAAAGCTTGAAGGTCATGAGGTCACTGAAAGGGAGAAGGGTTTGGTATACAGGGACCTAAATGGTGCCCTTAGGTTTCAGAGAGAAGCTGAACTTGAGAAGGTTGATCAAGAACAACTCATACACCTAATCAGGTCAGCTAGCATGCTTCCAACAGATTCAAAGATCAGAAAAGCTATTCTCGATGAAGCCTTGGCCAGAAAGTTCAGATACCTGCCCTCCAAAGACAAATATGAACTTGAAGCTGAGCTTGGCATAGTGAAAGAAGAGGAGATGTGGAGAGATAAATAATTTAGACATTTTGTAATAGTTAGCTTCTGTAAATATTTATTCTATGATATATGTGAGGCTTTGCACAAGAAAATCTACAAGTACAAGTCACTGGGCAACCTACCTATCAGAGACTCAAATCTTTTCAACTACAAAAAATTTACAAGGACAAGTCTCTGAGCAATCAACTTAACAACAGAGTAAAGGAGATTATTGAGCATAAACGTTTCCTGCAACTAGTCTGTCTAAGGGAGCTCTGACTTAAACCATTTAGGGGGAGATTGTTGAGTCACTGATCTGCAAACTCAAGATGGTCACTGATCTCAATAATTAAGGGGGAGACTAAGACAATGTCTACGAAGCAGATTGTTGAAGTCAGTAGTCGCTGATTAGCGAAGTCACTGATGGTGTATTATTCTCTCATGTCGCTGACCCACTTAATGAAAATCTCTCTAAGAAGAAATGATTCAAGTCAAGCTCCTGTTGCTGATGTTTTATGTTCGTTAATCTTCTCTCACTCTGAGTTACTGAAGGAGAATTATGCTCAACTATGTGTGTCGCTGATCTTTGTCAGCGAGAGTATTACTCTCTGTACATGAAGTATGATTCAAGTTGAAGATAGTGTTGCTGAAGGTTTTCTTGTCGCTGATTGTATCTTAGACCAGTAGAGGAAGAATTTATAAAGATCAAAGACTCAACTATGTGTGTCGCTGATACTCATCTATCAGTGAGAGTCTCCAAGTCTTATTGAGTTCTCTCATCTGCTGAATAAAAGAAGTCGCTGAAGATTAGCTGTTCAAGTCATTCTTTAGAGCATGTTAGCTCGCATCGAGAATGAGGAGAATTGATATATCTATCAGTGACTGCAGCATTAAATGCCGCATTAAATAAGAAGTCAACATTCGGCGTTACTACGGCGCAGCACGTGTTCCTCGAAACTTGAAAAGAGTGACGTGGAAGCTTTTGATTGGTCTATAGTACAAGGTGATATTTCCCAAGACAGAATGTCGTGCCATGATATATCACATCTCAACTACCTCTCCAATCAAGCAGCGACACGTGTCCATCAGATCCGGAAATCAAGGATTTCAGCGTCTATAAATAGCGTAGTATGTTGTACTTCATTTTGTGTCGATTACTTGTATTGTCACTTGTTTGTCAGTGACTAGTTTGTCTAATATACAAGTAACACCAGTGAGTAAACTAGTAGCGTGTTTGTCCACTACTAGCTTACCTCAGCGAGAGAGCAGTTAGCGTGTTTGTCCACTACTGCTCATCTCCTTTGTAATAGCTGTATTGTTTGATTTAGATTAGCTTTGGCTAATCTATTCCGCAATCAACAAGAGATAAATTTTATTAATAACAGAATTTATCTTTCAGCTACATTTGTATCAGCAACTGAACTGTTTATCTTATATACATACTTGTGTTCATATTGTTGTTACTTTAATACGGTTAAAAACTTGCTAAACAAAGATAACACTGTAATAAAGAAAAGAAAAGTTTTTAATTGTATTCAACCCCCCCCCCCCCTTCTACAATTAACTCACTGTTAACGATTCACAATCACTAACATAATAGTGATTAGGGACTCACAAGTACCCTCTCTGGTTATCCATGTGACTGCAACCTAGTAACTAGGACCTGATCAACCTTAATTATGGTAAGTAGTTATCTGTGCCCATGACATGCAATAAGTAAGATACATTGAAACCACTCGTTGTATATATTAGGTTTACATTTTTTGACTGCTTTACATTTAGTTAGATAGAGTGTCACTTTCAATGTCAATTACTCTCGACCGCATGTTGATATGAGAAACCGTGGAACTACTACGTAAAGTACACTGTCTATCATTGAAAGGCATGGTCCGCATATGAAACACGTTTTAATAAACTACGAATAATCCGGGGATGTATAACTGTTTGAAAAGTAGAGATTTGAATCATAAGTCGAAGTAACTAGAGCTTAAATGAATGATAACAGGACTTCGGAATTAGATCAAAGTCATAATGACCTAGAATCCTTAAAACACCAAGTCTTATAAAATCGGCGGTCCAAACATACAAAGTTATTAATCTACATGCTAATAGAACAGTAAACTATTTTAGGAGTTAAGAACGGTCGGACCTATGAGACGATACGCTACTGATTCATGAACCTCGGTATAAAACAAAGATAGGTTGCTTATTTTTCAACTAGATAAGTATTGGAAGTTTGCGTATTGCTCCGATCAGAATCATGATAACCTAGTTCCTAGTGACATGCCAATGGGAAATTGAGTTGGTAGGGTTCTAGAGTTTATGCCTAGTAGTTTGGTTGCCACATTAGTATCATCCCTATTTATTCTGTCATCCTAAAATATTAATTATCGAAATCTCAACAATCACATATTTATCTTTATCAGCTTTCCTGTACTTTAATTTCCTGCATTTTAATTACTTGTCTTTAACCCCCAAACCTACCTACTTTGTTCCATCCTAGATACTTCCCTACCGAAAGTGCCAACTTTAATTTACCCACACGTTTGGATTCATAGAATGATCTTAGGTTATACTTACCGCTTACTAACCAGAGTAGGTAGTACATATAATTTAAGCCCCACTAATTATAAATTTTTAAAACCCCTGATGGCGCCCGATTAAGTTACCATCAACGACGCTGACGCTTTCGGGTGCCATCAAGTTTTTGGCGCTGCTACCAGGGAATCACAAACGTACAATTTAAAGCCACCTTAAGTAGTAGTATTTAGGAGATCCTTCCAAACGAAACCTCTCCAGGTATCTTTCGGAAGTTAAATTCAGTAATTTAGTATTAATTATTAATTTATTATTAGTTTAGCATTAGTTAATTAGGATAGTATTAGTTCAAAATGACAACTCAAAAACCCACTTCTTACCTCATTTCAAAAGACGAATTGACGGCAATGGACGATACAGAATTCTTTAACTACTTAGTAGGAGAAATAGGATCTGATTTCTTTTCACCCTCTTCCTCTAAAGCTAAAGAAACCTCAGAAACCCTAGAAGAATTTAGGACCTCACTTTCTATTCCAAAACATTGCCTGAACTTTGATGACACGGATCAGTTGCCTGACCTGGCATCATCTCCAGAATATCACTTTCCAACTTTGCATTCGCCTCAAATACCAAATTCTGTCCACTTTGATAGTCCTTCCGAAGAAGATTACGAAGAAAAACCTCCGAAATTATGTGACTTAATCACTCTCATTCCTGAAATGTCAGTGTATGGCAACACTCTGTCAAATTCTCGTAATGACGGCATCTTTCCATTCCTTTCACAAGAACATCGAATAGAAATCAAACAAACCAATTGTTTTCGATAGATTGTAACGATGTAGGACAAATCTCCACATTTAGAACGGTTGAAAGTGGTTGATTTGGACTTAGGATGTCTCCATAAGTCGTCCTCTAAGCTTCCAAGTCGGCTGGAATGAAGAATGTCCGGTCCTCCCCTCCCAAAAATGAGGTTAAAATGAGATTTTAACCTAATCTTGCATTTTAATCCATCCGGCGGATGGATGTTCGGCGGATGGATGCAAATTATCCAATTCCTCGGCCCGCGACTCTGGCAGCCCGACTCACTGAATCCAACCGCCGGATGGATTGTTCATCCAGTGGATGGATGTTAAAATCTCAATTTTCTTCATTTTCTCCACTCTCTTTCTCCTAGCTTCGAATCTTTAGCTTCTTTTCTTCAATGCTAGCTCGTTTTCTGTTTCTTTATGATCCAAGCTCCAAATAAATTCCTAAATGCAAATATAAATGAAATAAGTATCGAATTCACATAAAAAGCATTAGAAATTAATCAAACAAATGGGGTAATTAGTACTATAATATAGTACATTTTGGCGTTCATCAAACATCCCCCACTTGAATCCTACTTGTCCTCAAGTAGACTATCGATTAAAACTTCAAAACTTTTAATATGAATGACAAACAAGAAGTGCAAAAGGACTTACATACTTCCTAGCGTTCCGCAAACCAAATTTTTATCTTAAAATTGATTCTACCTTAATGTTTAGCAATCAAGAAACTCTCTTAGGGAAACAACTTCATCATGTTTTATTATTAGGCATAAAAGATGATTCACCAGGATTACCGATATTGTTGTCCACCTAAACAATCTATATTACAAAAGTAGAGATTGATTATTATTATTCTTAGCAGGCATTCCCTTGATTTCCAATAGCAAAATATCCCTATACAACTAATGTGTCACAACTATCCACACAAAAAGAATCCAAATGCATCAATCATTTTTCAAGCCAAGACATTGGTGACAGGTCTGTACCTTAGTACAACAGAGCGACATAACTTGACCTTAGAGGATTTTTTTTTAATCTCATATACTGACGGAAACCAGGTCTGTACTTTCATACAACAGAGAAGACAACACCCAATATATTTCCAAATGATGATCATTAAGACCCTAAAGATGTGGGCTATAACACGCTATCGCATAAGAATTAAGACTAAGGTCATACCCCACTAAAGATCCTCTCAGGAAAATACCGACTTCCCACATTAATTTCTTAAATTGCTCAACCTCTCTCACATAGATTGCCTATCGATACATCACATGATGAATTATCTAATATTTAAAAATTAAGTTTAATTCATCTGTTGACTTTCCAAAAAGATGTTACAAGATTTGCAAAACTTAAAAAGAATACAATTTCGAAACAAAAATTTGGCTTGAATAATTACTAGAAAAGAATGCCCTTACTCCAATATTTACCAATTCATAAATTAGGACAATTAAAATTCTTTTTCCCCATCCCCCACTTAAAAATATGCAATGTCCTCATTGCAAAAAGGAACACTGAAATAGGGAATAGAAAAGAAGTGAACAGAAAACTCCCCTGACTTAGAAGCGATTATCTTGATTTGGTTCAACATAATGGTTTATCTTCTCATTCTGTAGTTCAACGTATTGGTTTATGCGATCTTTATTCAAAAATATACAACAGCACACACTTTCGTAGTTAATCACGATTGCATTTAGCATATGCAATAAGCCTTTAAACCCCTCGGTATCTCGAGTGGACGAGTTGTAGTCTCGTGAGGGTTTCCATGGAACACACCCACAAAGTTCAAAAGTTCATGCATTGTTAATAAACAAAACAAAACAACGAAAACCAAATAATATACAACTTACAAGGCTTATTTATTAACGAGTCGTAAGCTTGACTCAACCCCAAATTTCAACGTTGTGAGGGGTGAAAGTTGAGGTTAACTTCATCCTCAACTTCTAACGGTCCATCCACAAAGTGCTTAATCCTGTGACCATTCACTTTGAACAAAACACCATCTAAATTCTCTAACTCCACCGTACCGTAGGGAAAAACTTGTTTCAGAATGTAAGGTCCAGACCACCTAGATTTCAACTTTCCAGGAAACATTTTAAACCGAGAGTTAAAGAGTAGGACCCGATCCCCCACTTTAAACTCTTTGTTACCCCTAAGTCTTTGGTCATGCCATTTCTTGGTCTTTTCCTTATAAATGAGTGAATTTTCATAAGCATCATGTCTAAGCTCATCTAACTCATTTAATTGCATCAATCTAAGGCGACCCGCTTCTTTGATATCAAGATTACATGTCTTAAGAGCCCAATAGGCTTTGTGCTCAATCTCCACCGGGAGATGACATGCCTTACCATAAACAAGTCAGAAAGCTGTAGTCCCTAAAGGTGTCTTATAGGCCGTTCGGAAGGCCCAAAAAGCATCATCGAGTTTGGTGGACCACTCCTTCGGATTTGAACCTACGGTCTTTTCTAAAATTCTTTTTAAACCACGGTTTGTATTTTCGACTTAGCCACTTGTTTGGGGGTGGTAAGGTGTGGAAATTCTATGAGTCACCCCATATCGTTTCAATACCTTTTCAAGTTGAGCGTTACAAAAGTGGGTACCCCGATCGCTTATGAGAGCTTTTGGAGTACCGAAACGGCCAAAAAGATGTTTCAAGAAGTTAAGAACTACTCGTGCATCATTAGTAGGGAGAGCTTGTGCTTTCGCCCATTTAGAGACATAATCGACCGCAACGAGTATATAGAGGTTCTTATGAGAATTAGGAAACGGACCGATGAAATCTATCACCCATATATCGAAAACTTCACAAACTTGGATGACATTTTGGGGCATTTCATCCCGTGATGAAATTTTTCCGGCCCTCTGACAAGCGTCACAAGATTTAACTAGGTTTAAGGAATCTTTAAAAATGGAAGGCCAATAGAAACCCACCTCATAAACCTTCCGGCCCGTGAGTTAGGGTCCATAGTGACCTCCGGTGGGACCTAAGAAGCAATGAAGTAAAATCTTCCTAGCTTCATTTCCAGACACACATCTACGAATCACACTATCCGAACAACTTCTAAAGATATGTAGATCCTCCCAAAAATAGTATTTGATGTCACTAAAGAATTTCTTCTTTTGTTGGTGTGACATACCTTTTTGGAGAACACCACCGGCTAAGTAGATCGCGATGTCCGCAAACCAAGGGACTTCAATACTCTCGACTTTCATGAGAGACTCATCAGGAAAGTCATCATCAATAGTAGATTCATTGAGAACCTCCAACTCGGGATTCTTAAGTCTAGAGAGATTATCGGCGACGAGATTTTCTGCTCCTTTCTTGTCCCGTATTTCAATGTCGAATTCTTGTAAGAGCAAGATCCAATGAATGAGACGGGGCTTGGCATCTTGTTTGGAAAACAAGTACCGAAGGGCGGAATGATCAGTATAGACAACCGTTTTGGCTAGTACAAGATATGTACGGAACTTATCAAAGGAAAAGACAATAGCTAGGAGTTCTTTTTCAGTGGTCGTGTAATTCAATTGGGCTCCTTGTAAAGTCTTACTAGCATAATAGATGGGCTGAAATCGTTTGTCGATTCGTTGCCCCAAAATGACTCCTATGGCAAAGTCACTCGCATCACACATGAGCTCAAAAGGAAGAGTCCAATTGGGAGCTATCATGATGGGCGCGTTGGTCAATTTTTCTGTAAGGAGATTGAATGCCTTTAAACACTCGTCAGTGAAAACAAATGGTGCATCCTTCTCAATAAATGGTGCATACTTCTCAAGGAGTTTATTCATAGGCATGCTGACTTTTGAGAAATCTTTAATGAACCGCCGGTAGAAACCAGCATGGCCTAGAAAACTACTGACTCCTTTGACATTGGTGGGAGGTGGAAGATTGGCAATAACATCTACTTTGGTTCGGTCTACCTCTATGCCTACACTCGAAATCTTGTGCCCGAGAACAATGCCTTCTCGAACCATGAAATGGCACTTCTCCCAATTGAGCACAAGATTTGCTTTCTCACATCGGACAAACATTCTCTCTAGGTTTTCAAGGCATACATCAAAGGTGTTACCAAAGATGGAGAAGTCATCCATAAACACCTCCATGCATTCCTCGGTCATATCATGGAAAATAGCCATCATACACCTTTGAAAGGTGGCTGGGGCATTGCATAGCCCGAATGGCATACGTTTATAAGCAAAGGTACCGTAAGGGTAAGTGAATGTGGTTTTTTCTTGGTCCTCGGGTGCTATGGGGATCTGAAAGTAACCTGAGAAACCATCTAAGAAACAGTAGTAACTATTTCCCACCAACCTTTCCAACATCTGGTCGATAAAGGGTAATGGGAAGTGGTATTTCCTAGTGGCATCATTAAGTTTCCTGTAATCAATACATACCCGCCAACCCGTGACCGTACGCGTGGGAATGAGTTCATTATTCTCATTAGTAATAACAGTGATACCCCCTTTCTTGGGTACTACTTGAACTGGGCTCACCCACGGACTATCAGAAATGGGGTAAATTAAACCCGCATCAAGGAGTTTGATCACCTCCTTCTTAGCGACGTCGGTCATGTTAGGGTTTAATCTCCTTTGTCTTTGCACCACAGGTTTAAAATTATCTTCCATTAAAATTTTGTGAGTGAAATATGAAGGACTTATACCCTTAATGTCGTTAATTTTCCATGCTATAGCCGGTTTATGGGCTTTTAGCACATTAATGAGTTGAGAATTTTCACTTACAGTGAGAGATGAGGAGATTATGACAGGCAATTGAGACTCGCCTTGTAGGTAAGCATATTCCAAATGACTCGGAAGTGGCTTAAGCTCCAAAACAGGTGGTTCTCAATTGAAGACTTGTAGCGATATTGATCCTCTTTCTTCAACTATTCATACTCTTCAGCTGTCGGTTCATAGCCTTCCGCCATGAGGGCGGTTAGCTCCCCCACACTATCCTCTAATAGCTCATCATCTTGTCCTCCAAGTGGACAAATACCTGTACCTTGCAATTCTATAAATTCCTGCAATAACTCCAAATGAGTGTCTACAGTTTGTATATAATAACACGAATGATATCGCGTAAAAAGTCATGTTTTTACCACCGATATCTCTCTCATTCTGGAGCAATATTTATCACTTGGACTCAAATAATGCAAAAATCATTGATAAAATGCTAAGAAGATCAAAACAAGGTTGCACGAGAAAAATCAGGCAAAAAGGCCGAAAAACGAAGATTTCACGCACGTTTGAAGATCCAAGACATCAGAACGAGGATTCAAGACAAAAGAGCCCATCACCAACATCTATCTGACCCAAGATGTTCGTTTTCAAATTACGAATCCAACAGAAGAAGAATCAACTAAAACGGACGAAGAACGAAGATTCTACGCACTCCGGAAGATCCAAACGATTCGTACGACACATCTAAAGTTCAGAGACATATTTTTGGGATTTCTTTTCATCAAAAGCTTCGTTTTTGAATTACGAATCCAACGCAAAAAGATGCGTAGCGAAGAAAACACGCACGAATCGAAGAACGCAGCAACCGGCAGCAGGCCGGTGCCACTGGCAGCCAGCCGCCGCTGCTAGCCAGCCAGCCGCCGGCTGCTGCCCGTCACCCGCACGGATTGCAATTTTTCATACTTTTGCGTACCCGGTGCTAGACCTTTTCCTACTTTTCGTACCTGGTGCCACTACCTTTTTCGCCTTTTGTACGTGGTGCTACTACCTTTTCCACCTTTTGCTAATGTGTGCTTCCTTTGGCTAAAATGCACCAAAACTCCTCTATAAATAGAGGCATGGGTTCATTTGAAAACACACACAAGACACCTTAGAACTTGGAAACACCAAGTAACTCTCAAAAACACCAACATATTTGTATTTTCTTTTCTTTTATTCTTCCTAGTTAATTAGCTAATTAACTAGCTAAGGAAGATTTGTACGGAGGTGCTCCGGGACGCATATTTTAGCTACGAGTTATTGTACTTCTTTCTAGGTGTCAATCTATCTTTCATATTTAATATGTTTGTCGTTTCTTTAATAAATTTAAATATGTATGCTAGAATTGCCATGATTAGCTAAATAACTCAATTGTCTGCTATGATAACTTTTAGCTGTGATAAATTTAAATATGTATGCTAGAATTGCCATGATTAGCTCAATTGTCGTTTCTTTAATAACTTTTAGCTGTTTCCTCACCTACAAACCACTTACCTTCCTCAAAACAATCTTTGTCAGAATTTATGTTTGAACAAGACGTTGTAAACAAAAGAGTAATCGGATTTCAAGATAACATTGACGCCATGATAAAAATTTCGGAAAATTTAATCTCTAACATAAAATCCATTTTGGAAAACTTAAGTTTTATTGAGGAAAGTACGTCGATACTCATGAATGACACCACTCATCCGCCAAGTGATGATCTGTTAATCGTAACTAGAGGAGGAAAAGTGACTAAAGTTGATCCACCGCCACCGGATAACACCCCCGAAAACACTTCTTTGCCCACACCTAGTGAAAATGTGTCAATTGACATCCCTGTCACAACACCTGACCCATCACCAGCCAAAACTCCAGATAATGTACCTCGAACAAGAATACCTTATCCTGGCAGACTTAAAAAGGAAAAGCAAGAAGCCCAATTCAGTAAATATATGAAAATATTTAAAAGCCTACACTTAAACGTTAGATTATTAGATGCTTTAGTAGAAATGCCCTCGTGTGCTAAATTCTTTAAAGAACTCCTTTCAAACAAAGAAAAACTTAGGCAAATAGTTAGTTTACCCTTGGATGCTGAATGTTCATTAATTGTACAACGTGGTCTCCCACCTAAATTAGGCGATACTGGACGTTTTACTATACCCTGTTTTCTCCAAGGAATTCAAATTAGTAACGCCTTAACAGACCTAGGCGCTAGTGTTAATCTTATGCCTTATTCCCTCTACAAGAAATTAGGATTAGATGACCTATTACCTACTCGTATGACTATCCAATTAGCTGACAGATCAGTAAAACTCCCTCGAGGAATTGCTGAAGATGTCATGGTCAAAGTCGATAAGTTCGTTTTTCCAGTAGACTTTATTGTCATGGACATAGAAGAAGACACACATATCCCACTCATCCTAGGCAGACCATTCCTGAATACTGCCAAGGCTGTAATTGATGTTAATGAAAAATCTTTAAAATTAAGAGTTGGGAAAGAGGAAGTCACCTTTAATGTCGATCGATTAATGAAGCAACCTCTGGAAGAGGACCTTGGTTTGTGTGATACCATGCAGGATATTTTTGATGAACATCTTCACGAAGTACTAGCACTATCCAGCCAGGATCCGATACCCAACACCATAATTACCGTTCGAAAACTGTGTAATGAGGACCTTGGGCTACACTCTGCAATTGCTTCGCCAACAACATCCAACGAACTACTATTTCCGCTGTTTGAAAAGAAGTCCCCTTACATCGATGGCAAAACAATCGTTGTTCCACTAGGATGCGGTACACCGATACCTTGGCTACAGAGAGATAAACCCATGTTCAATGAACCAAACCCATTTCCCTCAATCAGAGAGATCTTGGATTCATTCAAAGAAATGAGTATTGAGACACCGTCGTTTGAACTACAATTAGCCAATCAACCCGAATCACTACCGTTTTCAAACCCTGAAATCACCATAAACCAATCTTCATCCGCTCAATTCCAAGAATTCCAATTCACTGACAATGGAGGGATCATCATCACCAAAAATGATGAGGTTTCCTCATCATCAGTCAACAAGTATGAGCTAAAGACAGACGAATTCTCAAATAAAACCGAGTGGGTTGAAATAGCATCAATCTCCACATCTGAACCTGAGGCAGACGAAGCACCATTCCAAGCTGAATATGAAAAACTGAATAGAGACGAGATAGCTAGAATGAAGCCGTCTATCGAAGAACCACCAAACCTAGAATTAAAAGAACTACCACCTCACCTTGAGTATGCTTACCTCCATGGAACATCACAACTCCCGGTGATAATATCAAAAGAGTTAAAACCCGAGGAGAAAGCTCGGCTCATTGATGTTCTGAAATCGCACAAGAAGGCAATTGCTTGGAAGATTTCTGACATACAAGGAATCAGTCCAAACTATTGCACACACAAGATCCTCATGGAAAACGATTTCAAACCATCCGTACAAAGGCAGAGAAGGGTAAATCCTAAGATCCAGGACGTGGTCAAACAAGAGGTTATCAAACTCTTAGATGCTGGATTGATCTACCCAATATCCGACTCACCTTGGGTTAGCCCTGTTCAAGTAGTACCAAAGAAGGGAGGAATGACGGTCATTACAAACGAAGAAAATGAGCTTATACCAACTCGGACGGTTACCGGTTGGAGAGTCTGCATCGATTATCGGAAATTAAACGAAGCAACTCGCAAAGATCATTTCCCGCTTCCGTTTATTGACCAAATGCTCGAAAGATTATCAGGAAATGAATTCTACTGTTTCCTCGATGGTTTTTCTGGGTATTTCCAAATCCCGCTCGATCCGAAGGACCAAGAGAAGACGACCTTCACATGTCCCTACGGAACATTCGCATACCGACGAATGCCGTTTGGATTATGCAACGCACCTACAACATTTCAGAGATGCATGGTTGCAATTTTCCACGACATGATTGAACAATGCATGGAAGTCTTTATGGACGATTTCTCTGTCTTTGGAGACTCCTTCGCATCATGTTTGTCCAACCTCGATAGAATGCTCGCCAAGTGTGAAGAATTTAACCTCGTGTTAAATTGGGAGAAATGTCACTTTATGGTGAAGGAAGGAATAGTTTTAGGACATCGAATATCCAAGTCCGGAATTGAAGTAGACAAAGCAAAGGTCGAAACCATCGCCAAACTTCCACCACCAACCAACATCAAGTCCATTAGAAGCTTTCTAGGACATGCTGGGTTCTACCGCCGATTTATCAAGGACTTCTCCAAAATTTCTCGACCTATCACCTACCTTCTAGGAAAAGACATCAAGTTTGTGTTTGACGAAAACTGCATGAAGGCTTTCAACTACCTGAAAAAGGAGCTTACAAATGCACCAATCATGGTTGCTCCAGATTGGAACCTACCATTTGAAATCATGTGCGATGCTAGTGACTTCGCAGTTGGGGCAGTTCTAGGTAAAAGGAAGGATAATCACTTTCGCCCAATCTACTACGCTAGCAAAACACTTACAGATGCTCAAGAAAACTATACAACCACAGAAAAAGAGTTGCTAGCCGTCGTATTTGCCTTTGACAAATTCAGATCCTACCTGATATTGTCCAAAACAATAGTATATACGGATCACTCAGCTCTAAAATACCTCTTCAAAAAGCAAGACGCAAAGCCTAGATTGTTACGATGGATTTTACTCCTACAAGAATTTTTACATAGAAATAAAAGATAAGAAAGGAGCAGAAAACGTCGCTGCAGATCATTTGAGTCGACTTGAAAATCCGTCGATGGAACAACTTGCAGAAAGAGATATTAAAGATCGATTTCCAGAAGAGCAGTTAATGAGTTTAGGAGAACAAGGTTCGCAGTTCACTGACGATCCTTGGTTTGCAGACATTGCCAATTTTGTAGTTGGAGGGATCGCAAGAAAAGGAATGATCTCATCGCGAAGACAAAAGTTCTTCCGCGACGTCAAATATTACTTTTGGGATGATCCATATCTGTTCAAGGTTTGTCCCGACCAAATAGTAAGAAGATGTGTCGACGGGAAAGAAGCCGAACAAATACTCCACCAAAGCCATCACGGACCCACCGGAGGACATCATGCGGCTAATCTGACAGCAAAGAAAGTCTACGACTCAGGATTCTACTGGCCTACCATTTTCAGAGACGCACAAGACTTGGTGAAACGTTGCGATATTTGCCAAAGGTTTGGAAATATCACAACGTGTAATGAAATGCCGTTAACGAATATCCAAGCATGTGAAATATTTGACATATGGGGATTAGACTTCATGGGACCATTTCCGAAATCTTACGGAAAAGAATACATCCTTGTAGCTGTCGATTACGTATCAAGATGGGCCAAAGCCCAAGCCTTTCCAACAAATGATTCAAGGGTCGTAACAAAGTTCTTAAAACAGTTATTCTGTCGGTTTGGAACACCTCGAGCAATCATCAGCGATAGAGGGACGCACTTTTGCAATACTCAGTTTATGAAACTATTGCAACATTATGGGGTTACACACAAAACCTCTACGGCCTATCACCCGCAGACGAATGGACAAGCAGAGATTACAAACCGTGCACTAAAAAGGATCTTGGAACGGACAATTGGTCAACACAAGGAAAGATGGGTAGACAAGCTAGACGATGCTTTATGGGCATTTAGGACAGCTTATAAAACGCCATTAGGAACAACTCCCTATAGGCTCGTGTATGGAAAGGCATGTCATCTCCCGATTGAACTAGAATACAAAGCTTACTGGGCACTGAAGAACTGTAGTTTAGATCCTACGATAACAGGAACTCACCGGAGAATGCAGCTAAATGAACTAGCAGAGTTGAGGGATCAAGTTTACGAAAGTTCCCATAAATTTAAGGAACGAACCAAGTTACTCCATGATTCAAAGCTCCGCCCCACACGCTTCAATCCAGGTGATAAAGTTCTACTCTTTAACTCCCGATTTAAGAAATTTTCCGGTAAGTTCAAAACACGATGGAGCGGACCCTTCACAATCTCTAAAGTATTTCCCTATGGTGCCATCGAACTCGAAGCTCCAGACGGAAATTTCAAGGTAAACGATCACCGACTAAAACACTACGTAGAAGACTTTCCCTCAAATGAGGAGGTCTATAACTACGAACCACCCTAAAATAAGGTATAAAAGAGTCAAGCTACGAGACTCGATAAACAAAGCGCTCTTGGGAGGCACCCCAAGCCTATCTTACTTTTCAGCATTAACTTTTCTTTACTGTTATGTTTAAATTAATCCAATTTTTATGCAGTAACTCACCTTACAAAAGACTAATAATCTTAGACTATTAACCTTTTGTATTTTGCAGGATGAGTTCGCAGTCAGACAGAGCACGAGCCCCCAGTCAGAGACGCTCGCGTGCCATGCACCATTCCCGGAGTTCATCACCGGGTGGTAGCATGAGGACCGTCAGAGGATCCCAGTCACCACCTCCTAGGTCGGATGAGATATCGGCAGACTCGGTGGAGGTGTACGTTCAGGAGTCATTCCTATTACGTCCCATCCATACCATGTTACCTTCATCTCACCGCCCAGCAGGACAGACCGCAGGGACCTCCAGAGTACCCACCTTTGAGTGTGGGGTTACTACTGCGGACCCTGTTGTCACTTGATCTATACTGAGAGCCCTCGAGGTCCAGCACACCGTCATCTCTGAGATCCACACTGCTCTAGGCCTTACCTCCACACCTGTGCGCCCCTTTCAGATGGGACCTGATCCCGCTCCGCACATTCCACCGTGGGACTTATTCCCACCTTGGAGATTGACTGTGCAGGACCATCCCACATTCATGGACTCACTGGAGGAGGAGACTGCTGCCCTAGATGCTTGGATTCAGGATCCAGAGGATGGCACGACATCTCCTGTCTATACCATCGAGGAGTCAGCATCTCCTACATCGATCGTGGAAAACACGATCTTTATGGATGATGACTTCACCGATTGGGAGTCGCTCTATCCTGACACGGATTAGCTTTTAGTAGTTATTTTATGATTAGTATTAACTTGTATTAACACTTGTGTTTTCTGAAGGATGTGTACTATTCAGAATTCAAAGTAGAATTTGTGGAACAAGTTCATTTTTAATGAGCCTGGTCCATTTCCAGCAAATTCACACACTTGAGCCTGGTCCATAAAATCCAATGGCAACTCACGCAGCACAAGGAAGTATCTCTTCTAACCTTATTTTGCTTAATCTAAACACGCTAAAAATCTAAGTAAAACTCTAAGTGTGGGATTACAACTCGCAAATAGAGAATGACTTCGAAAAATATTGACCCGTATTCAAAAATCTAAGTGTGGGATTAACCTAACTTAGAAATAGAACATTAGGGACAATGTTATTTTAAGTGTGGGATAGCAGTAGTATTGACTACTGTAATGCAACATAAACTTTTTGATCAAACTTTTTAGCAAAACTCGGATTTTCAGCAAAATTTTCAAAATTTGTGAATCAAAATCAAAAAGGGTAGGTATTTCTGGTCAACAAAAGTTCAAAAGGTTTGGTAAAACGAATATGACAAGCAAAACTCTTTGATAAACTTTCAAACCAAGTTTCAAAACAAGCGATCGCATGACGAGGCACAAAACTACCCAAAAATGAGTGAGGAATCTTGAGCCATGTAAAAGCATTCATCTTTAATGTTTCACTTTTCAATTGTGAGTGTGCCGATGTATGCTCTCTGGAATCAAAACTTGTTCAGAGAATACATTTAGAGATTACAAAAATGGGCGTCATACGTGATGAAGGTGCAACCAAAAAACCTCGACATTCCCTAGGATAAGAACCCTCTCATTAAACCCTCACTTTCAAACCCAACCAAGTGCTCACCTTCAGCGGAAAACATGCTGAGCCTTAGCCTTTTCAAAAAAACTTCACTTCCTTATTTCATCTTTTGGCCCATAGCCTAAGTTTCTGTACTGACAGAAGAATTATCAAATAAGTACGGAGCGTTCCCCAAAGGATGTACACCATCCGTAAAAGGAGCTCTAAGAAAAAGAAAATCCAGTAAGAAAGCAAGGAGCGTTCCCCAAAGGATGTACACCATCCGTAAAAGGAGCTCCAAGAAAAAGAAAAATCAGCAAAAGCGCGGAGCGTTCCCCAAAGGATGTACACCATCCGTAAAAGGAGCTCCAAGAAAAAGAAAAAGCAGCAAAGCTGTCAGAAGGAACCTCAAAACCCAAGGATCATTTAAAGCCAAGGGAAAGGTTCATCAAAAGAAAACTTGAAAGGAAGAGACGCAAAAGAAGGCTCTCAAGGAGAAAAGTCCAGAAAGGAGCACTACTAAGCACCAAAGATAAGTCATCATAAACATCTCTTAGGCTATACTAAACCCCCAAATAAACCACCTACAAAACCCTTCACCCATATATACCACTTCCACCATCTTGTGAATGTCTAGGGATAATCAGCACCGTCCCCATTTAAGTATTGTAGAATTGATTCTCGATCAAGCTTATGACAACGGAAGAGCTACATGACTGGCCCCTGAGTGAATTAGAAATTAGGAAACCCGATACACTTGAGTGAATTGAGTGACCACCTGTGAGGGCCCCAGTCATGTATATCTTACTTTATGAAGATTGAGAAGAAAGCTTGTTAGAACCAAAGGTTTGGAAAACCATCAAAGGAGGGAACCTTGTCCGAAATCTTTCCACCAAACTTGCAGGAATCAAAAGCTCGCCGGAATACAAGACACCTCTCATCACAATTTTATGAAGATTTGCTTGAGGACAAGCAAAACTCTAAGTGTGGGATACTTGATATCGCGTAAAAAGTCATGTTTTTACCACCGATATCTCTCTCATTCTGGAGCAATATTTAGCACTTGGACTCAAATAATGCAAAAATCATTGATAAAATGCTAAGAAGATCAAAACAAGGTTGCACGAGAAAAATCAGGCAAAAAGGCCGAAAAACGAAGATTTCACGCACGTTTGAAGATCCAAGACATCAGAACGAGGATTCAAGACAAAAGAGCCCATCACCAACATCTATCTGAGCCAATATGTTCGTTTTCAAATTACGAATCCAACAGAAGAAGAATCAACTAAAACGGACGAAGAACGAAGATTCTACGCACTCCGGAAGATCCAAACGATTCGTACGACACATCTAAAGTTCAGAGACATCTTGTTGGGATTTCTTTTCATCAAAAGATTTGTTTTTGAATTACGAATCCAACGCAAAAAGAATCAACGCAAACGGACGCGTAATGAAGAAAACACGCACAAATCGAAGAACGCAACAACTGGCAGCAGGCCGGTGCCACTGGCAGCCAGCCAGCCGCCGCCGGCTGCTGCCCGTCACCCGCACGGATTGCGCTTTTTCGTACTTTTGCGTACCCGGTGCTAGACCTTTTCCTACTTTTCGTACCTGGTGCCACTACCTTTTTCGCCTTTTGTACCTGGTGCTACTACCTTTTCCACCTTTTGCTAATGTGTGCTTCCTTTGGCTAAAATGCACCAAAACTCCTCTATAAATAGAGGCATGGGTTCATTTGAAAACACACACAAGACACCTTAGAACTTGGAAACACCAAGTAACTCTCAAAAACACCAACATATTTGTATTTTCTTTTCTTTTATTCTTCCTAGTTAATTAGGCTAGCTAATTAACTAGCTAAGGAAGATTTGTACGGAGGTGCTCCGGGACGCATATTTTAGCTACGAGTTATTGTACTTCTTTCCAGGTGTCAATCTATCTTTCATATTTAATATGTTTGTCGTTTCTTTAATAAATTTAAATATGTATGCTAGAATTGCCATGATTAGCTAAATAATTCAATTGTCTGCTATGATAGTAGTTTAGAAAAGTATTAATATGTGACTATGTGGTATGTTTTGAGATTGCGGATGGTTTATATTATAAATGGATATAGGAATTAAATCTTTATCGTTTATCTGCCCAACTCATGTTATGACTAAAACTTTATCCAAAAATGAACGTAGCTAACTCATAGGATACAGGTCACTTAGTTATACTATGTTAGATTGAATCATTGAGCTCAGCATGGCCGGTGTTCTCTAGACCACAACAGGATCCAAGAGACACGGAACATGGGAGTAGAGGTAGATAAAGATTAAATTCATGTAGACGATATTTTTGAGACAACTTTCGGAATATCCTCAACTTAGATGATACTTTTGCATGCTTAAATTAAACTGTCGCCTTGATCGTCTTATTGCATGTTCTTGTTTGATTGTTACCTTAGGATCATCATAATAGTAAAATTTAAATGACATTAATTCTCGTGAAGTAATATGACGGCCCCTATTCGACTGTTCTTTGATATAGTACTGGAAACGCTTACGGCGGAGTACAAATGTATGGAAGTCAGAACGACCAAAGGTAGTTATATTATGAATCGAATAGCAAACGTATTACCTAGGTCTCCATTTGTGACACAAATCATCCCTGTCTTATAACATCCCCAAGTAATGATGATAACTCGTACGAATAAGTGATGACATATTACCCGACCGTTTAGACCAGTTAGCCCAACCTATTCCGGTGAGGATAACCCTCGTTCATAAGATTGTTTATTCAACAAACTATGCCATGATTCGGGCATCTCTGATGACCGAGATTGGGGAATAGGACTCGAGGTTAACTGTTGGGTAATGTGGGTGTACATTTGAGAGAACTTTCGGTGTATACTTTAATATATTGTGCAATCCCTGTGACATTCCATTTGCCTGATTGTGGACACCTCCGCGTCAGCCCGATGGAAGGATTGTAGAATAGCTCACATCAACTTACGAACTTATCCTCATTAGAACTTTCCATATTTAACCACTGCTAAACCACGTCATAGTAGACAATCGCTTTAATTGCCGAACACCCGAAGTAACCTCCACCTTTTATTTTAAGTTTAGTTTAAATTAGGATAAGAAAACCCAAAACCAAAACCAACTCTTTCAATCCCAGCTGAACACATAAAAGTTTCTAAACCCCCTAGTTTCAATTTGTCATGCTTTGAAGAACGATCCTAGGTTATACTTGCCCTGTGCTAACCCTTTTAGCATAATAAGTAACCCTAGGCCCCAGCCTTATAAATTAAAAACACCCACCGTTGTGCTGTGTCACCATTAGAAATTCCAACGACCGGTGCGCAGCGCAACAACGAATCATCAGTAGAATTGGAATATTGCATGGAACGATCAACAGAAAAAGTGACACTCTCATCTTCTATGCTTAAGGTTAATTTTCTGTTAAAAACATCTATTATAGCCCTACCATATTTAAGAATGGTCGGCCCAAGATAAGAGGTACCTGATTGTCCTTTTCCATATCCAAAATCACTAAATCAGCAGGAAAAACTAAAGTACCAACTTTAACTATCATATTTTCCATTATACCCTTAGGATATTTAATAGATCTATCTGCTAGTTGTATACTCATTCGTGTTGGCTTTAAATCACCTAGGTCTAGTTTAACAAACAAAGAATATGGCATTAACTAGCACCTAAATCTGCTAATGCACGCATTGAACTAAGACTACCAAGATAACAAGGAATAGTGAAACTTCCTGGATCAGACAACTTTTCAGGTAGCTTATTCAATAAGACCGCCGAGCATGTAGCATTCATGGTTACCGCTGAAAGCTCCTCCATCTTTCGCCTGTTGGTGAGTAGGTCTTTCAAAAACTTCGCATACTTTGGCATACCTGAAATAACATCAATAAATGGAAGATTAAGATTAATTTGTTTGAACATATCCAAAAATTTGGACTGTTCAGCCGCAAGCTTCTCCTTCTTTAGCTGGTTCGGGTAAGGAATGGGTGGTTGGTACGGCTTCACTACTGGTTTGACCAGAACTTTACTTTGTGGACTTTTGGTGTTCCCTTGGTCTTCATCAACCATCGGTATCGGTTCCTTATCCTTCTCCTTAGCAGGCACATGTGACAAGGGAACATAATCATCATAAACGTTAGGCATAGCAGGTGGCTCAAGCACCTTTCCACTCCTAGTGGTGATCGCCTTCGCATGTTCATTTCGGGGGTTAGTCTTCGTGTCACTAGGTAAGGTACCCAGTTGCCTCTCAGCTAACATCCTTGAGATGTTACTGTCCTCCTGCTCTAAATTCTGAATAGAAGCCTGTTGATTTCTCAATGACTGAGAAGTTGCTTCATTGGTTTGGCTTTGGGTTGCGACAAACTTGTTAACAAGATCTTCCAAGCTTGACTTCTTCACTTCTTGCTGTGGTTGTGGTTGCGGTTGTTGGTAATAACCGGAACCTGATTGTTGCTAAGGCGTGTTATAGTTCCTGTTGAAGTTGTTCCTTTGAAAGTTATTCAGTCTCTGATTTAAGAATGAAACATTCTCCAACTGTTCCATTGGTTTATCCGCATCACAATCCTTGGTCAAATGCATACCCCCACAAGTCTCACAACCAAATTTAATCGCGTGAATATCCTTAGTCATCTTCTCCATTTACCTACCAAATGTTGCCATTTGAACAGTTAAGGCAGCAATACTATCACTGGCTTCAGCACTAGCTACTTTGGATCTGGACTTTTCCTTCTTTTGACGCCACTCATGAGTGTGAGTAGCCAATTTAGCAATGACCGTATGAGCTTGGGTAGCTGTGTTCTTCATTATAGACCCCCTGCCACATATCTATAGCCTTTCTGGTATCCACATCGGCTCCCTTGTAGAATATCTGCACCTTCTGGAAGGTGTTCAAACCATGTTGCAGACAACTTCGAAGCATCTTCCCAAACCTAGTCCATGCTTCATACAGAGTTTCTGAAGGTCTCTGTTCAAATTGGGAAATATCTCCCTGTAGCTCATCTGCTTTTGAAGCAGGGAAAAATCTCTAAAGAAACCTGTCAACCATGCCTTCCCATTTGTGATCTCTCCTTCTGGCAAAGAATCCAGCCAGTCTTTAGCCTCTCCCGTGAGAGTCCAAGGAAAAACTCTGAGGTAAATCACCTCATTCTCAATAGCTCGCAAATTGAATAGAGTGCAAATCCCCAACAATTTTCTTATATGTTCATTTGGATCTTCTTTTTCAGCTCCACTAAACTGGCATTGGTTACTGATCATATGCAGAAATTGCCCCTTGATCTCAAAGTCATCCGTAATCGCGGGCTGATTAATAGCTGAACCCTGAACATCCCGAGTGGCCTTCATCCGAGTTTCCATTGTCTGAGTTTCTAGGTCAGCCATTTCAGATTTTGGTGTTTCTTCCTGTTTGGTGTTTGGTTTTAACTGAAAACTGGTAGCTGAAATGTTTATCCGCGTTATCCTCCTAAACTCTCTTTTTGGGTCGAAGAACGGCTCAAGAAGTGGTGATTTAGAGGTACGGGTCATAAACTACCTGAAATTTGTCAAAACAAAACCAACAAACAGATTAAAAGCACCGACACTATAAAATAAAACAATAAAATAACAACAAAAATAAAATACTAGAATAAAAATTAAAAACTTAAAATAACGCAATTGTTCCCCGGCAGCGACGTCAAAAACTTGATGTGCTAAAATCAGGTTATAAAAATAAAATAGAAAATACCAAAGATCTAGACTAAAACACAACTAGACAAGTATACCTAATCGCATAATAGTATAGTAAAAGGTAAATTTCCGGTTAAGTTCGTCTCCACATGGAGCAATGTATGTGTATTTTAAGCAATTAATTTACCTAACAGTTACACTAATAAAAACAATTAAAGATTTGAAGTTTTGTGTCTTTTAACGACAAACAGTCAAAAAGAGTGTATTTTAAACTAGTAAATAAACGAAAACAAATAAAAGATAGATTAATATCAAATGGATTAAATATGTTTACTTAGACCGTTTAACCTCTAGTTATTGGATATTTGGATTAAGCACTGGATCAGGATTAGTCAACCTAGAAGACACAATTCAAACTTATTAGTTGTCACGTCAAAGTCACTTAATTAAGATTATACAACCCAAGTGTCCTTGAAGTTTAAAACCTCCTAATTATAAATTGTACAATCAATGAAATCACAAATTAATCTGTGACCTTATTTTCATAAAAATCATCAATCATGCAAGATGTCTCTAAACATGATCCACCAATGTTAATGATCAAATAACTCCATTCAACTCTTTCAATTAGGTCTAATCGAAATCTGCAATCAATGAATCAATTGACAAGAGCAAACAAGAACATGTAAAAGTTGTCACTAATTACAATCAATCAAGTTACTAATTGAATGAATTAAATAACCAAAAACATCAATCGTTCAATGATTACCGTGAAATCAAAGCATATAATCCCAATTACGAATTAATATCCAACAACTAGAGTAGTTAAGTCTAAACAAACATCAAAAGATTTAGCCCATAATGATGGGTTCAATAAAACAAGAAATCAAAGACAAAGTCATGTTCAAAATCGAATAGAAATCAAACAAACAAATTGTTTTCGATAGATTGTAACAATGTAGGACGAATCTCCACATTTAGAACGGTTGAAAGTGGTTGATTCGGACTTAGGATGTCTACAAAAGTCGTCCTCTAAGCTCCCAAGTCGGCTGGAATGAAGAATGTCCGGTCCTCCCCTCCCAAAAATGAGGTTAAAATGAGATTTTAACCTAATCTTCCGTTTTGATCCATCCGGCGGATGGATGTTCCATCCGGCGGATGGATGCAAATTATCCAATTCCTCGGCCCGTGACTATGGCAGCCCGGCTCACTCAATCCAACCGCCGGATGGATTGTTCATCCGACGGATGGATGTAAAAATCTCAATTTTCTTCACTTTCTCCACTCTCTTTCTCCTAGCTTCGAATCTTTAGCTTCTTTTTTTCAATGCTAGCTCACTTTCCGTTTCTTTATGATCCAAGTTCCAAACAAATTCCTAAATGCAAATATAAACGAAATAAGTATCGAATTCACATAAAATGCATTAGAAATTAATCAAACATAGGGGGTAATTAGTACTATAATCTAATACATTGTGGCGTTCATCAGCCTGTTATTCCACTTGACAGTTTTGGTATGCTTGCAGGGCAATTTGTTGACGAGTTGATACATGATGGAGTTTTTACAGACACAGGAGCTATTCAGGATGCATCAGATGAAGGTACCCAACATCAGCAGAAGATGACTCCTCATCAGATGAGACCTCCTATGCACCTATCTGATCTTCATCAGTATCATGAGCACACCAGCTGAGCGATATATTGCTCCGCTTTCTGACTTCTTACTATTTTCTACCAGACTTTATTATTACTATTTGTATTTGATGATGCATAAACATCACCTCTATCCGGTTATTACTTTATTAGTCTATCACTTTACTTTTTTTATTAGCAGCTATTATTTGATTATTGAGTGGCATGTTTGTTTGAATCCAAACACTATTTATCGAAGACCATAATGGAGGAAGCTGTCAACCACGCCATGAAGGGTGCCTGAAGCCAAAAACTGCAAACCAGCAATCTTCTGACAAGTAGCCGATAGTACGCACAACGTATCATGAAGCGGTAACCCGTTCCAAACTTTCTATCCGTTTAATGCCTTGATTATCTCATCCAATATTCCAAAAATAAGTGTGGGATCTCCCAAACCACACTACACTTACGTAACGATCCGGAAATAAGTAGAATCTCTAAGTGTGGAATACTTCGACAAGAGGTGTTTAATACATAGATTCGAACATTAGGGACAATGTTCCTCTAAGTGTGGGATATACGGTTTGCAACTGAAAGTTTAACCTCTTGTCCGTAACATAAACAATATTTTCATTAAAAGGCTAAAAATAGAGAAATTTTCAAAGTGTTTGGATTCAAAAGCAACATTCTTTAAGAACCTCTATTTTTCAAAAAATATAACTTACAACAAGTAACGAGTTTTTAAAGAAACAAACCGGTTTTCTTAGAATAAGATACGAATGAAAAGGGAAACACATGGCTAGGCACATATTGACCAAAATATTCGATTCGTGAGGTTTGAGCCCTGATTAGCATTCACCCTTAAAATGATTCACTTTTCATTTCATGTGTGTGCCGATACATGCATTTGAATTAGAAGTTGCTCTTGTAATGCATTTCGAGATCACACCAATGAGTGCCATACGTGGCATAGGTACAACCTATCTTGATACTTTCTAAGGAATCCCAACACCTACTTACCACCAAACATCCACTCACTCTTCACACCCACTATCCAAACAAAACTTCCCTTTATATCTTCATCCCGAACCTAGGGAAGCCACGTCTTCCGATATTTTCAGAGACACTCTCAATTTCCCAAATTTTCCACAGGAAAAGCCCTTACAACCTCAAAACCTAATACCATACGAAACCTTTCGGACAAAATATCCATCGGTAGGGACGACATGATAAAAAGAAAGAAAAGAAAAATGAGAAAAAAGAAAGAAAACAAGAAACATACATGCCGACACTACCCAAAAATTCCAGAAAAGAAAAATTTTAATCCGAAAAAGGGTTGCACTATTAAGTCTTTTCAAGTCTGAGAAATTCCAAAAGAGACTTTCTCGGAAAAACACCCAAGCTTCAAGAAAGATACGAGGAAAGAAAAACCCATAATCTTCCTTTTCACACACCTTCTTCAATTCTCCCAAATCAAAAAGCCCAATTCCTTTCTAAGATATCTTGAAAGATTAGTACCGTTCTCATCCAAAGTGATGAAGATTTGATTCTGGATCAAGCCATGACGAGAATGCTGCATGACTGGCTATTTGAGTGATTGACACTAGCAAGTAGGAACCCTAAACACCTGAGTGATTTGAGTGACCCACTGCGAGGATTGCCTAGTCATGATTAGCATTTAAGTTGCTTGAAGAAAGTATCAAATTCTATAAAACCTTAGTTTCTCATAAGAACTCTTTCATAACTGGAGCTTTATGTTCTTTGGCAATATTATTTCTAAGAGATATGTGTAACTAGAATCTTTCTAAAAGTCTTTTATGAATGAGTTTGCTTGAGGACAAGCAAAGTTCTAAGTGTGGGATACTTGATATCGCGTAAAAAGTCACGTTTTTACTACCGATATCTCTCTCATTCTGGAACAATACTTGGAAAATAAACTCAGATAATGTAAAAATCAATGAAACTTTGTCAAGAAGGTCAAAATAGAGTTGCACGAGAAAAATCAAGCAAAACGGACGAAAAACGAAGATTCCACACACGTTTGAAGATTCAAGGAATCAAAGAAAAGAATTAGAGACAAAGTACCCATCACTGAGATTTCTCTTATCCAAGATATTCGTTTTCAAAATACGAATCTAACAGAAGAAGGATCAACAAAAACGGATGAAGAATGAAGATTCTACGTACGCCGGAAGATTCAAACGATTCGCACGAGACATTTAAAGATCAGAGAAACCTTTCAGAAATTTCTTTTCATCAAAGTCTTTGTTTTTGAAAAACGAATCCAACGCAAAAAGAATCAACAAAAACGGACGCATAACGAAGAAGATACGCATGAATCGAGAAACGAAGCGAAATACGGCGAACCGGGGCGGTAGGCTGCCAGCCGCCGCCGGCTGCCATGGTGGCGGCGCCGGCTGCCTATCCCCTGGCCGTGTTTTCCGTCCTTGCTCGTACTCGCCTGGTACACGTGCTAGGCCTTTTCCGTAACTTTAAGGTACACGTGCTAGACCTTTTCTCGCTTTCGGGTACATGTGCAAGTAACTTTTCCACCTTTTTCTAACATGTGCTCCTAATTGCTAAAATGCACCAAATTTAACGTATAAATAGGTGCTCCATGGTTCATTTCAGGATACACCTCTCACTCCTCCTAGTTCTCACAAAAATACACATCACATACTCTTGGAATTACAATTTCCAAATTCTCTTGTATTTCTCATTCTAGGATTATTGTAATTAATCTACGGATTAATATAGAGGCTAGAATGAATGCTAGGGATTCGGAGATAAATCTTTGTACGTGTGAAAGAGTTTTCAATCATAATAATACGCTGCTACGTATTTATTTCCGGGTGATATCTAAACCTTTATCATACTTGTTTTATTTCGTATTTTAAATATGTATTATTACTTGGTATGTGATTTACTTATTGCCATGAATTGCGAGTAGTTTATTATTGTGATTGTTGATGATGTAGATGATTATAAATATGGATGGCATTATATAATTAGTGTACGACAATCGTAAAGTGATATGATGGCCCCTATTCGACTGTTTATTCGATATAGTACTGGAAATACTTTCGATCAAAGTAAAATGTATGGAAGTCATAAATGACCGAAGGTAGTCATATCACTGGAATCAGCTCTGGTTTAACAGTTGGAATTCCGAAAGGATAATACAACTTCACAACTAACTGGTATATCATACGAAAGTCAACACATTATAAAGTAATGTTCGTAAAACACATTCAGATAAAATAGGAATTAGTAACCCTTGTACTATTAAGACTTTATGAACTTAAATTTAATCTATGGAGTACCCTCTCTGGTTATCCATGTGACTGCAACCTAGTAACTAGGACCTGATCAACCTTAACTATGGTAAGTAGTTATCTGTGCCCATGACATGCAATAAGTAAGATACATTGAAACCACTCGTTGTATATATTAGGTTTACATTTCTTGACTGCTTTACATTTAGTTAGATAGAGTGTCACTTTCAATGTCAATTACTCTCGACCGCATGTTGATATGAGAAACCGTGGAACTACTACGTAAAGTACATTATCTATCATTGAAAGGCATGGTCCGCATATGAAACACGTTTTAATAAACTGCGAATAATCCGGGGATGTATAACTGTTTGAAAAGGAGAGATTTAAGTCATAAGTCGAAGAAACCAGAATCTAGTTAATTACAAATAAGACTTAGGAATGAAAATAAAAGTCCAAGTGACTAAGGATACTTAAACCTCTAGGTCTTATAAAATCGACGGTCTAAACACACAAAGTTATTAATCTGCATGCTAATAAAATAGTAGACTATCTTAGGAGTTAAGAACGGTCGGACCTATGACACGATACGCTACTGATTCATGCACCTCGGTTAAAAACCAAGATAGGTGGTTTATCTTTTAACTAGAAACATATTGGAAGTTTGCGTATTGCTCCGATCAGAATCATGATAACCTAGTTCCTAGTGACATGCCAATGGAAAATTTAGTTGGTAGGGTTCTAGAGTTTACACCTAATAGTTTATCTATTATATTAAGTATTGCCCCTATTTAATCTGTCATCCCGAAACGTTAATTATCAAAGTCTCAGCAATCACATATTTATCGTTATCTGCTTTCCTATATTTTAATTTCCCGCAATTTACTTTCCCGCACTTTAATTACTCGTCTTTAGTTTAAAAACCCCCAAACCTACCTACTTTGTTCCATCCTAAATACTTCCCTGCCGAAAGCACCATCTTTAATCACCCGCACGTTTTGATTCATAGAACGATCTTAGGTTATACTTACCGCTTACTTACCAGAGTAAGTAGTACATATAATTTAAGCCCCGCTATTTATAAATTTTAAAACCCCTGTTGGCGTCCGATTAGTTACCATCAACGACACCGACGCTTTCGGACCCCATCAGTCAAACTATACGATGTAAACGTATTTATATAAGCGATTGATTATTTGTTGAATCACGTTAATAGTTTGTTTGTGTTAAAAAAATCATTGATTTCCTTGATTTGTATTGTTCGTTGGTGATGATGTTTCAAAATACAAGTAATATTTCTCGAGTAATAATCTTGTTAAGTATATATATACATGTATGTAGTTGTGTGTGTATATATATATATATATATATGTATATAAATATACTTGTCGTATATTTTAAATCGTACATTTGTTAAACATGTTTACGTTCCCAAAAGTCGTTATATATATATATATATATATATATATATATATATATATATATATTTATCGTTCGAATATATATATTATTAGTCACCATTTAAAAATATATACATTATCAATTAAAGTTTGTACCAAAACTTTAGCTTCTTCCAAAATATATTTCATTTACATTTATAATTACTCGATCCAAGGTATTAACTCGAGTCGCGTTTAGGTTATAAAATCACACGGTCCATTGGGCTTTGCCCATTTTATCTCGGTCCAACCTTTGTTTGTTTAACCCGTTTAAGGTTTTGGCCCAATTTATTAAGTAATCTGTCCAGCCCAATATATTAACACACCCGTCCGGGTCCATGATCCTACCCATACGGGTTGATCACGTGACCCGTTCGAGTCTCTTTGTTTTTGTTCGTTGCATCCCAAGCCCAGTCCTAGCCCATTAACAAGTTTGGCCCATTATGCAAGGTACCCGTTTGGGTGTAGGTTCATACCCGATCGGGTATGGAACCTTACCCGTTCGGGTTGGGGGTGCTCACCCGATCGGGTTGGGCTTCGGCCCAGTTACTCTGTCTCTATTCCAACTTTTAAGCTCGAATTCGTTATGTGTTTTGCTATGGTTTCAAGTTATGTTCGTTTCCTTATGTTTATACATAACATTACACAAGTTTTCTCATGTGGTTTTACATTTATACATGGTTTCTTAAAGTTTTATTTCAAGAATCAAAATCACCCAATCATCACATTATTAAGTTATACTCATAGATTTTGTTATATAACCAATATATAACATCAAATTTATGCAAGAAATTAAGGAGTAGAAAGTTTCCTCACAATGAGATAATGATGATGATTCGGTTGATGATGATGATGATTGAATCTGATATAATGATGATGATGATGTTGTTGCGGAGATGGAGATGATTTTTTATGTTGAGATGATGATGAAAGCTTGGTGTTTTTGGTTCCTGCTTCTACTCCTTGAACTGTTGCTGGTGTTGATGGCTTGTTACAGAGGAGAGGAATGAGAATTATTGGTGAAGATGCATTATTGTTGTTTGGTGAATACAGAGAATGGGAGGTAGTATATAATATGGTGTTGAACTCAAAATTCATTTGGAGGTATGGTTCAAGGAGAGAAATGTCGAAAGACATTTTGATTGTGTAAATTTTCTAGGTATTTAACCCGTTAATTTCGTGCACGGGTCCAATTATGTGACAGTTTTCATTAAATTTTCGAAATGATATTTTGAGGTAATTCTCCAAATACTTTAATATGAAGGGGAAAAATAATACTTTTATTATTTTTGACCTTTGGGTGCGTTTTGTATTTATTTCTGTTCACGTGCAATACGTTTTAAATAAACGTATAATTGTTTTCATTTCATTTTTGTTTCAACCAGTTCACTTAATATATTCAAATAAAAATCATTCGAAAACATTTTCGAGTTCTTTTATGAACTTTTGTATCACCAACGATTGTATTTATTTTGTCAGATTCACTCCGATAGTTCGTACGTAATTATAATTAATTACGAAATACGTAGAACTTTTTTGTACAAAAGTCTCAGGCTTGCTAGACTTATATCACATCAACAGTTTCGTTTAGCTTTGTGCAGGGAATTAGCGTAAGAATGCATGAAATTAAGTATAATTATATACCTAATTTGGAGGAGTGTCACAGCAACAATTCATAAAAATGAAACATTATCTTCTAATTGATGATTTATTAATATTATCCTTGGTAAGTCATTAATTATTTGATGTCATTAAACCACTCGTATCCATAACATCATAACGCCACACCCTTTTTGAGGTGGCACGTCAGCATAACATTATTACGTCTCTTTCACCTTCCTAACCACTACACCAGAACGCCCCTTTTTCCCTCCTCTGGGATCCACCCACTAACTAAATTTAATTTTCATTTATATTCAACTAAACAAATACAATTTAATTAAAATAAAATACAATAATTATATAAATAGAGGTATTTTTAAATAGATTACGACAAAAAAAAGTACAAGATTTAAAATTTGTGATTACTTCATAAAATAAAAACATTAGAATTCTAAAAACAAAAAACATTACTGTCGCACCCCCAAATTCGGGTTGCGGAAGCGAATCGGGTCGGGGCGCAACTAATCAATATACACAGCACAAAAGATATAATGAACGACCACTACATGCGTCGTTTTACATTGATATTGATAAAACAAAAGTTTACATCAAAATATTGTTTACATTAGCTCTGTTTGAAAATGAAAGATTTAAGTACATAATTAATCTATACAAAATATAATAATGCAGCTAAAATCTCTGATTGTTTGCATGGTGACTCGAGCTAATAGATCTTGATTGAGCAGTCCAACCTACTGCTGGTCACCTGTGATACATGCTAAAATTGGTCAGCGAAACGCTGGTGAGCTCACAGGTTTGTATGTCAACACATATTTGTATGAACCGCAAGATTTTATAATTGAATTTAAAATGCAATTAAGCAAAATAAAAGTTATACAGCACATAGTCTGAGCTTAACTTGAGCGTCAGGTCCAGTTAAGGAAACCTAACTGAGTTGCCTCCTACGAGTGCCTAATCTACACTCGTCTTCCCAAATGCTAATACGTACGTTTGACCAGTTAGTGCGTGCTAACCCGGACGAGGATTGTCAATCCTATATGATATCATATACTAACATTCACGCTACAGATGTATAACCAGACTATGCTATGGAGGGCTTTAGTGATTAGTTGAAAACAACTCATGTAGTATTTGATTGATTGGTACTTGCGTTCAACTTGTAAAATAAAACGAGCAATAATATCACACCCCTGATTGAAAAGCAGTAAAATAGGGGCCATGAGACTCACCTGAGCCTCGAGTGTTTAACTTAATAAACTTGAATTGATTAGCGAGGAATTGATGTCCGAAGACTTGTAACCTGAGGGTGTCCAAGACACGCAATGGTTATAACATGAGTAGGCATCTCGGAAGACTACCCTTGTAGTTGTCCGTCTAACTTAAAATGTCCAAATTACCGCGATTTGGTTATTTGTTTAAGGGTTTGAAAATGTGTACGGCCCGTTGGTGATTGTTTGTAACAATAATCCCACATTATTATTTTGATGATTTTGAAGTGTTATACCTAAAACTAAGTTCCAATGTGTTTTAGAAGTTGTGTCGCATTCGTATTTGATGTTATACCAGTTTAACACTTTGTGTGAAAGTTTAGATGTAGCACCGTTACTCGTGAACCTAGGGTAAGGGCGAAGCCCATTAATGACGGAGGTCCGGGGGCAGCGCCCCTGGTAGCGGGGTCCAAGGGGCGGCAGCCCCTGGCGGGGTCTAAGGGGCAGAGCCCCTGGCTGGGGTCGAGCTGCCAGGTCAGCTTGGAAAATTTTGGAAAATTTTATTTCTACTAAATTGCTTTGGTAAAAAAAACGCATCTGGACTTGAATTTGGGTGAAATCGAGTGATAAAATTTTAGGTCTCAACACTTAGTAAAATTTGGGTTCTGTTTCATGCGACACTTATAGCGTCACTAGAGGGCATTAGGCGTCACTTGGGAAGTGACGCATTAAATGGCAGATTCTGAGTAAGGGCGTCACTAACGGAAGTGACGCATACTGAGGCGTCACTAAGGTAGCTTGGGCGGCACTTAAGAAGTGTCGCATAAGATGTGAAATTCTGTGTTTAGGGCGTCACTTAGGTAAGTGACGCATAAGGTGGCGACACTTCATCAGTGACGGGTGTAAGTGTCGGTTAGGCGTTACTTAAAGGAGTGACGCATACTTGGGCATCACTAAAGCAGTGTCGGGTTATTAGTGACGGTAAGGGTCCTAGGCGTCACTAAGCAAGTGACGGAGGTAAGTGTCAGGAAAAAGGGGTTTTATGCGGCACTTAGGCAAGTGACGCATGATTAGGGCTTTTAGCGACACTCAATGCGCCACTTAAGTGACACATGAAGTGACGCTATACTGCACCTTCGTTGCGACACTTAAGGCTGTTAACGAATTTTTGAGCTAAAAATGAGTTTTCGGGTTTCCGTTTGGTCCGATTCTTTTACCCAACCCTTATAGGGACATTCTAAGCTTAAAGAAACCATATACATGTAAAAATAAGTGAAATCAGTGAGTTTCGGGAATTTGTCGGAAACTTACAAAGCGGCGAATCAAGATTCCGAAAAGATAGCGTTGTAGATCGTGATGAGGTGAACGTTTTTCTTCAAATGAGCCTTGAATTTTGAGGACGTTTAATGGTGCTTTTTGGTGATTTTAATGAAGTGGTGGTGGTGGTTTGGTTGGAGAGAAAAAGGAAGAAAAGGAGGAGTAGAGAGAGAGAGAGTGATGGATGAGAATGAGGGTGGGGAGGTGATGTCCTCACCCTTTGTGGCTGATTCGGTGGGGGCCCACCGAGGTGTGGGTCTCCACTTTTAATCCCGTGCATTCGCGCTCCGTGCGGTGTTCGTTTTCCCGATTCGTTTAAACGTTTAAATAATTTCGTGCGCGTTAATTTGTGGGTTTTAAAATACGAATAATTATTCGATATTTCACTTGAAACATTTCACCAAATACCTAAAAATTGAGTTATATAACTTAACTTGTTTCGTTTTACTTGCGCGTTTAATAATCTAATCGCGTAGCCTTTGTTTGTACAATACGGTACGAATACGAAATATTATCAAAGTAATATTTTTGGATATGATAGTGTTATTAAATAATTTTATATTATTTAGCAAAATTGTTCACCAACGTCCGTATTAATTGAACCGAATTACATTCGATTTGAAACTTGTACGATTTAATCAAATCGCATGATTGTATATATTCAACAATATATATTACTTGATACATTAATTAGCCTAACACAGAACTAATTACATGTTTATAATTGATTAGGCACCAATTACTAGTCCTAATTTGACGGGTGTCACATTCTCCCCCTGTTAGGAGAATTTCGTCCTGAAATTTAGTTTGAAGTCGTGTTTGATGTCGTGTTTGAAGTAGCATTAGCAAATAACTGAGGATACTTGAGTCGCATCTGGTCCTCCCGTTCACTGGTGAATTCCGGCCCACGCCGCGAATTCCACCTGACTTTGACAATGGGAATACGACTTTGTTTGAGTTGTTTGACCTCACGGTCCATGATTTCGGCGGGTTCTTCAACAAAATGAAGCTTGTCGTCAATACGAATTTCATCTAGTGGAATGATAAGTGTCTCATCAGACAGACACTTCTTTAAATTTGAAATGTGAAAAGTGGGATGCACACTGCTGAGCTCGGATGGCAGTTGCAATCGATATGCCACTGGACCTATCCTCTCGAGGATCTCGAACGGTCCAATGTACCTGGGATTCAATTTACCGCGTTTACCGAATCGGATAACACCTTTCCAAGGTGAAACTTTGAGTAACACTCGATCCCCAACTTGGAACTCGAGTGGTTTGCGTCTCACGTCAGCATAACTTTTCTGACGATCACGTGCGGCTTTGAGTTTGTTTTGGATCTCGAAGATCTTTTCCGTAGTTTCGTGAATGATCTCAGGACCAGTGAGTTGACTGTCTCCCACCTCGGTCCAACAGATAGGTGAGCGACACTTACGACCGTAAAGTACCTCGAAAGGTGCATCCTTAATGCTGGTGTGGTAACTGTTGTTGTACGAAAACTCGCACAATGGTAGATGTTTTTCCCAGTTTACACCAAAGTCAACTACGCAAGCTCGTAGCATGTCTTCCAGTGTTTGAATTGTTCGTTCACTTTGGCCATCGGTTTGAGGATGGTATGCGGTACTCATATCCAGATGGGTACCCAATGATTTTTGAAGTGATTGCCAAAAGTGAGATGTGAAACGACTATCCTTATTGGAGATAATCGAGATTGGAACACCGTGTCGAGAAACAACCTCTTTGATGTAGATTTGTGTGAGGCGTTCCATTTTGTCGGTTTCCTTGACTGCCAGGAAATGAGCAGATTTCGTGAGACGATCGACGATCACCCAAATGGTATCACAACCACTCGATGACCTTGGTAGTTTGGTTATGAAATCCATGGCATATTGTTCCCATTTCCATTCAGGAATGCTGGGTTGTTGGAGTAAACCAGAAGGTTTTTGATATTCCGCTTTACTTTCGAGCAAGTAAGACACTTGCTGACGTATGTAGCGATTTCAGCTTTCATATTCGGCCACCAATAAAATTCCTTGATGCCGTGATACATTTTGTCGAATCCAGGATGGATAGAATATTTGGACTTGTGAGCTTCATCCATCACCAAGTCTCGTAGGTTTCTGACGCGCCACCAACCGTCGATCGGGTTTTCACCCTGTCGTCGGACCGTCCGTCAGCGGCGGCGTCAGTGGAGTTTTTCAAAATTTGTTTTTTTTGCTGGGCCTAAGTATACTAAAGCTATGGGTAAGTATAGCGATAGGTATGACCTAGGGTCGTTCTTCAAACTACAACGGGCATGGGATCTAGGACTTTAGTTATCTACTGGAATTTAGCTAGGGTTTTAAAAGAGGTTTTGGTTTGTTTTGGTTTTAACTAACTACTAATTATCTAAAATTAAACTGAATTAAAGTAAAGTGGAGTGGAGGTGGCAACGAGAACTTATAGGTGAAGCGAGTGTTTACTATGATAATTACTCATGCTATTTAGGGGTAGTTAATGGGATAAAGCCTTAGTTAAGATGACATTAATATTTCCTAATGAGCCATAACTCCTAGCCTATTATCTATCTAACGTAGAGTTGTCCGCAATCAGATAAATAATATGTCACGTGGATAACGGTTATGAAATGTAAACTACACCGGAAGTTGTCCCAAATGTAGCAACCAATTTAACCAACAACCATCCTCGAGTCTTATCCCCCAATCTCGGACATTTGAGATATCCGAATCATGGCATGAATTGTTGAATAAACAAAAACATGAACAGGGGTTTCCCACCGGGACAAGTTGGGATGGTCTGGTCTAACGGCTGATTAAATTGTTCATTATTATTTCATATAAATCATTTTAACTATTCTATGCATGTTAAACTGGTATATGCAATTGATAAATATTCGAAAACCTAATCATGTAACTAATCAACATAACAGATACTAGCATGCAAACCCTAAGCAACAATCAAACAAGAACATGCAGAAAGGCAGCATAGCAGGGATCAATTATGCAGAGTGACGGGGTACATGGTTAAGTCACAAGTGTCCCAAAAGTTCTCTCTAAGACACTTGTTAAATGGCCTGAATCTAATCTATCTCTAATCCTACGCTCCGTGTCTCCCTCCGGTACATGGTTAAGTCACAAGTGTCCCGAAAGTTCTCTCTAAGACACTTGTTAAATGGCCTGAATCTAATCTATCTCTAATCCTACGCTCCGTGTCTCCCTCCGGTAATATTTCAACCAGGAGAACACCGGTCATGTCGAGTTCAACGATCATCAGACACAGAATAATTAGAGGCATACAACTAGCAATTGGCTAAGCCTAGAAGGATGTTACTAACCACAGCATAAGTTGGATAGATAAACTTTTGAGATTCAATTCATAGATTCAAATATAATTCAACAGCATACAGACAGAGTAACAGCATGATTTAAGTATAACTACCCTAGCATGGCAACTATCATAGCAAACACAGATTTGTCTAGCTAAGCATGGCAATAATCCTAGCAAGTAACTCTAAACAAGTATAGCAACAGCACAACATTATTTAAAATAACAAGATAGAGATTATAATACAACCTGACAAAGCGTTATTACAAATCGTGCGACACCGCAGTCTCGAAGCACCTCCGTTACAATTAAGCTACTAATCTACTAGCTTAACTAATCTAATTAACTAACTAACTAATTTAGAGAGAGAGTAGTGAAAGAAAGTGTGTATAGAAGTGTGAAAAATGAAGGGTGTCTTGAAATGATGAAATGAGGCTTGTATTTATAGAGATCGCACAACCGTATCCGTAGACCGTATTCAAAGCTCCAAACGCACAACCGTATCGCAAAGGCAAATAAAAATCAGATTTTTATCACCCAAACGCACGATACGGCTGAGCTGGACCGTATACGGCTGAACTGGACCGTATACGGCTGTGCATAGGGTGAATACGGCTGAACTGGGCCGTATACGGCTGAGCACAGGCCGTATACGGCCTGCACAGAACGTATACGGTCCAGGTCCAGCCGTATGCTGGTTCCTCGGTTCTTCGTTTCTTCGTTCGGGCGTAACTTCTTCGTCGTTTATCCGTTTTGAGCGTTCTTTATATCCACGCGTTCGTATTTTCCTAACGAAGAAAATGACATAAGTTAGAGGTCATAATTCTTTGTGTAGCTCAAAAAGTGCTAGAACGAGTGAACGAGAATGCTCATGATCGTATTTGTTAGATTTATCGTGTTTTTCGACCATTTTAGATGACTTTTGAAACATTGTCTATATTTTGGCCCATGTGACGAGTTTTAATGATAAAGTATCTATTTTGATTAGTTTCATCACATATTGGGCTAAAAAAGGTGAGATTGATGCACGCAAAAACATGACTTTTTGTGTGTTATCAAATATCCCACACTTACACATTTGCTTGTCCTCAAGCAAACTTACCCTCTTAGAATTTACCAAAAAAGTTTTTGATTTCTATCCACAACGAAGAATTCACACAGATTGGAAACAAGTATTTGCCTGTTAGATAAATAAGAGGTGTTCACATGACGTATCTAAAAGTTGTTCAAGATGATTCACTTAGGCAAACTTTCAATTCTCAAATTTGTGGAATATACACGACTGGGCGATCTCACTGGTGGTCACTCAATTCACTCAAAGTGTATCGGGGTTCCTATTATCCTAAGCCAAATGAAAAATCGCTCAAATACCAGTCGTGCAGCACTCGTCGTCATAGGCTTGCCCGAGGATCAAATCTTCATCACTTAGACAGGAACGGTACTGATTATCCCAGGACATTCAAATGGGTTGTAATGTTTGGTGTGGGTTTAAAAGGGTATGGATAGATTGGGGGTATCTGGGTTTCTAAGGGTGTTTGCTTATCTTGGGACTTTTGAAAAAAAACTCTATCTAGATATCCTTTTTAATGAAAACGGAAACGGATAACACTTTTGGGGGATAAGATAGCTATTTTGACTTCTATCTTTTGAAAAAATATGGAATGATTTTTCTTTTTGAAGAGTTAAGTTTTCGAGAGAGTCGAAGCACTTAGCTTTATTTCAGCTATTTTCTTTTCTTTTTCTTTTCATTTCTATTTCTATTTCTATTTTTGGGATTAGATTTTTTTGCCAAGAAATTTATAAGGGTTTTTCTTTTATTTCCCTTCTTGAGATCCCTTCTTATTTTCATTGTTTCAATCCTTTGATGATTTTTGAGTTTACTTTGGTGCCAATTTTTCGCACCACATGACTCTCGATTTTTTTTTATATATAGATCAATAAAACACACACGAGAATTTTAGTAAACATTATTTGTGATTTTTGGAGTGAAAGCAAAAAGGAGTATCCAAATATCTCTTTTTTCAAAAAATACTAAGATAAGTTTTCAGGTGGGTAGGGGAATAAGGGGTTTAAAATTTTTGGGTGAAATGAAAGAAAAATATGTGAAAAGGGTTTTTGGCTTGAAAAGATATGTGAAAAGGGGTTTAAATCCTAAGGAATGTCAAGGTCCTCTAATCGTACCTATGTCACGTATGACACCTGTCAATGTGATCTCGAAATGTATACCTGGGGCAAGTTCTAATTCAGAAATGCGTGCACCGGTCACACACAACAAACGAACAGTGAAGCATATAAAATGAATGCTTATAAGGCTCAAATTCCTCACCGCAAAAATGGGTTATATGTGTCCAGTCGTGCGATTCCCCTCTTAGATCCTCATCTTAAATTGTTTAGAATCCGACATGATTTCGACCTTATATTTACCAACTTTTGAAATACTTGTAAAAAAAATCTGTATTCATTCTTGAAAAACTCATTGGTCAACTAAATGAGTGAAAATTTCACTGTCGAAGTAGAACTGTTTAGGTTTTACTGAATGAGTGACAATTTCACTGTCGAAGTTTTTTAACCAATTTGCTTTTATTGTGACTAAAAAGAGTTTAAAATTTTTGAAAATTTTGGCAAAATAAGGGTTTGAAAATTTATTTTGAGGACTAGCATGTTTCTAGATCAACTTAAACAGATATTTTGACAGACGAGAGATATACCGATATCCCACACTTAGAATAAACATTATCCCCAATGTTTCTACACTAAGTAGGGCGAAAATCCCACACTTAGGGTTTTGGTTTAGGAAAAATGTGAATTTAAAAGTTGTAAGCAAGGGGGATCCCACACTTAGAGATTTAAGTGGTCAATAAGCATATCGAAGTTATATTAAAGTAGGAAGAACGGGTTTAGGAGAGATACTTCCCTACGGACAGTGGGCACTGGATGTAGGACCATATTCGTGTAGGGTTGGTGTAAATAATTTGCTGGATTGTGAGGACCAGACTCTTTTCAAAGCTCATCCAATTCCTACGAAGATAAGGTCTGCAATGTCATAAAATACCATCATAATCATCAGTTCAACAACATAATACGTCTAATGATAAATAAAGATAACTAAAGATAAAATAAGCTAGAAATCGTCTAGTAAATCATCCATGTCTGGATCAAATGTTGCAAGTGCGTCAGGATCTGGATCTGAAGTGCGTGATAAGGCAGCAGTGTGATCAGACACCATGGGTGCATCAGTGGGATTCTGAGGTAGCCTAGAAGAAGCAACATCAGTGGGAGGAACAATCTGTGGTGGGGCAGCTGGGAAGAAGGACAAAGGTGGGAGAGCTGGCCTGGGACCCTGACCAAGCTGATACGGCTGGTCGATGAGTTTCGGCAGTCCCATCGCTTCTCTGATTTCGGACTAAGAGCTACGCTGAATCGAAAGCTCACTGAGCATCGCCCAAGTCACTATCGGATCTGAAGTGGTAACTCCGAAGTCAAAAAGTGGGGCAGATACAGGAGCAGTCTGAGCATGCTCATCAGTAGTGGTGGTCGTCTTCTTTCTTTTTCCTCTGCGGGTCCTTTTCTTCTGTTGTTTCTAAGTAGCTTGTCCTGAAGTCTCAGCTGAAGCGTCCATCCTGAAACATAAAGATAAACAGGTAATGCTATAGTTTTAAAAATGGGTATACAAATGCAAAATAATCAGATGACTTTGAGAAATGTTTGTTTAAATGTTAAAGCTTTGCGAGGTCATCTGTTCATTCGCATTTGTATACTATGAATAAAACTTATCTGATATATATGTAGGAGTGTAGCATTGTCAGATACTTGGGTTATCCTGCATCGTTAGTTTAGGGATGATAATACTAAAGCAAAAATAACTAAGAAATAAAATAAGATAAGCAATGGGGTGCCTCCCAAGAGCGCTTGTTTAGAGAGTCTCTAGCTTGACTCCTTGTACCTACTAGTCGGCTCAAGGTGGTTCAAAGATATAGACTTCCTCACCAGGGGGGAAATCTTCGATGTAGTGCTTCAAGCGATGGCCATTGACTTTAAAATTACCGTCTGGGGCTTCTAGTTCGACTGCTCCGAAGGTAAAGACTTTCGATACAACAAATGGTCCGCTCCACCTTGATCTGAATTTGCCGGAGAATTTCTTGAAGCGCGAATTGAAGAGAAGAACTTTGTCTCCGGGATTGAACTTAGAATATTTGAGTTTTGCATCATGAGTATTCTTTGTTCGTTCTTTGAAGTGCAGAGAGCTATCATATGCTTGGTCTCTTAATTCGGCTAGTTCATTCAGTTGCATTTTCCGATGTGATCCAATTGCAGAAGGGTCTAAATTACAACCTCTTAGCGCCCAGTGAGCCTTATACTCCAACTCTATCAGCAAATGACACGCTTTTCCGTAGACTAGTCTGTAGGGAGTGGTTCCTAGTGGTGATTTATATGCGGTTCTGAACGCCCACAGAGCATCGTCTAATTTTTCAGGCCATCTTTCCCTATGATTAACCACGGTTCGTATTAAAATTCTCTTGAGCGCTCGATTCGTCACTTCGGCTTGCCCATTCGTCTGCGGGTGGTAAGCCGTAGAGGTCTTATGGGTGACACCGTAATATTGTAATGTCCTCATAAACTGAGCATTACAGAAGTGCATGCCTCGATCACTAATGATCGCTTTTGGAGTACCAAAACGTGAGAAGAGCTGCTTTAAGAATTTTACTACTACTCGGGAATCATTTGTAGTAAATGCTTGGGCTTCGGCCCATCTGGAGACGTAGTCGACAGCAACCAGAATATACTCTTTCCCATATGATTTTGGGAATGGTCCCATAAAATCCAACCCCCATATATCAAAGATCTCGCAAGCTTGGATGTTAGTAAGTGGCATTTCACTTCTCGATGAAATACTTCCAAACCTTTGGCAAGCATCGCAGCGTTTCACCAAGTCGTGAGCGTCTCTGAATATAGTAGGCCAGTAGAAGCCAGAGTCATATACCTTTCTTGCAGTCATATTTGCTCCGTGAAGTCCTTCAGTTGGTCCTTGATGACTTTGTTGAAGAATGTTCCTTGCCTCCCTCTCGTCTACGCATCTTCTGATGATTTGGTCCGGGCATACTTTGAATAAGTATGGATCGTCCCAATAGTAGTTCTTTACGTCTCTAAAGAATTTTCACTTTCTAGAGGTGGGCATTCCTTTTGGCACAATTCCTCCAACCAGATAATTTGCGTAGTCTGCATACCAAGGGTTGTAAGTGAATTGAGATCCCTTTTTGTATCCTCCGATATTCATGAGTTGTTCTTCAGGAAACTGGTCTTGAATCTCTCTCTCATCAAGCTTCTCCATCGATGGATTTTCCAGTCGACTAAGATGATCTGCTGCGACATTCTCGGCTCCCTTTTTATCCTTGATTTCTATTTTAAATTCTTGGAGGAGGAGAATCCATCTAAGCAGTCTTGGCTTAGCGTCTTGCTTTTTGAAGAGATACTTCAAGGCTGAGTGATCTGTATAGACAATAGTTTTGGACAATATTAAATAAGAACGAAATTTATCAAAAGCGAATACTACCGCAAGAAACTCTTTCTCTATTGTGGTGTAATTTTCTTGTGCATCAGTGAGTGTCTTGCTGGTGTAGTATATTGGCTGAAACTGCTTCTCCTTCCTTTGCCCTAAGACAGCTCCAACAGCGAAGTCACTAGCATCGCACATGATTTCAAACGGAAGACTCCAATCGGGGGTGACCATGATCGGTGCATGTATGAGCTGATCCTTTAAAATGTTGAAGGCTTTAAGACAGTCATTTGAAAAGACAAACAGAGTGTCCTTCTTGAGAAGGTGCGTCATAGGTCTTGAGATCTTAGAGAAATCCTTGATAAAGCGACGGTAGAATCCGGCGTGACCTAGAAAACTGCGAATGGCTTTAACAGAAGTAGGTGGCGGAAGTTTGGCAATAGTCTCAACTTTGGCTTTGTCAACTTCGATTCCAGATTTTGATATTCGATGTCCTAAAACTATTCCTTCTTTTACCATAAAGTGGCACTTTTCCCAGTTAAAGACAAGATTTGATTCTTCGCATCGGGCTAACATCCTTTCAAGGTTGGAAAGATAAGATGTGAAGGAATCACCGAAGACTGAGAAGTCGTCCATGAATACCTCCATACACTGTTCAATCATGTCATGGAATATTGCCACCATACACCTTTGAAATGTTGCAGGCGCATTGCATAAACCGAATGGCATGCGGCGGTAGGCAAATGTACCATATGGGCATGTGAATGTCGTCTTTTCCTGGTCCTTTGGATCGAGAGGAATTTGAAAATAGCCGGAGAAACCATCGAGGAAGCAGTAATATTAATTCCCTGGTAATCTTTCCAACATCTGATCGATGAACAGCAGAGGGAAGTGATCTTTCCGGGTGGCTTCATTTAATTTTCGGTAGTCGATACACACCCTCCAGCCGGTGACGGTTCGTGTAGGAATCAATTCATTATTTTCGTTAGCGATAACCGTCATTCCTCATTTCTTTGGGACAACTTGAATTGGGCTGACCCATGGGGAATCTGAGATAGGATAGATCAAACCAACATCCAAGAGTTTGATAACCTCTTTCTTGACCACGTCTTGAATCTTCGGGTTTACTCTCCTCTGTATCTGTATGGAAGGTTTGAAGTCGTTTTCCATGAGTATCTTGTGCGTGCAGTAATTCGGACTGATCCCTTATATATCAGAAATCTTCCATGCAATCGCCTTCTTGTGTGACTTCAAGACTTGGATAAGTCTTGCTTTCTCTTTTGGTGAAAGACCTTTGGCAATTATGACGGGTAGGTGTGAGGTTCCTTCGAGAAAAGCATATTCCAAGTGAGAGGGTGATTCCTTCAGCTCCAATTCTGGCGGTTCTTCGATAGAGGGTTTCATTCGAGCGATCTCGTCTCTTTGTAACTTTTCATACTCCATTTGGAACTCTGATTCTTCTGGAGATGAGTCGGCTATAGTGGCTGATGCTATTTCTACTAGTTCTATCTCATTGGAAATCGTGTTCTTCTTTAACTCGTATTTGCAGGTAGATGATGAAAAAGTTACGTTATCCTCAGTGATGATGACATCATTGGTGAGTGCGAACTCTTGAAATTGAGATTTAGAAGAAGTACTTATGGTGATTTTTGGATTTAATTTCTCACAACCTTCAGATGGTTGTGGTAAAGTACCGGAATCCATCTCCTCGAAAGATTTGAGAATTTCAGCTACAGACGGAGACGATTCGAGTATCGGAAAAAACTGATTTCTTCTTAAAAGTGGGATAGGGATGCCTTCGCCTAAAGGAACAGCAACAACAGAGTTGATCGTGGAAGAGTAGTTAGGCGGTGCTAAAGGATTCTTCATTTCGGGTAAGGGAAATAGCAGCTCTCCGGAAGGTGCTGATTTGTCGGAGATAGCTGAGCAGAGTCCGATGTTATTCTGGCAAAGTCTTCTTTTGGTGATGACAGTGCTGGAGAAAGGTTCGTTACTGCTGACTGCTAGAATCTCCTCCAAATGCTCGTCATATATTTCCTGCATGGTATCCACAAGACCAAGATCTTCTCCCATAGGGTGCTTCATCAACTTATCGACATTAAAGGTGACTTCCTCCGCTCCGACCCTCAGTTTTAAAGATTTTTCATTTACATCTATCACAGCCTTGGCAGTGTTTAGGAAAGGTCTACCAAGGATGAGGGGAACGTGGGCATCTTCCTTAATATCCATAATGACAAAGTCAACCGGGAAGATAAATTTACCGACTCGGACCATTATATCTTCAGCAATTCCTGGGGGGAGTTTAACTGATCTATCAGCTAATTGGATGGTCATTTGAGTGGTTAGCAGTTCACCTAATCCTAGTTTCTTATAGAGAGAGTAAGGCATAAGATTGACACTAGCTCCTAGGTCAGCTAAGGCGTTACTCACTTGGATGTTTTGAAGAAAACAGGGAATAGTGAAACGGCCAGTATCTCCTAGTTTGGGTGGAAGGCCATGTAACATGATTGCTGAGCATTCAGCATCTAAGGGTAAACTAACTATTTGTCTCAATTTTTCCTTATTTGAAATGAGTTCTTTGAAAAACTTAGCACAGCTAGGCATCTCTACTAAAGCGTCTAATAGTCTAACGTTTAAGTGCAGGCTTTTAAACATTTCTAGATATTTCCCAAATTGTGCTTCCTGTTTCTCTTTCTTAAGCCTACCAGGGAAGGGTATCCTAGTTCGTGGAATGATTTCTGGGGCTTTAGGTGATACTGGATCTGGTGCAGTGACAGGGGTGTCACTAGGCACTGGATCAGTGGTCGGTTCAGAGATAGGAAGTTGATTTGAAGAATTATCTGAGGACTTCTCATTTCTGGTTTCTTTATCTCCTCTAGTGATGACCATGATTCCTCCTTGGTTCTCAACTTTTAAAAACAGTTGTTTAAGACTAACCTCCAGGTTTTTGAGCAAATTTTCTGATATTTTAAGTAAAGCATCAATTTTATCTTGAAAATCTATTACTTGTTTGTTTATGTTCATTTGATCAACCATGAAATTAGTCAAAGTTTCATTATAGTGTTGTTGAGAATTTACGGGGGAATCTGACATATTAGAGGATAAAGGTTGCAGAAACTGAGTAGGTGGGTTATTGGTTGGCCGCTGAATGAGAGGTTTAGAATGAAAGTTCGATTCAGGGTTTTTAACAGTAGTGACAAGAATTTCTTCCGTACCTTTACAAGGCTGAGGTGTAGAAGATTGGAGATCCTTGAAGACTCTGGAGAGATTGTCCACTTGAGCTTGCAGAGCTTCAAAGGATAGGCTTGAAGTACTAGTTACTTCCTTAGCCGGTTCGCCAAACTCCCAGTCATGTTGATGCATTGCTATTGTCTCAACTAGCCCCCAGGCTTCTTCAGAAGTATGTGACATGAAATTTCCTTGAGAAGCGGCATCGAGGGTTGACTTGTGCTGAGGAGTCAGACCATGGTAGAATATGCAGATTAGGTTCATCTTACCCATTTCATGATTCGGACATCTGTTAAGTATCTTCTTAAATCGTTCCCATGCTAGATAGAATGATTCATTGGTTTCCTGTCAGAAACTGACGATATCATCCTTGAGCTTGGTTTGCTTGGAAAGAGGGAAAAACTTAGCCATAAACTTAGTAGCCAACTCTTCCCAAGTATGAATCGAATTGGGTTCGAGTTCATCAAACCAGGTTCGAGCACGCGAAGATAAAGAATAGGGAAAAAGATATAGTCGGGAGACTTCTCTTGAAATCCCTGATTGCTCACAGGAATCAGAAAGATTGATGAATCTATCCAAATGTGAATTTGGATCATCGAGCGGAAAACCGTGAAATTGGCAGAAGGTTTTGAGTAACTTGAAAACGCTAGGCTTAATTTCGAAGTTTTCGTCGGGCAGCACGATAGGTCCTCATATTCCTTCCAGTAGTGGTGCACAGGTTGAGGCGAGAGTAATACGATTCGTCATAGCTGATGAAGTTCGGGTTTGGTAGAAAAGAGAGTTTTGGAAAGGAAAGAACAGAAAAGGAACTTTCGGATGATATTGATCTTCCGAAATGATCGCTAAATAACTAAGACAACTAAATTCCTAAATCGGTCGTTGTAGTCCCCGACAGCGGCGCCAAAAACTTGACGCGCCACCAACGGTCGATCGGGTTTTCACCCTGTCGTCGGACCGTCCGTCAGCGGCGGCGTCAGTGGAGTTTTTCAAAATTTGTTTTTTTCGCTGGGCCTAAGTATACTAAAGCTATGGGTAAGTATAGCGATAGGTATGACCTAGGGTCGTTCTTCAAACTACAACGGGCATGGGATCTAGGACTTTAGTTATCTACTGGAATTTAGCTAGGGTTTTAAAAGAGGTTTTGGTTTGTTTTGGTTTTAACTAACTACTAATTATCTAAAATTAAACTGAATTAAAGTAAAGTGGAGTGGAGGTGGCAACGAGAACTTATAGGTGAAGCGAGTGTTTACTATGATAATTACTCATGCTATTTAGGGGTAGTTAATGGGATAAAGCCTTAGTTAAGATGACATTAATATTTCCTAATGAGCCATAACTCCTAGCCTATTATCTATCTAACGTAGAGTTGTCCGCAATCAGATAAATAATATGTCACGTGGATAACAGTTATGAAATGTAAACTACACCGGAAGTTGTCCCAAATGTAGCAACCAATTTAACCAACAACCATCCTCGAGTCTTATCCCCCAATCTCGGACATTTGAGATATCCGAATCATGGCATGAATTGTTGAATAAACAAAAACATGAACAGGGGTTTCCCACCGGGACAAGTTGGGATGGTCTGGTCTAACGGCTGATTAAATTGTTCATTATTATTTCATATAAATCATTTTAACTATTCTATGCATGTTAAACTGGTATATGCAATTGATAAATATTCGAAAACCTAATCATGTAACTAATCAACATAACAGATACTAGCATGCAAACCCTAAGCAACAATCAAACAAGAACATGCAGAAAGGTAGCATAGCAGGGATCAATTATGCAGAGTGACAGGGTACATGGTTAAGTCACAAGTGTCCCAAAAGTTCTCTCTAAGACACTTGTTAAATGGCCTGAATCTAATCTATCTCTAATCCTACGCTCCGTGTCTCCCTCCGGTACATGGTTAAGTCACAAGTGTCCCGAAAGTTCTCTCTAAGACACTTGTTAAATGGCCTGAATCTAATCTATCTCTAATCCTACGCTCCGTGTCTCCCTCCGGTAATATTTCAACCAGGAGAACACCGGCCATGTCGAGTTCAACGATCATCAGACACAGAATAATTAGAGGCTTACAACTAGCAATTGGCCAAGCCTAGAAGGATGTTACTAACCACATCATAAGTTAGATAGATAAAAATTTGAAATTCAATTCATAGATTCAAATATAATTCAACAGCATACAGACAGAGTAACAGCATGATTTAAGTATAACTACCCTAGCATGGCAACTATCATAGCAAACACAGATTTGTCTAGCTAAGCATGGCAATAATCCTAGCAAGTAACTCTAAACAAGTATAGCAACATCACAACATTATTTAAAATAACAAGATAGAGATTATAATAGAACCTGACAAAGCGTTATTACAAATCATGCGACACCGCAGTCTCGGAGCACCTCCGTTACAATTAAGCTACTAATCTACTAGCTTAACTAATCTAATTAACTAACTAACTAATTTAGAGGGAGAGTAGTGAAAGAAAGTGTGTATAGAAGTGTGAAAAATGAAGGGTGTCTTGAAATGATGAAATGAGGCTTGTATTTATAGAGATCGCACAACCGTATCCGTAGACCGTATTCAAACCTCCAAACGCACAACCGTATCGCAAAGGCAAATAAAAATCAGATTTTTATCACCTAAACGCATGATACGGCTGAGCTGGACCGTATACGGCTGAACTGGACCGTATACGGCTGTGCATAGGGTGAATACGGCTGAACTGGGCCGTATACGGCTGAGCACAGGCCGTATACGGCCTGCACAGAACGTATACGGTCCAGGTCCAGCCGTATGCTGGTTCCTCGGTTCTTTGTTTCTTCGTTCGGGCGTAACTTCTTCGTCGTTTATCCGTTTTGAGCGTTCTTTATATCCACGCGTTCGTATTTTCCTAATGAAGAAAATGACATAAGTTAGAGGTCATAATTCTTTGTGTAGCTCAAAAAGTGCTAGAACGAGTGAACGAGAATGCTCATGATCGTATTTGTTAGATTTATCATGTTTTTCGACCATTTTAGATGACTTTTGAAACATTGTCTATATTTTGGCCCATGTGACGAGTTTTAATGATAAAGTATCTATTTTGATTAGTTTCGTCACATATTGGGCTAAAAAAGGTGAGATTAATGCACGCAAAAACATGACTTTTTGTGTGTTATCAAATATCCCACACTTACACATTTGCTTGTCCTCAAGCAAACTTACCCTCTTAGAATTTACCAAAAAAGTTTTTGATTTCTATCCACAACGAAGAATTCACATAGATTGGAAACAAGTATTTGCCTGTTAGATAAATAAGAGGTGTTCACATGACGTATCTAAAAGTTGTTCAAGATGATTCACTTAGGCAAACTTTCAATTCTCAAATTTGTGGAATATACATGACTGGGCGATCTCACTGGTGGTCACTCAATTCACTCAAAGTGTATCGGGGTTCCTATTATCCTAAGCCAAATGAAAAATCGCTCAAATACCAGTCGTGCAGCACTCGTCGTCATAGGCTTGCCCGAGGATCAAATCTTCATCACTTAGACAGGAACGGTACTGATTATCCCAGGACATTCAAATGGGTTGTAATGTTTGGTGTGGGTTTAAAAGGGTATTGATAAAACGTATGATCGTTTAAGCTCTAGACTTTTTAGGTCTTGATCTAGGATATAATGATAACAATGATAAATTATGCAGCGGAATATAAATATGAACATCAATGTTATCTGAATAAGCCCCAATATTATTTGATCAGAATAACACGGTTATACAAATATAACAGGATCAAGATACCTTGATCTTGAGGCTAAACAAAAACCCTAGACGTCTACATTATGTGCGCACCCTTTTTCCTACGTCCCTATGTCTCTTTATATACTAGAGATATTAGGGTTACAAGAAATCATAATTATACTAGGAAACTAATTAAAATAAAACAATTCATCTTTAGTCCCTCAACTTTCATCTTTTATTTTGTCTCATCAAATTAATAAATCCTAACAATCTTCCCCTATTTGATGATGACAAAATATCTATCTTCTTGCACAAACTTCCCCTTAACTCTTGATTTCTTGTAAACATGCCATGCATAATAACAAGCTGCAAATCTTGATCTTCAATTCTTCTTCCCCTTTTTGTCATAATCCAATAGGGATCTTCTTGAAGATAAGCAACTTGAATCTTTACAACCGCACAATATATATTACACTACTAATCCAACCTTCTAATGACTCAAATTACCCTCCATGACGCATAATAAGAATAATGAATTTGAGCATTAGAAACTTACACTAGTAGTTGTACTATACAACTAGCAGTAGTAATAAAACCTTTATCCCAAATAATTATGCATGAACATCATCCGATGGTTAAACACTTTTTCCATAAGCTTCCCCTCAAATCAATATTTTAACCATCTCTTGAATCTCGAACTTTGTAGGCTCTATGTAATGATCACCGATGAAGAAAATAAAATATAACAAACTTAATAAAGAAATTAAGTCTTCCAAACTTGTACCTTATATCTTGTACTATTCACGACGTCGAACTTATAATCTTATGTATAAGTAGATCACAATCTCCCCTTAAGATCTCTTTGACAAAAACCCTTATTCTCCACAATAAGTCACCGAGCCCACCATAACTCTTTCAAGTGATAGCAAATGTGAGCATTGAGCATCCTAAGTTTAATCTCACACGTTTGCTAGATTTTGTCAAGTCTTCGTCGTCACCATACAAACCAAACAAGTTATCTTCAAAGCTCTTCATCCTCCACTTTGAGATATGATAAGATACAAATCTGTCAAACTCAATTACAATATCAAATAAGCTATAATCAATCTTCTTCGTAATCACATCTTCAAGAACAAGCCATTAAATCAATACAGTTTCATTTGAGATCCAAACTATCAGTTGAACCAACAGTTGTAAGTAACACGAACAGTGGAAACTATTTTGTACTAACAGTGGCAATCTCTTTTCCACTAACAGTGCCAATCTTCAAAATTCATCAACAGTGGCAATCTTTAAATATTCACTAACAGTGGCAAGCTTTTAAAATCCACTAACAGTGGCAAGCTTTCAAAAATCCACTAACAGTGGTAAGCACTTTGCATTAACAGTGGTAAGCTTCAAGCAGTGGTAAGGTTGTACTAACAATGGTAAGATTGCACTAACAGTGGTACAAACCTTTTAGCAGTGGTAAGCTTGACGAGCAGTGGCTACTTCGTACTAACAGTGGTAAGGATGTGCTAACAGTGGTAATCTTGTTCTACCAGCGAGAAGTTTGTACTAACAGTGGGAAGAACCTTCTAGCAATGGCAACGTTTGTACAAACAGTGGCTAGCACATCTAACGAGCAGTGGCAGGTAACTTCAGAATTACATATCTCACTGATTACGAATCTGATCATGCTCAAGTTTTTACACGAAGTCCATCAATGTTTCATTAACCACATATCCAAAAATCAAGTAGATCCAACGGTTAACGAATCTACAGTAATTATTTGACTTCAGCTGCACAAAAGAAACCATAAACTTACTGCAGCAGATTCGAATTTCAATATCTCTCTGTATATACATCCGATCATGATGAAATTTTTACAAACTGTAGAAATATATGTCTTCTATAACATATCCAAAAATCATAAACTTTCGTTGGATAACGAAGACACAGTGACCGTTTTACTTCTGCCATTCTGAAAAACCCTAAACTTTCAGCAACCAATTTCGACAATGAATATCTCTCAATCAAAAGCTCAGATCAAAAATTCCTCCGGTCAGAATATGCGCCTGTATGTTAGGAAGCTACAGTTCAAATTTCATGACGATCTAACGGTTAACGAAGGAGATCCGAATTTTTTACCATGGCTGTGCAGAAAGTGACGAATTATGAGTTTTTCTTGCAATCTTCTAGGGTTTCTTTGATATGGCTTCTCTTGCTTGTAAACCTTGTATATCCTAGATAACGAGCCACCTTGCTCTGATACCAATTGATAAAACGTATGATCGTTTAAGCTCTAGACTTTTTAGGTCTTGATCTAGGATATAATGATAACAATGATAAATTATGCAGCGGAATATAAATATGAACATCAATGTTATCTGAATAAGCCCCAATATTATTTGATCAGAATAACACGGTTATACAAATATAACAGGATCAAGATACCTTGATCTTGAGGCTAAACAAAAACCCTAGACGTCTACATTATGTGCGCACCCTTTTTCCTACGTCCCTATGTCTCTTTATATACTAGAGATATTAGGGTTACAAGAAATCATAATTATACTAGGAAACTAATTAAAATAAAACAATTCATCTTTAGTCCCTCAACTTTCATCTTTTATTTTGTCTCATCAAATTAATAAATCCTAACAGGTATGGATAGATTGGGGTATCTGGGTTTCTAAGGGTGTTTGCTTATCTTGGGACTTTTGAAAAAAAACTCTATCTAGATATCCTTTTTAATGAAAACGGAAACGGATAACACTTTTGGGGGATAAGATAGCTATTTTGACTTCTATCTTTTGAAAAAATATGGAATGATTTTTCTTTTTGAAGAGTTAAGTTTTCAAGAGAGTCGAAGCACTTAGCTTTATTTCAGCTATTTTCTTTTCTTTTTCTTTTCATTTCTATTTCTATTTCTATTTTTGGGATTAGATTTTTTTGCCAAGAAATTTCTAAGGGTTTTTCTTTTATTTCCCTTCTTGAGATCCCTTCTTATTTTCATTTTTTCAATCCTTTGATGATTTTTGAGTTTACTTTGGTGCCAATTTTTCGCACCACATGACTCTCGATTTTTTTTATATATATAGATCAATAAAACACACACGAGAATTTTAGTAAACATTATTTGTGATTTTTGGAGTGAAAGCAAAAAGGAGTATCCAAATATCTCTTTTTTCAAAAAATACTAAGATAAGTTTTCAGGTGGGTAGGGGAATAAGGGGTTTAAAAATTTTGGGTGAAATGAAAGAAAAATATGTGAAAAGGGTTTTTGGCTTGAAAAGATATGTGAAAAGGGGTTTAAATCCTAAGGAATGTCAAGGTCCTCTAATCGTACCTATGTCACGTATGACACCTGTCAATGTGATCTCGAAATGTATACCTGGGGCAAGTTCTAATTCAGAAATGCGTGCACCGGTCACACACAACAAACGAACAGTGAAGCATATAAAATGAATGCTTATAAGGCTCAAATTCCTCACCGCAAAAATGGGTTATATGTGTCCAGTCGTGCGATTCCCCTCTTAGATCCTCATCTTAAATTGTTTAGAATCCGACATGATTTCGACCTTATATTTACCAACTTTTGAAATACTTGTAAAAAAAATCTGTATTCATTCTTGAAAAACTCATTGGTCAACTAAATGAGTGAAAATTTCACTGTCGAAGTAGAACTGTTTAGGTTTTACTGAATGAGTGACAATTTCACTGTCGAAGTTTTTTAACCAATTTGCTTTTATTGTGACTAAAAAGAGTTTAAAATTTTTGAAAATTTTGGCAAAATAAGGGTTTGAAAATTTATTTTGAGGACTAGCATGTTTCTAGATCAACTTAAACAGATATTTTGACAGACGAGAGATATACCGATATCCCACACTTAGAATAAACATTATCCCCAATGTTTCTACACTAAGTAGGGCGAAAATCCCACACTTAGGGTTTTGGTTTAGGAAAAATGTGAATTTAAAAGTTGTAAGCAAGGGGGATCCCACACTTAGAGATTTAAGTGGTCAATAAGCATATCGAAGTTATATTAAAGTAGGAAGAACGGGTTTAGGAGAGATACTTCCCTACGGACAGTGGGCACTGGATGTAGGACCATATTCGTGTAGGGTTGGTGTAAATAATTTGCTGGATTGTGAGGACCAGACTCTTTTCAAAGCTCATCCAATTCCTACGAAGATAAGGTCTGCAATGTCATAAAATACCATCATAATCATCAGTTCAACAACATAATACGTCTAATGATAAATAAAGATAACTAAAGATAAAATAAGCTAGAAATCGTCTAGTAAATCATCCATGTCTGGATCAAATGTTGCAAGTGCGTCAGGATCTGGATCTGAAGTGCGTGATAAGGCAGCAGTGTGATCAGACACCATGGGTGCATCAGTGGGATTCTGAGGTAGCCTAGAAGAAGCAACATCAGTGGGAGGAACAATCTGTGGTGGGGCAGCTGGGAAGAAGGACAAAGGTGGGAGAGCTGGCCTGGGACCCTGACCAAGCTGATACGGCTGGTCGGTGAGTTTCGGCAGTCCCATCGCTTCTCTGATTTCGGACTAAGAGCTACGCTGAATCGAAAGCTCACTGAGCATCGCCCAAGTCACTATCGGATCTGAAGTGGTAACTCCGAAGTCAAAAAGTGGGGCAGATACAGGAGCAGTCTGAGCATGCTCATCAGTAGTGGTGGTCGTCTTCTTTCTTTTTCCTCTGCGGGTCCTTTTCTTCTGTTGTTTCTAAGTAGCTTGTCCTGAAGTCTCAGCTGAAGCGTCCATCCTGAAACATAAAGATAAACAGGTAATGCTATAGTTTTAAAAATGGGTATACAAATGCAAAATAATCAGATGACTTTGAGAAATGTTTGTTTAAATGTTAAAGCTTTGCGAGGTCATCTGTTCATTCGCATTTGTATACTATGAATAAAACTTATCTGATATATATGTAGGAGTGTAGCATTGTCAGATACTTGGGTTATCCTGCATCGTTAGTTTAGGGATGATAATACTAAAGCAAAAATAACTAAGAAATAAAATAAGATAAGCAATGGGGTGCCTCCCAAGAGCGCTTGTTTAGAGAGTCTCTAGCTTGACTCCTTGTACCTACTAGTCGGCTCAAGGTGGTTCAAAGATATAGACTTCCTCACCAGGGGGGAAATCTTCGATGTAGTGCTTCAAGCGATGGCCATTGACTTTAAAATTACCGTCTGGGGCTTCTAGTTCGACTGCTCCGAAGGTAAAGACTTTCGATACAACAAATGGTCCGCTCCACCTTGATCTGAATTTGCCGGAGAATTTCTTGAAGCGCGAATTGAAGAGAAGAACTTTGTCTCCGGGATTGAACTTAGAATATTTGAGTTTTGCATCATGAGTATTCTTTGTTCGTTCTTTGAAGTGCAGAGAGCTATCATATGCTTGGTCTCTTAATTCGGCTAGTTCATTCAGTTGCATTTTCCGATGTGATCCAATTGCAGAAGGGTCTAAATTACAACCTCTTAGCGCCCAGTGAGCCTTATACTCCAACTCTATCAGCAAATGACACGCTTTTCCGTAGACTAGTCTGTAGGGCGTGGTTCCTAGTGGTGATTTATATGCGGTTCTGAACGCCCACAGAGCATCGTCTAATTTTTCAGCCCATCTTTCCCTATGATTAACCACGGTTCGTATTAAAATTCTCTTGAGCGCTCGATTCGTCACTTCGGCTTGCCCATTTGTCTGCGGGTGGTAAGCCGTAGAGGTCTTATGGGTGACACCGTAATATTGTAATGTCCTCATAAACTGAGCATTACAGAAGTGCATGCCTCGATCACTAATGATCGCTTTTGGAGTACCAAAACGTGAGAAGAGCTGCTTTAAGAATTTTACTACTACTCGGGAATCATTTGTAGTAAATGCTTGGGCTTCGGCCCATCTGGAGACGTAGTCGACAGCAACCAGAATATACTCTTTCCCATATGATTTTGGGAATGGTCCCATAAAATCCAACCCCCATATATCAAAGATCTCGCAAGCTTGGATGTTAGTAAGTGGCATTTCACTTCTCGATGAAATACTTCCAAACCTTTGGCAAGCATCGCAGCGTTTCACCAAGTCGTGAGCGTCTCTAAATATAGTAGGCCAGTAGAAGCCAGAGTCATATACCTTTCTTGCAGTCATATTTGCTCCGTGAAGTCCTCCAGTTGGTCCTTGATGACTTTGGTGAAGAATGTTCCTTGCCTCCCTCTCGTCTACGCATCTTCTGATGATTTGGTCCGGGCATACTTTGAATAAGTATGGATCGTCCCAATAGTAGTTCTTTACGTCTCTAAAGAATTTGCACTTTCTAGAGGTGGGCATTCCTTTTGGCACAATTCCTCCAACCAGATAATTTGCGTAGTCTGCATACCAAGGGTTGTAAGTGAATTGAGATCCCTTTTTGTATCCTCCGATATTCATGAGTTGTTCTTCAGGAAACTGGTCTTGAATCTCTCTCTCATCAAGCTTCTCCATCGATGGATTTTCCAGTCGACTAAGATGATCTGCTGCGACATTCTCGGCTCCCTTTTTATCCTTGATTTCTATGTCAAATTCTTAGAGGAGGAGAATCCATCTAAGCAGTCTTGGCTTAGCGTCTTGCTTTTTAAAGAGATACTTCAAGGCTGAGTGATCTGTATAGACAATAGTTTTGGACAATATTAAATAAGAACGAAATTTATCAAAAGCGAATACTACCGCAAGAAACTCTTTCTCTATTGTGGTGTAATTTTCTTGTGCATCAGTGAGTGTCTTGCTGGCGTAGTATATTGGCTGAAACTGCTTCTCCTTCCTTTGCCCTAAGACAGCTCCAACAGCGAAGTCACTAGCATCGCACATGATTTCAAACGGAAGACTCCAATCGGGGGTGACCATGATCGGTGCATGTATGAGCTGATCCTTTAAAATGTTGAAGGCTTTAAGACAGTCATTTGAAAAGACAAACAGAGTGTCCTTCTTGAGAAGGTGCGTCATAGGTCTTGAGATCTTAGAGAAATCCTTGATAAAGCGACGGTAGAATCCGGCGTGACCTAGAAAACTGCGAATGGCTTTAACAGAAGTAGGTGGCGGAAGTTTGGCAATAGTCTCAACTTTGGCTTTGTCAACTTCGATTCCAGATTTTGATATTCGATGTCCTAAAACTATTCCTTCTTTTACCATAAAGTGGCACTTTTCCCAGTTAAAGACAAGATTTGATTCTTCGCATCGGGCTAACATCCTTTCAAGGTTGGAAAGATAAGATGTGAAGGAATCACCGAAGACTGAGAAGTCGTCCATGAATACCTCCATACACTGTTCAATCATGTCATGGAATATTGCCACCATACACCTTTGAAATGTTGCAGGCGCATTGCATAAACCGAATGGCATGCGGCGGTAGGCAAATGTACCATATGGGCATGTGAATGTCGTCTTTTCCTGGTCCTTTGGATCGAGAGGAATTTGAAAATAGCCGGAGAAACCATCGAGGAAGCAGTAATATTAATTCCCTGGTAATCTTTCCAACATCTGATCGATGAACAGCAGAGGGAAGTGATCTTTCCGGGTGGCTTCATTTAATTTTCGGTAGTCGATACACACCCTCCAGCCGGTGACGGTTCGTGTAGGAATCAATTCATTATTTTCGTTAGCGATAACCGTCATTCCTCATTTCTTTGGGACAACTTGAACTGGGCTGACCCATGGGGAATCTGAGATAGGATAGATCAAACCAACATCCAAGAGTTTGATAACCTCTTTCTTGACCACGTCTTGAATCTTCGGGTTTACTCTCCTCTGTCTCTGTATGGAAGGTTTGAAGTCGTTTTCCATGAGTATCTTGTGCGTGCAGTAATTCGGACTGATCCCTTATATATCAGAAATCTTCCATGCAATCGCCTTCTTGTGTGACTTCAAGACTTGGATAAGTCTTGCTTTCTCTTTTGGTGAAAGACCTTTGGCAATTATGACGGGTAGGTGTGAGGTTCCTTCGAGAAAAGCATATTCCAAGTGAGAGGGTGATTCCTTCAGCTCCAATTCTGGCGGTTCTTCGATAGAGGGTTTCATTCGAGCAATCTCGTCTCTTTGTAACTTTTCATACTCCATTTGGAACTCTGATTCTTCTGGAGATGAGTCGGCTATAGTGGCTGATGCTATTTCTACTAGTTCTATCTCATTGGAAATCGTGTTCTTCTTTAACTCGTATTTGCAGGTAGATGATGAAAAAGTTACGTTATCCTCAGTGATGATGACATCATTGGTGAGTGCGAACTCTTGAAATTGAGATTTAGAAGAAGTACTTATGGTGATTTTTGGATTTAATTTCTCACAACCTTCAGATGGTTGTGGTAAAGTACCGGAATCCATCTCCTCGAAAGATTTGAGAATTTCAGCTACAGACGGAGACGATTCGAGTATCGGAAAAAACTGATTTCTTCTTAAAAGTGGGATAGGGATGCCTTCGCCTAAAGGAACAGCAACAACAGAGTTGATCGTGGAAGAGTAGTTAGGCGGTGCTAAAGGATTCTTCATTTCGGGTAAGGGAAATAGCAGCTCTCCGGAAGGTGCTGATTTGTCGGAGATAGCTGAGCAGAGTCCGATGTTATTCTGGCAAAGTCTTCTTTTGGTGATGACAGTGCTGGAGAAAGGTTCGTTACTGCTGACTGCTAGAATCTCCTCCAAATGCTCGTCATATATTTCCTGCATGGTATCCACAAGACCAAGATCTTCTCCCATAGGGTGCTTCATCAACTTATCGACATTAAAGGTGACTTCCTCCGCTCCGACCCTCAGTTTTAAAGATTTTTCATTTACATCTATCACAGCCTTGGCAGTGTTTAGGAAAGGTCTACCAAGGATGAGGGGAATGTGGGCATCTTCCTTAATATCCATAATGACAAAGTCAACCGGGAAGATAAATTTACCGACTCGGACCATTATATCTTCAGCAATTCCTGGGGGGAGTTTAACTGATCTATCAGCTAATTGGATGGTCATTTGAGTGGTTAGCAGTTCACCTAATCCTAGTTTCTTATAGAGAGAGTAAGGCATAAGATTGACACTAGCTCCTAGGTCAGCTAAGGCGTTACTCACTTGGATGTTTTGAAGAAAACAGGGAATAGTGAAACGGCCAGTATCTCCTAGTTTGGGTGGAAGGCCATGTAACATGATTGCTGAGCATTCAGCATCTAAGGGTAAACTAACTATTTGTCTCAATTTTTCCTTATTTGAAATGAGTTCTTTGAAAAACTTAGCACAGCTAGGCATCTCTACTAAAGCGTCTAATAGTCTAACGTTTAAGTGCAGGCTTTTAAACATTTCTAGATATTTCCCAAATTGTGCTTCCTGTTTCTCTTTCTTAAGCCTACCAGGGAAGGGTATCCTAGTTCGTGGAATGATTTCTGGGGCTTTAGGTGATACTGGATCTGGTGCAGTGACAGGGGTGTCACTAGGCACTGGATCAGTGGTCGGTTCAGAGATAGGAAGTTGATTTGAAGAATTATCTGAGGACTTCTCATTTCTGGTTTCTTTATCTCCTCTAGTGATGACCATGATTCCTCCTTGGTTCTCAACTTTTAAAAACAGTTGTTTAAGACTAACCTCCAGGTTTTTGAGCAAATTTTCTGATATTTTAAGTAAAGCATCAATTTTATCTTGAAAATCTATTACTTGTTTGTTTATGTTCATTTGATCAACCATGAAATTAGTCAAAGTTTCATTATAGTGTTGTTGAGAATTTACGGGGGAATCTGACATATTAGAGGATAAAGGTTGCAGAAACTGAGTAGGTGGGTTATTGGTTGGCCGCTGAATGAGAGGTTTAGAATGAAAGTTCGATTCAGGGTTTTTAACAGTAGTGACAAGAATTTCTTCCGTACCTTTACAAGGCTGAGGTGTAGAAGATTGGAGATCCTTGAAGACTCTGGAGAGATTGTCCACTTGAGCTTGCAGAGCTTCAAAGGATAGGCTTGAAGTACTAGTTACTTCCTTAGCCGGTTCGCCAAACTCCCAGTCATGTTGATGCATTGCTATTGTCTCAACTAGCCCCCAGGCTTCTTCAGAAGTATGTGACATGAAATTTCCTTGAGAAGCGGCATCGAGGGTTGACTTGTGCTGAGGAGTCAGACCATGGTAGAATATGCAGATTAGGTTCATCTTACCCATTTCATGATTCGGACATCTGTTAAGTATCTTCTTAAATCGTTCCCATGCTAGATAGAATGATTCATTGGTTTCCTGTTAGAAACTGACGATATCATCCTTGAGCTTGGTTTGCTTGGAAAGAGGGAAAAACTTAGCCATAAACTTAGTAGCCAACTCTTCCCAAGTATGAATCGAATTGGGTTCGAGTTCATCAAACCAGGTTCGAGCACGCGAAGATAAAGAATAGGGAAAAAGATATAGTCGGGAGACTTCTCTTGAAATCCCTGATTGCTCACAGGAATCAGAAAGATTGATGAATCTATCCAAATGTGAATTTGGATCATCGAGCGGAAAACCGTGAAATTGGCAGAAGGTTTTGAGTAACTTGAAAACGCTAGGCTTAATTTCGAAGTTTTCGTCGGGCAGCACGATAGGTCCTCATATTCCTTCCAGTAGTGGTGCACAGGTTGAGGCGAGAGTAATACGATTCGTCATAGCTGATGAAGTTCGGGTTTGGTAGAAAAGAGAGTTTTGGAAAGGAAAGAACAGAAAAGGAACTTTCGGATGATATTGATCTTCCGAAATGATCGCTAAATAACTAAGACAACTAAATTCCTAAATCGGTCGTTGTAGTCCCCGACAGCGGCGCCAAAAACTTGACGCGCCACCAACGGTCGATCGGGTTTTCACCCTGTCGTCGGACCGTCCGTCAGCGGCGGCGTCAGTGGAGTTTTTCAAAATTTGTTTTTTTCGCTGGGCCTAAGTATACTAAAGCTATGGGTAAGTATAGCGATAGGTATGACCTAGGGTCGTTCTTCAAACTACAACGGGCATGGGATCTAGGACTTTAGTTATCTACTGGAATTTAGCTAGGGTTTTAAAAGAGGTTTTGGTTTGTTTTGGTTTTAACTAACTACTAATTATCTAAAATTAAACTGAATTAAAGTAAAGTGGAGTGGAGGTGGCAATGAGAACTTATAGGTGAAGCGAGTGTTTACTATGATAATTACTCATGCTATTTAGGGGTAGTTAATGGGATAAAGCCTTAGTTAAGATGACATTAATATTTCCTAATGAGCCATAACGCCTAGCCTATTATCTATCTAACGTAGAGTTGTCCGCAATCAGATAAATAATATGTCACGTGGATAACAGTTATGAAATGTAAACTACACCGGAAGTTGTCCCAAATGTAGCAACCAATTTAACCAACAACCATCCTCGAGTCTTATCCCCCAATCTCGTACATTTGAGATATCCGAATCATGGCATGAATTGTTGAATAAACAAAAACATGAACAGGGGTTTCCCACCGGGACAAGTTGGGATGGTCTGGTCTAACGGCTGATTAAATTGTTCATTATTATTTCATATAAATCATTTTAACTATTCTATGCATGTTAAACTGGTATATGCAATTGATAAATATTCGAAAACCTAATCATGTAACTAATCAACATAACAGATACTAGCATGCAAACCCTAAGCAACAATCAAACAAGAACATGCAGAAAGGCAGCATAGCAGGGATCAATTATGCAGAGTGACGGGGTACATGGTTAAGTCAAAAGTGTCCCAAAAGTTCTCTTTAAGACACTTGTTAAATGGCCTGAATCTAATCTATCTCTAATCCTACGCTCCGTGTCTCCCTCCGGTAATATTTCAACCAGGAGAACACCGGCCATGTCGAGTTCAACGATCATCAGACACAGAATAATTAGCGGCATACAACTAGCAATTGGCCAAGCCTAGAAGGATGTTACTAACCACAGCATAAGTTGGATAGATAAACTTTTGAGATTCAATTCATAGATTCAAATATAATTCAACAGCATACAGACAGAGTAACAGCATGATTTAAGTATAACTACCCTAGCATGGCAACTATCATAGCAAACACAGATTTGTCTAGCTAAGCATGGCAATAATCCTAGCAAGTAACTCTAAACAAGTATAGCAACAGCACAACATTATTTAAAATAACAAGATAGAGATTATAATACAACCTGACAAAGCGTTATTACAAATCGTGCGACACCGCAGTCTCGGAGCACCTCCGTTACAATTAAGCTACTAATCTACTAGCTTAACTAATCTAATTAACTAACTAACTAATTTAGAGAGAGAGTAGTGAAAGAAAGTGTGTATAGAAGTGTGAAAAATGAAGGGTGTCTTGAAATTATGAAATGAGGCTTGTATTTATAGAGATCGCACAACCGTATCCGTAGACCGTATCTAAACCTCCAAACGCACAACCGTATCGCAAAGGCGAATAAAAATCAGATTTTTATCACCCAAACGCACGATACGGCTAAGCTGGACCGTATACGGCTGAACTGGACCGTATAGGGTTGTGCATAGGGTGAATACGGCTGAACTGGGCCGTATACGGCTGAGCACAGGCCGTATACGGCCTGCACAGACCATATACGGTCCAGGTCCAGCCGTATACGGCCTGGACCAGCCGTATACGGCCTGGTTCAGCCGTATGCTGGTTCCTCGGTTCTTCGTTTCTTCATTCGGGCGTAACTTCTTCGTCGTTTATCCGTTTTGAGCGTTCTTTATATCCACGCGTTCGTATTTTCTTAACGAAGAAAATGACATAAGTTAGAGGTCATAATTCTTTGTGTAGCTCAAAAAGTGCTAGAACGAGTGAACGAGAATGCTCATGATCGTATTCGTTAGATTTATCGTGTTTTTCGACAATTTTAGATGACTTTTGAAATATTGTCTATATTTTGGCCCATGTGATGAGTTTTAATGATAAAGTATCTATTTTGATTAGTTTCGTCACATATTGGGCTAAAAAAGGTGAGCTTAATGCACGCAAAAACATGACTTTTTACGTGTTATCAGTTTCCAAAACTGGGTAACCAAATTTGGTTTGAGAAATACCTAATCCCGTTAGGCTTGATTTCAAATTGTTTGTCCATTCCGCGCAAGGCTTTGTTTTTGTTGTTATCGGTTTTCAGAGCTTCGAGTTGAGCAGTGAGGATCTGAATGTTTAGATCATTGTGAATGGTCATACTGAGGGCTCGGACTCGAAGTGGTTTCATTCGTTCTTTTCGACTGAGGGCATCAGCAACAACATTTGCTTTACCCGGATGGTATTTGATTTCACAATCATAGTCGGTGAGCAACTCGACCCATCGACGTTTTCTCATGTTGAGATCCTTTTGATCGAATATGTGTTGGAGACTTTTGTGGTCGGTAAAGATTGTGCACTTAGTGCCGTAGAGGTAGTGTCTCCATATTTTGAGGGCAAAGACGACAGCTCCTAGCTCGAGATCGTGGGTGGTGTAGTTCTTTTCATGAATTTTGAGCTGTCGCAAAGCATAAGCAATAACTTTGTCCCGTTGCATCAACACGCAACCGAGACCTTGGTGAGAAGCATCGCAGTATACCACGAAGTCATCGGTGCCTTCGGGTAGGGATAGAATCGGAGCATTGCAAAGCTTTTGTTTCAGAAGTTGAAATGCTGACTCTTGTTTATTTGTCCAATCGAACTTTTTGTCTTTCTGAGTCAGGGTTGTGAGTGGTTGAGCTATTTTCGAGAAATTTTCAATGAATCACCGATAGTATCCGGCAAGACCCAAGAATTGACGTACTTCGGTTGGAGATGTTGGTGCTTGCCAGCACTTGATGGCCTCGATTTTTGATGGATCGACATGGATTCCTTGACTATTAACAACATGCCCAAGGAATTGAACAGATTTATCCAGAACTCACACTTGGAGAATTTGGCATATAACTCCTTGTGTCTGAGTAGTTCTAGGACGGTTTTGAGGTGTTGCGCGTGTTCTTGTTCATTTCGCGAGTATATGAGAATGCTGTCGATGAAGATAATGACAAACTTATCGAGGTAAGGTTTGCACACCTGATTCATAAGATCCATGAATACAGCCGGTGCGTTTGTTAAACCGAAGGGCATCACCTGAAATTCATAATGCCCATAACGAGTTCGGAAAGCAGTTTTTGGGATATCGGTGTCGCGAACTCGAAGTTGATGATAACCTGACCGAAGATCAATCTTTGAATAAATACTCGACCCTTGTAGTTGTTCAAACAGGTCATCGATGCGAGGGAGTGGATATCGGTTCTTGACAGTCAATTTGTTCAACTCTCGGTAGTCGATACACATTCTGAACGAACCATCCTTCTTTTTCACAAATAAGACCGGAGCTCCCCAAGGTGAAGAACTCGGCCTAATGAATCCTCTTTCCAGGAGTTCCTGTAATTGGGTGGACAACTCCTGAAGTTCGGATGGAGCCAAGCGGTATAGTGCTCGGGCCATAGGTGCGGCACCCGGCACAAGATCGATTGAGAACTCAACCTGTCTTGATGGTGGTAGACCAGGTAGTTCTTCTGGAAAGACTTCTGGAAAGTCTCGAACGATGGGCACATCCTCAAGTCACTTCTCCTTGACTTTTTCTCCATGATGTGTGCGAGGATTGCTGGATAACCCTTTCTCAGAAATTTCCGGGTTTTCAAATAGGATATGGTGTTGAGTCTCGTCCCATCGGTCTCCCCCTGTATGACCAAGGTTCTACCGACGGTGAGAGGAATGCGAACAATTTTATCATAGCAAACGATTTCGGCACGATGCTTGGACAACCAGTCCATACCAACGATGACGCCAAAACTTCCAATCTCGACGGGCATAAGATCAATTGAGAATAGTTCGTTTGCAAGGTTTCAAGTGCAATTAGGTATCACACTATCGGTTTCTATGAGTTTACCATTTGCAAGTTCTACGGTGTACTTAACATCTAAGGCAATTGGGGTGATGTCAAGTAGTGGGCAAAACTCATCAGAAATAAAGCTTCTGTCGGCACCAGTATCAAATAGAACAGAAGCAGTTAAGTTGTTGAGGAGGAACATACCCGTGACCACATTCGGGTCCTGACGGGCATCCCCGGAGTTGAGTACGAACGCTCTTCCCCTTGCGTTGTTGTTGTTGTTGTTGTTACCCTTGTTCTTGTTTTTAGGACATTTGTTTCTGAAGTGTCCCGTTTCTCCACACCCAAAGCAGGATTTGGGTTGGTTGGAATTGTTGCGAGAGGTGTTGTTGTTGGATTTGGGGGCTCGGCAATCTCGGGTCAAGTGCTCATACCTCTTGCAGTTGTTGCAGGGAGTACTGCATGGACCATCGTGGTGGTAGTTGCACTTGGAACAATATGGCCTGTCCCCAGTGTAAGCACGTTTGGGTTCAGAGTTGGTGTTGTAAACTTGGATGGTGTTGGATTTCTTGTTCTGGTTGTTGTGGTATTCAGAAGGTTTGCGTTTGTTGTTGTTGGAGGAGGATGTATTGGATTTCTCACGGCTGACAACCATTGCCATGAGTTCATGTGCTAGCCGGATAGCACTTTCAGTAGTGGTTGGCTTGGATGAAGCGACGTTCCCCTGGATATTTTCCGGGAGGCCGCGGATGTATCTTTTGATGCTCTTCTCCTCCGGATCAACCAAACCCGGGCATAGCAGTGCAAATTGCTGGAATTTGGTGGTATATCCAGCAATGTCAGTTCCCTGCACAGTCAGGTGCCAGAACTCTTCCTCCAACCGATGCAGTTCTTCTTCGGGGCAGTATATTTCCCTTAGCTTCTTCTTCAATTCAGCCCAGGGGAGTTGGTTTGCTATTTCGATGCCTACAGAATTTGCGTGGGTGTTCCACCATGTAAGTGCACCTTCCTGAAAGGTGTAGGCAGAGAATTTGACCTTGTTTTCCTTAGCACAGTTGCAGAGGTTGAAGACGGATTCCATACGTTCAATCCATCGAATCAGACCAATGGCACCTTTCGTGCCTTTGAAGTAAAGTGGTTTACAGCTGAGAAAATCCTTGTAGGAATAAGGCTTGATGACAGGGGTAATGACTGGGGTTTCGTCATTACTTTGGGAGTTTCGAGGTGAATCCCGAGTAGCCAAAGCATCGGCTACTGCTCGAGATACGATAGCAGCAAGTTCGGCATCACTGTAACTTTTCTTCTTTGGCGGCATGATTCTTCAAGAAAGAAACAAGAGGTACATGAGAAGTTGTACCGGAATGATAATTCAATAGATGTATATATATTTAAGCGGTAATATACAACATCACACAGTGAAAATTAACAATGTAAAATAGTCGAGAGAAATTGCTGATTGATATTACGATGTTAAATGATTACAGACAATTCCAAATCACGAGTTTCAAAAGCTACAGACTTAGAAGTTTTACAAAAGTTCCGGGAATTGTTACATCCGGTCGAATTACATAGGTCCTATGAAAGCATAATAGAGTACAGGTTCAGCCTAAGCTAATCCTGATGTAGATTGAGTTGTGGTAGCAGTGCGGTGAGACGGTCCACAGATTCCGCAAGTCTGCTAACCATTCGGAGGGCGTCCTCGGTTTCCCTTAGACATGTCTCGCACTGATGCAGCCTTGATTGTAAGACAGAGATTTCATTTCGGTTGCCAATCACTTGGTTGTGGACAACCTCAATGGTGTCGATGGTTTCTCCCATTTGATTTTGAAGAGTACCCATGGTGTTGATAGTGTTTTCGTGGTCTTCGGAGACTTGATTGATTCGTTCGAGTGAAGTGAGTCTCCAGTTTTCGTTGGTTTCTTGAAGTTCGATATCCATAGCGTTAAGTCGTTGCTCGTGGTGGTGTACCCTAACGGCTAAATCCGGTAGAGTAAGGTGAGCAGGATATGGGCTAGCCCGAGGCGACCTGGGGTCCCTCCTAGCCACTCTTGGGTTTCGTGATCCATACGGATGAGAGCGTGATGAATTGGGTGGTGGGTTTGCCATTCTGAGACAAGGCGTTAGAAAGAATGAGGCCTATATTCATATAATACATATATAATATAGTCTAAGATATTGAGCGTGAGAGAGGCCTATCTATGTATATATATCTATATATCACATAATAGCCTAAGGTGTCTAACACAGACATGTCTAACACAGCACATAGTCTGAGCTTAACTTGAGCGTCAGGTCCAGTTAAGGAAACCTAACCGAGTTGCCTCCTACGAGTGCCTAATCTACACTCAGCTTCCCAAATGCTAATACGTCCGTTTGACCAGTTAGTGCGTGCTAACCCGGACGAGGATTGTCAATCCTATATGATATCATATACTAACATTCACGCTACAGATGTATTACCAGACTATGCTATGGAGGGCTTTAGTGATTAGTTGAAAACAACTCATGTAGTATTTGATTGATTGGTACTTGTGTTCAACTTGTAAAATAAAACGAGCAATAATATCACACCCCTGATTGAAAAGCAGTAAAATAGGGGCCATGAGACTCACCTGAGCCTCGAGTGTTTAACTTAATAAACTTGAATTGATTAGCGAGGAATTGATGTCCGAAGACTTGTAACCTGAGGGTGTCCAAGACACGCAATGGTTATAACATGAGTAGGCATCTCGGAAGACTGCCCTTGTAGTTGTCCGTCTAACTTAGAATGTCCAAATTACCGCGATTTGGTTGTTTGTTTAAGTGTTTGAAAATGTGTACAGCCCGTTGGTGATTATTTGTAACAATAATCCCACATTATTATTTTGATGATTTTGAAGTGTTATACCTAAAACTAAGTTCCAATGTGTTTTAGAAGTTGTGTCGCATTCGTGTTTGATGTTATACCAGTTTAACACTTTGTGTGAAAGTTTAGATGTAGCACCGTTACTCGTGAACCTAGGGTAAGGGCGAAGCCCATTAATGACGGAGGTCCGGGGGCAGCGCCCCTGGTAGCGGGGTCCAAGGGGCAGAGCCACTGGCTGGGGTCGAGCTGCCAGGTCAGCTTGGAAATTTTTTATTTCTACTAAATTGCTTTGGTAAAAAAAACGCATCTGGACTTGAATTTGGGTGAAATCGAGTGATAAAATTTTAGGTCTCAACACTTAGTAAAATTTGGGTTCTGTTTCATGCGACACTTATAGCGTCACTAGAGGGCATTAGGCGTCACTTGGGAAGTGACGCATGAAATGGCAGATTCTGAGTAAGAGCGTCACTAACGGAAGTGACGCATACTGAGGCGTCACTAAGGTAGCTTGGGCGGCACTTAAGAAGTGTCGCATAAGATGTGAAATTCTGAGTTTAGGGCGTCACTTAGGTAAGTGTCGCATAAGGTGGCGACACTTCATCAGTGACGGGTGTAAGTGTCGGTTAGGCGTCACTTAAAGGAGTGACGTATACTTGGGCGTCACTAAAGCAGTGTCGGGTTATTAGTGACGGTAAGGGTCCTAGGCGTCACTAAGTAAGTGACAGAGGTAAGTGTCGGGAAAAAGGGGTTTTATGCGGCACTTAGGCAAGTGACGCATGATTAGGGCTTTTAGCGACACTCAATGCGTCACTTAAGTGACGCATAAAGTGACGCTATACTGCACCTTCGTTGCGACACTTAAGGCTGTTAATGAATTTTTGAGCCAAAAATGAGTTTTCGGGTTTCCGTTTGGTCCGATTCTTTTACCCAACCCTTATAGGGACATTCTAAGCTTAAAGAAACCATATACATGTAAAAATAAGTGAAATCGATGAGTTTCGGGAATTTGTCGGAAACTTACAAAGCGGCGAATCAAGATTCCGAAAAGATAGCGTTGTAGATCGTGATGAGGTGAACGTTTTTCTTCAAATGAGCCTTGAATTTTGAGGATGTTTAATGGTGCTTTTTGGTGATTTTAATGAAGTGGTGGTGGTGGTTTGGTTGGAGAGAAAAAGGAAGAAAAGGAGGAGTAGAGAGAGAGAGTGATGGATGAGAATGAGGGTGGGGAGGTGATGTCCTCACCCTTTGTGGCTGATTCGGTGGGGGCCCACTGAGGTGTGGGTCTCCACTTTTAATCCCGTGCATTCGCGCTCCGTGTGGTGTTCATTTTCCCGATTCGTTTAAACGTTTAAATAATTTCGTGCGCGTTAATTTGTGGGTTTTAAAATACGAATAATTATTCGATATTTCACTTGAAACATTTCACCAAATACCTAAAAATTGAGCTATATAACTTAACTTGTTTCGTTTTACTTGCGCGTTTAATAATCTAATCGCGTAGCCTTTGTTTGTACAATACGGTACGAATACGAAATATTATCAAAGTAATATTTTTGGATATGATAGCGTTATTAAATAATTTTATATTATTTAGCTAAATTGTTCACCAACGTCCGTATTAATTGAACCGAATTACATTCGGTTTGAAACTTGTACGATTTAATCAAATCGCATGATTGTATATATTCAACAATATATATTACTTGATACATTAATTAGCCTAACACAGAACTAATTACATGTATTATAATTGATTAGGCACCAATTACTAGTCCTAATTTGACGGGTGCCACAATTACAATCCTAAGAAAAAAAACTTTACAATCCTAAAAATAAAAATGTTACAGTCTTAAAAATAAAAATACAATAAATTAATGATTACGATTAAGTCCTAGAAATAGAAAAAAATAAGTAACAAATAAAAACTACTCGTGGTCATCCTGGTTTTCATCTTCGGCTTCGTAGAACTCCCGAAACGCATTCCGAAACATTTTCTTCATTCTCGCAACTGCTGCGCGGTCACTTGGATCCCTGATGTCGGCGATGTTGATTTGAAGAAATTGAACAGCTTGCATAGCAGTTCGAAGTTTTTCTTGACGGGTAATCGTCTCAATCGATGCTTTTCTTGCGGCTAACATTTCGGCCTTGTATTTGGCCATATTCTCTATCGCCTCATTCATCTTTTTGTTCGGGGTGGATGTTCAGGATGACATCGCACATCGGAAGAACCAGAACTTCTAGCCGCAATTCGGTCTCTGTTTCGGCCCATGGGCCTTGAAAGCGGGTCAGGTCCAAATAGCTCGTTTGATTGGTCGGCAGAGAGATCAACAAATTGATCAAAAAAATCATCTTCCTCATCGCTTAATCCGGTTCCACCAACCGGTGGTGCTGCTTTTCATTTCGGGTGATCTTTGACCACATTCCAAGCCACCTTCTTGGTGAATGTCTTTACGTACGTGTCGTAGTATTCAGCTACGGCTAGATCATACACCATTCCGCCATCTCAACCGCTTCCCCAAGCTCGGGCTTGCGACTCATAAATCCCGTTGAAGGCTTTGCACCTATTATTAACAACACGCCACTTGCATGATTATTGGTCGGCACTGCTAACCCAACCATGTGTGTTGGACATAATTTTTTCTTCAACGGTACCCCACAAAGTTCTCCTCCTTTGTGAGTTGCCGACGGCAGAGTCTTCGGACGTGTCGCACCAAGAAGTTCCTAACCACGCTAGCTCTTTTGGCGCCCATTGCTGCTTGTTGCACATCTTTTTTTCCCCGTCGTTTTTCTTTCTCTGGCTTCTTTTTTAGGGGATGGCGCTACTTGTTTTTCGGATCGTTGGGAGACTACTTCATCCAGTTGTTCAGGTTGTTGGGGCGGTTGTTGGAATGGTGGTTGTTGAGGAGGAAAGATCGGTTGTTGTTGAAAATACGGGTTAGGAAAAGATCCGTATTGTTGTTGGTTATAATCAAATTGTTGTTGATACATTCCGTATGGTGGATACATTCCTTACGGTGGCATATTCGGACGTAGATTTGGGGTAGAGCCACTCGTTCCGGGTGTGTTTGGTGTTCCGAATACCATTAAGTTGGTGTATGGCATATTATTCAGATTTTGGGATTGATTGTGGTCAGGATTTGGGTTCGACATGGTGATGAAAGTGGTGAAAATGGGTTGAGGAAAAAAAATGAGGATGATGGTTTTTGATGATTTTTTGATGGATGATGAAAAAGGCTGAGAAATAAATGGAGGTGGTGTTGTATATATATAGATAGATTAGGTGGGTTGAAAAAAAAATTAAAAAATGACTGTTGGAGAGCGTGGCATATTTTTTTATGTTTATATATATATATATATATATAAACAGTTTAATGGTCATTTTAAAAAAAAATTAAACGGATTAAGTCGGCGAAAGAAAAGAGAAAAGAAAAAGAAAAATGGAGTGGGTCCTACGAAAATGCCTCTTTCTCGCCCGTTTCTCCCCGCACGACTGTCCGAGAAAGCCTTACCAGAACACCGCACTAGGGGCGTTCTGGTGGTTCACAACGCCAGCCACATCATCCCGTTACGAGTGGTCTTATAATCATTTCATAATCCAAAAGATGGAATCTTGCTTTTGTCGAGATATGTTGATAACTGCTAAAAGACATCAACTTAGTCAAGTGTTAGTTTCGTGGGTAAGTAACCTTAATAGTGTAATAAGTAAAATGTAAAACGATAATTTTTTTGAAGAAAGGCTGAAACCTCTTAATGATTATAAGACGGCATTGTTTAAAGGACTATTCATTAGGTCTGCAAAAGGTGTAAATTGGCAGGCACACCTTGGTTCGTGTACCTTTAGCATTAGTCATTGTCTACCCTACAAGGATGACTCCGCAGTGGGGCGTCTGGAGTTGGAATGAACATTTATCCACAAGTTCCCTGTCGCACCCCCAAAACACGTGGCAGCGGAAAGTAGGAGGTGTTGGGGGTGCTGACCAAATCAAATATCATCACACAAAGATTACAACAAATGATCTGTAAATGAGACATTTTTAAAAATAATTACATTACCAAATTAAAGTGTTTACAACATTCATGAAGTTCGCAATAAAAGTTTAGAGATTTCTAATACATCTTAGTTGATACTAAATATCATAATGCAACCTAATCTCTTGTTGTTTCAAAATATACGACTCGAGCTAGAAACTTCCATGAGCATCCTACTGTGGCGGGTTACCTAAGACATACATACTAAAAGGGTCATCATAAACTTCGTGAGTTCATAGGTTTGTTAAACGGTTATAAAGTATTGGTATGAAACACAAGATTTAATAATGTTTGAAATCAATCAAATATGTATACTATTGCCGTGATCTCATAGTTTGAGCTTAACTGGGGTGTCGGGATCACAATCAATTGCCCGATCGTGGTTGCCTCCCGTGAGTGCCTAATCACACACTCGTATGAACAAATGCTAATGCGCCCGTTCGACCGCAGTCGTGGTATAGCTACTACCCCGGACGGGGATTGTCAATCTCAAATACTACGATACACTAACATTCACGCTAAAACAATACTAATGAACTATGATGTGGAGGACTTTCATGATTAGTAAAACAACTCATGCAACTAGTATATCGAGCTTTGTACTTGTGTTTATAAAAACAGTTGAGTAAAAGTAGTTGTATGTATTCTCACCCCTGGTAATAAAATAGTAAAAATGGGCTATGAAACTCACCTGTTTTTAGCAAGTAGCAAGCAATAATCAAATAGCAAGCAATGTGTTCCAAGTTTCAACCTTCTAACATCCTAAATGTATAAGGTTGTATATAATTAGATGTCTCAAAAGACCATCTATATGAGTGGAGGGTTAATGTCCACTTAGGATAGTCGTGTAGGTGGAGGGTTAATGTTCACCTAAGCTAGTTCACTCAACTAGTATGTCCAAGTAAGTTGTTTATTAAAAACATGTGCGACCCGTTGATAAAAGTTAGTAATAGTAATTAATTATGACATTATTATTAGGTTTGTTTTTGTGACACCCAGTCAAAAAGTACAATTTTCGCGTCCAATTTAAACTTCAAACAATCGTACTTTGTACGCATTTAAAACCAAAGTATTCAAAATGTTATATATAAATATATATAACGCAAATGATATTCATTTACTCGGAAAATATGTAAACACTTCGCTCCATTTAAAATTGTGTTTTACTAAAACACTGAAACCGCGCGAAAACAAGTTATAAAATGTTAACACAAACACTTTAATTTATAAAATGTTTCGACCCGAGAACATTTCAAAAGAATATTGATAAATGTTTAGAATCGAAAATAATACATTTTTATTACGATCGGGTACAAAAATACGGATATTTTGTACTGCAATTTGGGAGACAGTGTCCTCCCCCCAAACCCAAAACCGGCCCTTACCCCCTCCCCTCACCATCCTCATTTCAATTAAAACACCAACACACATATCCATCTCTTCCTCTCTTCCTCTCGGCCCGAGCACCACCGCCGGCATCATCATCATCCTCGGAAATCATCAAGGAAAAGGGAGTTGGAAAGGAACAACATCGATAACATCATCATCATCTTCATAATCGACATCATCATCATCTCGATCTGTCATTTTTTTAGCTCGGTGAGAAAACCCCTATTTTCCTTTGATTTTGCGTGTTAAAAAGGCTTAAAACATCATGTATAAGTGTTCTATTAACCGATTATTTCCAAGAAACCATCGAAAATGCTTTAAAAATCGAACCCCATCTGAAAATCGTTGACATTTCATCTTGCGAGCTGAGATATAACTCAGTTCGCACCCCTATCCGCGAGTCGGGAATTGCGAGTCGATTGTGACTTGCGAGTTGAGATTTTTGCGAGTTGACTCTTGACTTGCGAATCGAACCTTATGCTGCGAACCGAACTCACTTCACAGCCTACTGCCTTGCGAGCTCAAACTCATTTCGCATCACGAACTCAGTTCGCACAACAAATTTCAGTCCGCGGCCAACCTTGGTCAATTTTACAGATTTTAAATTTTCAATGCGTTTTCTTTAGTAAAGCAATGTAGTATAAATAAAAATTTCCCAAGATGACCTGACAGCTCGACCCCAGCCAGGGGCTCTGCCCCTTAGACCCCGCCAGGGGTTGCCACCCCTTGGACCCCGTTACCAGGGGCGCTGCCCCCGGACCCCCGTACACAGTTTATACTTTATAAAAGCACAATGAAACAAACGCGATAATAATGTTTCCAGAATTTATTAATACAAACCGATTAGCTTCTTACTTATATAACCCCACGTGTTTAGGACACCAGGAGGTTAATATTGGGACAACACGCATATCTTAGAATCGTTAGCACCACAGTTGAGTTCATAGCCCCACTCTTTCAACTGTTTTACTGTTTTCGGGGTGAGAAGCATGCACATTTACTGTTTTTGAATTATATTGATAAACTTTTATAATCCAAACTTAACTATATTACTGTTACGTAATACAAATCGTGTAATATTTAGGGATTACACTCATTATATTGTTGTAGAACAATATCATTGCTTAATCTAGATAGGTTACTGTTGTACACTATCATATTGTTGAAAAACAGTTATCATTACATAACTTGATTTAGTCATACACTGGTCATATTGTCGCGGGACAACACTATTGAATATACTTGAACTAGTTAGACAACGCCTAGACCTTTTTACAGGATTGGTTTTCCTCTTAGGAACTAAGACTGCCTATACACTTCATTATTACTAGAATGGATTTGTACTTAAGTGAACATTTCCTAGAGACCTCAATATACTTGCTAGGCTAGAGGCTAGGAGTATATGATAGTAACATATGTTAATATAGTTCCTTATACTAATACCAAATCACTAGGTGATGATTATTCATACCTAGGCTTCTTGTGCTACACCTAATATCTAAGTATTGTATATACATATTTAGATACAATAAATCACTATCATGTGTTACATGATACCCCGTTAGATGCGTTTGTTGACTAAGACTTATATATATACATATATATATACATATACTTGTACACTATCTTAAGCACCTAGTGCTATCTATGATTTACTTATGTATATTGATATACATACACTTATACAAACACTATTAATCTAGTCGGGCATGTCGTAGTATTGCCAGCTCTCAATTACTCTAGTCGGGCATGTCGTAGAACTGCCGCCTCTCAATTACATTGCTTGTGAGCAACACCATTCGAGATCACGGTAAAGTGATTCAAAATGATATCACGGTTAGAGTGATACAAAACGAGATCACGGTAAAGTGATTCAAAACGATATTGTGGTAAAGCGATACAAAACACGGATAAACATATCGCACTTATTGACGGATCAGCAAGCTTACACTCGAGGTCGTTAACTTAGTATTTAGCTAAATACTCAATTATAGTTCTGCGGGACTAGACTTACATGTTGCTTTGAGGCAACACACTGTGCCAGGTGGCATACTAGTATCTTACTACTGGATAAGTAATACTATTACTTGTTATCATATGACGTGGTCATACACTTACTCGATAGTACTTAGGCAGGAACTGCCTCACATTAGTAGACTTACTCATACCTGATTGGTATCTAGGCATCGATTGCCACTTCCTCGATATGACTCGGTCAGACACATACTTGATTAGCACTTAGGCAAGTAATGCCTCACTTATGTAGACATACTTATATGTGATAGGTAACAAGACATGGAATGCCATCTTCCTCGATGTACTTAGGTACACAACATAACTATATAATATTACAAATCTAAATCGTAGTCTTGAACCACTTTTCAAATATACGCAGTTTATACTCCATGTTTTCAACTAACAAACATATGAACTCACCACACTACTAGAAACATTCAAATAGCACACATAAAATGCCATATGGACCACGGATTTTGATGGGTGGTCTATAAGGGGAGAAGTCTATTTACAATGCAAATAGACCACTGATCTTTTTCAGTGGTCTATTTGATAGAAGGACCACGGTTTCCACACTAAAACTGTGATCTACTTGCCTAATTATGAAAAAAAGGACCAGGGTTTGTATACTAAGAACCGTGATCTATTTGACAAATTAATTTTCAAATTATATATATATTTAATTACTATACTTTCATATACATTTTGAGTCTATAAAATGAATAAATAATACAACAAACCAATTTGAAAAAATATTTGAAACAAAACATTATCTAAGAAGGCAATCAATCTCTCTCGTTAAGAAGCAATAAATATATGTCTTAACTAAGAAGGTTAAAAATAGCAAGTTTGACAATTCGAGCATTTTATAACATACTTCAACTAAAGCACTATATCCTCGTGTGAAGGGCTTCTGAATGGAACGAGGAACCAACAAGTATAAGTGTCCAACATTTTTGCTATCTTTAAACTCTCTGTAATGTCAGGTGTCTTATCAATTGCCTGAAGATACTGCCACACATTAACGCTCTTTCTTTCATCCAACAACTGCAAAGAATAACAAAAACTCTATGTGTGCATAAATTGCAACTGTTACAGATAGCAAGACACAAGTGGAACTTAAGAGAACAAGTGGAACTTAAGAGTTACCTTTCTGCAAATACATGAACATTTCTCTATTTATAGAAGATATGAATATACAACAATGAGGAAAGAGTCAAGCAAGATATAAGTAGACGTAAAATTAGTAGGAATTTTCTTTCATGAGTTGCATAAGGGTGTTTCGACTATCATGGCATCCGTGACCCTATTGACAGTCGTTGACACATCTTCTGCAACTTTACCTCCAAGTAAGCCTCGATTTTCATGCGTTTATACCATATATGGGTACCTTTGCTCCCGTAAACTTAACTAATAATCCAATTCTACGTTCTTTCCTAAAAACCGATGGTAACTTGTCTTATAAAAATGTTGAGGCATTTCTTTTAGCAATCATGGAAGGAACAACAAAACTATAAGTATTAACTGAACTAAAGAAACATTCTAATTTTTAACTTTTGTACACATTCAAATTATCAAGTGGGTTTTAACACGTATATTTTATGATCTATTATCATAAGATTTACCTCTATGTCCATTATGTTTCAAAGCAAGAGGTAGAATTAATGGTTCAGACCTGCATGATAAATCACACACAAATGATAACTCAAAGTCTAAAACCATACTATATCAGCAAAAAAGAGAAAGTAATCACAATACCACTACTAAATAGTTCTACCTATCACTCGGGTCAATGTTAAATGACTAATCAATAACTATACCACAAAGAAACATAAAAAACGAAGAAAATATAAATGGTTAGATCAGTTTTTGGGTATAAGATCACTGGGTCAAATCTTATGAAAGTTAGTCATGCTAGTACTATAATATAAAACTAAGAGCTCGGTCTATGTTAAGGTTTTGACACACTTAAAAGTAAGATTAACATGCTTATACTTTCATAATCTATTCTATATACTATTATATAAAGCATTTGTCCCATTCTTAAAATTCAGCCAATATACAATTTTGTCCGTTCATTTGAATGTAAGCCAATCATAGCCATCCATCTACAAACCATTCAACTTGCTGCTAACCCCATTCCCGGATACCAACTCATCTATACAAATATAAATACCTACCGAACCTAAACTACACATACTAAAGACCTAAAAAACACATACTTTTCTCCCTCCCTCTCTCTCTCTCTTACATATTTCTCCCTCTTTCTAAAATCCGAATTTAACCACCACAACAATCCATACACCATACACTCCATGATGAAAGATTGAAAGATTGAAAGTGCATCTAAATAATATCCATTACTGGAAATATCTTCCAATCACCCTTGCTTAATAAATCCACAGGTAGTTTCTTGGTTTGTTTTATGAGTTTTTGGTCATTGTTTTGTTGATATTATGATCAATATTGTTTGATCTGAAACATTTTGTTTCTCTTTTGTTCGATCCAAAGGTTTCCTGGCACCGTTGTTGAATGAAACCATAGCTTCCGAAACCAACCACACAAGCGTCGGAGCTTCTCAAAATCGAGTAACCACCAATAAATCAAAAGGTATCTTCCATCACCGTTGTTATTTATGAACCGTCTGAAAATTGCTACCTCAAAATTGCTTAATAAATCCTCAGATAGTTTCTTGGTTTGTTTTAGGAGTTTTGGTCTTTGTTTTGTTAAAATTATCATGAATATTGTTTGATCTGAAACATTTTATTACTCTTTTGTTCGATTCAAAGGTAACCTGGCACCGTTATTGAATGAAACCACAGCTTCCGAAACCAGCCACACAACCGTCAGAGCTATTAAAAATCGAGTAACCACCAATAAATCAAACGGTATTTCGGTTTTTTCTTCTTTGTTCTGTTGTGTTTTCCTTTTGGATCTAAATACTAGACTTCTTTATATGTTTTGTAGTGACATTTGGGAACAACCACATCAGCGCGTGTTGGGGATCCGATTGTAGAAACCGGACCAAACGTTTTTCAAGTTCGCCAAAAGAAGAAATGATGAATATTTAGGGGCTTTTATTATATCATGTTTAGTTTATCTAATACTCCTTAAAATTTTGGGTACTGATGATAATTATGGTTATCGAGTATAACGTGTTTTTCTGATTTTGCATACACTCGAGTCCGGTTTTTTTTAGCTTGATTGATATTTCGAGTCATACTGTACAAGTGAGATGGAAACTAAAGTTCAACCTTTTCCTTGTTTTTTTTTTGAGATTTACGCTTGATTGATGCTCTGATCCAATTTCAAATAATCTTGCTTTATTTTTTTAGTAACATCTTTAAGTTGAAATAGGCTAGGACTTCTTTTTGCAACTTTTTATCACTTCTATAGGTAAAAATGGTATTTTAGTTTACCAAAGTAAATTCAAATTCAAACAGCGAAGGATAACAACAGTAGTATTAAATTTTGAGCACTCAAAATTCAAAAGTGATTGCAGATCTTTATATAAAAATATACTCCGTAAATGATGGATTAAAAGTAAACTGTCTTGTCCGTCTAAAAAGGATGACGTTCTGTATCATACTACCGTATTTTTGTAGAGCAACTATTCACCATCTTCTTTACCCAAAAAAGCTATTCACCATCTTTCACATGTTTTCATGCATTGACTAAACCTTTTACATATTCATTTGATTTTATTTTCTTCTGATTATTCACTTCATTCTTATAATTACATGTAACAACAATAACTTCATACTGTCACAATCTATACTTTATAATACATTTACCTCTATTATAAAATTCAGCCGATATCAAACACTTTATTCAAATTAACATTAATCATCAGCATCCATTTATAATCAATTGCCAATCAAAGAAATAACTAAACAAAGTAGCCCAAATTTGATCCAAAAAAAAGAAGGTGGCCGACAATAATAAAGAAATTATTAAAGGCTAGAAAGATTGAGCCCGCCGATAGTAGAAAAATCTTTAATAAATAGTTACAATATTGCTTAATTTTTTTAAAAAAGTCCTTTATTGTCAAAGTTTTGTGATAAAAATAACATGAAAAGTATTTTAAAAAAGACTATTGTACCCTCACCTTTATTAGAGGATGGATCCACAATGACAAAAACAAAAACTATTTATGTCCGTTTGAAAAATGTTTTGTTTCCTACTATCTATTGAAAGTTAGAAAAGTCTGTCATTCCAAATTTCAAAACGTAAATAATAATTTGGATTATCTCACTTATCTGACAAAAACCTATGCAGCTATATTAGGGGAACTCTAAATTCAAATTCAAATGAGCACTATGTCACATAATGCACAACAAATTATTTTGAATTCAGATTAGAATTTTTATTTACTCCAGTAATTTAACGAAAGGATTCAACATTTATAGATTTCAAATATGATTTATGTAAAAGATTGAAAATTGACGATTCATTTGATTATGCATTAACTTTTATTCTTTATGTGTTATGTATTTACTCCGTATAAAACGGTATTAGGTAATGTTGAGTTTCGTATTTACTCCGTGTATGTATATTTTGGTGTTCTAGGCACCCACAATGGTTTAAGCTTTTCAAAGAGTTTCTTTATAACAAAATATCATCACTAATTTAAGTTTTTTTTATGAAGTCACACACAAAAATATAAAAAAACCTATCGAGCAAAAGTTCAATTTTGACAAACCCGTTACTAAATCAAACTTTTGACTCCATTGAGATTGACTTATTCAAAGTGCTTTTTATTTTCAAAACAAAACCCCAAAGAATTTATTCATATTTTTGTGTGCCCCAAAGCATACACTGTAATTTATAAAAATCGAAAAAACTAAGGGTGTGTTTAGTTGTGGAAAATTTTCCACAATTTTTCATTTCCAATTTTCTAAAGAAAATAGTTTTCTAGAAAAGTGTTGAAAATTTAGAAAACGCGTTCAAAATGTTGGAAAAGTGGATTTTGGAAAACTAGTATTATCTTGGAAAATTTGGAAAAGAGGGGGGAAGTTTATAAAGGAAAATTTGGAAAAGTGGGAGGGAGTTGTTTTCCACCTCCAAATTATATTTTGGAAAAGTGGATTTTCCATTTTCTTGGAAAATTTTCTCAAAAAACTTCATTTTGAACGCGTTTTCCACTTTTCTTGGAAAAATTTTCTGGAAAACTCTCCTTTTTTCTACAACTAAACGCACCCTAAATTTTTTTTTTTGCATCTCTACCTACTCTTATTAGAATGCTCAAAAAATAGTTTAAATAGCTATTGGTGTTGACGTACTTATGTACACTTTTGAAATTCTTAGACGAATTATACCTTTTCAAAAGTTGCTTCAAAATTTGTGGACTTTCAAAAAATCACCGAGAAAAGAAGAAATCCACTAATATATCGTAAAAAATTATTCATCGCCGCCGCTTTACCCGGGTACAAAGCTAGTTTTTCAATATAGGTATACAGAATTACAAAGATTGCCAATCTATAGAAACTATGACACTGGTTAGATTATGATGATTGACTTTATTGCTGTTACACTTCCTCTTTTTCAAAAATCACACCAATAGGATGAATTGAAATTAAAGATTGCATTGCAACTATAGATTTCACCAGAAATATAATTTTGTAACTTAAAACTTTTGAATCACTAAAAGATGAAAAATACATGTGGTTCTCTTTAATGAAATAAAGTGAATCAATGACAATGTTGCAAATGGACAAATGAGAGATATAAATGGAAACGTAGATATGTGATGCATTTGAAAAAAAATGGCATACTTTCTTCTGTTAACTTCAAAATTGTAGCTTAATAATATACCAGCCTACCAGGTAGCTACACTTTAACAACACACATATTTCACATGATTTTTCATACACATAATCACGTTTAGCTATACTAACAGATTATATATAATCCCAAAAAACAACAATGAGGAAGTTATACATCTGTAAGGGGTTTCATTTTTATCCAAACATTATATCAAACACTCGATGTGAAAGAGAGAATCAATGGTCATTAAACAAATTGTTACTAAAACACACAACATATAGTTTCTCAAAATATATATGGATTAACGTAAATCTTGAGACGAAAAAGAAGCAAGAAGATGATGAGAAAAATAAAAACTAACCTCGGTAATCTCTTGTATATAGAAATTCGGTGAGGATAGTAATCAGACAACAAAGGCCTGCAACCATAGATTAAACTCAGAAAAGTTAGTTTCAACAACATACTAAGAAGTTAGAAGGTATAAGCATGATGTCACATTGGAGCGCCTTATGTTTTGTCTGAGTAAGAATGTATATAGACACTCATGATCAATCAACAACACCTATAACAAAGTCATTGAAACAAAAATTGAATAACACTGAGTAAAAATAAACAAAATCACCTTTCATTATCACCTTTCTCGGATCTGCATCATCATTATAAGATCAGCTAGCAAATTACTTTCCAATTAATCGACTTTTGTTATCTCAGATCCAATAAAATCACCTTCCGTCATCACCTTTCTCAGATCTGCATCATCATTATAAGATTGGCCAACAAATTACTTTCCAATTAATCGACTTCCGTTTTCTCAGATCCAATCATGATTTTAAACAACATTGGAACTAAAAATCGTGACCGGATCCAAGCAAAACAATCGCTTCACCAGAATCGCGTCACCATATTTACGATCTACTTTATATATGATCAAATCGATTGTATTGTGGTGATGTGTGAAGAACCATGTCAGGCATAAATGTGGTGGAGATGAAATTGTTTTGAAATAAGTGGTCCAATTTTGGGGATATATATGGAAGAAAGTGGGTAGTTGAAAGTTTCAGACAATAGACCAAGGTTTAAAAAGTGAGAACCGTGTTCCTTGTAAGACAATAGACTACCATCACGTAATTAGAACCGTGACCCTTAATTTTTAAAGAAAAGACCACGATTCACATGTAGGAACTGTGGTCCGCTTTCTTTCTACACGTGGTTTATTTCAACAAAATATAAAATACATGATTATTGGTAAATGAACCACGGATTTTATGGGGTTTTCACTATTTTAGTGGTCTATAGTAGTTTTTCTAGTAGTGCCAGCTCTATAGCTGACTCATTTTAGCATATGTTCTCAAGTGCCCAGCAGGATTAGGATTGCTACAAGATATGCTATCTCGAGTCGCATGATTTCAAACACTTGGATTTTTCCTTGCATAACTTTTGTACTATAATTTATGTATTGAAATTATTTTCGCGAACTCGCAACAATGTAAACATTTATTTTGGAAATGTAACAACTGCTTTTCAAACGTCCCATTTAGAGGTCGATTACTATATCTTGGTGCTGTGATATTTGATTTGGTAACACCCCGACCCGACCGCTTTCGCAGATCCGAAATTTGGCGGTGTTACAGTTTCATTGTATACTATGCATTAGTGTATATCATATGTTGTCGCGTTGTTGTCTTAGGTGATTACAAGTTGTTACCCAAGTTGTATACTTAGTGAAAAATTAAATTTCAAATTTCTATTTATAGTGACGCATGTGTTAGTGTCGCAGGTTTGGCGACACATGTGTTAGTTCAAAAGTTCTAAGTGTCGATTTTTCATTCGGGAGTGTTTTCGGGTCTCGTTTTTTATCCAAGTTACTAAATAAGTCACCCAAGCCCGTTTTGTTTACAATTCTTTCCAAAAACAGTAAGTTTCCAAAAATAGAAAGTTTTGCATTTTCGAAACCGTACCCCATTTTTGTTGACTTGGTCAAACCTACTCGGTTTGACCCGAAACTTTTACCCAAACCTTATCTATGTTCATAAGCCATAAAAAGTTAGTCTTTCCCTAAATAGTAAGTCCGTAAGTGTTGGTTTTCAAGTTTTTCCAAAATGAGTCCACTTTTCATGTTTTCCTTTTAAAAATTATATCTGTTTGTTGTATTTATTCAAAATACTTCTGTTCCAAAATAAAATATGGAAAAATCACAGATGATCCCCAATGTGTTAGCTATTTACTGTAATTTTTCCAGGATTTATAGAGAAGTCCAGCTATTTATAAAGATTACTTTTCTATCCTGAGTTCAGATTTGGTATCATGCATGAAGTCTAAATTTTGAGAAAAATCCACAAGGATTCAAAAAAAGTGGTCTAACACTAAAATTGTAGGCAACAAAATTTTTGAACTTTTAGTGGTATTTTCATATCATTTGGAGGTACGTGGCTCTAGTTATGATTAAAATACTAAGGAATTTTTTTTTGACTTTGTCTAATAGCTTGAATACTTTTTCTTACAACAATTATTAAAAATATCAAACGATCTCAGTAAAAAATGAGGCTTATAGGGTTGGAAAGCTTACTTTTTGAACTTTATTTTTACTATAAAACCGTCCATTTTTATGAAGAAATATTTTTTATAAAATTCGTGGAATTAGTATAAACTTTTCGGACATAATGTAAAATAGACTTTTTCATGAACTTTTGAGTTAAGAAAAATGATTTTAAAGTATGGTTTGGTTAATATACTTGTTGAGTGAACTTATATACATGTAATAAGAGTAATTAGAAGTAAGAATCTTCCTTACAATGGTGATTTTGAAGAAGGAAGGCTGAGATGAGATGAGGATGTTCTTGAAATGTTGAAATCTTCAAAAAGCTTGAAAAATGACAAAGAACTTTGGTGGTGGTTGTTGTTGGTTAAACGGTCGATTATGGTGGTAATGGAGGTGGTGTAAGGGGGTTTGTGGGCTGGAATTTCTAGAAATGGGAGAGATGGTGAGTGTGGTCTAGAGAGGAAATGAAGTAAGAAGTAAAAGAAATGATGGAAATAAAAGTTTGCATGCTAGTTGAATGGTGTTTGGGAGCATAAAAGGAATCATTGTTTTGCATGAAGTTGGGGGAGAGGGGTTGTTGGTCATTCTCATGGGCCCCACCATGAGGGTGTGTGTTATAATTTCCAGTCTCAGACGGTGTTTACGTATTTTGGTCGTTTGCTTGTTATTTTCGTTAAATCGCCTAACGTTTTCGTGTGTCATTTTTATTAACGATATGTTTGGGATTATTTTTCATTTGTTAGATTACTTTATTTTGGGTTACCGAAATATTTATCGAGTTTCGTTTCGTTTCCGAATTCGATTTGCGCATTTTCTTTGCATTTGAGACGTTTTAAGCGAAACGTCTAGGTTTTTAGTGTATTATTTAAATAAATAATAATAATATATGATAAATAACTTCTAAAAATATATATATGTTATTTAAAGAAATATTTTCACCAACGCATGTGTTGTGCCGGACTCCGTCCGTTAGTTTCGCGTAATTACAAATAATTACGTAAGCGTAATATAAAACAATTACGTAAGTGTATATTAAAATAAATATACAAATATTTACAAGCAATTATAAGTATTTAGCCTAATACTAAACTAAGCACACGTAATTAGGGTTTCGGCTAGGTTAAATCAGTTAACCTAAAGTGTCGGGTGTCACATTCCCCAGGGCCTATGTGTTTTACGGGTGTAGGTACCTATCATTCTAAATGTTTACCCAGTGCAAGATATAACCCCTGACCTCTAGGAAGCCAAAAGCTCAACCTACCACTGGGCCATTTAGTCTAGTGGTAGGACTATTCATTAGGTGATAGCTTCCAAATATTCTTTTGTTTTGTGTACATAATTATTCACAATTATAATTGTTTTTCAGAAAAGTATATTAATTTAAAAACCATTAATAACCATTTAGAAGATTACCTCCATGTTCGTAACTCACTGTTGCGAACTAAGCTCCAGGTTGTGTGGTTTGTGTACCTAGATAACTTAGACAAGTTTGTAGCTTGCAATAGGAGATTGTGAACACAATAACGTTTCTATGTTGTTTAGGGTACGTAGGGTTGCATGGTATGACGCTCGGGTGGTGAACTGTCTCATGCATTATGTTTTTACCTTATCTTTTATCTATTTCAGCATAAGATTTTTGACCGCTTTCATCAAATCAATCATTCTATAAGTTTTTTTACAAATTTTCCATAAACACTTTTAATTTTTCTTCACAAAATATATATAAATAATAAACATATTATAATTTTACCTTATCTTTTAGGGTCCTGATTTTTCCACAAGCCCGTTTACTATGTACACAGGCATTTTCTTCAAATTGACATTTATACCCTTTAACCCCATCCAACTTCACCTTCTTTTATATTCTCTTCTCCAACCTTCTATCTTCTAAATATCTAGTAAACATACCTCCAGCACCCATAAATTAAATGCTTCATAATAAACATAAACATGACAAGTTTAAAATACCATCAAAATTATGTATCAAGAGTATTAACACAACTCCAATTTCATATGATCACAAAAAAATCCCACATCTAAACATCCCCTTCCCCACTCATTTCTGGTCGCTTAATGACTTTATGTACCAGCCTCGGACTGCAATCCTGCATCAATTAAGCTCGACAGTTGCTGCAACGATTTAGTGGATGAAAACAAATAAAAATCAGAGCTTTTACTTCCCCCAATTTCAACCCTAACCTGATTTTGAAGAGATACTTTGTGTTTGCTGATGAACACCATCTAATATCTCACTTTTAATATTTCTATGAAGAAATCTAAAAAGTTTATTCATATGTTATCCGATTTGATTTGATGTTTATATGATGAAATTAGTTGACTTATTTCTTTAAATTCTTGTCCGTCTTAATCCATTTCAATTGTTTTGAATTCAATTTTTTTAGTGTATCCATTTTAATTAGTCCGTGGCATGATGGAGGAAATGATTTTGAAACTTCGGTGTATGTATGGACTGTAGGAGTAAAAAGTTCAAATTATTTTGGAAGTTTGGAACTAGTGCAAAGAAACCTGTGTAATATAAAGGGTAAACTTGTCAATTCATCTTAAGTGCCCGTGCTCAAAGAAAATCCACCTGTGGCAACATCATAACCCTATCTTTTATCTATTTCAGCATAAGATTTTTGACCGCTTTCATCAGATCAATCATTATATAAGTTTTTTTACAAATTTTCCATAAACACTCTAAATTTTTCTTCACAAAATATATGTAAATAATAAACATATAATTTGTCAACTTAGTAAGCCGTTAGAAAAGAGAAATTCATTATACAAAGCAAGAAGATTATCAATTTTCCTTAATATTTTGAAGGTTCATATATACCATTGGTAACGGCAAGATATACAATATTCTTCCATATTTAAAATATCAAGTATGTCATTACAAAACATGAAAAAATATATTACATATACCCAAATATAAATGATTTATCATTTAAAAACATAATTAAATTAAATATTACTATTATACCCTTCTTCATCTTAATCCTAATTATTTTTTATGCTGTTATTTATTTAGTTGTCTAATTATGCTTACTTAATATTTGATATTTTATAGGGTGTATATTGTTGGATTTTCTATTCCCTAATTAGATTAATATGTGCAACGAAATTATAATAAAAATTAATCTAAGGCAATTAGGAAACTAAACCCTAAGGATCTCTAATTTGAATAAATAAAAGCAATAAAACAAAGAGATAAATAAGAAAATACTAACCCTGGTGAAAATCGATTTTCTCGTGCGCCGACGACTTTCTAGAGCTTCCTTACTTGGAGGCGAGTACCCAAACCAGAATACCTCTAATGGTTCACACCCAAGAACCATAGAAAAGGAACAAAATTCAATTTTCTAAACCGAATTCGTATGTATCATATCATTAAACTGAATGCAGGTTGCCCCTATTTATATAGGAAGGAAAATCCTAAGAATTGGCAGATTTCGACCTCTAGCTGTCGGCCAGCCAACGGTTGGGTTAACTTTCTGCCCAAGCACCCGGTCGTGACCCGCGTGCTCCACCGCATCTGCATTTTACATTCCAGCCACCGGCTGAACCCTCCAGCCGGCGGTTGGATCCAATTTCCAGAATATTCCAATAATTAACTTTTAGTTTCCAATTAATTTATTAACTTAATAAATTAATAAACTAACTAACTAATTTATAACATTAATTCTAATTAATATCATGCCTTATTCCTTTCTCTTGACTGTTCTTTGAGGGCAACCCAAAAAAAACTCTACTGTTAATGATATTCTTACCAATTAGTTATGAACTTGGACACTATATCCAACAGTCTCCCACTTGGACAAGTCATCAAATATTATTGGTCTAAGCCTATCCATTAACTAAGCAGAGAGTGCCATCCATCGCAACTACCGAACTCTGAATTTTATCTTAGAGTTAGCCCTTAGATAAGTGATCAATTATTCCTTTGTTCTACTGATATTGTATGACTCGAGAAATGGATTTTAATCAATCTCAAAATTCATAAATTGTTTCTGATTTCCGATTATTTTGACTATATGAGACTGTTGAACTATCAACTTAGTCCCGACCAGGCCTATCACTTTTAGAGTGAATCTTAATCATCAGAGGGACCAATATATCGCCTTTTCCATCTAGGCAAAAAAGAACAAATATATTTTGACTACATAGTACTAGTCAACTCATCATGTCATACCTAGCATATCCTTTATAACTGGCATTTACGCACAACGTTTGAATAGGCTAAAGTCTAACTGATTTGAAAAACTAGAAACTCAATGTATCTCCATTTTAAGAATAGAGGATATTATCATCTTAAAATCACTCGTGATTTAATCCATAAAGTGATCTATTTAAGTACGGGTCTTTCCTATACTTAAATCCCCATTAAGTACCCATGAGTGTTGCAACATTCTCCATGCCATGTCTAATCTCCATAGATAATCTACTAACACTCCATGACAGTCTTAATTCATCACTTACTTCCAGGAGTATGAATGACTGAGGAGATTTGAGTAAAGCTAATTACTCGGGAAGTGGTTTCTAAACATGCAAAAGTAAAACACAATAACAAACAATAGTAAATGATAGAACTCCTTTCAATAAATAAATCTCCATTATTTAATCACCAAGTCTATAACAATTTTCATGAACACATCCTCTGTCAGTTTCCCATTAAGGAAAGAGGTTTTGACATCCATCTGCCAAATTTTATAATCATGAAATGCAGCTATGGCTAGCATTATCCTAAATGATTTTATCTTAGCTATTGGTGAGAAGGTTTCTTTATAATCAATTCCATGGGTTTGAGTATAACCTTTCGCTACCAACCTAGCTTTATAAGTGTGTACTTTCCCATCCATGTCTGTCTTCTTCTTGAAGATCCACTTACAACCCACCGTCTTAAGACCGGGTGTAGTGGCAACTAAATTCCAAACTTGGTTGTAATACATAGACTGAATTTCGCTTTTCATAGCTTCCTTCCACTTAGCAGCCTCAGGACCTGCCATTGCTTCCTTCTAGTTAGCAGGTTCCTCTAAGTTATTTAGTGTACCATCACTAATTTTATCCTCTTCTTCTACATGGAAACTATAATAGAACTGAGGAGGCTTGCTAACTCTACTACTAGTTTCTGTGAGCGGGTATGGATATGTCTTCAGGTACCTCTTATAGAACGTCAGTGTTGACTATGGGTTCTTCATCGGTCGACTCTTGAATTTCTTCAAGATCATTCTTACTCCCACTGTCCTCTTTAGATATCATTTCTCTCTCAAAGAACACTCCCCTTCGAGATACAAAGACCACATTATCCGTGGGTCTGTAGAATAGATATTCAAACGACTCCTGTGGATAACTGACGGAAAGACACTTTTCAGATCTGGTTTGTCGGAAGTTTCTCGTCTGATGAAAACTTCACAACCCCATACCTTGATGTGACCAAGAGAAGGACGTCTTCCCTTCAACATCTCATAAGGTTTCTTTGAAACTTTCTTGTTAGGTAAAAGATTGAAGATGTGAGCGGCTGTTTCTAATGCATAACCCCATAAACTTATCGGAAGTGTAGCTTGACTCATCATAGACCGAACCATGTCTAATAAGGTTATATTTTCTCCTCTTAGCTACTCCAATAAGTTGTGGTGGTCTAGGAGGGGTTAATTGTGAAACTATTCCACAAGCTTTCAGATGATCGAGAAACTCAATACTAAGGTATTCTCCTCCCCTATCAGATCGGAGTACCTTTATCTTTCTACCCAATTGATTCTCTACTTCGCTTTGATATCTTTTGAATATCTCAAAAGTATCTGAGTTATGCTTAATCAGATAGACATGTCTAAATCTACTATAGTCATCAGTAAATGTAACATAATATCGATTTCCATCTTTTGTGATGCATCGGAATGGTCCACATACATCTGTATGTACAAAGTCCAATAGTCCTTTACCTCTTTCACATGAACTGGTGAATGGTGATTTGGTCATCTTGCCTAATAAATAAAATTCGCATACATCATCCGATTTGAGGTCGAATGATTCCAACACTCCATCCTTTTGGAGTTGGCCGATGCGTTTCTTGTTTACGTGCCCAAGACGAAAATGCCATAGTTTGGATTTATCAAGCTCATTAGACGAATCAACATTTAAAATCATATTGCTAATACATTTAACATTTTCATATATATCATTGTAAGGAGAAGCTTTGAAAATAAAACAACCATTTAAATAAACCAAAATATACCATTTTCATTATCAAATGAAAATAGATAACCATCCTTAAACAAAGTATAGAATAAAATTATGTTTCTTGTCATTTCTGATGAATAACAACAATTATTTAAATCTATCATAACTCCAAACTTCAGCATGAGCTCATACTTTCCAATCTCTGTCACGGACATGATTCCTCTATTTCCCATGACTAAGTTGAGCTTTCCATGCTTCAACTTCCTACTTCCCTTTAGCCTCTGCAATACAGTACAAATGTGAGTACCACACCCTGTATCCAAAACCCATGAATTAGAAGTTGCAGTATTATGGAGTTCGATCATGAACATACCTGAGTGAACACTCTTTTCGACCTTTCCATCTTTAAGGTCCTTCAAGTATTTCGGGCAACTATGCTTCCAGTGCCCCTTTGTGTTGCAGTAAAAACACACTGCTTCCTTTGGATCATGAACAGGTGCAATATCAGCATCGGTCTTTCTTTAGGACCCACGATTGGACTTTCCATTCGCAGCCTTTCCTTCTTAATTTGACCTCTTTATTTTCTTTGCATTTTGACCAATTGCCAACACAGGAGTTGTTGAGCTTGAGGACACACCATCCTTCTTGATTCCTTGCTCAGCGATTTGGAGTAAATTGTGGAGTTCCATTATTGAGCCTTCTCTCTCATTCATATTCATATGACATGAGATTACAAACTGATTGTAGACAGCTGGCAAACGGGACAGAATTATTGCGATGAAAAACTCTGTATCAAACATCATATTCAATGACTATAACCTATCAAAATACCCTTTCATCTCCAAGACGAAAGCACAGATAGAAGCTCCAGATTTGGGTTTGCAAGCCATGAGGGACTTAACCACATCAAGACGTTCTTTGCTTGCCATGGCCTTAAACATTTCTTTTAGCTGTTGGTTCATTTCATAAGCCCAAGTATTCTCAAAAGTCTTTTGCAAGTCAGGGATCATGGAAGATGCCATGATGCATGATACTTTATCCACATCATCATAATGTTTCCGTTGTGCTTTAATCTCCTCTTGGGTTAAATCATCATCAATTACGGAAATCTGCTCATCGAGAATGTACTCCTTGTTCTCGTACCTTAGGGTGAACCTTAGGTTTCGCATCCAGTCCATATAATTTGGACCGGACAGTCTTTCCCTCCCAAGAACCAAGAGTAGTGAGAGTTCGAGTTATTTGCAGAATTGGGGACGGGAGGATTATTACCATTTGGAGTAGACATCTATAAGATAAAATAGTTTTAGTTAGTTTGAATATTCCTTAACTAATTACCAACTTACTAAATTAAGGCTAGGATCCGTATTTTATATTTACTTTATGAAGAGGGTTGCCGTAAGCGGTCGGTCGGATTTTACTCCGGTCGTTGGTCCGACCAACTAGGGCGAGCACAAGTGGGTGTTTTATATTTATAATGCGGGGATCCTAAGTTTTATACTACTTATAGACCTAAAAGGGCAATAAGCGATACTTATGACTCAGGTTTCGTTCTTCAAACTACAACAGGCATGGGATCTTAGGTGGATTAATCATCTTTGATAATTTAGCTAGGATTTTAAAACTTTTGATAGGGGGTTTTGGTGTTCCTAATTTAACTACTGAAATTAAAACTAAACTAATGGTGGGTTGCACGGAGAATGTAGAGAAATCAAGATAAGGAATGTGTTTACTGGGATTACTGCAATGCTATTGACGAATAGTTATGAGGGATAAAGCCACTAGTTGTGATGACTAATTCTAGTGGGATCGAGTTCTCGGAAACTTAACTGGTATAAAGTATTTACCTACGACCTTTCCTCGTCTTCCACGTGTTTGTACTACACCAGAGGTGGTTCCAACGCTATACCGGATAATTGGACATTTTACGGTATTTCCGTTATACCGATTAGGGTTCCATATTACTCTACTGGACAATACCTCTAGTTCTCAATGAGCTATAAGTACGATCCTATTAAGTACCTAACGTAGAGTTGTCCGCAATAAGATACAGAATATGTTACATGGATAACAGTTAAAGAGTGTACAGTACACTGGAAGTTCTCGCAAATATACAGACCAATTCAACTGATGACTATCCTCGAATCCAGATCCCCAATCTCAGACATCAGAGATGTCCATATCATGGCGTGAATTGTTCATTGAACAATAACATGAAAAGGGATTAACCCGCGGAACCGGTTGAGAATTGTTCATCATTCATAATATAAATCATCACAACTATTGCATACATGTTACCTATCTTATTTACATGTATTTAAGTTCACTCAACCATGTTATGTCAAAACCATAGCTAAAAACAACTTTTCTTAACTTAAAACTCATGAATATGCAAAGAAACTTTCTGTCCAGAAACATGTGTTCACTTCTACGAATTTTAGAAAAATAAATTCTTCATGAAAATTGATGTTTTTACAGTCTAAAATAAATTTCAAGATGTTAAATTTCAAACCCCACTAGCCTCATATTTTTATGAGCTCATTTACTATTTTTAATAATTTATATAAAAACACCTATACAATCTGTTCCAAAAATCCAGAAACTTTTCCCTTAGTATTTTAGACATATCTCAAGCTACACATCTTTAAAGGACCTGAAACCACTACTCAAATTTGACACATTTCATTGGCTACAACTTTTATGTTGACAACTTTTACTAGTTCCGTGTAGATTTTTCCCAGAAATGTAATCTTCATGCATGTGTCCAGATTGGTCAACTGTTGGACCTCAAAGGACACATGTAATCTTTGTAAATACTTAGACTTCTCTAAATTTTATAGAAAAATTAATGAAAGTAGATAACTTATGGGGGAACAACTAGTATTTTTCTTGAGAATTAATTTGGAATGTAAAGCTTTATAAAAATCCAACAATGAGACGTATTTTCTGGAAAACATAAAGTGTGGACTGATTTTGATAAAACTTGAAAACCGACACTTGCGGACTTGCTATTTAGGGAAAAACCAACATTTTGTGGCTTATGAACATATTTAAGGGCTTGGGAAAAGATTCGGGACAAACCGAGTAGGTTTGACCAAGTTAACAAAAACGGTACTCGGTTTCTAAAAATGACAACCTTACTATTTTTGGTAAAAACGAAAACTTTACTATTCTTGGCAAAAATGGTAATTATAAGGGTTTTGGTGACTTATTAAGTAACTTGGACCAAAAACGAGACTAGAAAACACTCCCGAACGAAAAACAGACACTTAGAACACTTGAACCAAATATTTTAAGTCCCAAGTAGAGACACTAACCTAGTGATGCCACAATTACTAGTGATGCTACAATTTCTGAAAATATTCTAAGTCTCAAGTAGAGACACTAACCTAGTGTTGCCATTAACATAATGCTTAAAACTTGATTTGCACTAAGTATTGAACTTGAGTAACAACTTATTACAACAATGCGACTACACATGATATATACTAATGCATAGTATACAATGAAACAAACCTAATAATAATGTCTTAACAAATTATTATTACAAACTTTCACCAACGGGTCGTACACGTTTTTTATAAACATATTTGAACAAATATACTTGGACATACTAGTTGAGTGAACTAGCCTTAGGTGGAAATTAACCCTCCACCTACATTATTGACTTAAGTGGACATTAACCCTCCACTTACATATATGGTCATTAAGACATCTACTTACATACAACCTTATACGTTTAGGACATTAGAAGGTTGCACTTTGGGACACTCATTGCTTGCTTATTTGATATTTGCTTGCTACTTGCTAACCTAAGGTGAGTTTCATAGCCCCTTTTTACTTATTTTTGAATTTTTTTGGGCTGAGAATACATACACATGCTTTTACAGATTATTACTTAAACAGAAACTTTTGTAGATTTTACTTATGATTGCTAGAAACAGAAATAGAAACTTAAACAGAAACATAACATATACTTATTGCATGAGGAGCAGAACTAATCCACCAATAAGACCTCAATTTCATGGTTCGTTAATTTCATAAAGCGCGAATAATCACGTCCGAGCTAGTCGCTCCAGCTAACCCACGGGCGTACAATTATTTGAATCAAGATGTGTCCCGGATTAGACACATAGAATTTGTTAAGCTTCGAATACATGAGCTCATGGCAATAATATACAGAACTGGATCAATGCAGAATTTGATTTACTCAGAAAATCTATTTTTATAGAACTCTAGTTATACAGAATCATTATGATACAGAACTTATTTTACAAATAGAAAACATGGTGTTCACATGAAACTTTACAGAACAAACCTATGAACTCACTAACTATATGTTGACCCTTTTAGTATGTATTCTTAGGTTTACATACACAGTAGGACTACCCACAAGAAATTGGATAGTAGGATGCTTTTGGAAAGCATAGCTAGAGTCGCATATTTTCAAACAAGAGATTTAATTACATTATGATATTTTGTATCAACGACTATGTATTAGAAATCTCTAGACTATTTTTGCGAACTCCAATATTTTTGGGTAACAGTTGTAAACATTTGATTATGGCAATGTAACTATTTTCCAAACGCTCATGTAGAGGTCGTTTGTTGTAATCTTTTTATGATAATATTTAATTTGGTCGTAGCCCCCGTGACACCTCATACTTCCGTTGCCACATGTTTTGGGGCTGCGACAAATTATTAACCACTTTAAGTAATAACTAACAATCACCATTAATCAAGGTTCTACGGATAACATAACAATCTTCAATCAAACAATTGATACAAAAGTACAATTACAACCATCAAATAATCATAATCCAAGGTTATTACACTAAACAATATACATAACATCTAATCCATGACTCAATTACACCAAAATCAGATTCATGAACTCAAACGAAACACATAGACGATGTTCACCAAATCGAAAAAAGATATGCAAACCGAATCATAAACCGAATGAAGTAGAATCAATAGGAATTGATCCTAGCCTTTTCCGCCTCCGAATCGCTATCGATTTGTGATATCGAGTAAAAAGTCATATTTTTACCAACAATATCTCTCTTATTTTGGAGCAATACTTGGCATTTGGACTCAAAAGATGCTCAAATCAAAGAAACTTTGCCAAAAAGATCAAAATGAAGTTGCACGAGAAAAATCAAGCAAAACGGACGAAAAATGAAGATTCCACACACGTTTAAAGATTCAAGACATCAAGACAAGATTTAATGACAAAAGTCCCTATCACTGAGATATATATTATCCAAGATATTCATTTTCAAAATACGAATCTAACAGAAGAAGAATCAACAAAAACGGATGAAGAATGAAGATTCTACGTACACCAGAAGATTCAAATGATTCGTACGAGACATCCAAAGATCAGAGACACATTTTTGGGATTTCTTTCCATCAAAGTCTTCGTTTTGGAAAAACGAATCCAACGCAAAAATAATCGACGAAAACGGACGCATAACGAAGAAGATACGAACGAATGAAGTAACAAAGCGAAAGACGGCGAACCGGGGCAAAGACGGCGGACCGGGGCGGCAGCCTGCCAGCCGCCGCCGGCCACCTGGCTGGCGCTGCCGGCTGCCTACCCCCCGTCCCACGTCCTCTTTTTCGTCCTCGCTCGTACTCGCAGGGTACATATGCTAGGCTTTTTCCGCGACTTTGGGGTACATGTGCTAGACCTTTACGCGCTTTAGGGTACATCTGCTAGCAACTTTTCCACCTTTTCTAACATGTGTCCTAAGTTGCTAAAATGCACCAATTTTCCCCGATAAATAGGGAGCCCATGATTCATTTGGATATACCTTTGAAAAACACACACCATACACTTTCTACATTCTATATCTTTCTTGTTTTTGTAAAATTAGTATTTCTTCCTTTAGGATAGTTTAATTAATTAGAATAGCCAATTAATTAACTAAGGAAGATTTGTACGGAGGTGCTCCAGGATGCATCGTAGGTACGAGTTATTTGTATACCTTCCCAGGTTTTAATCTATCTTCCATATTTAAATATGTTTGTTCTTTATTTTATAAATTTAAATATGCATGCTAGAATTGCCATGGTTAACTAGATAACTCAATTGTCTGCTGTGATAGTCATTTAGAGAGTTTTAAATATTTATTTGCGTTGTATGTTATGAGATTGCGGATGGTTTACATTATAAATAGATGTAGGAGTTAAATCTTTATCTTTTATCTGCCCAACTCATGTTGTGACTAAAACCTTATCCAAAAATGAACGTAGCTAACTCATAGGGTATAGGTCACTTAGTTATACTATGCTAGATTGATTCATTGAGCTCGGCATGGCCGGTGTTCTCTAGACCAAAATAGGATCCAAGAGACACGGAATATGAGAATAGAGGTAGATAAAGATTAAATTCATATATACGATATTTTTGAGACAACTTTCGGAATATCCTCGACTTAAATAATACCTTTGTATGCTTATATCGAACAGTTGCTTTGATCATCTTATTGCATGTTCTTGTTTGATTGTTGCCTTAGGATCATCATAATAGTGAAATACAATTGGAATTAAATATCGTGAAGTAATATGACGGCCCCTATTCGACTGTTCTCTGATATAGTACTGGAAACGCCTACGGCGGAGTACAAATGTATGGAAGTCGAGAACGACCGAAGGTAGTTATATTATGAATCGAATAACAAACATGTTACTTAAGTTTTCATTTGTAGTACAAACCATCCCTGTATTCTTGCATACCTAAGTAATGTGGATAATTCGTACGAATAAGTGATGACACATTATCCGACCGCCTAGACCAGTTAGTCCAACCTATTCCGGTGAGGGTAAACCTCGTTCATAAGATTGTTTATTCAACAAACCATGCCATGATTCGGACATCTCTGACGACCGAGATTGGGGAATAGGATTCGAGATTAACTGTCGGATAATATGGGTATACATTTGAGAGAACTTTCGGTGTACGCTTTAATATATGCTGCAACCCACGTGACATTCTATTTGCCTGATCGTGGACACCTCCGTGTTAGCCCGATAAAAGGATTGCAGTAATAGCTCACGTTAACTTACGAACTTATCCTCATTAGAACTCTTCATATTTAACAACTCCTAAACCGCTTCATAGTAGACAATCGCTTTAATTGCTGAACGCCCGAAGTAACCTCCACCTTTCAGTTTATTTTAATTCAATAGAAATTCCAAAACCAAAACCAACTCCTTCCCCCTAGCTAAATACATGAAAGTTTTTAAATCCCCTAGCTTCAATTTGTCGCGCTTTGAAGAACGATCCTAGGTCATACTTGTCCTCTGCTAGCCCTTTGTTTAGCATAATAGTAACCCTAGGCTCCAGCCTTACAAATTTAAAACCCATTGTTGTCTCGCATCACCATTAGAAATTCCAACGACCGGTGTGCAACACAACAAGTTTTTAGCGCCGCTGCCGGGGAGCGTCAGCAACCGATTTTAGGAATTTAGCAACTTTAGTGTTTAGCGATCCTTTTGAAAGATCAACATCAATCAAAAGTTAACTTTTTACCTTTAGAATTAGTTTAGTTTTAGTTTAACCAATCATGTCAACATCCTATTTTGACTCAACTATCCCTACACCAAATGAATCTTTTACCCAACTTTTGGCTGTTTCTTCACCTACAAGCCACTTACCTTCCTCAAAACAATCTTTATCAGATTTTATGTTCGAACAAAATGTTATAAACAAAAGAGTAACCGGATTTCAAGATAACATTGATGCTATGATAAAAATTTCAGAAAAATTAATCTCTAACATGGAATCTATTTTGAAAAAGTTAAGTTTTATTGAGGAAAGTACGTTGGCAATCACTAATGACACCACTCATCCGCCAAGTGATGATGTGTTAATCGTGACTAGGGGAGGAAAAGTTTCCAAAGTTGATCCACCACCGCCCGATAACACCCCCAAAAATACTTCCTTGCCCACACCTACACCTAGTGAAAATGTGTCGATTGACATCCCTGTCACAACATCTGACCGATCCAAAACTCCAGATAATGTACCTCACATGAGAATACCTTATCCTGGTAGACTAAAGAAGGAAAAGCAAGAAGCCCAATTCGGTAAATATCTGGAAATATTTGAAAGCCTGCACTTAAATGTTAGATTATTAGATGCTTTAGTGGAAATGCCCTAGTGTGCCAAATTCTTTAAAGAACTCCTTTCAAACAAAGAAAAACTTAGGCAAATAGTTAGTTTACCATTGAATGCTGAATGTTCTTTAATTGTACAACATGGTCTCCTACCTAAATTAGGCGATACTGGATGCTTTACTATACCCTGTTTTCTCCAAGAAATTCAAATTAGTAATGCCTTAGCAGACCTAGGTGCTAGGGTTAATCTTATGCCTTATTCCCTTTGTAATAAATTAGGACTAGATGACCTATTGCCTACTCGTATGACCATCCAATTAGCTGATAGATCAGTTAAACTCCCTCGAGGAATTGCTGAAGATGTCATGGTCAAAGTTGATAAGTTCGTTTTTCCAGTAGACTTTATTGTCATGGACATAGAAGAAGACACCCATATCCCGCTCATCCTAGGCAGACCATTCCTAAATACTGCCAAGGCCGTAATTGACATTAACGAAAAATCTTTAAAACTGAGAGTTGGGAAAGAGGAGGTCACCTTTAATGTCGGTCGATTAATGAAGCAACCTCTAGAAGAGGACCTTGGTTTGTGTGATACCATGAAGGATATTTTTGATGAACATCTCCACGAAGTACTAGCACTATCTTGCCAGGATCTGATACCCAACACCATAATCACCGTTCGGAAACTATATAACGAGGACCCTGGGCTGCAATCCGCAATCACTTCGCCAACAACATTTAACGAACTACTGTTTCCCCTATTTGAAAAGAAGTCTCCTCGCACCGATGGCAAAACAATCATTGTTCCATTAGGATGCGGTACACCGATACCTTGGCTAAAAAGAGATAAACCCATATTCAACGGACCAAACTCATTTCCTTCTAATTGAAGAAATCCTAGATTCATTCAAGGGAATGAGTGTTGAGCCACCACCATTTAAACCATAATTAGCCAACCAACCCATACCACTACCATTTCCAAACCCTGAAATCACCATAAACCAATCCTTATCCGCTCAATTTCAAGAATTCCAATCCACCAACGATGGAGAGATCATCCTCACCAGAAATGATGAAGTTTCCTCATCATCAGTCAACAAATACGAGCTAAAGATGGAAGAATTCTCAAATAAAATTGAGTGGGTTGAAATACCATCAATCTCCACATCTGAACCCGAGATAGATGATACGCCATTCCAAGCTGAATATGAGAAACTGAATAGAGATGAGATAGCTAGAATGAAGTTGTCTGTTGAAGAACCACCAAACCTCGAATTAAAAGAATTACCACCCCACTTTGAGTACGCTTACCTCCATGGAACATCACAACTCCCGGTGATAATATCAAAAGAGTTAAAACCCGAGGAGAAAGCTCAACTCATCGATGTTCTGAAATCGCATAAGAAGGCAATCGCATGGAAAATTTCTGATATACAAGGAATCAGTCCCAACTATTGCACACACAAGATACTCATGGAAAACGATTTCAAACCATCCGTACAAAGGCAGAGGAGGGTAAATCCTAAGATTCAGGACGTGGTAAAGCAAGAGGTTATCAAACTCTTGGATGCTGGATTGATTTACCTAATATCTGACTCACCTTGGGTTAGCCCTGTTCAAGTCGTCCCGAAGAAGGGAGGAATGACGGTCATTACAAACGAAGAAAATGAACTTATACCAACACGAACAGTTACCGGTTGGAGAGTTTTCATCGATTACCGGAAGTTAAATGAAGCAACTCGTAAGGATCACTTCCCGCTTCCATTTATTGACCAAATGCTCGAAAGGCTATCAGAAACGAATTCGATTGTTTCCTTGACGGTTTTTCTGGGTATTTCCAAATCCCACTCGATCCGAAGGACCAGGAGATGACAACGTTCACATGCCCATACGGAACATTTGCATACCGACGAATGCCGTTTGGATTATGCAACGCACCTGTGACGTTTCAGAGATGCATGGTTGCAATTTTCCACGACATGATCGAACAATGCATGGAGGTCTTTATGGATGATTTTTCGGTCTTTGGAGACTCTTTCGTATCATGTCTATCCAACCTCGATAGAATGCTCGCCAAGTGTGAAGAATCAAATCTCGTCTTGAATTGGGAGAAATGTCACTTTATGGTGAAGGAAGGAATAGTTTTAGGACATCGAATACCAAAGTCAGGAATCGAAGTAGACAAAGCAAAAGTCGAAACCATTGCCAAATTACCACCACCAACCAACGTTAAGGCCAATAGAAGCTTTCTAGGACACGTTGGGTTCTACCGCCATTTATCAAGAATTTCTCCAAGATAGCGCGACCCATCACCCCCTGCTAGGAAAATACATCAAGTTCATATTTGATGAGAACTGCATGAAAGCTTTCAATTACCTAAAAAAGGAGCTAACTAATGCACCAATCATTGTCGCTCCAGATTGGAGTCTACCATTTGAGATCATGTGCGACGCTAGTGATTTCGCTTTTCGAGCAGTTCTACGGCAAAGAAAGGACAATCACTTTCGACCAATCTACTACGCCAACAAAACATTCACAGACGCTCAATAGAACTACATAACCACTGAGAAGGAGCTGCTAGTTGTAGTGTTTGCCTTTGACAAATTTAGATCCTACCTAATACTGTCCAAAACGATAGTATACACGGATCACTCAGCTCTAAAATACCTCTTCAAAAAGCAAGATGCAAAACCCAGATTGTTACGATGGATTCTACTCCTACAAGAATTCGACATCGAAATAAAAGATAAGAAAGGAGCAGAAAATGTCACCGCAAATGTCACCGCAGATCATTTAAGTCGACTTGAAAACCCATCAATGGAACAAATTGCAGAAAGAGATATTAAAGATCGATTTCCAGAGGAGCAGTTAATGAGTTTAGGAGAACAAATGCAAGGTTCGCAATTCACCAAAGATCCTTGGTTTGCAGACATTGCCAATTTCATAGTTGGAGGGATCACAAGAAAGGGGATGATATCATCGTGAAGACAAAAATTCTTCCGCCACGTCAAACATTAATTTTGGGATGATCCATATTTGTTCAAAGTATATCCCGACCAAATTGTGAGAAGATGTGTCAATGGGAAAGAAGCCGAACATATACTCCACCAAAGCCATCACGGACCTACCGGAGGACATCACGCAACCAATTTGACACCAAAGAAAGTTTACGACTCAGGATTCTATTGGCCTACTATTTTCAGAGATGCACAAGACTTGGTGAAAGGTTGCGATATTTTCCAAAGGTTTGGAAATATCACAACGCGTAACGAGATACCGTTAACGAATATCCAAGCATGTGAAATATTTGACATATGGGGATTAGATTTCATGGGACCATTTCCAAAATCATACATAAAAGAATACATTCTAGTAGCTGTCGACTACGTATCCAGATGGGCCGAAGCTCAAGCCTTTCCAACAAATGACTCAAGGGTCGTAACCAAGTTCTTAAAACAGCTATTCTGCCGGTTTGGAACCCCTAGAGCGATCATCAGTGATCGAGGCACGCACTTTTGCAATACGCAGTTTATGAAACTATTGCAACAATACGGTGTTACCCACAAGATGTCTACGGCCTACCACCCACAGACAAATGGGCAAGCAGAAGTTACAAACCGGGCACTAAAAAGGATCTTGGAACGAACAGTTGGTCAGCATAAGGAGAGATGGGTAGATAAGCTAGAAGATGCTTTATGGGCATTCCGAACAGCTTATAAAACGCCATTAGGAACAACCCCCTATAGGATCGTTTATGGAAAAGCATGTCATCTCCTGATTGAACTCGAATACAAAGCTTACTGGGCGCTGAAAAACTGCAGCTTAGATCCGACGATAATGGGAACGCACCGGAAAATGCAACTGAACGAGCTAGCAGAGTTAAGAGATCAAGCTTATGAAAGCTCCTACAAATTCAAAGAAAGAACCAAGCTGCTCCACTATTCAAAGCTCCGCCCTACACGCTTCAATCCAGGTGATAAAGTTCTACTCATTAACTCCCGATTTAAGAAGTTTTCTGGTAAGTTCAAAACACGGTGGAGTGGTCCATTCACAATCTCTATAGTATTTCCTTATGGTGCCATCGAACTCGAGGCTCCAGATGGGAATTTCAAAGTAAACGGTCACCATTTAAAACACTACATAGAAGACTTTCCCACGACCGAGGAAAAGCTATAACTACGAACCACCCTAATAGAATAGTAGGTATGAATGAGTCAAGCTACGAGACTCGATAAACAAAGCGCTCTTGGGAGGCATCCCAATCCTATCTTATCTTTTCCGCATTAATTTTTCTTTTAGTTTTGATCTAATCCATTCTTATGCAGTACCTCGCCTTATAAAAGGCTGATGATTATGTTTTGACCATTAACCTTTTGTATTTTGCAGGATGAGTTCGCAGCTAGCTAGAGCACGAGCCCCCAGTCAGAGACGCTCACGTGCCATGTATCACTCCCGGAGTTCATCACCGGGTAGTAGCATGAGGACCCTCAGGGGATCACAATCACCACCCCCTCGATTGGATGAGACCATGGCAGACTTGGTGGTGGTGAATGTTCAGGAGACATTCCTTTTACGTTCCCTTCATACCAGGTTACCTTCATTTCGCCAATCAGAGGGACAGACCGTAGGGACCTCCAGAGTACCCACCTTTCATTATGGGGTGACTACCGCAGACCCTGCTGTCACTTAGTCGATACTGAGAGCCTTCGAGGTCCAGCACACTGCCATCACTGAGATCCACACTGCTTTGGGCCTTCCTTCCACACCTGTGTGCCCTTTTCAGATGGGACCTGATCCCGCTCCGCACATTCCACCATGGGACCTATTCCCACCTTGGAACCTGACTGCGCAGGACCACCCCACTATTACGGACCCACTAGAGGAGATCGCTGCAGTAGATGCTTGGATTCTGGACCCAGAGGATGGCACGACATCTCCAGTCTATACCATCATGGAGTCAGCATCTCCTACATTGGTCGTGGAAAACACGATCTTTATGGATGATGACTTCGCCGATTGGGAGGCGCTCTATGCTGACATGGATTAGTTATTATTAGTTGTGTTATTTTTGTTTAGTATTAACGTGTATTGTCATTTATGTTTCCTGAAGGATATTTATTTTGCAGAACTTGACGTGAAAATTATGGAACAAGTTCATTTCTAACGAGCCTGGTCCATTTCTATCAATTTCACACACTTGAACCTGGTCCATAAAATCCAGTGGCAACGCACGCAACATAAGGAAGTATCTCTTCTAACCTTACTTTGCTTGACTAAACATACTAAGACTCTAAGTACAACTCTAAAGTGTGGGATTATGACTCACAAACAGAGAATGACTTCAAAAATATTGACCCTCATTCAAAAATCTAAGTGTGGGATTAGCCTAACTTAGAAATGGAACATTAGGGACAATGTTCTTTTAAGTGTGGGATAACAGTAGTATTCACTACTGAAGTGCAACATATAATTTTGATAAATCTTTTAAGCAAACTCAGATTTTCAGCAAAAAATTTCAGCAAAATTTTCAAAATTTTGAAAGTCTAACCCAACCAACTTTTGAAGTGCAACACAAATTTTTGATAAACCCTCTCATAAAAACCCCTGTTTTCAAGCCTAACCCAACCAATGCTCACTTTCAGCATTGAAGATCAAGTAGAGAACCTGTTGAGCCTTAGCCTTTTCATTTCAAAAACTCACTTCAAGAAACCAACCCTTCCTTTACATCTCTTGGCCATAGCCTAAGTTTATGTTATGTCAAGAAGAATTACTGCAAGAAACACATTGAAACCCCTGAAGGATAAAAATACCATCCAAAAAGAGAAGGGGAACTCCAAAGAAAAGCATAATTCAGCAGAAACAAAGCTGCCAAGAGGAACCAAAGAACTAAAAGACCCAAGGATCATTTAATGCCAAGAGGAAGGTTCCTCAAAGAGAAATCCAAAAAGAGGTATCACTAAAACGTCAAAGATAAGTCATCACAGACAAACTCTTAGGCTATATCAAAACCCCACTAAACCACCTACAAAACCCCTCTTCCATATCCATCTTTACCCTCTTACAAATGTCTAGGTATAATCAGCACCGTCCCCATTTGAGTATTACAGATTTGATTTTCAACAAAGCTTATGACGACAAAAGAGCTACATGACTGACCCCTGAGTGAATTAGAAATTAGGAAACCCGATACACTTGAGTGAATTGAGTGACCACCTATGAGGGCCCCAGTCATGTATCATGAAGATTGAAAAGAAAGCTTGTTAGAACCGGTAGTCTTAGAAAGAAAAATTTGGGTTGAAAAATGACCAACATAGAATGCCCTCTAGCTTGAAGTGTATCAATATTAACCAATTCATAACTTAGGACAAGCAAACTTCTTTTCCCCATCCCCCACTTAAAATAAAGCAATGTCCTCATTGTAAAACAAGGAATCGTAAAATTGGGAATAGAAAAGAATTGAACAGAAAACTCCCCTGATCTTGAAGAAAAATGCTTTCTTGATCTAATTATGAAAATATACAACAACACACTTCTGTAGGCATCACGATTACATTTAGCGTATGTAATAAGCCTTTAAACCCCTTGGTATCCCGAGTGGACGAGTTATAGTCTCGTGATGGTTTCCATGGAACACACCCACAAAGTTCAAAACTGCAAACAAAAAATAAGAAAACAAAAAGTAGAACAAGAAAACAAAATATAAAATAACTAAAAGTTAAAACTACATATTAACAAACCATAACCTATATAAAGTAAGGAACAAGAAATAAACAATAATACTTATCACGGAGTATACATAACAAACAGAGCAGATAACAGAATTTTGTTGCAAAAACAGGCCTTTCAACCGCCGGCTGGTGTGCACAACCACCAGTTGAAAGTCTGTACAAACCAAATTCAAAAACTTCACTCTATTATATATTAAACTATATAACATGCATATACATATAATTAACAAATATATAATTATATACAACAAATAATTTTTTTTTCATATATAGTTTCCAACTTAATGGAATAAGCACCCGTTCTCCGACAGAACAATAGTCCAACCGGATAAGTGTTCCCCGGCAGTAGCGCCAAAAACTTGATGCGTGTGAAAGCGTCTAGTTTTATTATTTATAAAATACATGATATACCAATCACTACTATCACACAACCAGGCAAGAATACCCGATCGAATGTCAGTATGAAATTGGTAAGTCCAGGTCGAACACAGGAATACAAGAACGATGTTATTCAATTAAGTTGGAATTATTAACTAAACTAATAAAGCAGTAACATAGGGGTTACGTTTTAGTTCCGTACGAACGTTCAATATGAATTAATTAACCAAACCAACAACATAAAACAAGATAAAGAGTAAAAGATAAACAATTTAAGATAGACATGTAATTGCTTAGAGTCTTCCATTCAGATTCATATTATCCGGTTCATGTGTTTTAATTGTTTGATTGTGATTTCTTTTATATCAACTTAGATACTAATCAAAAAGTCCAAATTGAATATAAATTAGCTCACGTTCCTGGTTTACTAATATCTATAACCTAGCGTCCCACATTAAACATCGATCTGACGTCGCAAGAATTGTATGTTTCAATTGTGTGCTTTTCCCTAGATTATGCATTAAGTATTCACGACTTGTTATGATTGATCCTCGCGGTATGACTCAACAATACCAACTAATAATCTCTTATTAGCTTGCTCATTTTAGATTGATTAGTTACTATTCTCGTAACCTATCAAACTCAATATATTTAGAAATGACTATAAACCTAGATTCATAATTATCAATAATTAATAACATCAAAGGAACTCAATCTCAATGACATTATGTGACACCCGGCAATTTAGGTTAACTTTTAAACTTAACCGAAACCCTAATTACGTGTATTTAGATGTGATTTAGGCTAAATACTTGTAATTACTTGTAACTATTTTTATATTATTGTGAATATACACCTAGATAATTTTTTATATTACGCTTACGTAATTAGTTGTAAATATGCGAAACAACCGGACGGAGTCTGACAAACTGTACGAAGTGGTGAAAACATTTCTATAAATAACTTTAATCAATTTTTAAAAGTTATTTATCATATATTATTATTTTGAAATAATAATACACGAAAAACCTAGACGTTTTGTTTAAAACGTAACAAATGCGGTTAAAACGCGTAACTGAGCCCGACAACCAAACGAAACCCTAATTAATATTTTTACAACTCAAATTTAAGTATTTTAATAATACTTCAATGAAAAATAATCCCAAATATATCGTGAATTAAATTAACACAAGAAAACGTTACACGATTCAACGTTTTAACAAAAATAACGAGTAAATGACCTAAATATGTAAAAACAGCCTGAAATTTAATCAAAAACTCAGCCATCCCTTATGGAACCCACCAAAAATCGACCACCTCCCTCCCCTCCCCATACAAAACTCGTGCATAACTCAACCATAACATTTTCTTACACCACCACTCTAAACACATGCACACCTCTCTCTTCCCTTCCATTTCACATCACTCTTTCTTTCAAGATCTCTCCTCCTTCTCTCTAGATTAAACTTCTCACTCTAAAAATAAGTTATTCAACCACCACCCCACTAAGAACAACCACCTACAACCACCACATCACCACATACAACCACCACCTAAATACTACTCTATTCTTCAAGATTCTAGCAAGGAATTGAAGCTCAAGAACATCCCATCTCATTTCTGTCCAAACATCTCCATTTTCATCATTGTGAGGACCATTATAACTTGTTGTTACTCTTATTTACATGTATTTAAGTTCACTCAACCATGTTATGTCAAAACCATAGCTAAAAACAACTTTTCTTAACTTAAAACTCATGAATATGCAAAGAAACTTTCTTTCAGAAACATGTGTTCACTTCCACGATTTTTAGAAAAATCAATTCTTCATGAAAATAGACGTTTTTATAGTCTAAAATCAATTTCACGATGTTAGCTTTTAAATCCCACTAGCCTCATATTTTTCTGAGCTACTTTACTATTTTTAATAATTTATATAAAAACACCTATACAATCTGTTCTAAAAATCCAGAAACTTTACCCTTAGTATTTTGCACATATCTCAAGCTACACATCTTTAAATGTGACACCCGCCAAATTAGGACTAGTAATTAGTGCCTAATCAACTGTTAATATATATAATTAGTTCTATGTTAGGCTAATTAATGTATTGAAATATATATTGTTGAATAAATACAATTATGCGATTTGACTAAATCGTACGTAATTCAAATTGAATGAATTTCGATTCAATTAATACGGACGTTGGTAAACAATTTTATTAAATATTCGATTCAATTAATACGGACGTTGGTAAACAATTTTATTAAATAATATAACATTATTTAAATGAAACTATTATATCCAAAATAATATTTTGATAATATTTCAACTCAAATTTGTATCGTACAAATAACGACTGCGCGATTAAAATGTTGAACGCGTAAGACAAAACGAAACAAGTTAAAGTTATATTTTATAACTCAATTATTAAGTATTTGGTAAAATACTTCAACAAAATATTGATTAATTATTCGTATTTTAAAAATGTATATTTAAACGTATAAAATAATTATTTAACGTTTAAACGGTCGGGAAAATGAACACCGCAAGGAGCGCGAACACAGGGGATTAAAAATTGAGCCAACCACACATGGGTGGGGCCCATGTGGGCTGGACATTCCCCCTCCCTTTTCCCCCCCTTTTCCTTTGATCACACCACAAAAACACACACACACACACACACACACCTAAAATATCTCCATCTCTCTCTCTTTTTCCTCTAAACACTACCAACCACCAAACAACCATCTTTAACCACCAAAAACTATCACAAAAAGTCATAGAATCGCTAGGCTCATTTGGAGAAAAAGAACCACGACGATAAGCTCTACACATTCATCTTTTCGGATTTCGCTCGCGTTAACTTGTAAGAAATCCCGACACTTTCGAAAAACTCTTAGATTTTAATTATTTTGCTTGTATGTTGTTTAACTAACCTAGATATGTCCAAAGAAGTGTTAAAATTTGTTTTCAAAACATTGTCAAAAAGTTGCGGTTTTGGCCCTTTTATAGAAAACGACACCTCGAACACACCCGACACCAACTAATAATTTTGATGGACTCTATGAACTAAAATAAGGGTTGGGTAAAATTTCGGGTCAAACCGAACTTGTCTAGTCACAAACCCGACACTCGAAAAAACCTCAGTCGGCTATGTCGCATTAGGCCCAGGCCAATTGCGACCCAAGGCACTATGTCGCAAACCAATTACAATGTCACACTAGATACACAACCCTTTATGTCGCATTAAATTGCGGATGTCGCAAATGCGACATAGACACTGATGTCGCATAACTAGGGGTGGAAACGAAAGATTATAACTAGGGGTGGAAATAGAGAGAATATAACTAGGGGTGGAAACGGAGTTATAACTAGCAGTGGAAATGAAGGAGCGAATATAACTAGCGGTGGAAACGAAGTTATAACTAACATGGAAATGAAGGAGCGAATATAACTAGGGGTGGAAACGAATATAACTAGAAGTGGAAACAGTTATAACTAGAAGTGGAAACAGACTATAACTAGCAGTGGAAACGAAGGAGAGAATATAACTAGAAGGGGAAACAGAGAGAATATAACTAGAAGTGGAAAGGGAGAGAATATAACTAGCAGTGGGAACAAGGAAACTATACTAGCAGTCTTAACTAGTGTAGCTCATCACATGATACTTGAAAACACTTAACCACAAATTATTAGCCTCGTGTAGCAACTAAACCTTATACGATACAACTCGTACATTAAATATATATACTTTATAAGTATACAATGAGTCAAACATAATAATAATACTTTGGGGATTATTATTACAAGCCATCACCAACGGGCCATACACGTTTTCAAAACTCAAACTAATCAAACAACCCAATGTGTTTGGACATAACTAGTTGGATGAACAACTAGAAAGGTAGTCTCTTAAGATACCTACTCACGTTTATAACCATCGCGTGTCATGGACACCCTTAGGTTACAAGTCTTCGGACATCATTACTCGGCTAATCAACTCAAGTTTATTAAATTAAACTCTTAAGACTCAGGTGAGTCTCATAGCCCCTCTTTTACTATTTTTCACTCAGAGGTGTGATTCATTGCTTACTTTTAAACATGTGAACGCAAGTACGAACTTTTTCGATACTACATGAGTTATTTTCACTAATCATTTCAAAGCCCTCCATCAGCATAGTTTGGTAATACGTTGTAGCATGAATATTAGTATATGGTACCATATAGTGTTGGGACATGTATGTGTGACAACAGATCTAGCTTGTAATAGTACTAGTGATTATTGTAATCAAGTTTGTACAATTGATTTGGATTTGTAAATGATATTAGTTTGGTATTAATATTCGTTAAATATATTAGTATGATAAAGTGTTAGATGAATATCGAATACGATGTTACAAACTAAAGTCTGTGAGATAAGATCTCAAGTCGCAGAACTTAGTTATGCGAGATGAGATCTGGGCTCGCAGAGCTGCGAACCGAGTTGAGATGGGCTTGGTCGTGGGCTGCGAGTTGAACTCAACTCGCAGAACCCATCGACCTGTGAATCGAGTTTGACTAAAACCTATAAATACTCAATTAGGTTTAATCCGAAAAAGATTTTTTTTGGCAATTCGTTTTTCCAGAGAACTATAACGATTTTAAGCATTCATAAGGTTAGGTATTGATCGATTAACATTAATTAATCGATACAAAACCTTGTTGATAAACCAATTCGCTATTATCTTGCGAAACAAATTGTTCACATATTGTGAACCAAGTATTGAGGAATTCCGCACCTTAATACCTAAGATAACCTCGTTATCGATCCACGTACTAGGGACTTACAATTGGTATTAGAGCTTTCGGGCTAAATACTTAGTTAGTTCGAGGTTATTTGGATAATAACGATAGATTTAGGGTTGTTGTTACGATTAATCTTCGTAAAAACGCCCAAAATCAGTCTCTGGAAGTTTTTGGTTTCGTAATCGACCGAAATCTTAGGGTTAATCGATTAGAAAACTAAAATTTTCGTTTTAGGGTTTTTCAGCCGATTCTGCGAACTGAGTTCCCCTCTGCGAACTGAGTTCCCCCTGCGAACCGAGTTCCCCTGCGAACCGAGTTCCCCTGCGAACTGAGTTCCCCTCTGCGAACCTAGTTCCCCTGCGAACTGAGTTCCTCTCTGAGAACCGAGTTCCTGTCCTGCGAGTTGAGTTTCTGCGAAGTGAACTTTCTGATTTTTCTGATTGTTAATTCCCGAAACTCTTAAAATGTCTGACATTAGCAAAATGATTGAGATGGAGCATGAGGTTGGAAAATCTAATACTCCACCTAAGTTGTTACGTGTTGAAGACTATTACAGTTGGAGAGATAGGTTTGAATCTTACTGTAGATTCCATAATCTCTCAATCTGGATGTGTATCAAAGGAGAATACACGGCACCCACCCAAACTGTTCAAAATGCTGTTGTTGTGGTATCCTATAATCTGATGAGTGAACAACAAAAGAAAGACTATGAGAATGAGAATAAAGCTCATTCTTGTATCAAGATGTGCTTATCTAAGGAAATTAATCATCAGTTAAAATCTTTTCATACTGCTAAAGCACTCTGGGAAGCGCTTGAGAAAAGATGTGAGGGGAGTCCACAAGTGCAAGCAAGCAAGAAGAAGCTTATGAAAAAGCAGTTTACTTTGTTTAAAGCTTTTAAAGGAGAAACTCTTGATGCTTATGTTACTCGTTTCTACCATTTGTTATCTGAGATTGAAAACCATGAAATCACTATTGAGGAGGTAGAGAAAACCGACAAGTTTCTTGAGGGTTTACCTTCTAAATGGGAGATGTATGGTGTGATGATTACAGACAATGAAACCAGATATGCAACCATGACTCTTGAGCAGGTCATTGACAAGCTCAAAGGATATGATTTCACTAAAAAGTCGAAAGATACTGATTCTGATCATGTTTAGGATCCAGGACTGTATCATGGAAAAACTTCTATCTCGACTGCTTCATCCAGCTTAACCACTGCTTTGTTTGTTGGTAATGCTGATGGAAAGGGTGAAATGATAACTGATGAACTGTGTTTCATTACATCATCTGGAAATGAAGCTAAAGGGAAACCTTCTGAGAAGTCACCTCAAGAACATCAAAAGATGCCTATGAATGTGAAATCTGCTGAGCAGCAACTGTCTGTTCTTGCTTCATTTGTAGCTTCATATGAGAATTATATTGATTGTAAGATTAATGATCCAATTCTTTTTGATGAAGACTATGATCAGATAGATCCTGATTATCTTGAAGAAATAGATCTCCAGAACCAACTTGCTTTGTTGTCAAGGAGAGTTAAAAATTTCTTAAAGAAAAATGGAAGAAAGGTTGTTGGCAACAGATCAGGGTTTGATAAAACCAAGGTCAAGTGTTATAACTGTAAAAGTTACGGACACTTTGCTAGAGAATGCCAAAGACCTAAGGTAGAGACTGGTGAAGGGAAACAAGGCTCGGGAAATACTTTGCATTCCAAAGCCTTAGAAGTGAAACAGCGAGATGGGTCTTATGATTGGAGAACTCAGTAAGAGGAAGCTTTGATGGCTGAGATTGACGATCAAGAGATTGTAGCTGGGTCATTATCCTATATGCCCACTGATCCAGCTTTTGAAATAAAGGTGCCTGAGACTCCTGTTAAAGCTAATGTTGATGATCTGTTAGACTTGGGTTCAACTGAAGATTTGGATCCTGTAGATTTTGTAGCTAAGATGGCTGAACTGCAAACTGATAAAAAAAGGGTATGCCTAGATCTTGTCTCTCTTGTTGATCTTTGTCAATTAGTTTCTAGTTTACAGTCCCAAGTTAGTGCTTATGCTGATTCCTATAAGACTTTGACTAAAACTAATAATACCCTGTCATCTCAACTTAGCACACTTAGTAAATCCAGTGAGGCTGTAAGATCTGAACTTGACCTAGCTAAGTTAGATATATGTAGGTTAAGTGATGATAAACAAGCCTTAAAGGATAAGATTAAGGCAGATGCGGCTAACAAGACAGCTTTTAGAGATACAGTGAATGAGAAATTAATTATCATAGACGGTCTCTATATGAACATAAATGACTTGAATCTGTCCATTGCTAATAAGGATAAGGAGTTAGCTAATTGCAATACAAAACTTGTAGCTCAGAATCGTAAGCTTGAGAGCTATAGAACATCTGAAATGGATAAAATGTTAGGTGCTCAGCGTAGTGTGAAGGATATGTCTGGGTTAGGTTATAATGATATGCCTCACCCATTCAATTCAAATTACACTAAAACTCCTGTAGATATTGAGATGGCGGATGTTAACCCTGAGACGAAAGAAACTAATAAACCGGAAAAGTTAGAGGCACAGAAGAGTGTTATTAAGAACCCTTCATCTGATGATAGTAAGAAAATTCCTCACACCAAAGTACATTTTGTACCAGGTGGAGTAATTAATGATACTAAGACTGATGAAGTGGTTAATAAAGAACATGTTATTGAACCTTTAGTGCCTAAAACTCCGGTAGCGGATGCAAAAGTTAGTAAGTCACGTAAACAGATGTCTTGCTTCAAGTGTCACCAAAAAGGACACGTAGCTTCTTGTTGCCCAAATAAGAAGCTGGAAGCATCACATAAGTTAGTGAATACTGAAAAGACACCGACTATTTCTAGTTCGATTGTAGATAGGTTAGGCTCCAAACCGGGATTAGGAAGCAAACCTGTAAACATTCTGAAAAGAGATAGTACTCATAGTGTCTCTCCACCTAAACCTAAAAGGGCTTATACTCTAAACGAAAATACTTTCAATAAGCCAAGAGATAAGACACCTTCGAGGTTTAGGACCCCAAGTAGAAACCATAGTCAATTTGAGAATGGTTCTACTTCGAGTGCACAGGGAACTAAATATGTGCCTAGGAGGTTTTCTACTCACTCTCCTCATAGGCCTAAGACTACAGATCATCAACAATCTCAAACTCCTGTGAAGGTTACCAAGACTCCTGATGGGAATAGTTATGGTTACTTTAAGGAGGTTCAGATTGTAGATGATCAGGGACAATCCAAGACCGTAATGGCTTGGGTCCCTCTTGATAACTAACTGTGTACAACTTGTTATGTGTAGGAGCAGACTGTGAACAAGGACAGCTGGTGGTATGTAGACAGTGGATGCTCAAGACACATGACAGGTGAAAGAAGTCTACTGAAGGACTTCAGAGAAGGTTTCAAGCAAAAAGTAAATTTTGCAGGAGACAAAGGAGGAGTAATTACTGGGAAAGGAAAAGTTTCAAATGGAACTTTGACTCTAGAGGATGTGAATTATGTTGAAGAACTAACTCATAACCTAGTGAGTGTTTCCCAAGTCTGCGATAAAGGTCATCCAGTTCATTTTAATGAAAAGGAGGCTTTAGTCCTGAAGCCAGGCTTCACAATCCCTGAAGAATGGATATTGATGAGGGCACCAAGGAAGAAGGACATCTATGCGATAAACATGGGTGTTCCTAATTCTTCAATGGTATCTACATGTTTATTATCCAAGGCTTCGGAAGCAGATGCGCTACTATGGCATAGGAGAATGGCATACCTAAACTGGAGAAAAATGAACTACATAACCAAAAATGGTTTAGTTTTGGGTGTACCGCAAAAATGTTTCAAGTCTGAGGATAAGTGTGTTCCTTGGATGAAAGGAAAGCAGCATAAGAAACCACACAGATCTAAGACTGAGAACTCAATCTCCTCTCCATTTGATTTGCTACATATGGATCTCTTCGGCCCAATAAGCAAAAGAAGCATAGGTGGCAAATGGTACTGTCTAGTTGTCACAGATGACTACTCTAGATTCTCGTGGGTATTTTTCTTAGGATCTAAGGATGAAACTCCAGGTATTCTAATTGAGTTTTTAGATCAAATTGAGAATGTATACAAAATGAGAGTTACGCGTATTCGTAGTGATAACGGAACAGAGTTCAAGAATTCGACGTTCGATATCTATTGCTTAAGCAAAGGGTTAATTCATCAATTCAGTGCACCATATGAACCTCAACAGAATGGTGTGGCTGAAAGGAAGAACAAAACGTTGATTGAAGCTGCTAGAACAATGCTTGCAGATTCAAAGCTTCCGGTCATCTTTTGGGCAGAAGCAGTGAATACAGCATGTCATGTTCTGAATAAAGTTCTTACGGTTAAAAAGCATAATAAGACTTGTTATGAGCTTTTGAACAATAAGAAACCAAACTTAAAAGGATTTGAACCCTTTGGAGTTGCTTGTACAATATTGAAAATCGGGAATCAAGCTAAATTTGGTGAGAAGGCTGACGAAGGATTTTTCTTGGGTTATATGCCTAATTCTCCAAATAAAAGGGTTTTCAATAAGGTCACTAGTCGTCTGGAGATAGTTTATAACATTGAAGTTACAAGCTATACACCGGATGTGCACAAGGGATTAGATTGGCAATTTGACTATTCCGATCTCTTTCAGTCATTTAAAGTTCCCATAAGTGACTTTGTCAGTGATTCAGAGATTTCACAACATTTATTGACTGGAGACTTGGACAATGGTTCTTCTTCAACATCGAGTGTTCCAAATTCTGGAATCAGGACAACAGATGACTCAAATGAAGCTTCTTCAAGTGGGTCTCAACAATTTTCAAAGGATAAGTATCAAGAAACAGAAGATTCTGAAAAGGATCTTCAAATGACGTTTGATGATGTGCTTACTTCTTTGAACCTTTTAAAGATCTCTTCAGCAAGTTCAGAAGAAATGCCTTCATTAGAAGAGATTGGTACTAACTTAGGAGATGAGTTAATAGTTGACCCTATACCGGTTACAAGAATGAGTAAGAATCATCCCGTTGAAAACATAATCGGTGATATTAATACTCCTGTTCAAACTAGGACTCAATCTAAAGCTAGTACTTCTGAAAATTTAGAAAGCTTGTATACTGCTATGAAAGAGACAGGGATTCCTAATCAATGTCTATATTCATGCTTTATCTCACAAGTTGAGCCTAAAAATGTGCAAATGGCTCTCAAAGAAAGCTCATGGGTTGAAGCTATGCAAGAAGAACTGCAACAGTTCTCAAAATTACAAGTTTGGGAGTTGGTTGACCTTCCAAAGGGAGAATATCCAATTGGAACTAGATGGGTATTTAAGTGTAAGAGAGATGACCAGGGAATCATTACTCGCAATAAAGCACATCTAGTGCCATGATTGGATCACTAATGTATTTGACTGCCTCTAGACCTGACATTATGTTTGCTGTTTGTCTATGCGCAAGATATCAGGCAAATCCGAAAGAGTCACATATGCAGGCTGTTAAACGGATCTTCCGTTACCTCAAAGGGCAACCGAAGCTGGGACTTTGGTATCCAATTGATGGAGACTTAGATCTAGTAGCATATACTGATTCGGATTATGGAGGATGCAATCAAAATAGGAAATCTACGACCGGAGGATGTCAATTCTTAGGAGGTAGATTAGTATCTTGGCAGTGCAAGAAGCAAAGCTCAGTAGCCATCTCTACATGTGAAGCTGAGTATGTTGCAGCTGGCAGCTGTTGTTCTCAAGTTCTTTGGATACAACATCAACTGCGGGATTACGGGTTAAATATAACCAATACTCCTATGATGATTGACAACGAATCTACTATGTCGATCACCAACAATCCTGTGAAGCACAGTAAAACTAAGCACATTGATATTCGACATCATTTTATTAGAGGCTGTGCTGAAAAGAAAATGATAAGGTTAGTTAAGGTTCCGACTGTAGATAACTTAGCAGACCTCTACACGAAGGCGTTCTACAGAGCAAGATTTGAGACATTGGTTCAACTAAATGGAATGAGAAATCCAGAGTGATTAGTCTTCCAAGGGTATTTTAGTAATAGTTAGTAGTTATGTTTAGTACTTATTAAAAAAAAGGGGGGGGGGGGGGCGTATAGCATTCAATTGCTTGTTACCTGCGGGGAATCACCTCCTATAAAAGAACAAAAGAAGTTCTTTTAGAAAAAGCTTTAAGTTTTTAGCTGTAAAAACATAGTACATTAGGAGAATAAGGCTAAGAATAATAACCTTAAGTATTAAGTATGATGTGTTAGTAGATTCTTATAAGTTGCACTAAAATAACGATTTTTAACTAGGATTACACTTATATTTATCTTATTATACACCTATATCCACTGATTATAACTTGTCCTTTTACTTAACAAGTGGTAAGAATAACTTAGGCCTAGTCGGCTTCATCATACGATTTATTAGTAGGCAGGTTATGCTAAGATTTCCGAGCAGTTAAGAAGTATAAATTTCATGTGTGATATCTTATGTGCTCTGTTATATAACGTATGACATATGTCTTAATTGTTGAATGATAGTACTGCCGTGCACTGTGGTCTAAAATAAAAAAATTTGAAATGATACGAAGTATCATAATGTCAAAAGGTGAGTTATATGTTTTGAAAGAGCATCATTTAGTAACCTCTACCTTACATATGAAAGATACAAAGTATCTCGTGTCAAGTGTATGTTATATGCTTCTAAAGAACATCATTTAGTAATCTCTACCTTGCTAATACAAGATACAGTGTTATGTGTTGTACTTGAATTCTTCAGTATGTTGTATAGTAGAAAACACTAGATATTGTGCACATTAACAATAAAAGTTTGGCTCAGAATTCTGTGTGTAATCTGTTTATGTGGATCATAATATCGGTAATCGTCTTGAACTGTCTATGATATTTGAATATTCACTTTTGTGAATTATAAGAAATAATAAGTTATTTTTTGAAGTGTTATATCATGTGGATAAAGGTACATAAGATATAATTTTATAAATATAAGTTTATTACTGATTAAAGTTGTGATTTTATTGTGCTTATATGAATTTCATGAGGTATGTATACTAACAATCGTCTTAGGCTTATTACAATCTATTAAGTACAGCTTATTCTTTCTAATATGATCCCTAAGCAGTTAAAACTTTAAGTGTTTACTATTAAGTTAAAACTCTTGTAATTATTTCTTAGAATTAATGAAAGTTTTATTTCGTATTCTTGTTTTATTTAGTGTTTACCCTTTGGAATTAAATTAAACTAGTTCTCTTATATCCGTGTTGAATAAATGTCTCAACTTCAAGTGAAAAAACGATTTATTTATTTTTGACTTGAATTTTGATTATACTTTTTATTTAATTTGTGTTTTAAACTAACATTGCCAGTTTGACCAGTCAAACTTGGCGAGTCGAGTTGAAATATGCGAATCGAGTAAATAGCATAAAAGAAACAAGTCACACGAACCGAACCACACTTTCCTATTCACTCTGCGAACCGAATTCACACACCTCTGCGACTCGAATTTTGGCGAAACGAACCGAATTCATTTTTTGGTTGATTTTCTGTTTTACATACAAGGAAGGAGTTTTTCAATCCGTGAACCTTTTACAACTTTTCATTACGCATCTATTGAAGTAAGATTCATGGTTTTTCACCGTGTATTTTGTGAGAAATCAATTGGTTTATGTTTTTGAATGTTTTGGTTTAGTTTATCACGGATTTTGACCAATTAGTGATTTAGAAAATCTAAAACATGCTTACAATGTTTAATCGATGGTTAATGAACATGTTATAATCGATTAATTGCTTCGAAACATATTAGATTGAAAATTTGATGTTTGAATTCGTTGAGCAGATGGTCCTGCGAACCGAGATCTATCTCGCTTCGCAGCCCGCTCCAACGAACTGAGATGATGAGTTGAACGAAGCGAGACGACTTCAACTCGTTTGACTTCAGTTGAACGAAGCGAGACGAGTTCACCTCGTCTGACTTCAGTTGACCGAAGCGAGACGAGTTCACCTCGTTTGACTAGGGTTGACCGAAGCGACTCGAATTCAACTCGCAGGGTTTCTGCGAAGCGAGTTGAAAGATTTAATTAATTTTATTTCTATTTTTTTTAAAAAAAATTGACTTAATTTGACTTTGAGAACTGAATTAACTTTGTTGACTTCAGTTGACTAAGTAAAATTAAGTAAATTTTATACTTTTTCAATTATAACTTGTTATCGATTTGAGAATAGTTTGGTTACAAATAATTAACAAGTTATCTGTTTTTATACATATAGACTTAAGAACTTTTGTTTATAAGTTAAAATATGTGTAATATCTTAACAATTTAAGTTATTTCATATCGAAAGTCTTCCGACTCATAGCATAGTCGTGCAGCGTGTTCCGATATTTATCGGCGGTATGATAACTTGAATTATTTGTTATAGCTAACGGGCTTTATATATAATTTATAGAATATAACTGAACGAGTTAATTCAATGAAGTTTCAGTGAATTATGTTATTAGTTGATAGTATACTTAGACGTTTGCTGATCTTTTTTGATCATAATACGTTAAAGTGTAAATTATCTTATGCTCGTTAACTTAACCTTTTTGCTATTTGTGTAATTTTGAATTACAGATATGGCTAACAGATCTTTTGAGAAGGGTCACAACATCTTGGTGAATTTAGATGTCAATGAGCGTGGTGCTGAGCGCTTTGAGCAGATTTTGACATATTTAGCACGTTCGAGAATTCGATTTGCTATCACTGAGTCACCTCCACTGAACAAAGATCTTTTTACGCAGTTTTGGATGAACATTGTCTATGATGGTGCTGCTAATCCGCCTACAATGCGTACGACGGTAAATCAGCATCCGATTTCTTTTACTGCTGATGATTTACGACAGCTACTGCAGCTAGGAACTTCTGACCAAGAAGCTGGTCCAGCTGCTTATTCAGCTGATTTTATAGAAGGAGCTCTAGGTCGTACAGGTTATTCAGGACCTAGGAGAGGACGCCAGTTTGTCAAGGCATTCGTACTAGGACAGTGGAGATTTCTCTTTACTGTTATAGTGTCTATTTTTGGAAATACGAAGTCAGGATTAGATGAGCTTAGTCCTGAGTTGATGTCAGCTGTATTGTCACTGGTTTATAATAAACCATATAGTTTTCTTCGTATATCTTTGAGTCCTTCAGAGGACAGATCACCGGAGCTGCTAGGACGTTGTTTATTCTTTATCCTAGATTCTGCATGCTCCTGCTTCGAGCTCAAGTTCCACACTTGCCAGCTTATGCAGCTGATTTTCAAGTTGAGACCATCGGACTGCGTGGTTACAACGCTTGATTTTTGCTATCCAAGCGTAAAGATGAGATTAAGCCTGAGGCTGCTGATCTTTTTGGGCATCTTCTTGATGTTGATTATGTTGCTCCACCAAACAATGGTTGGATGGATGCCGGAGCTCACGTTCAAGCTCAACCTCAACAACCACAACAAGCTCAACCTCAACCTCAACAAGCAGCAGAGTCATAGGAGCTCATTGAGGATGTTTTACATCAGGCTGAACATCAAGGCCAACAAGTTGTGCCTGAGATAGCTGCTGAGGTTCTTCATGAGGTTTTGATACAGATTGATGATGATACAGATCCGTTGCTACGGGATATTGATAGTTATGTTGCACAATCTGAGGTAATTTTATAATTATATAGTAATATATGTACTTAGTTGTTACATTATTAGCATATTATTATATAATGCAAATGTTATAGATATTTAGTTAATTAGATATTATTTCTGATTATGAAATATAAATATCATTATGTTCAGGGAGATGAGACTGCAGACCCAGAGGTTACTCGACCTGAGGGTGAGCAGGGACAGCTTGATAGATCTGAGGGTTTACCTTCTCAGGTATTTATCAGATTAATTATAAATATATAGAACTTGTATGATAGAGCTTTTAGCTAATCATAAATGTTTAATATATTTAATATTTAGGATTCTGATGTTGGTCCATCTGGAGGCCGTGATGGTCAATCGGCTTCAGATGATGATGATAGTACTCCTTCTCCACCTCCAGATGCTGGTTACATTAGATACCGATCTCGGATGTTTCCAGATCCAGCACTGAAGGAAAAGAGAAAGGCTAAGGAAGTTGACCCAGACTTCAGTATTATTGACGAAGGTCCTGAGGAAGAGGATATACCTCTTATTCCTCAACGCTGTAAGCATTCCAGGACATTGATCATTCAGGATGGTATGTTTTATTTAGAGTTAGATAATGTTAACTTGTTGTTTATCAGGAGTTCAACTGAGACAGTTAATTCTGTGACAGTTGCTCGAGATACATCGCAAGTAGAGATGATGATACCGGTGGTTACTGAACCAGTATCTGTACCATCTGAGGTATGAGATAAACGTTTAGTACTACAAGTATTATAAATATTTAATTAGAGATTGAGACAGTGTTATCTATAACAATTACTTATTTAATTATATCTAACTCTATAGGCTGAGAAACTGCTTGAGTCAGTGGAACCAGAAATGGTTTCCAAGACTGTTGAGGAGGGAGTTGCAAAACTGGTGCATGATGCTCAGTTTCCGACTAATAAAGCTAGTAGATTTGCAGCTAGTCTTCTCAAGGAAGCGTTATCTCAAGCTATTCCACTGCTTACACGTGAATCATACATTGCTTCAGTGACACCGCCTGGACCATCAACAATATTTGTCATTCCGACGACTGATGCTGAAAGGATTACATCCTTAGAGTCACGAGTTAAGGAATTGGAACAGAGTACTTCAAGGATTCCAGGGTTGTTAGCTAAGAATGTTTCTCTTGCTCAGCAGATGGTTCATATCAGTGAATCACATTTGACACTGTTGAAGACTCATGATACTTTGCTTGCTGATTTTACTGCCCAGCGACTGAAGCTTGAACACTTAGAATGTTTGGTGTTGAGAGTGCATTCAGGACAGTCTGCTCAGGGGGAGATAATGATATATCATGAAGCTTGAAAAGAGGATGAGTTAGCTAAGAAGAGAAGAGATGATAAAGATGATGATCCCGATGTTCAGAAAGATGGTGAGCCGACTGGTCCTTCAAAGACTGGTGAGCAAGCTATTATTCAGGGGGAGTCTGCATGTGTTGGGGTTACTGGTGATGGTACTGGTACAAGTGCTGCGGGTACAAGTGAAGCTGGTAAGATAGCTTAGACTTGTGTAGATATTTGTACTTAGAATTTAGTTGAATTATAATTGTAATTTATAATTGTAACTGAATAATTGTAACTTAATAGTTTTTGTAATATATTCGGCTTGAGATTATTATTATTACAAGAAAGATATATTATAAATTGTTTAAGTTATTTGATTTTGAAAAGTTAAATAAATTAGTGATCGAAAGTCTTCCAACTCATTGAGAAGTCGAGCGGTGTGTTCTGATTTATTTCAGCGGTCAAAGTTTATTTTAACTTAGACATTTTAGACTTGAGAGTTTTTATAACTGACAAGTTAAATATGTATGATTTTTAACTAGACAAATGATATATAATTTAAAGATATAGTTGAAAGTTATGTTGTTGTGATATAACAGTTCAATTAAGTCTTGGAAATTATATAAGGTAATTAACAGTGAATTTAAATGCTTGGTGATTATTCACAACGCATTAGAATTTAAAGTTAATTAATATTTGTTAAGTGTTTATAAGACTTAAGAATTTTTTGATTGATTCAAGGTAATTAATAAAAGAATTATAAGTTATATAGATTGGTTATATTAACACAATTGAAATGAATAATGAAATTTTTAGATTGATTCAGAGAAATCAATATAAGAATTTATATTATTAATTTGATTTGTGTAGATATGGAAATGCTAGAATTGAGTGACTCTGGAAGTGATATGCTTGATGAAATCGATGAAGAAATTGATTTTGATCTTGAAGAAGGAGAATTTTTACTACCTGAGGATTGGACTGCTGTTTCTGAGAATGAGCAAGACATTGGTGTAGATCCAGATGCAAATATTGATGAACACCATGTGAGCCCATCTAGGACAGAAGTTATTATTGAAAATAATCAAGGTCCAACAGTTGTCGATGTAGATGAAGAAATCGATGACTCAACTGATTCTGAAAATGATGAAATCTTGATTCCTACCAAGAATCCAGCAGTTTTTCTTAGAAAACTTCCTAAACAGAAAAAGGTTGGAGTTTCTGAAGTTGATATAACTGGGAAACGGGAACCTAAAAGAGGGATTATTTGTTGGTACTTTGACTCTGAGCTAAAGCTGTTGGCTATTAAAAGGTTTGACGGAGTTCAATATTTTGAGCGAAAGCTTGCAGTATTTAGTTCTTTGCCTAGATTTGAGATTCAAGATTTGGCTCGATTACCTTTGAATAACCCAAGTGATGATTTTGTTGGAAAATATGTTGAACACATAATCAAGACTGAGGTTAGAGCTAATAAATTTGAAAAGATTAAGCCAAGAAAAGGAAAGACTATTAAAATGGCAGAGAGAAGTCAAAGAACAGGACGAAGAAGAAGAAAGAAGATTTATCCATCTGTTAAGTGTTTACAGCAGATTCCATTGAAGACAATGCCACAAGATATTTTGGAAAATATGAAGAGTTGGCATGTGGATTCAGAGACTGGAGAAGCTATCATGGTTGAATCTGATGATGAGGTTGGAGGTGGTGAAAGAGAAATCTTTAGAGTTTATGACCATCGACACCTAATGAACATGTCGAAGAAAGATTTGATAAAGTTGAATGAAAATAGAATCTTGACGACAGTAGCATGGGGTGATTTAGCACATGATTATCAAATGATGGTTAAGACTTGTATAAAATTGAAGATTTATGCTGGAAGTAAGATATATAAGTAAAAATTAAAGACAACTTGAAGACATGATAGCATAGATGCTAGAGCTATTGTCAAGGGGGAGTCTGTTGGGACATGTATGTGTGACAACAGATCTAGCTTGTAATAGTACTAGTGATTATTGTAATCAAGTTTGTACAATTGATTTGGATTTGTAAATGATATTAGTTTGGTATTAATATTCGTTAAATATATTAGTATGATAAAGTGTTAGACGAATATCGAATACGATGTTACAAACTAAAGTCTGTGAGATAAGATCTCAAGTCACAGAACTTAGTTATGCGAGATGAGATCTGGGCTCGCAGAGCTGCGAACCGAGTTGAGATGGGCTTGGTCGTCGGCTGCGAGTTGAACTCAACTCGCAGAACCCATCGACCTGCGAATCGAGTTTGACTAAAACCTATAAATACTCAATTAGGTTTAATCCGAAAAAGATTTTTTTTGGCAATTCGTTTTTCCAGAGAACTAAAACGATTTTAAGCATTCATAAGGTTAGGTATTGATCGATTAACATTAATTAATCGATACAAAACCTTGTTGATAAACCAATTCGCTATTATCTTGCGAAACAAATTGTTCACATATTGTGAACCAAGTATTGAGGAATTCCACACCTTAATACCTAAGATAACCTCGTTATCGATCCACGTATTAGGGACTTACATATAGGATTGACCCTCCTCATCCAGGTTAGCAAGCACTAACTGGGTATACGGATGTACTAATATTTGTTCAGACGTGTGTAGATTAGGCACTCGTGGGAGGCACCTCGATCAGGCACTAAATTGTGATCCTGACGCCTCGAGTTAAGCTCAGACTATGTGCTCATGGCTGTATAACTTATAATTTTCTTAATTGCACTTTAAATTCAATTTAAATCTTGCGGTTCATACAATATGTGTTGACATACAAACCTGTGAGCTCACCACCATTTCGCTGACCTATTTTAGCATGTATCACATGTACTCAGCAGTAGGTTGGACTAACCGATCAGGACACTATAGCTCGTGTCAGCATTCAAACATTCAGAGATTTAGCTGCATTATTATATTTTGTATAGATTAACTATGTATGTAAATCTGTCAATTTCAAACCGAGCTAATGTAAACTATATTTTGATGTAAACTTTGATCTTATCAATATAAGTTGTAAAATGACGCATATAGAGTCGTTCATTATATATTTGTGCTATGATTATTGATTAGTCGCGCCCCGACCTGATTCGCTTCCGCAACCTGAATTTGGGGGTGTGACAGATTGGTATCATAGCCTAAGGTTATAGTGAATTAGGTTGCATTTAGTGGGCCTAGACTATAACCGTTAGGCAGTATTCCTCTTTAATTATGATTAGGTTCAGTGACTACATTGTATTGGTTTAATTTTACATAGCCTGATCAACTATGTATAATTAAAAGAATTTGATGTGAGAGCTGAAAGGAGTCATGACTGAACATGATTCACTAGTTGACTCTGACCTCGAGAGAACCGGGACTCAAACATGTCTGTGCTAGACACTCAATAGGCTATTATGTGATATATATATATATATATATATATATATATATGACCTCTCTACGAATCTTAGGCTATATTATATATACGAATATAGGCCTCATTCTTTCTAACGCTTTGTCTCAGAAATGGCAAACACACCACCTAATTCGTCTCGCTCTCATCCGTATGGATCACGAAACTCAAGGGTAGCTAGGAGGAACATTGGGTTGCCTCGAGCTAGCCCATATCTCACTCAAAAGCAACTCAATAACCAACCTCAAAGGCAAACAACAATGAGCCAATGGCGATGGTTATCAGACCGAATCGACACTTGGAGGGACGAGGAAGGAATCCAACTCCCCGCAACTAATGGAGGGTTTTCCAGCAAGGAAGTCTCTCCCTATACCCAAGAACCTACTCACTTCACTGTTCCCGTGTTAGCTGCTCGAGTGCACCGCCACGAAAGCAGGCTACACAACATGGAAATCGAACAACGTAATATTCGCTCTAACTGGATGGAGCAAACTCAAGATGGTGTCGCCCAGTTATATATAGGTCAAGAGGACATCTCTGAAACCTTAACCCGAACTCACGACCAAATGGAGGATACCACACAAACTATGGAGATCGTTCATAACCAAGTAATCAGTAACCGAAACGAGATCTCCGTTTTACAATCAAGGTTGCAAGAATGTGAGACATGCCTGCGGGAAACCGAGGATGCTCTCAGAATGATTTGCAGACTTGAAGAGTCTGTGGACCATCTCACCTCACTAATCCCACAACTCAATCTACACCGAGATTAGTGTAGTAACTATTTAGTAATCTATTGTACTTCCGTAGGATCTATGAAATTCGACCGGATGTAACAATTCCCAGCATCTTTTGCAAACTACCTAAGTCTTTAACTTTTGAAACTCGTAACTCAAAATTGTCTGTAGTTGTTTAACTCTATAAAATCAATTGACAATTTCTCTTTACATTGTGATGTGTATATTATCGCTCTTATATATACGCCTACCTCAATTATCATTCTGGTACAAACTCTCACGTAACTCTTGTTTCTTTCTTGAAGAATCATGCCGCCTAAGAAGAAAAGTTACAGCGATGCTGTAATTGCTGCTCTCATTTTCCGAGCTGTGACCGAAGCCCTGGCTACTCGGGAATCACCCCGAACCTCTAGGAGAAGTGATGACACCGCTGACAATACTCCTGTCATCAAACCTTGCTCTTACAAGGATTTTCTTAGCTGCAAATCGCTCTACTTCAAAGGCACATAAGGTGCTATTGGTCTAATCAGGTGGATTGAACGTATGGAATCCGTCTTCAACCTCTGCAACTGTACTGAGGATAACAAAGTCAAGTTTGCTGCCCACACCTTTCATGAAGGTGCACTTACATGGTGGAACACCCACGCAAACTCTGTGGGCATCGAGATAGCAAACCAGCTTCCTTGGGCTGAACTGAAGAAAAAGCTTAGGGAAAAATATTGTCCCGAAGAAGAACTGCACCGTCTGGAGGAAGAATTCTGGCACTTGACAGTGAAGGGAACTGGCATTGCTGGATATACCACCAAATTCCAGCAATTCACTTTGTTATGCCCGGGTTTGGTTGATCCGGAGGAGAAATGCATCAAGAGGAACATCCGCGGCCTCCCGAAGAATATCCAGGGGAACGTCGCCTCATCTAAACTTACCACTGTTGAAAGTGCAATCCGGTTAGCTCATGAACTCATGGCAATGGTGATCATCCGTGAGACACCTCTCCCATCCTCCAACAACAAACGCAAATCTACCGAACACCACGACCAGCCAAACAAGAAACCCAATGCCATCCAAGCTTATACCTCCAACACCGAACCCAAACGCGGGTATACTGGGAGCAAACCTTATTGTTCCAAATGTACCCGCCACCACGAGGGTCAATGCAATACCCCTTGCAACAACTGCAGGAGGTAAGGGCATTCGACCAAAGATTGTTGAGCTCCCAAATCCAACAACAATACCCCCAACAACAACAACAGGCCACCAAGAGCCTGCATCGAATGTGGGAACACCGGGCACTTCAAGAATGAATGCCCAAGGCTGAACAACAACAACAACAACAACAACAATAACAACTGCAACAACAACAACGCGAGAGGTAGAGCCTTCGTACTCAACTCTAGGGACGCCCGCGAAGACCCTAATGTGGTCTTGGGTATGTTCCTCCTCAAGAACTTAACTGCTTATATTCTATTTGATACTGGTGTCGATAGAAGCTTTATTTCTGGTGAATTTTACCCATTGCTTGACATCACCCCTGTTGCTCTAGATTTTAAGTACACTATAGAACTAGTGAACAGTAAACTCATAGAAACCGATAGTGTGATACCTAATTGCACTTTAAACCTAGCCAACGAAACCTTTTCAATCGATCTTATGCCCGTTGAGATCGGAAGTTTCAACGTCATCATAGGAATGGACTGGTTGTCCAGACACCAAGCCAAAATCATTTTTTACGATAAGATCATTCGAATCCCTCTCGCCGCCGGTCGAACTTTGATCGATCGGTAGGACGAGACTAAACATCATCTCTTGTCTGAAAACCCAAAAATTTCTGAGAAAAGGTTATCCAACAATCCTCGCGCACATCATGGAGAAAAAGTCAGAGGAGAAGCGACTTGAGGATGTGTCCATCGTTCGAGACTTTCCAGAAGTCTTTTTTGAAGAACTGCCTGGTCTACCACCACCAAGACAGGTTGAGTTCTCAATCGACCACGTGCCAGGTGCTGCACCTGTGGCCCAAGCACCATACCGCTTAGCCCCATCCGAACTTCAGGAGCTATCCACCCAATTACAGGAACTCCTGGATAGAGGATTCATTAGACCGAGTTCTTCACCCTAGGGAGCTCCGGTCTTATTCATGAAAAAGAAAGACGGTTCTTTCCAAATGTGCATCGACTACCGAGAGTTGAACAAGTTGACCGTTAAGAACCGATATCCACTCCCACGCATTGATGACCTGTTTGACCAACTTCAAGGGTCGAGTATTTATTCAAAGATCGATCTACGGTCAGTTTATTTTCAACTTCGAATTCGCGACACCGATATCCCGAAAACTGCTTTCCGAACTCGCTACGGGCATTACAAATTTCAGGTGATTCCCTTCGGTTTAACAAACGCACCAGCTGTATTCATGGATCTTATGAAGCGGCTGTTCAAACCTTACCTCGATTAGTTTGTTATTGTATTCATCGACGACATTCTCATATACTTGCGAAACGAACAAGAACATGCGCAACACCTCAAAACCATCCTAGAACTACTCAGACACGAGGAGTTATATGTCAAATTCTCCAAGTGTGAGTTCTGGATATAATCCGTTCAATTCCTTAGACACATTGTTAATAGTCAGGGAATCCATGTCGATCCATCAAAAATCGAGGCTATCAAGTGCTAGCAAGCACCAACAACTCCAACTGAAGTATGCCAATTCTTGGGTCTTGCTGGGTACTATCGGCGATTCATTGAAAATTTCTCGAAAATAGCCCAACCACTCACGACTCTGACTCAGAAAGACAAAAAGTTCGATTGGACTGATAAACAAGAGTCAGCCTTTCAACTTCTGAAGCAAAAGCTTTGCAGTGCTCATATTCTATCATTACCCGAAGGCACCGATGACTTCGTGGTATACTGCGATGCTTCTCAACAAGGTCTCGGTTGCGTGCTGATGCAACGAGACAAGGTCATTGCCTACGCCTCTAGACAACTCAAAATTCATGAAAAGAACTACACCACCCACGATCTTGAGCTTGGAGCTATTGTCTTCGCTCTCAAAATCTGGAGACACTACCTTTATGGCACTAAGTGCACAATCTTTACTGACCACAAAAGTCTCCAACACATATTCGATCAGAAGGATCTCAACATGAGGCAACATCGGTGGGTCGAGTTGCTTAACGACTACGATTGCGAGATCAAATACCATCCGGGTAAGGTAAATGTTGTTGTCGATGCCCTCAGTCGAAAAGAACGAACAAAACCACTTCGAGTCCAAGCCCTCAGTATGACCATTCACAATGATCTAAACATTCAGATTCTCGCTGCTCAACTCGAAGCTTTGAAACCTGACAATGTCAAAAACGAAGCCTTGCGAGGCATGGATAAACAATTCGAAACCAAACCTAACGGGGTTAGATACCTCTCTAACTGAATCTGGTTGCCTAATTTTGGGAACTTGCGAGACTTGGTGATAGATGAAGCTCACAAGTCTAAATACTCTATCCACTCGGGATCCGACAAAATGTACCACGACATCAAAGAATTTTATTGGTGGCCGAATATGAAAGCTGAAATCGCCACATACGTCAGCAAGTGTCTTACTTGCTCAAAAGTCAAAGCCGAGTATCAAAAACCTTCTGGCTTACTCCAACAACCTGAGATTCCTGAATGGAAATGGGAACAAATCGCTATGGTTTTCATAACCAAACTTCCTAAGTCATCAAGCGGTTGCGATATCATTTGGGTGATCGTCGATCGTCTCACAAAATCTGCTCATTTCCTTGCGATCAAGGAAACCGACAAAATGGAACGCCTCACACGAATCCACATCAAAGAAATTGTGTCTCGACACGGCGTTCCAATCTCGATTATCTCAGATAGGGATAGTCGCTTCACATCTCACTTTTGGCAATCACTCTAGAAATCATTGGGTACTCGTCTTGACATGAGTACCGCATACCACCCTCAAACCGATGGCCAAAATGAATGAACAATTCAAACACCGGAAGACATGCGACGAGCTTGCGTAGTTGACTTCGGTGTAAACTGGGAAAAACATCTACCATTGTGTGAATTTTCGTACAACAACAACTATCACACCAGCATTTGTTGGACCGAAGTGGGAGATGGTCAGCTCACTGGTCCTAAACTCATTCCTGAAACAACCGAGAAAATCTTCAAGGTTCAAAACAAACTCAAAGCCACACGTGATTGTCAGGAAAATAAGTTACGCTGACGTGAGACGCAAACCACTCGAGTTCCAGGTTGGGGATCGAGTGCTACTCAAAGTTTCACCTTGGAAAGGTGTCATTCATTTCGGAAAACACGGAAAGTTAAATCCCAGGTACATTGGACCATTCGAGATCCTCGATAGGATTGGTCTAGTGGCATATCGATTGCAGCTGCCATCCGAGCTCAGCAGCGTGCATCCCACTTTTCACATTCCTAACTTGAAAAAATGTCTCTCTGATGAGACACTTATTGTTCCACTTGACGAGATTTGTGTCGATGACAAGCTTCATTTCGTTGAGGAACCTGCTGAAATCATGGACCGCGAGGTCAAACAACTCAAACAAAGTCGTATTCCCAACGTCAAGGTCAGGTGGAATTCGCGGCGTGGGCCAGAATTCACTTGGGAACGGGAAGACCAAATGCAACTCAAGTACCCTCAGTTATTCACTGAAGCTGCTTCCAACACGACTACGAACTAAATTTGGGGAAGAAATTCTCCTAACAGGGGGAGAATGTGACACCCGCCAAATTAGGACTAGTAATTAGTGCCTGATCAACTGTTAATACATGTAATTAGTTCTGTGTTAGGCTAATTAATGTATCGGAATATATATTGTTGAATATATACAATTATGCGATTTGACTAAATCGTACGCAATTCAAATCGAATGAAATTCGATTCAATTAATACGGACGTTGGTGAACAATTTTATTAAATAATATAACATTATTTAAATGAAACTATTATATCCAAAATATTATTTTGATAATATTTCAACTCAAATTTGTATCGTACAAATAACGACTACGCGATTAAAATGTTGAACGTGTAAGACAAAACGAAACAAGTTAAAGTTATATTTTATAACTCAATTATTAAGTATTTGGAAAAATACTTCAACAAAATATTGATTAATTATTCTTTTTTTAAAAACGTATATTTAAACGTATAAAATAATTATTTAACGTTTAAACGATCGGAAAAACGAACAGCATAAGGATCACGAACACAAGGGATTAAAAATTGAACCAACGACACATGGGTGGGGCCCATGTGGGCCGGCCCTTCCCCCTTCCCTTTTCCCCCTTTTTCTTTAATCACACCACAAACACACACACACCTAAAATATCTCCATCTCTCTCTCTTTCCTCTAAACACCACCAACAACCAAACCACCATATTTAACCACCAAAAACTATCACAAAAATTCATGAAATCGCTAGGCTCATTTGGAGAAAAAGAACCACGACGACAAGCTCTACACATTCTTCTTTTCAGATTTTGCTCACGTTAACTTGTAAGACATCCCGACACTTTCGAAAAACTCTTAGATTTTAATTATTTTGCTTGCATGTTCTTTAACTAACCTAAATATGTCCAAAGAAGTATTAAAATTTGTTTTCAAAACATTGTTAAAAAGTTGCGATTTTGGCCCTTTTATAGAAAACGACACCTCGAACACACCCGACACCAACTAATAATTTTTATGGACTCTATGAACTAAAATAATGGTTGGGTAAAATTTTGGGTCAAACCGAACTTGTCTAGTCACAAACCCGACACTCAAAAACACCTTAGCTGGCTATGTCGCATTAGGCCCAGGCCAATTGCGACACAAGGCACTATGTAGCAAACCAATTATAATGCCACACTAGCAACACAACCCTTTATGTCGCATTAAATTGTGCATGTTGCAAATGCGACACAGACACTGATGTCGCATAACTAGGGATGGAAACGAAAGATTATAACTAGGGGTGGAAACGGTAAGAATATAACTAGGGGTGGAAACGGAGTTATAACTAGCAGTGGAAACGAAGGAGTGAATATAACTACGGGTGGAAACGAAGTTATAACTAGCAGTGGAAACGAATGAGCGAATATAACTAGGGGTGGAAACGAATATAACTAGAAGTGGAAACAGTTATAACTAGAAGTGGAAACAGATTATAACTAGCAGTGGAAATGAATGAGAGAATATAACTAGAAGGGGAAACAGAGAGAATATAACTAGAAGTGGAAGCGGAGAGAATATAACTAGCAGTGGGAACAAGGAAACTATACTAGCAGTCTTAACTAGTGTAGCTCATCACATGATACTTGAAAACACTTAACCACAAATTATTAGCCTCGTGTAGCAACTAAACCTTATACGATACAACTTGTACATTAAATATATATACTTTATAAGTATACAACGAGTCAAACATAATAATAATACATTGGGAATTATTATTACACGCCATCACCAACGGGCCATACATGTTTTCAAAACTCAAACTAATCAAACAACCCAATGTATTTGGACATAACTAGTTGGATGAACAACAAGAAAGGTAGTCTCTTAAGATACCTACTCACGTTTATAACCATCGCGTGTCGTGGACACCCTCAGATTACAAGTCTTCGGACATCATTACTCGGCTAATCAACTCAAGTTTATTAAATTAAACTCTCAAGACTCAGGTGAGTCTCATAGCCCCTCTTTTACTATTTTTCACTTAGGGATGTGATTCATTGCTTACTTTTAAACATGTGAACGCAAGTATGAACTTTTCCGATACTACATGAGTTATTTTCACTAATCATTTCAAAGCCCTCCATCAACATAGTTTGGTAATACGTTGTAGCGTGAATATTAGTATATGGTACAATATAGGATTGACCCTCCTCATCCGGGTTAGCAAGCACTAACTGGGTAAACGGATGTACTAATATTTGTTCGGACGAGTGTAGATTAGGCACTCATGGGAGGAACCTCGATCAGGCACTTGATTGTGATCTTGACCCCTCGAGTTAAGCTCAGACTATGTGCTCATGGTTGTATAACTTTTAATTTGCTTAATTGCACTTTAAATTCAATTTAAATCTTGCGGTTCATACAATATGTGTTGACATACAAACCTGTGAGCTCACCAGTGTTTCGCTGACCCATTTTAGCATGTATCACAGGTACTCAGCAGTATGTTGGACTGCCCGATCAGGATACTATAGCTTGCGTCAGCATTCAAACATTCAGAGATTTAGCTGCATTATTATATTTTGTATAGATTAATTATGTATGTAAATCTCTCAATTTCAAACCGAGCTAATGTAAACTATATTTTGATATAAACTTTGATCTTATCAATATAAGTTGTAAAACGATGCATATAGAGTCGTTCATTATATCTTTGTGCTATGATTATTGAATAGTCGCGCCCCGACCCGATTCGCTTCCGCAATCCGAATTTGGGGGTGCGACATTAAAGGACCTGAAACCACCACTCAAATTTGACACATTTCATTGGATACAACTTTTATGTTGACAACTTTTACTAGTTCCGTGTAGATTTTTCCTAGAAATGTAATCTTCATGCATGTGTCTAGATTGGTCAACTGTTGGACCTCAAAGGACACATGTAATTTTTGTAAATACTTAGACTTCTCTAAATTTTATAGAAAAATTACTGAAAGTAGATAACTTATGGGGGAACAACTAGTATTTTTCTTGAGAATTAATTCGGAATGTAAAGTTTTATAAAAATCTAACAATGAGACGTATTTTCTGGAAAACATAAAGTGTGGACTGATTTTGGTAAAACTTGAAAACCGACACTTGCGGACTTGCTATTTAGGGAAAACCAACATTTTGTGGCTTATGAACATATTTAAGGGCTTAGGAAAAGATTCGGGTCAAACCGAGTAGGTTTGACCAAGTTAACAAAAATGGGACTCAGTTTCTAAAAATGGCAACCTTACTATTTTTGGTAAAAACGGAAACTTTACTATTCTTGGCAAAAATGGTAACTATAAGGGTTTTGGTGACTTATTAAGTAACTTGGACCAAAAACGAGACTAGAAAACACTCCCAAACGAAAAACCGACACTTAGAACACTTGAACCAAATATTCTAAGTCACAAGTAGAGACACTACCTAGTGATGCTACAATTTACTTGTGATGCTACAATTTCTGAAAATATTCTAAGTCTCAAATAGAGACACTAACCTAGTGTTGCCATTAATATAATGCTTAAAACTTGATTTGCACTAAGTATTGAACTTGAGTAACAACTTATTACAACAACGCGACTACACATGATATATACTTATGCATAGTATACAATGAAACAATCCTAATAATAATGTCTTAACAAATTATTATTACAAACTTTCACCAACGGGTCGTACACGTTTTTGATAAACATATTTGAACAAACATACTTGGACATACTAGTTGAGTGAACTAGCCTTAGGTGGACATTAACCCTCCACCTACATTATTGACTTAAGTGGACATTAACCCTCCACTTACATAGATGGTCATTAAGACATCTACTTACATACAACCTTATACGTTTAGGACATTAGAAGGTTGCACTTTGGGACACTCATTGCTTGCTTATTTGATATTTGCTTGCTACTTGCTAACCTAATGTGAGTTTCATAGCCCCCTTTTACTTATTTTTGAATTTTTTTTGGGCTGAGAATACATACACATGCTTTTACAGATTATTACTTAAAAAAAAGCAGAAACTTTTACAGATTTTACTTATGATTGCTAGATAAACATAAACTTAAACATAAACATAACATATACTTATTGCATGAGTATCAGAACTAATCCACCAATAAGACCTCAATTTCATAGTTCGTTAATTTCATAAAGCGCGAATAATTGTGAATAGTACTATTGGGATTGACAATCATGTCCGAGCTGGTCGCTCCAGCTAAACCACGGGAATATAATTATTTGAATCAGGATGTCTCCTGGATTAGACACATAGAATTTGTTAAGTTTCGAATACATGAGCTCATGGCAATAATATACAGAACTGGATCCATGCAGAAATTGATTTACTCAAAAACTCTATTTTTATAGAACTCTAGTTATACAAAACTCTGATTTACAGAGTTTACTTATACAGGATCATTATTATACAAAACTTATTTTACAAGCAGAAAACATGGTGTTCACATGATGTCGCACCCCCAGATTCGGGTTGCGGAAGCGAATCGGGTCGGGGCGTGACTAATCAATAATCACAGCACAAATATATAATGAACGAATCTATATGCGTTGTTTTACAACTTATATTGATAAAATCAAAGTTTAAATCAAAATATAGTTTACATTAGCTCAGTTTGAAATTGAGAGATTTACATACATAATTAATTTATACAAAATAGAATAATGCAGCTAAATCACAGAATGTTTGCATGCTAACACGAGCTAATGATTCTTAAATTGGGTAGTCCAACCTACTGCTGAGTACCTGTGATACATGCTAAAATGGGTCAGCTAAACGCTGGTGAGCTCACAGGTTTGTATGTCAACACATATTGTATGAACCGCAAGATTTATATGAATTTAAGTTGCAATTAAGCAAAATAAAAGTTTTACAGCCATGAGCACATAGTCTGAGCTTAACTCGAGGTGTCAGGTCCACATTTAAGGTATCCTGATCGAGGTGCCTCCCACGAGTGCCTAATCTACACTCGTCTGAACAAATATTAGTACATCCGTTTACCCAGTTAGTGCATGCTAACCCGGACCAGGAGGGTCAATCCTATATGGTACCATATACTAATATTCACGCTACAACGTATTACCAAACTATGTTGAGGAGGGCTTTGAAAGATTAGTGAGATAACTCATGTAGTAATTGTTTGTTTTTGTACTTGCATTCATATAGTTAAAATGAAACGAGCAATGCTATCACACCCCTGAGTAAAAAAGTAAAATAGGGGCTATGAGACTCACCTGAGTCTTGGAGTGTTTAACTTAATAAACTTGTGCTGATTAGCCGAGAATCAATGTCCGAAGACTGGTAACCTGAGGGTGTTCACGACACACGATGGTTATAAATGTGAGCAGGTATCTATAAAGACTACCTTTGTAGTTGTTCGTCCAACTAGAATGTCCAAATTACTATGATTTGGTTGATTTGATTATGTTTTGAATACGTGTACGGCCCATTGGTGATTGTTTGTAATAATAATGTTCAACATTATTATTTTGATTTCAAAGTGTTATACTTAAAAAGTAATTACAACCTTAGGTGATGGGGGTCCGGGGGCAGCGCCCCTGGTTAGCGGGGTCCCAGGGGTGGCAACCCCTAGCGGGGTCCAAGGTCCAGGTCAACTCGAAATTTTTTTATTTCTACCATATTGTTATAGTGAAAAACGCATATTAGATTTGAATTTGAGTAAAAGCAAGTGTTAAAATTTCAGGTCTCGACACTTAGTAAAATATGAGTTTTCTAGGTTCTGTCATCTGCGATATTAGGTGTAGTGTCGCAGGCTGTGACTGTGACATTGATCGTGGCATCACTAACTGCGACATCCGCAATTTGATGTGACATTAAGTGTTGTGTCGCTACATGCGACGTTGTTGGTTCTTGCGACGTAAGAGTCTGTGTCGCTATGTGTGACATTAGCAAGTTAATGCTACATTGAGGCTGATGTCGCACCATGCGACATCGTGATAGGATTAGCGACTTTGTGGCTGATGTCGCAATTTGCCTGGGAAAAAAGCGACATCAGGGTCTGACCGGATTCCGGTGGCCGAAAACATGGCCGAACGAATTTTGTTGAACTTAAAACTTTTACCCAACCCATATTTGGACATTTCAAGCTTAGATAAACAACATTTATGAAAAATAAGTGAAATCTAAGAGTTTTAAAGATTGTCAGGATTCTTACAAGTTATCGCGAGATGATGTCTAAAATCTAGTTATAAAATTAAACAAATAAATACTGATCGTTAACTATTACACAACTGAGGTAAGTATACCCTATCATGTATAGAATAGCTACAGTAAGTCCAAGTTCATTCCACATGGACTATGTATTTAAGAATTATAATTTAAATGCAGTTAATTTAAACACAAATAATTAAATTGGGGTTCTGTGTGACCGAATTGTCACTTTACTTAACAACTAATTTAATTAAACTACGTGGACTCAGGAAGAGTCAAATTGATTTATTTAACTTTTAGTTAATAAAAATGACACTTGCTATGATTATTTTACTAATGACTTCAGGGTGGATAGTTAAACTAGTTTATTTGCGTATTAAATGTAAATCTTATTAAGCTAGGATTAGTGTCCACTTTTCCTACACCTAAGTCCAATTTACTAATTACAATTTAATCTAGTGAAAGACATTCGCTAAAATCACTAACTTACACATTTTAGTTTAATTGTCTAATTTATTACCTATCTGCGTCAGCAATCAAAGTTCAATTATTCATAGACAAACAATTGATAATGAATACCTAAGTGACAAACATTCGCTATAATCACTTTTCCATTCACCAAAGAAATTAGAACTATTAATTAAACCTAAGTACGTAAGGTTTTCGATTAAACGCAATTTAATTCAATACAAACATCAAATGATTGTGTGCCCTAATCATTAGCTAATTCATCCAAGCAAGTGTTAGGGTATTTAGCTACGCATAATCACGTTAAAATAAATACATATAATAATTAAAATCACCGCAAACATAATTGTATTGAAATAAAAGAGTAAATGAATGATTACAATAATTAAATGATGATCCGTAGTGGCCGAATGATTAAGATGAATGAAAGATCTTCAAAGGTATGAAAAACCCTCAAAAATGCAAAGGAAATTCATAACCGTAATTTTAATATATTAAAAAGTGTTCCCAATTCGTAACAGAAGACTGCTATTTATATTTGCTGGGGCAAAATCCATCCGGCAGATGGAACAAAGGCATACGGCAGATGGATGAAAACTTGGTATTCTCCAAGAAAATTGTCCACCGCCTTTTCTTGCCTCCATCTAACTTTCTCGAATATGCCATGCTTCGACGTGATTGGGCCAGGTTTTGACCTTATTCGTTGACTAGCCAGATGGATCCATCTTTTGTAAATTAGTCTCCTTTCTTCCTGCGCAACCCATTTTAATATTTAATATTCATTCTTAACTTATGCTTGGCTGCCATTAATTCTGTTCTTTGAATTTGATGTTGACTTTGGGCTTAGCCCTTTCTTGCTCCACGTGATCCCTGCCACACCAAGTAAAGATATCATAATAATTATTTATTATATTATTATTAACATTATTATTATTATTTAGCCAAAATAATTATTTGGTCCAACTCATAAACTCTAATAAATGTTCAATCTAATTATTTTCATTTAATCCATTTAAATTTACAAACTCAACTATTCACAAACTTTATTCACTTATTGAACATTTTCTTGTCTCAATTCATTTATATACCTAATTGCAAATATTAACCAAATCAGTATCTATTATTAAATATATGCAATATAAATATAATAAAAATAGTAAATATTTGTAAAATAAATATAACATTATTCAATGTTATCAAATTATCCCCACACTTAACTTCTACTTGTCCTCAAGTAGACTAAAACTAAACTACTAAATATAAATATACATCACTAATCCAAATATGATTACTTAAAATCATAAAACTAATATTTAAAAATTAAAATACTTAAATTAAAAAACCATTTTCAATTTTTAAAATTTAAACAATTTAATTAACACGGATAACTAATTTGTACAACAAGGAAATAAATTCCTTTATTATTATTATTCACATAATATATAGCTCATCAACGATTACTAATATTGTTGTCCACTTAAACAATCTATACACATATTTCTGAAAACACTTTTATTGTTAGTATGTATATTACATATGATCCCCACCTATGATATACCTCTAAAACTTAGTCATGCACTTTACTTTATATTTAAAATAAGTATACGAAAATCATTTTTAAGAATCAAGATATTGGTGACAGGTCTGCATTGACATGCAACAGAGCGACATAACATGATTCAAGTAAAGCAAACCATTTTAAATCAAACCCGCGGTGACATATCTATACGTTAGTATAACAAAGCGACATAGTTTGATTAATTTAGGAATCTTAAGATTTTAAAGATTTTATATTTCTTTTGCTTATTTTTAAGAATACTAATATGAAACCTGGTCTGTATTTACGTACAACAGAGGAAACAATTAGTAAACCCTCAAATGTTTTCATATAAATATTAAAAATATAAAATATATTGCATGCTAAATCTAGGAATTAAGACTTTTTGTCATACATCATAGTGTTTATCATAAAGTAATATACAAGTTTAAATTTAGCTTCTTAAAATACAGAAATTTTCATATAACATCATATAATGAAACTATACATCTTTTATTATTACTTTAAAATTATATGTACAAAAATTTTTAATCCATGTTAAAGTCTAAACTTTAAAAATAAAACAAACTTTTAATAAGACTATTTTAATTAATAAATACTTAGTTCCAAAACTTAAAATAATTCATTTTAAAGAATAGTGATAATTTTTTTTCTTTCTAAAGATTAAAGTTAAAAAGATACAACAAAACCTATGGACAAGTAAACTTCTTTTCGACCCCCATTCCCACACTTACGGTGTACAATGTCCTCATTGTACTAAACAGAATGAAATCACAGTGAAAATGAGAAAAAAGAAGTAGAACACTAAAACTCCCCTTATATCTCTTGAAAAGTCCAATAGCATGCGCGTACGAGTCCGTGTCAGCCAACATCATCACACAAGACAAAACCGAAAGAAAACATAACATATAAAATAATTAAATACATAATTCAAACATAAAAATAAATCTTAACTCACTTTCGTAGGAATCACGATTACATTTAGCATATGCAATAAGCCTTTAAACCCCTCGGTATCCCGAGTGCACGAGTTATAGTCTCATGAGGGTTTCCAGTGAACACACCCACAAAGTTCAAAACCTTGAAAATCAAAAACTAACCCACAGGTTGCCTCCCGAGAAGCGCTTGTTTTTGTTCGAGTCACTAGCTTGACTCCAACCTTATTTGCTTGAACATCTATTAACTTTCCCCACACTTTGCGTAAAGCATGGATGGTAATATCGATAAGTATTTATTAAATGTAAATTTAATATGATGAAAGAATATAACATTCCGCGATGCTCCATGATCTTCCAAAAACGGTAACAAACTTTCCTTCTGCTTGATTTGCCAAAAAGGATCTTCAAAGGTATAAAACAGAGAGCCTGTGCTCACACATACTCCAAAAGTTGGTCGAGACAACTCAACCGCCATTTGTATTTCAACTGGTCTGGTTGCTATCTGATCACAACAAATGTTCTTTTGTTTTCTTTTTCGATCCTTACCAGTATTTGTTCACCTTCTTTCAGAGGAGAGTTCACCACTTTCGGCTCCATCATCTCTAATTACTCAGCTTCAGTCATCATGCCATCTTCATCATTCCTTAGCTCTTGAAGCTCCCCATTAGCTAAACCAAGCAATGCATATAACTCTTCATCCAAATCTGGAAAATCAAGCTTTTGAGAAACTAGGTTTTTCCGACCAATCTGCATAATTTTGAATAACTATAGGTGCTTCCTCGAGCTTGTTCTTGATCATTTCCACCTCATTTTCCGGCTCTTCATTCACTGCATTTAATTCAATCAATACACTAGCAACTTCAACAATAGGTGGAACTGAAATTTCCACAACTTCTTCAGCCGAGCCCTCTTCTTCAATCTCTAACTCTTCTTCATCCGAGTCTTCGAAATCTGAATTTTCTAAGTCTGAATTTTCAGTTATTTCAGGCTCAAATGAGTGTGATTCCTACAAAACAACTTGTGAAACTTCATGAGGGTAATTAGTAAATTCATCGTCTACTTCCTCCTCGTCCATTTTCTTCACTATCATCCTGAAAAATGAAGTTAGAAGAATAGGTAACATCAAAGTTAGAATAATAATCATTATATTCAATAGCCTCCGCATCATCCAAATGCTCGGTTGCATCGATGAATGTATCATATTGCATTTCTTGATTAGACTTTACATTTCAATCAAGAATTCATCCCATTCTCTACTTTGCCTCTTCGTCTGCTCTATCGCCTCTTTCAACAACCTTTCAAGATTTGACATTTCCGGTTGTTCTATTTCTTCGGTGATTGAAGGTTCATCATTCCAAGACCTTTATTGATAAGGTTGGTTCCGTTCGTCTTGGTAATGTCTTGGTGGTGCATACCTTTCTCGTGACATCATTGGCACATCATCATTATCACTCTCACAAAATAAAGGTTTGTAACCTTCAAGATTCGAGTAATAAGACATTGAAGCTAAGAAGCAAATCTGCTACAAACATGAAAACTAAAAACGGTAAAACGTAACCACTCAATACAAAATAAAAAAACACTAAAAATATATATAAAAAATATAACTAACATAGTTCAAGTAACTTTCTTTGAAATAAATTCCAAGAAATGATCAATTAATTACACTTAAGTCAAATTTTTAAATCACAGTCCCCGTCATCGGCGCCAAAAACTTGATATGTAAAATCTAGTTATAAAATTAAACAAAGAAATACTGATCATTAATTATTACACAACTGAGGTAAGTATACCCTATCGTGTATAGAATAGCTACAGTAAGTCCAAGTTCGTTCCACAGGGACTATGTATTTAAGAATTATAATTTAAATGCAGTTAATTTAAACACAAATAATTAAATGGGGGTTCTGTGTGACCGAATTGTCACTTTGCTTAACAACTAATTTAATTAAACTAAGTGGACTCAGGAAGAGTCAAATTGATTTGTTTAACTTTCAGATAATAAAAATGACACTTGCTTGGATTATTTTACTAATGACTTCAGGGTGTATAGTTAAAACTAGTTTATTTGCGTATTAAATGTAAATCTTATTAAGCTAGGATTAGTGTCCACTTTTCCTACACCTTAAGTCCAATTTACTAATTACAATTTAATCTAGTAAAAGACATTCGCCAAAATCACTAACTTACACATTTTAGTTTAATTGTCTAATTTATTACTTATCTGCGTCCGCAATCAAAGTTCAATTATTCATAGACAAACAATTAATAATGAATACCTAAGTGACAAACATTCGCTATAATCACTTGTCCATTCAACAAATAAATTAGAACTATTAATTAAACCTAAATACATAAGGTTTTCGATTAAATGCAATTTAATTCAATATAAACATCAAATGATTATGTGCCCTAATGTGACACCCGATAAATTAGGGCTAGTTATTAGTTTCTAATCATCTGATAATACATGTAATTAGTGCTAGATTAGGCTAATTGTATGTATCAATATATATATTGGAATATATATACACGTACGCGATTATGTTCAATCGTGCATTTTCATATCGGGCGGATCCCGATACATTAATACGGACGTTGGTGAACGCAATTTATTAAATAATATGAAATTATTTGATAAACATACTTATTTCCAAATATTATTGCGATAATATTTCATAAGCATTTCGTATCGTGTATAATGCTCAGAAACGACCAAAAACGCGCAAAACGCGCCCGACAATCAAATAAATGTCAAAATATATTTTATAAATTAAAATATATCATTTTGGATGGTAAGTATTTATTTGAAGTATCGTATTTCAAACAGATAACAAAAACGTTTAATTTAAACGTCACGTGATTTATTAATCGTAATACGACTCCGCTAACCACTACCGACACATCACAATAACATTTTTAAAAATGTTTCTAAGTAATAATAAGTATTACTTGAAGTTAAAAATATCGAAATTTTAATCGTCATTTAAAATACGTACGTATAACGTTAAACGTCTAATTATACGTTCAAACGACTGAGTAAATGAGCACTGCACGGAGTGCAACTTTGGGAAAACAATTTAGGCACCCACATGGGGTGGGGGTCCACGAAAATCTGCAGAAAAATGGGAGTCCATGCTCCCATTCTCCTTGCTTGTTTGACTCTCACAAAAACCATACCCATTCCCCATCATTTTCACCTCACTCTCACTCAAACTTCTCTCCCATTTCCTACTCTCTCTCTCTAGAATGATTTCTCTCTCCCTCCCTCTGATTCTCAGACCCTAAAACAAGCCACCACACTACCACAACAAACCACCAAGAGCCACCACCTCCTCCTTGAAGAAAATCGAAGGAAGAGCTCGGTTGTCGCATCCTCTTTGCATCTCGACTCTAGATCTTTGATCCTCTTGTAAGAACTCTCAATATTTTGATAGTTTTACTTGAAATATACTTGTATACATGTTTGGTTGTTCATTTAACAAGATTATGTCCAAAACAAAGCCTAAAACTCATTTTTCCAAACCTCTAAATCGTAACAGTCCCAGAAAATCGACCTCACTAAAACGACTATAACTTGAGTTCTAGGTTAAATCAAAACATGAATCACCTACCTAAATCTTTGTATGAATGTCCTCTACAAAAATTTGTACTATGGCCTTTTCCAGAAATACACGGATTTTCGTGTATGGCTCAACCTTTGAGCGAAGGTCTGTTTTGGACCGATCCGACCACTCTTCATGATTGTTTTTGTTAAAAATAGTAAATGAACATGTAAAAATACCATAAAGTGCAGAAATGAACTAGACATATATGAGGACATGTGTGATTTTTGGTTAGGTATAAATCTGACTAGAAATGGTCTAAATCGAGAGACTTGTCGAGTAAATCTGGAAAACAAAAGTGTAAGGGCTGTTTTGGTAATTTTGAAAAAGTGACACTTCGAGAGACCCACGAAACGTAACGACAATTTTATGAAGCTCATTTAACATATTTAAGACTTCCCTAAAAGTTTCGGGTCCAACAGAACACATTTGATCAAGTCAACGAAAACGAACACTTAAACGAAATCGAAAATCACAATTGCGACAATACCATTGTCGTATTAACAGTGTCCGAGAATACCACATTGTCGTAATAACTATTGTCGTATAAAACTCGATTGTCGTAGCATCATTGTCGTATTAACTAACACTTTCATACTTGAAAACCGTCTCATAATCGCTATTGTCTCATGAATAGTAACTTGCTATTGTCTCATGAATAGTCATTCCCGATAATCGCTATTGTCTCATGAATAGTAATTGCTATTGTCTCATGAATAGTAATTCCCAACAATCCTTATTGTCTCATGAATAGTGATCGCTATTGTCTCATGAATAGTAAAACCCGACAATCCTTATTGTTTCATAAATAGTAACCGACTTTTCAAACAAGACAATATCACAATATACTTGATTTAACGTCAATACAATATTTGGAATAACTCGGAAACATATGACACATATACTTTTCTAAGTGTACAATGAGACAAACATAATAATAATGCTTTTGATAATCATTATTACGAAACTCACCAACGGACCGTACATATTTTCAAAAGTCAAACTAATCAATCAAAAAACCAATGTATTTGGACATAACTAGTTGGATGAACAACTAGCATAGGTGATCTTTAGAGATACCTACTTATATCCCTAACCTTGCGCGCTTAGGATGCCCGACAGGTTACGATCATTGAGATGACAGCATTACTTGTACACCATCATTATTTGCTATTAGCAAACGCATCAGACTCAGGTAAGTCTCATATCCCCTCATTTTACTGTTTTCAACCCAGGGGTGGGGATACATGCTCTGTTTTACTTTTACATGTGAACACAAGTACAAAACATCGATATATTGACTGCATGAGTTTGTTTTATCTAATCATGAAGCCCTCCGCTACATAGTTTGTTAGTATTGCTATAGCGTGAATGTTAGTGTATGGTACCATTTGGGATTGGCAATCCCCGTCCGGGGTAGTCGCGCTACCACGACTGTGGTCGAACGGACGCATTATCATTTGTTCATACGTGTATAGATTAGGCACATGCAGGAGGCAACCTCGCTCAGGTCCTTAAAGGTGGATCCTGACACCCTCAGTTAAGCTCAAACTATGGCCTCATGACAGTAATATACAGTCATTATTTTATTAGCTTAATTGCAAATCATCATACTTAAATCTTGTGGTTCATAACTCATATTTCATCATTATACAAACCTGTGAGCTCACCAGCTTTTAGCTGACCTTTTAGCATGTATTCTCAGGTACACAGCAGTAGTAAGACTGCTCAGGATTAGCTAGCTCGAGTCGCATTCAGATATCAGGAGATTCACATGCATTTCTACATTTTGTACAAATAGATATGCCTTAGAATCTCTTAGTTTTAGCTTGCGAGCTTTTGTAAACAGTATAACATTGTAAAACATTTATATGACCAATGTAATGGTTTAAACGACGCATATAGAGTCGTTCACTTTATTTTATGTGTTTTTGTTTATTGATTAGTCGTGCCCCGACCCGATTCGCTTCTGCAACCCTAATTTGGGTGTGTGACAGATTGGTATCAGAGCCTAAGGTTATAGTGAACTAGGTTGCATTTAGTGGGCCTAGACTATGACCGTTAGGCAGTATTCCTCATTAAGTATGATTAGGTTCAGTGACTGCATTGTATTGGTTTAATTTAACATAGCCTGATCAACTATGTACAATTAAAAGAATATGATGTGAGATCTGAAAGGAGTCATGATTGAACAGGATACACTAGTTGACTCTGACCTTGAGAGGACCGGGACTCAAACATGTCCGTGAACACTTTATGCTATTATGTGATATATATATATATATATATATATATATATATATATATATATATATATATATATACATACATAGATAGGCCTCACTCTCGCTCAATATCTTAGGCTATATTATATATGTATTAAATGGATATATGCCTCATTCTTTCTAAACGCATTGTCTCAGAATGGCAAACACACCATCCAATTCGTCACGCTCTCACCCGTATGGATCACGAAACCCTTGGGTGGCTAGGAGGAACACCCGGTTGCCTCGAGCTGACCCATACCCCACTTGCTTCACTTTGTCGGACTTAACCACTAGGCTACACTGACACGAGGAACGACTTAATACTATGGAATTCGAACTCCAAGAAACCAACGAAAAATGGAGACTCACATCACTTGAACGTATTAATCAAGTCTCCGAAGATCACGAAAATACCATCAACCGCATGGACACCCTTGACAACCGTCTGGGTGAAACCATCGAAACTATGGAGGTTTTCCACAACCAAGTGATTGGAAACCGAAATGAAATATCCGTCCTACAATCAAGGCTGAATCAGTGCGAGACACGTCTAAGGGAAACCGAGGACGCCCTCCGAATGGTTAGCAGACTTGCAGAATCTGTGGACCATCTCACCGCACTACTACCACAACTCAATCTACGACAGGATTAGCTTAGGCTAAATCTGTACTTTATCATGCTTTCGTAGGACCTATGTAATTCGATCGGATGTAATAATTCCCGACACTTTTGTAAAACTTCTAAGTCTGTGACTTTTGAAGCTCCTAACTAGAAATTGTCTGTAATCATTCAACTTTGTATTATGAATTGACAATTTCTCCCGTTATTTCTACATTGTGATTTTACCATGTGATGTTGTATATTACCACTTTTATATATGTATATCTATCGTGCTTATTATTCTAGTACTACCTCTCATGTACCTTTCATTTCTCTCTTAAAGAATCATGCCGCCAAAGAAGAAAAGTTACAGTGATGCTGAAATTGCTGCCATCGTTTCCCGAGCTGTGGCCGAAGCCTTGGCTACTCGGGATTCACCACAAAACTCCAGGAGGAGTAATGATACTCCAGAAATTACTCCTGTCATCAAGCCTTGTTCTTACAAGGATTTTATCAGCTGCAAACTGCTAAATTTAAAGGGCACGGAAGGTGCCATCGGTCTAATCAGGTGGATCGAAAGGATCAAATCTGTCTTCGGTTTGTGCAACTGCACGAAAGACATCAAGGTCAAATTCGCTGCTTACACCTTCTATGTCCGGGTTTGGTAGACACGGACGAAAAACGCATCAAGAAATACATCCGCGGCCTCCCAAAGAACATCCAGGGAAATGTCACCTCATCCAAGCCAACCACCATCCAAAGTGCTATCCGGCTTGCACATAAACTCATGGCGATGATTGCCAGCCGTGAAGCATCCACCACCTCTTCCAACAACAAAAGAAAATCTTCTGGAAACTTCAGCAACCAACCAACCTTCAAAAAGCCTGAGACTGTCAAGGCTTACTCTTCTGGGTCTGGGGACAAGAAGGGTTACACTGGGAACAAACCTCACTGTTCCAAGTGCAACCGCCATCATGAGGGTCCTTGTAGTACTCCTTGCAACAACTGCCAGAGGCATGGACATTCTTCCAAGGACTGCCGAGCACCCAAAGCCAACAACAACAACAACTCCAATCAATCAAAGGCCTGCTATGAATGCGACAACACGGGGCACTACGGGAATGACTGCCCGAAACTAAAGAACAAGAATAGCGGCAACAATGCAAAAGGTAGAGCTTTTGTTCTGAACTCAGGGGATGCCCGTCAAGACCTAAATGTGGTCATGGGTACGTTCCTCATCAATAACCTAACTGCCTCTGTTCTATTTGATACTAGTGCTGATAAGAGTTTTATTTCTGATGAATTTTACCCACTACTTGATATCGTCCCTGTTGCATTAGATGTTAAGTACATTATTGAATTAGCTAATGGTAAGCTCATTGAGACCGACAATGTAATACCTAATTGCACTCTAAACCTCGCCAACGAACTCTTTTCCATTGACCTTATACCCGTCGAGATCGGGAGTTTCGACATCATAGTTGGTATGGACTGGTTGTCCAAACATTGCGCTGAAATCATCTGTTTTGAAAAGGTCGTCCGCATTCCCCTCGCCGCTGGTAGAACTTTGATCATACAAGGGGAGACCAGTGGGCTGAGGATGAACATCATATCGTGCATGAAAACCCGTAAGTACTTGAGAAAGGGTTATCAGGCAATCCTCGCACATGTCGTGGAGAAAAAGTCGAAGGAGAGGCGACTCGAGGATGTGCCAATAGTCCGAGATTTTCCTGAAGTCTTTCCCGAAGACCTACCTGGTCTTCCATCACCACGACAAGTCGAATTTTCTATTGACCTCATGCCCAGTGCGGTGCCGGTGGCACGAGAACCATATCGTTTAGCCCCATCCGAACTTCAGGAGTTATCTACTCAGTTACAGGAACTCCTTGATAAGGGTTTCATTAGACCAAGTTCTTCACCTTGGGGAGCTCCGGTCTTGTTCGTGAAAAAGAAAGACGGTTCATTCAGAATGTGTATCGACTATCGAGAGTTGAACTAACTAACCGTTAAAAACCGTTATCCACTTCCCCGCATCGATGACCTGTTCGACCAACTTCAGGGGTCGAGTTTCTATTCAAAGATCGACCTTCGGTCAGGTTATCATCAGTTACGAATTCGCGATGAAGATATCCCAAAAACCGCATTACGAACTCGCTATGGACACTACGAATTTCAAGTGATGCCCTTTGGTCTAACCAACGCACCAGCTGTATTCATGGATCTCATGAATTGAGTGTGCAAACCTTATATCGACAAGTTTGTCATTGTCTTCATCGATGACATCCTCATTTACTCGCGCAACGAGCAAGAACATGCGCAACATCTGAAAACCATCCTTGAACTACTCAACAACGAGGAGTTATTCGCCAAATTCTCCAAGTGTGAGTTCTGGATGCAAACCGTTCAATTCCTTGGACACGTGATTGACAGTCAGAAAATTCATGTAGATCCGTCTAAAATCGAGGCTATCAAGTGCCGGCAAGCACCCTCAATGCCGACCGAAGTATGGCAATTCCTAGGACTTGTCGGGTACTATCGGCGATTCATTGAGAACTTCTCCAAAATAGCCCAACCTCTCACCTTACTGACTCAGAAGGAAAAGACGTTCGACTGGACTGATAAACAAGAGTCAGCATTTCAGTTGCTTAAACAAAAGCTTTGCAGTGTACCTATATTATCCTTACCCGAAGGCAACAATGACTTCGTGGTATACTGCGATGCTTCACATCAAGGTCTCGGTTGCGTGCTGATGCAACGAGACAAAGTTATTGCCTACACCTCCCGACAGCTCAAAGTTCACGAAAAGAATTATACCACTCATGACTTCGAATTGGGGGCCATAGTGTTCGCACTCAAAATCAAGAGACACTATCTGTACGGCACTAAATGTACAATCTTTACCGATCATAAAAGTCTTCAGCATATCTTTGACCAAAAGGATCTCAACATGAGGCAACGTCGATGGGTCGAGTTGCTCACCGATTATGATTGCGAGATCCGTTATCATCCTGGCAAGGCAAATGTTGTTGCCGATGCCCTCAGCCGAAAGGAACGTGTAAAACCTCTTCGAGTCCGAGCCCTCAGCATGACCATTCACAACGACCTTATCATTCAAATCATTACCGCTCAATTCGAAGCGCTTAAACCGGAAAACATCACCAACGAGGCTTTGCGAGGCATGGACAAATAGTTCGAAATCAAACCTAATGGTACTCGACAATTCTCTAACTGAATATGGTTACCAAACTTCGGCAACTTACGAGAATTGGTGATGGACGAAGCTCACAAATCTCGATATTCTATACATCCTGGATCTGACAAGATGGATCACGGTATCAAAGATCTATACTGGTGGCCTAACATGAAAGCCGACATCGCCACCTATGTCAGTAAATGCTTAACCTGTTCTAAGGTCAAGGCCGAGTATCAGAAACCTTCCGGCTTGCTACAACAACCGGAAATCCCTCAATGGAAATGGGAGCAAATCTCCATGGATTTCATCACCAAACTCCCAAAAACATCGAGCGGTTGTGATACCATTTGGGTGATCGTCGATCGTCTCACTAAATCTGCTCATTTCCTAGCCATCAAAGAAACCGATAAAATGGAACGCCTCAACCGAATTTATCTGAAGGAAATTGTATCCCGACACGGCGTTCCCATCTCAATCATCTCCGACAGAGATAGTCGCTTCACATCCCGCTTTTGGCAGTCACTACAAAAATCTTTGGGTACTCGTCTGGACATGAGTACTGCATACCATCCACAAACTGACGGCCAAAGTGAACAAACTATTCAAACACTGGAAGACATGCTACGAGCTTGCGTTTGACTTCGGTAAAAACTGGGAAAACCATCTACCCTTGTGCAAATTTTCGTACAACAATAGTTATCATACCAGCATTAAGGCTGCACCTTTCGAGGGACTGTACGGTCGTAAGTGCCGATCACTAGTTGGACCGAAGTGGGAGATAGCCAACTCACTGGTCCTGAAATCATACACGAAACAACAGAGAAAATCATTGGAATTCAAAACAGACTCAAAGCCACACGTGATCGTCGGAAAAGTTATGCTGACGTGAGACGCAAACATCTCGAGTTCCAGGTTGGGGATCGAGTACTCCTGAAAGTCTCGCCTTGGAAAGGCGTCATCCGTTTTGGTAAACGTGGGAAATTGAACCCCGAATACATTGGACCTTTTGAGATCCTTGAAAGGATTGATCCAGTGGCATATCGTTTGCAGTTGCCACCCGAGCTCAGCAGCGTGCATCCCATATTTCACATTTCTAACCCGAAGAAATGTCTGTCTGATGAGACACTTATCATTCCTCTCGACGAAATTCATATCGATGATAAACTCCATTTTGTCGAGACACCAGTGGAAATCATGGACCGTGAGGTCAAACAATTGAAACAAAGTCGTATTCCCATCGTTAAAGTCCGATGGAATTCGCGGCGTGGTCCGGAATTCACTAGGGAATGGGAAGACCAAATGCGACTCAAGTACCCACAACTATTCACAGACTCCACTCCGTCCACGACTTAGAGCTAAATTTCGGGATCTCTTAACAAGGGGAGAATGTGACACCCGAAAAATTAGGGCTAGTTATTAGTTTCTAATCATCTGCTAATACATGTAATTAGTGCTAGATTAGGCTAATTGTACGTATCAATATATATATATATATATATATATATATATATATATATTGGAATATATATACACGTACGCGATTATGTTCAATCGTGCATTTTCATATCGGGCGGATCCCGATACATTAATACGGACGTTGGTGAACGTAATTTATTAAATAATATGAAATTATTTGATAAACATACTTATTTCCAAATATTATTGCGATAATATTTCATAAGCATTTCATATCGTGTATAATGCTCAGAAACGATCAAAATCGTGCAAAACGCGCCCGACAATCAAATAAATGTCAAAATATATTTTATAAATTAAAATTTATCATTTTGGATGGTAAGTATTTATTTGAAGTATCGTATTTCAAACCGATAACAAAAACGTTTAATTTAAACGTCACGCGATTTATTAATCGTAACACGACTCCGTAAACCACTACCGACACATCACAATAACATTTTTATAAATGTTTCTAAGTAATAATAAGTATTATTTCAAGTTAAAAACTATCAAAATTTTAATCGTCATTTAAAATACGTACGTATAACGTTAAATGTCTAATTATACGTTCAAACGACCGGGTAAACGAGCACTGCACGGAATGCAACTTTGAGAAAACAATTTAGGCACCCACATGGGGTGGGGACCCACAAAAATCTGCAGAAAAATGGGAGTCCATGCCCCCATTCTCCTTGCTTGTTTGAATCTCACAAAAACCATACCCATCTTATTAAGCTAGGATTAGTGTCCACTTTTCCTACACCTTAAGTCCAATTTACTAATTACAATTTAATCTAGTAAAAGACATTCTCCAAAATCACTAACTTACACATTTTAGTTTAATTGTCTAATTTATTACTTATCTGCGTCCGCAATCAAAGTTCAATTATTCATAGACAAACAATTAATAATGAATACCTAAGTGACAAACATGCGCTATAATCACTTATCCATTCACCAAATAAATTAGAACTATTAATTAAACCTAAATACGTAAGGTTTTCGATTAAATGCAATTTAATTCAATATAAACATCAAATGATTGTGTGCCCTAATGTGACACCCGATAAATTAGGGCTAGTTATTAGTTTCTAATCATTTGATAATACATGTAATTAGTGCTAGATTAGGCTAATTGTATGTATCAATATATATATTGGAATATATATACACGTACGCGATTATGTTCAAACGTGCATTTTCATATCGGGCGGATCCCGATACATTAATACGGACGTTGGTGAACGCAATTTATTAAATAATATGAAATTATTTGATAAACATACTTATTTCCAAATATTATTGCGATAATATTTCATAAGCATTTTGTATCGTGTATAATGCTCAGAAACGACCAAAAACGCGCAAAACGCGCCCGACAATCAAATAAATGTCAAAATATATTTTATAAATTAAAATATATCATTTTGGATGGTAATTATTTATTTGAAGTATCGTATTTCAAACAGATAACAAAAACGTTTAATTTAAACGTCACGCGATTTATTAATCGTAACACGACTCCGCTAACCACTACCGACATATCACAATAACATTTTTAAAAATGTTTCTAAGTAATAATAAGTATTACTTCAAGTTAAAAATATCGAAATTTTAATCGTCATTTAAAATACGTACGTATAACGTTAAACGTCTAATTATACGTTCAAACGACCGAGTAAACGAGCATTGCATGGAGTGCAACTTTGGGAAACAATTTAGTCACCCACATGGGGTGGGGGCCCACGAAAATCTGCAAAAAAATGGGAGTCCATGCCCCCATTCTCCTTGCTTGTTTGAATCTCACAAAAACCATACCCATTCCCCATCATTTTCACCTCACTCTCACTCAAACTTCTCTCCCATTTCCTACTCTCTCTCTCTCTAGAACGATTTCTCTCTCCCTCCCTCTGATTCTGAGACCCCAAAACAAGCCACCACACTACCACAACAAACCACCAAGAGCCACCACCTCCTTCTTGAAGAAAATCGAAGGAAGAGCTCGGTTGTCGCATCCTCTTTGCTTCTCGACTCTAGATCTTTGATCCTCTTGTAAGAACTCTCAATATTTCGATATTTTTACTTGAAATATACTTGTATACATGTTTGGTTGTTCATTTAACAAGATTATGTCCAAAACAAAGCCTGTAACTCATTTTTCCAAACCTCTAAATCGTAACAGTTTCTGTCCCAGAAAATCGACCTCACTAATACGACTATAACTTGAGTTCTAGGTTGAATCAACACATGAATCACCTACCTAAATCTTCGTTTGAATGTCCTCTACACGGATTTAAGTTGTACTATGGCCTTTTCCAGAAATACACGGATTTTCGTGTATGGCTCAACCTTTGAGCGAAGGTCTGTTTTGGACCGATCCGACCACTCTTCATGATTGTTTTTGTTAAAAATAGTAAATGAACATGTAAAAATACCATAAAGTGCATAAATGAACTAGACATATATGAGGACATGTGTGATTTTTGGTTAGGTATAAATCTGACTAGAAATGGTCTAAATCGAGAGACTTGTCGAGTAAATCTGGAAAACAAAAGTGTAAGGGCTGTTTTGGTAATTTTGAAAAAGTGACACTTCGAGAGACCCACGAAACGTAACGACAATTTTATGAAGCTCATTTAACATATTTAAGACTTCCCTAAAAGTTTCGGGTCCAACCGAACACATTTGATCAAGTCAACGAAAACGAACACTTAAACGAAATCGGAAATCACACTCGCGACAATATCATTGTCGCATGAACAGTGTCCGAGAATACCACATTGTCGTAATAACTATTGTCATAGCATCATTGTCGCACTAACTAACACTTTCATATTTGAAAACCGTCTCATAATCGCTATTGTCTCATGAATAGTAACTTGCTATTGTCTCATGAATAGTGATTCCTAAAAATCGCTATTGTCTCATGAATAGTAATCGCTATTGTCTCATGAATAGTGATTCCCGACAATCCTTATTGTCTCATGAATAGTAACTTGCTATTGTCTCATGAATAGTCATTCCCGATAATCGCTATTGTCTCATGAATAGTAATTGCTACTGTCTCATGAATAGTAATTCCCGACAATCCTTATTATCTCATGAATAGTGATCGCTAATGTCTCATGAATAGTAAAACCCGACAATCCTTATTGTCTCATAAATAGTAACTGACTTTTCAAACAAGACAATATCACAATATACTTGATTTAACGTCAATACAATATTTGGAATAACTCGGAAACATATGACACATATACTTTTGTAAGTGTACAATGAGACAAACATAATAATAATGCTTTTGATAATCATTATTACGAAACTCACCAACGGACCGTACATATTTTCAAAACTCAAACTAATCAATCAAAAACCCAATGTATTTGGACATAACTAGTTGGATGAACAAATAGCATAGGTGATCTTTAGAGATACCTACTTATATCCCTAACCTTGTGCGCTTAGGACGCCCGACAGGTTACGATCGTTGAGATGACAGCATTACTTGTACACCATCATTGTTTGCTATTAGCAAACGCATCAGACTCAGGTGAGTCTCATAGCCCCTCATTTTACTGTTTTCAACCCAGGGGTGGGGATACATGCTCTGTTTTACTTTTACATGTGAACACAAGTACAAAACATCGATATATTGACTGCATGAGTTTGTTTTATCTAATCATGAAGCCCTTCGCTACATAGTTTGTTAGTATTGCTATAGCGTGAATGTTAGTGTATGGTACCATATGGGATTGACAATCCCCGTCCGGGGTAGTCGCGCTACCACGACTGCGGTCGAACGGATGCATTATCATTTGTTTATACATGTGTAGATTAGACACATGCAGGAGGCAACCTCGCTCAGGTCCTTAAAGGTGGATCCTGACACCCTCAGTTAAGCTCAAACTATGGCCTCATGACAGTAATATACAATCATTATTTTATTTGCTTAATTGCAAATCATCATACTTAAATCTTGTGGTTCATAACTCATATTTCATCATTATACAAACCTGTGAGCTCACCAGCTTTTAGCTGACCTTTTAGCATGTATTCTCAGGTACACAGCAGTAGTAAGACTGCTCAGGATTAGCTAGCTCGAGTCGCATTCAAATATCAGGAGATTCACATGCATTTCTACATTTTGTACAAATAGATATGCCTTAGAATCTCTTACTTTTAGCTTGCGAGCTTTTGTAAACAGTATAACATTGTAAAACTTTTATATCACCAATGTAATGGTTTAAACGACGCATATAGTGTCGTTCACTTTATCTTATGTGTTTTTGTTTATTGATTAGTCGCGCCCCGACCCGGTTCGCTTTCGCAACCTGAATTTGGGGGTGCGACACCTAATCATTAGCTAATTCATCCAAGCAAGTGTTAGGGTATTTAGCTACGCATAATCACGTTAAAATAAACACATATAATAATTGAAATCACCGCAAACATAATTGTATTGAAATAAAAGAGTAAACGAATAATTACAATAATTAAATGATGATCCGTAGTGGCCGAATGATTAAGATGAATGAAAGATCTTCAAAAGTATGAAAAACCCTCAAAAATGCAAAGAAAATTCGTAACCCTAATTTTAATATATTAAAAAGTTTCCCCAATTCGTAACAGAAGGCTGCTATTTATATTTGCTTGGGAAAAATCCATCCGGCGGATGGAACAAAGCATACGATGGATGGATGAAAACTTCGTATTCTCCAAGAAAATTGTCCACCGCCTTTTCTTGCCTCCATCTAACTTTATCGAATATGCCATGCTTCCACGAGATTGGGCCAGGTTTTGACCTTATTCATTGACTAGCCAGCTGGATCCATCTTTTGTAAATTAGTCTCCTTTCTTCCTGCGCAGCCCATTTTAATATTTAATATTCATTCTTAACTTATGCTTGGCTGCCATTAATTCTGTTCTATAACTTTGATGTTGACTTTGGGCTTAGCCCTTTCTTGCTCCACGTGATCCCTGCCACACCAAGTAAAGACATCATAATAATTATTTATTATATTATTATTAACATTATTATTATTATTTAGCCTAAATAATTATTTGGTCCAACTCATAAACTCTAATAAATGTTCAATCTAATTATTTTCATTCAATCCATTTAACTTTACAAACTCAACTATTCACAAACTTTATTCATTTCTTGAGCATTTTCTTGTCTCAACTCATTTATATACCTAATTGCAAATATTAACCCCACACTTAACTTCTACTTGTCCTCAAGTAGACTAAAACTAGTGGTTCTTTTTCTCCAAATGAACAAAATGTTTCGAGGTCGTTTGGTGGTGGAAATCGGTGGTTGTAGGTGGCGGCGGTGGTGGTTGTTTCAGAGAGAAAAAAGAGATGAGAGAGGGAGGATGAAAATGAAATGAGGGGAATGGAGGGGGATAGGCAGATTTTTGGGGAAATAGGGGAGGGAATCTCACAAATTTTAAACCCCGCGTTTGCGCTCCGTGCGGTGTTTGTTTCCCGATTGTTTAAACGTTAATTTAATTATTTTATACGGTTAAATATACATTTTAAAATATGAAGATTTAATCAATATTTTTGTTGAAGTATTTCACCAAATACTTAATAATTGAGTTATACAATATAACTTATTTTTGTTTCGATTGTTGCGCGTTTAATATTTTAATCGCGTAGTCCTTGTTTGTACGATACGAATTTGAGTTGAAATATTATCTAAATAATATTTTGGATAAAATAGAGCTATTAAATAATGTCATATTATTTAATAAAACTGTTCACCAACGTCCGTATTAATTGAATCGAATTGTATTCGATTTGAAACTTGTACGATTTAATCAAATCGCATACCTGTATATATTCATCAATATATATTTCGATACATTAATTAGCCTAACACAGAACTAATTACATGTATTTACAATTGATTAGGCACTAATTAACTAGTCCTAATTTGGCGGGTGTCATACATGAGTACTTTACAGAACAAACCTATGAACTCACCAACTTTATGTTGACCCTTTTAGTATGTATTTTCAGGTTTACAAACACAGTAGGACTACCCACAAGAAACTGGATAGTAGGATGCTTTAGGAAAGCATAGCTCGAGTCACATATTTTCAAACAAGAGATTTAATTGCATTACGATATTTTGTATCAACGAATATGTATTAGAAATCTCTAGACTATTTTTGCAAACTCCAATGTTTTTGGGTAACAGTTGTAAACATTTGATTATGGCAATGTAACTATTTTTCAAACGTCTAATGTAGAGGTCATTTATTGTAATCTTTGTGTGATGATATTTAATTTGGCCGTAGCCCCCGTGACACCTCATACTTCCGTTGCCACGTGTTTTGGGAGTGCGACAAATTATTAACCACGTTAAGTAATAACTAACAACCACCATTAATCAAGGTTCTACGGATAACATAACAATCTTCAATCAAACAATTGATACAAAATACAAATACAACCATCAAATAATCATAATCCAAGGTTATTACACTAAACAATATACATAACATCTAATCCATGATTCAATTACACAAAAACCAGATTCATAAACTCAAACGAAACACATAGACGATGTTCGAATTAAAATCGGAAAAAGATATGCAAACCGAATCATAAACCAAATGAGGTAGAATCAATAGGAATTGATCCTGAATCGCCATCGATTTGTGATATCGCGTAAAAAGTCATGTTTTTACCAACGATATCTCTCTCATTCTGGAGCAATACATGGCATTTGGACTCCCAAGATGCTCAAATCAAAGAAACTTTGCCAGAAAGATCAAAATGAAGTTGCACGAGAAAAATAAAGCAAAACGGACGAAAAACGAAGATTCCACACACGTTTGAAGATTCAAGACATCAAGACAAGATTTAAAGACAAAAGTCCCCATCACTGATATTTCTCTTATCCAAGATATTCATTTTCAAAATATGAATCTAACAGAAGAAGAATAAAAAAAATGGATGAAGAATGAAGATTCTACGTACACCAGAAGATTCAAATGATTTGTACGAGACATCCAAAGATCAGAGACACATTTTTGGGATTTCTTTTCATCAAAGTCTTCGTTTTTGAAAAACGAATCCAATGCAAAAAGAATCGATAAAAACGAACGCATAACGAAGAAGATACGCACGAATGAAGTAACGAAGCGAAAGACGGCGAACCGGGGCGGCAGCCTGCCAGCCGCCGCCGGCCAACAGGGTGCCGCCGCCGGCCACCTGGCTAGCACCACCGGCTGCCTGCCCCCCATCCCCCGTCCGCTTTTTCGTCCTCGCTTGTACTCGCAGGGTACACTTGCTAGGCCTTTTCCGCGACTTTAGGGTACACGTGCCAGACCTTTACGCGCTTCAGGGTACAAGTGCTAAAATGCACCTATTGCTAACTTGTGCCCCAAGTTGCTAAAATGCACCAATTTTCCCCTATAAATAGGGAGCCCTTGGTTCATTTGGATATACCTTTGAAAAACACACACCATACACTTTCTACATTCTATATCTTTCTTGTTTTTGTAAAATTAGTATTTCTTCCTTTAGGATAGTTTAATTAATTAGAATAGTTAATTAATTAACTAAGGAAGATTTGTACGGAGGTGCTCCGGGACACATTGTAGCTACGAGTTATTTGTATACCTTCCCAGGTTTTTATCTATCTTCCATATTTAAATATGGTTGTTCTTTATTTTATAAATTTAAATATGCATGCTAGAATTGCCATGGTTAACTAGATAACTCAATTGTCTGCTATGATAGTTGTTTAGAGAATTTTAAATATGTAATTGCGTTGTATGTTATGAGATTGCAGATGGTTTACATTATAAATAGATGTAGGAGTTAAATCTTTATCGTTTATCTGCCCAACTCATGTTGTGACTAAAACCTTATCCAAAAATGAGTGTAGCTAACTCATAGGGTATAGGTCACTTAGTTATACTATGCTAAATTGAATTATTGAGCTCAGCATGGCCGGTGTTCTCTAGACCAAAATAGGATCCAAGAGACACGGAATATGAGAATAGAGGTAGATTAAGATTAAATTCATATATACGATATTTTTGAGACAACTTTCGGAATATCCTCGACTTAAATAATACCTTTGTATGCTTATATCGAATAGTTGCTTTGATCATCTTATTGCATGTTCTTGTTTTATTGTTGCCTTAGGATCATCATAATAGTGAAATACAATTGGCATTAAATATCGTGAAGTAATATGACAGCCCTTATTCGACTGTTCTCTGATATAGTACTGGAAACGCCTATGGCGGAGTACACATGTATGGAAGTCGAGAACGACTGAAGGTAGTTATATTATGAATCGAATAACAAACATGTTACTTAAGTTTTCATTTGTAGTACAAACCATCCCTATATTCTTGCATACCTGAGTAATGTGGATAATTCGTACGAATAAGTGATGACACATTATCCGACCGCCTAGACCAGTTAGTCCAACCTATTCCGGTGAGGGTAAACCTCGTTCATAAGATTGTTTATTCAACAAACTATGCCATGATTCGGACATCTCTGACGACCGAGATTGGGGAATAGGATTCGAGATTAACTGTCGGATAATATGGGTATACATTTGAGAGAACTTTTGGTGTATGCTTTAATATATGTTGCAACCCACGTGACATTCTATTTGCCTGATCGTGGACACCTCCACGTTAACCCGATAGAAGGATTGCAGTAATAGCTCACATTAACTTACGAACTTATCCTCATTAGAACTCTTCATATTTAACAACTCCTAAACCGCTTCATAGTAGACAATCGCTTTAATTGCTGAACGCCCGAAGTAACCTCCACCTTTCAGTTTCTTTTAATTTAATAGAAAATCCAAAACCAAAACCAACTCCTTCCCCCTAGCTAAATACATGAAAGTTTCTAAATCCCCTAGCTTCAATTTGTCGCGCTTTGAAGAACGATCCTAGGTCATACTTGTCCTTTGCTAGCCCTTTGTTTAGCATAATAGTAACCCTAGGCCCCAGCCTTACAAATTTAAAACCCACCGTTGTCTCGCATCACTATTAGAAATTTTAACGACCGGTGTGCAGCACAACAAGTTTTTGGCGCCGCTACCGGGGAGCGTCAGCAACCGATTTTAGGAATTTAGCAACTTTAGTGTTTAGCGATCCTTTTGAAAGATCAACATCAATCAAAAGTTACCTTTTTACCTTTAGAATTAGTTTAGTTTTAGTTTAACCACTTTTGACCAATCATGTCAACACCCTATTTTGACTCAACTATCCCCACACCAAATGAATCTTTTACCCAACTTTTGGCTGTTTCTTCACCTACAAGCCACTTACCTTCCTCAAAACAATCTTTATCAGATTTTATGTTTGAACAAAATGTCATAAACAAAAGAGTAACCGGATTTCAAGATAACATTGACGCTGTGATAAAAATTTCAGAAAAATTAATCTCTAACATGGAATCTATTTTGAAAAAGTTAAGTTTTATTGAGGAAAGTACGTCGGCAATCACTAATGACACCACTCATCCGCCAAGTGATGATGTGTTAATCGTGACTAGGGGAGGAAAAGTTTCCAAAGTTGATCCACCACCGCCCGATAACACCCCCAAAAATACTTCCTTGCCCACACCTACACCTAGTGAAAATGTGTCGATTGACATCCCTGTCACAACATCTGACCCATCCAAAACTCCAGATAATGTACCTCACACGAGAATACCTTATCCTGGTAGACTAAATAAAGGAAAAGCAAGAAGCCCAATTCAGTAAATATCTGGAAATATTTAAAAGCCTGCACTTAAATGTTAGATTATTAGATGCTTTAGTAGAAATGCCCTAGTGTGCCAAATTCTTTAAAGAACTCCTTTCAAACAAAGAAAAACTTAGGCAAATAGTTAGTTTACCATTGATGTTGAATGTTCTTTAATTGTACAACATGGTCTCCCACCTAAATTAGGCGATACTGGACGCTTTACTATACCCTGTTTTCTCCAAGGAATTCAAATTAGTAATGCCTTAGCAGACCTAGGTGCTAGTGTTAATCTTATGCCTTATTCCCTTTATAATAAATTAGGATTAGATGACCTATTGCCTACTCGTATGATCATCCAATTAGCTGACAGATCAGTTAAACTCCCTCGAGGAATTGCTGAAGATGTCATGGTCAAAGTTGATAAGTTTGTTTTTCCAGTATACTTTATTGTCATGGACATAGAGGAAGACACCCATATCCCGCTCATCCTAGGCAGACCATTCCTAAATATTGCCAAGGCCGTAATTGACATTAACGAAAAATCTTTAAAACTGAGAGCTGGGAAAGAGGAGGTCACCTTTATTGTTGATCGATTAATGAAGCAACCTATGGAAGAGGACCTTGGTTTGTGTGATACCATGCAGGATATTTTTGATGAACATCTCCACGAAGTACTAGCACTATCTAGCCAGGATCTGATACCCAACACCATAATCACCATTCGGAAACTATATAACGAGGACCCTGGGCTGCAATCCGCAATCACTTCGCCAACAACATCTGACGAACTACTATTTCCCCTATTTGAAAAGAAGTCTCCTCGCACCGATGGCAAAACAATCACTGTTCCATTAGGATGCGGTACACCGATACCTTGGCTAGAAAGAGATAAACCCATATTCAACGGACCAAACTCATTTCCTTTAATTAAAGAAATCCTAAATTCATTCAAGGGAATGAGTGTTGAGCCACCACCATTTAAACCATAATTATCCAACCAACCCATACCACTACCATTTCCAAACCCTGAAATCACCATAAACCAATCCTTATCCGCTCAATTTCAAGAATTCCAATCCACCAACGATGGAGAGATCATCCTCACCAGAAATGATGAAGTTTCCTCATCATCAGTCAAAAAATACGAGCTAAAGATGGAAGAATTCTCAAATAAAACCGATTGGGTTGAAATACCATCAATCTCCACATCTGAACCCGAGATAGATGATACGCCATTCCAAGCTGAATATGAGAAACTGAATAGAGATGAGATAGCTAAAATGAAGTCGTCTGTTGAAGAACCACCAAACCTCGAATTAAAAGAATTACCACCCCACTTTGAGTACGCTTACCTCCATGGAACATCATAACTCCCGGTGATAATATCAAAAGAGTTAAAACCAGAGGAGAAAGCTCAACTCATCGATGTTCTAAAATCGCACAAGAAGGCAATCGCATGGAAAATTTCTGATATACAAGGAATCAGTCCCAACTATTGCACACACAAGATACTCATGGAAAACGATTTCAATCCATCCGTACAAAGGCAGAGGAGGGTAAATCCTAAGATTCAGGACGTGGTAAAGCAAGAGGTTATCAAACTCTTGGATGCTAGATTGATTTACCCAATATCCGACTCACCTTGGGTTAGCCCTGTTCATGTCGTCCCGAAGAAGGGAGGAATGACGGTCATTACAAATGAAGAAAATGAACTTATACCAACACGAATAGTTACCGGTTGGAGAGTTTGCATCGATTACCGGAAGTTAAATGAAGCAACTCGTAAGGATCACTTCCCGCTTTCATTTATTGACCAAATGCTCGAAAGGCTATCAGGAACTAATTCTATTGTTTCCTTGACGGTTTTTCTGGGTATTTCCAAATCCCACTCGATCCGAAGGACCAGGAGATGACAACGTTCACATGCCCGTACGGAACATTTGCATACCGACGAATGCCGTTTGGATTATGCAACACACCTGCGACGTTTCAGAGATGCATGGTTGCAATTTTCCACGACATGATCGAACAATGCATGGTGGTCTTTATGGATGATTTTTCGGTCTTTGGAGACTCTTTCGCATCATGTCTATCCAACCTCGATAGAATGCTCGCCAAGTGTGAAGAATCAAATCTCGTCTTGAATTGGGAGAAATGTCACTTTATGGTGAAGGAAGGAATAGTTTTAGGACATCGAATACCAAAATCAAGAATCGAAGTAGACAAAGCAAAAGTCGAAACCATTGCCAAATTACCACCACCAACCAACGTTAAGGCCATTCGAAGCTTTCTAGGACATGCTGGGTTCTACCGCCATTTTATCAAGGATTTCTCCAAGATAGCGCGACCCATCACCCCCCTTCTAGGAAAAGACATCAAGTTCATATTTGATGAGAACTGCATGAAAGCTTTCAATTACCTAAAAAAGGAGCTAACTAATGCACCAATCATTGTCGCTCCAGATTGGAGTCTACCATTTGAGATCATGTGTGACGCTAGTGATTTCACAGTTGGAGCAGTTCTACGGCAAAGAAAGGACAATCACTTTCGACCAATCTACTACGTCAGCAAAACACTCACAGACGCTCAATAGAACTACATAACCACTGAGAAGGAGCTGCTAGCTGTAGTGTTTGCCTTTGACAAATTTAGATCCTACCTAATACTGTCCAAAACGATAGTATACACGGATCACTCAGCTCTAAAATACCTCTTCAAAAAACAAGATGCAAAGCCCAGATTGTTACGATGGATTCTACTCCTACAAGAATTCGACATCGAAATAAAAGATAAGAAAGGAGCAGAAAATGTCACCGCAGATCATTTAAGTAAACTTGAATACCCATCAATGGAACAACTTGCAGAAAGAGATATTAAAGATCGATTTACAGAGGAGCAGTAAATGAGTTTAGGAGAACAAATGCAAGGTTCGCAATTCACCAACGATCCTTGGTTTGCAGACATTGCCAATTTCATAGTTGGAGGGATCACAAGAAAGGGGATGATATCATCGCGAAGACAAAAATTCTTCCGCGACGTCAAACATTAATTTTGGGATGATCCATATTTATTCAAAGTATATCCCGACCAAATTGTGAGAAGATGTGTCAATGGGAAAGAAACCGAACATATACTCCACCAAAGCCATCACGGACCTACCGGAGGACATCACGCAGCCAATTTGACAGCAAAGAAAGTTTACGACTCAGGATTCTATTGGCCTACTATTTTCAGAGATGCACAAGACTTGGTGAAAGGTTGCGATATTTTCCAAAGGTTTGGAAATATCACAACGCGTAACGAAATACCGTTAAGGAATATCCAAGCATGTGAAATATTTGACATATGGGGATTAGATTTCATGGGACCATTTCCAAAATCATACATAAAAGAATACATTCTAGTAGATGTCGACTACGTATCCAGATGGGCCGAAGCTCAAGCCTTTCCAACAAATGACTCAAGGGTCGTAACCAAGTTCTTAAAACAGCTATTCTGCCGGTTTGGAACCCCTCGAGCGATCATCAGTGATCGAGGCACGCACTTTTGCAATACGCAGTTTATGAAACTATTGCAACAATACGGTGTTACCCACAAGATGTCTACGGCCTACCGCCCACAGACAAATGGGCAAGCAGAAGTTACAAACCGGGCACTAAAAAGGATCTTGGAACGAACAGTTGGTCAGCATAAGGAGAGATGGGTAGATAAGCTAGACGATGCTTTATGGGCATTCCGAACAGCTTATAAAACGCCATTAGGAACAACCCCTTATAGGATTGTTTATGGAAAAGCATGTCATCTCCCGATTGAACTCGAATACAAAGCTTACTGGGCGCTGAAAAACTGCAACTTAGATCCGACGATAATGGGAACTGCACCGGAAAATGCAACTGAACGAGCTAGCAGAGTTAAGAGATCAAGCTTATGAAAGCTCCTACAAATTCAAAGAAAGAACCAAGCTGCTCCATTATTCAAAGCTCCGCCCTACACGCTTCAATCCAGGTGATAAAGTTCTACTCGTTAACTCCCGATTTAAGAAGTTTTCTGGTAAGTTCAAAACACGGTGGAGCGGTCCATTCACAATCTCTATAGTATTTCCTTATGGTGCCATCGAACTCGAGGCTCCAGACGAGAATTTCAAAGTAAACGGTCACCGTTTAAAACACTACGTAGAAGACTTTCCCATGATCGAGGAAGTCTATAACTATGAACCACCCTAATAGAATAGTAGGTATGAATGAGTCAAGCTACGAGACTCGATAAACAATGCGCTCTTGGGAGGCATCCCAATCCTATCTTATCTTTTCCGCATTAATTTTTCTTTTAATTTTGATCTAATCCATTCTTATGCAGTACCTCGCCTTATAAAAGGCTGATGATTATGTTTCGACCATTAACCTTTTATATTTTGCAGGATGAGTTCGCAGCTAGCTAGAGCACGAGCCCCCAGTCAGAGACGCGTGCCATGTATCACTCCCGGAGTTCATCACCGGGTAGTAGCATGAGGACCCTCAGGGGATCACAGTCACCACCCCCTCAATTGGATGAGACCATGGCAGACTTGGTGGTGGTGAACATTCAGGAGACATTCCTTTTACGTTCCCTTCATACCAGGTTACCTTCATCTCGCCAATCAGAGGGACAGACCGCAGGGACCTCCATAGTACCCACCTTTCATTATGGGGTGACTACCGCGGACCCTGCTGTCACTTAGTGGATACTGAGAGCCCTTGAGGTCCAGCACCCTGCCATCACTGAGATCCACACTGCTTTGGGCCTTCCTTCCACACCTGTGTGCCCTTTTCAGATGGGACCTGATCCCACACTGCATATTCCACCGTGGGACCTATTCCCACCTTGGAACCTGACTGCGCAGGACCACCCCACTATTATGGACCCACTAGAGAAGATCGCTGCAGTAGATGCTTGGATTCAGGACCCAGAGGATGGCACGACATCTCCAGTCTATACCATCATGGAGTCAGCATCTCCTACATCGGTCGTGGAAAACACGATCTTTATGGATGATGACTTCACCGATTGGGAGGTGCTCTATGCTGACATGGATTAGTTATTATTAGTTGTGTTATTTTTGTTTAGTATTAACGTATATTGTCATTTATGTTTCCTAAAGGAAAATTTATTATGCAGAACTTGACGTGAAAATTATGGAACAAGTTCATTTCTAACGAGCCTGGTCCATTTCTATCAATTTCACACACTTGAACCTGGTCCATAAAATCCAGTGGCAACGCACGCAACATAAGGAAATATCTCTTCTAACCTTACTTTGCTTGACTAAACATACTAAGACTCTAAGTAAAACTCTAAAGTATGGGATTATGACTCACAAACAGATAATGACTTCAAAAATATTGACCCTCATTCAAAAATCTAAGTGTGGGATTAACCTAACTTAGAAATGGAACATTAGGGACAATGTTCTTTTAAGTGTGGGATAACAGTAGTATTCACTACTGAAGTGCAACATAAAATTTTGATAAATCTTTTAAGCAAACTCAGATTTTCAGCAAAAAATTTCAGCAAAATTTTCAAAATTTTGAAAGTCTAACCCAAACAATTTTTGAAGTGCAACACAAATTTTTGATAAACCCTCTCATAAAAACCCCTGTTTTCAAGCCTAACCCAACCAATGCTCACTTTCAGCATTGAAGATCAAGTAGAAAACCTGTTGAGCCTTAGCCTTTTCATTTCAAAAACTCACTTCAAGAAACCAACCCTTCCTTTACATCTCTTGGCCATAGCCTAAGTTTCTGTTCTGTCAAGAAGAATTACTGCAAGAAACACATTGAAACCCCCGAAGGATAAAAATACCATCCAAAAAGAGAAGGGGAACTCCAAAGAAAAGCATAATTCAACAAAAACAAAGCTGCCAAGAGGAACCAAAGAACTAAAAGACCCAAGGATCATTTAATGCCAAAGGGAAGGTTCCTCAAAGAGAAATCCAAAAAGAGGTATCACTAAAACGTCAAAGATAAGTCATCACAGACAAACTCTTAGGCTATATCAAAACCCCACTAAACCACCTACAAAACCCCTCTTCCATATCCATCTTTACCCTCTTACAAATGTCTCGGGATAATTAGCACCGTCCCCATTTGAGTATTACAGATTTGATTTTCAACAAAGCTTATGACGACAAAAGAGCTACATGACTGGCCCCTGAGTGAATTAGAAATTAAGACCACTTGTGAGGGCCCCAGTCATGTATCATGAAGATTGAAAAGAAAGCTTGTTAGAACGGTAGTCTGAGAAAGAAAAATTTGGGTTGAAAAATGACCAACATAGAATGCCCTCTAGCTTGAAGTTTACCAATATTTACCAATTCATAACTTAGGACAAGCAAACTTCTTTTCCCCATCTCCCACTTAAAATAAAGCAATGTCCTCATTACAAAACAAGGAATCGTAAAATTGGGAATAGAAAAGAATTGAATAGAAAACTCCCCTAATCTTGAAGAAAAATGCTTTCTTGATCTGATTCTGAAAATATACAACAACACACTTCTGTAGGCATCACGATTACATTTAGTGTATGTAATAAGCCTTTAAACCCCTCGGTATCCCGAGTGGACGAGTTATAGTCTCGTGATGGTTTCCATGGAACACACCCACAAAGTTCAAAACTGCAAACAAAAATTAAGAAAACAAAAAGTAGAACAAGAAAATAAAATATAAAATAACTAAAAGTTAAAACTACATATTAACAAACCATAACATGCATAAAGTAAGGAACAAGAAATAAACAATAATACTTATCACGGAATATACATAAACAGAGCAGATAATAGAATTTTGTTGCAAAAACAGGCCTTTCAACTGTCAGCTGGTGCGCACAACCACCGGTTGAAAGTCTGTACAAACCAAATTCAAAAACTTCACTCCATTATATATTAAACTATATAACATGCATATACATATAATTAACAAATATATAATTATATACAACAAATAATTAATTTCTTTTTCCATATATAGTTTCCAACTTAATCGAATAAGCACCCGTTCTTCGGCAGAACAATAGTCCAACTGGATAAGTGTTCCCCGGCAGTGGCGCCAAAAACTTGATGCGTGTGAAAGCGTCTAGTTTTATTATTTATAAAATACATGATATACCAATCACTACTATCACATAACCAGGCAAGAATACCCGATCGAATGTCAGTATAAAATTGGTAAGTCCAGGTCGAACACAGGAATACAAGAACGATGTTATTCAATTAAATTGGAATTATTAACTAAACTAATAAAGCAGTAACATAGGGGTTACGTTTTAGTTCCGTACAAACGTTCAATATGAATTTATTAACCAAACCAACAACATAAAACAAGATAAAGAGTAAAAGATAAACAATTTAAGATAGACATGTAATTGCTTAGAGTCTTCCATTCAGATTCATATTATCCGGTTCATGTGTTTTGATTGTTTGATTGTGATTTCTTTTATATCAACTTAGATACTAATCAAAGAGTCCAAATTGAATGTAAATTAGCTCACGTTCCTGGTTTACTAATATCTATAACCTAGGGTCCCACATTAAACATCGATCCGACATCGCAAGAATTGTATGTTTCAATTGTGTGCTTTTCCCTAGATTATGCATTAAGTATTCACGACTTGTTATGATTGATCCTCGCGGTATGACTCAACAATAACAACTAATAATCTCTTATTAGCTTTCTCATTTTAGATTGATTAGTTACTATTCTCGTAACCTATCAAACTCAATATATTTAGCAATGACTATAAACCTAGATTCATAATCATCAATAATTAATAACATCAAAGGAACTCAATCTCAATGACATTATGTGACACCCGACAATTTAGGTTAACTTTTAAACTTAACCGAAACCCTAATTACGTGTATTTAGATGTGATTTAGGCTAAATAATTGTAATTAATTGTAAATATTTTTATATTATTGTGAATATACACCTACATAATTTTTTATATTACGCTTACGTAATTAGTTGTAATTACGCGAAACAACCGGACGGAGTCTGACAAACTGTACGAAGTTGGTGAAAACATTTCTATAAATAACTTTAATCTATTTTTAAAAGTTATTTATCATATATTATTATTTTGAAATAATAATACATGAAAAACCTAGACGTTTTGTTAAAAACGTAACAAATGCGGTTAAAACGCGCAACTGAGCCCGATAACCAAACGAAACCCTAATTAATATTTTTACAACTCAAATTTAAGTATTTTAATAATACTTCAATGAAAAATAATCCCAAATATATCACGAATTAAATTAACACAAGAAAACGTTACACGATTTAACGTTTTAACAAAAATAACGAGTAAATGACCTAAATATGAAAAACAGCCTGAAATTTAATCAAAAACTCAGCCATCCCTTATGGGACCCACCAAAAATCGACCACCTCCCTCCCCTCCCCATACAAAACTCGTGCATAACTCAACCATAACATTTTCTTACACCACCACTCTAAACACATGCACACCTCTCTCTTCCTTCCATTTAACATCACTCTTTCTTTCAAGATCTCTCCTCCTTCTCTCTAGATTAAACTTCTCACTCTAAAATAAGTCATTCAACCACCACCCCACCTACAACCACCACCTACAACCACCACATCACCACATACAACCACCACCTAAATACTACTCTATTCTTCAAAATTCTAGCAAGGAATTGAAGCTCAAGAACATCCCATCTCATTTCTGTCCAAACATCTCCATTTTCATCATTGTGAGGACCATTCTAACTTGTTGTTACTCTTATTTACATGTATTTAAGTTCACTCAACCATGTTATGTCAAAACCATAGCTAAAAACAACTTTTCTTAACTTAAAACTCATGAATATGCAAAGAAACTTTCTGTCCAGAAACATGTGTTCACTTCTACGATTTTTAGAAAAATCAATTCTTCATGAAAATGGAAATTTTTATAGTCTAAAATCAATTTCACGATGTTAGCTTTTAAACCCTACTAGCCTCATATTTTTCTGAGCTAATTTACTATTTTTAATAATTTATATAAAAACACCTATACAATCTGTTCCAAAAATCCAGAAACTTTACCCTTAGTATTTTGCACATATCTCAAGCTACACATCTTTAAATGTGACACCCGCCAAATTAGGACTAGTAATTAGTGCCTAATCAACTGTTAATATATGTAATTAGTTTTGTGTTAGGCTAATTAATGTATCGGAATATATATTGTTGAATAAATACAATTATGCGATTTGACTAAATCGTACGTAATTCAAATCGAATGAAATTCGATTCAATTAATACGGACGTTGGTGAACAATTTTATTAAATAATATAACATTATTTAAATGAAACTATTATATCCAAAATAATATTTTGATAATATTTCAACTCAAATTTGTATCGTACAAATAACGACTACGCGATTAAAATGTTGAACGCGTAAGACAAAACGAAACAAGTTAAAGTTATATTTTATAACTCAATAGTTAAGTATTTGGTAAAATACTTCAACAAAATATTGATTAATTATTCGTATTTTAAAAACGTATATTTAAACGTATAAAATAATTATTTAACGTTTAAACGGTCGGGAAAATGAACACCGCATGGAGCGCGAACACAGGGGATTAAAAATTGAGCCAACCACACATGGGTGGGGCCCATGTGGGCCGGACATTCCCCCTCCCTTTTTCCCGTCTTTTCCTTTGATCACACCACAAACACACACACACACACACTCACCTAAAATATCTCCATCTCTCTCTCTTTCTTTCCTCTAAACACCACCAACCACCAAACAACCATCTTTAACCACCAAAAACTATCACAAAAATTCATAGAATCGCTAGGCTCATTTGGAGAAAAAGAACCACGACGACAAGCTCTACACATTCATCTTTTCGGATTTCGCTCACGTTAACTTGTAAGAAATCCCAACACTTTCGAAAAACTCTTATATTTTAATTATTTTGCTTGTATGTTGTTTAACTAACCTAGATATGTCCAAAGAACTGTTAAAATTTGTTTTCAAAACATTGTCAAAAAGTTGCGGATTTTGCCCTTTTATAGAAAACGACACCTCGAACACACCCGACACCAACTAATAATATTTATGGACTCTATGAACTAAAATAAGGGTTGGGTAAAATTTCAGGTCAAACCGAACTTGTCTAGTCACAAACCCGACACTCGAAAACACCTCAGCCGGCTATGTCGCATTAGGCCCAGGCCTATTGCGACACAAGGCACTATGTCGCAAACCAGTTACAATGTCACACTAGCGACACAACCCTTTATGTCGCATTAAATTGCGGATGTCGCAAATGCGACACAGACACTGATGTCGCATAACTAGGGGTGGAAATGAAAGATTATAACTAGGGGTGGAAACGGAGAGAATATAACTAGGGGTGGAAATGGAGTTATAACTAGAAGTGGAAACAAAGGAGCGAATATAACTAGGGGTGGAAACGAAGTTATAACTAGCAGTGGAAACGAAGGAGCTAATATAACTAGAAGTGGAAACAGTTATAACTAGAAGTGGAAACAGATTATAACTAGCAGTGGAAACGAAGGAGAGAATATAACTAGAAGGGGAAACAGAGAGAATATAACTAGAAGTGGAAACGGAGAGAATATAACTAGCAGTGGGAATAAGGAAACTATACTAGTAGTATTAACTAGTGTAGCTCATCACATGATACTTGAAAACACTTAACCACAAATTATTAGCCTCGTGTAGCAACTAAACCTTATACGATACAACTTGTACATTAAATATATATATACTTTATAAGTATAAAACGAGTCAAACATAATAATAATACTTTGGGAATTATTATTACAAGCCATCACCAATGGGCCATACACATTTTCAAAACTCAAACTAATCAAACAACCCAATGTATTTGGACATAACTAGTTGGATGAACAACTACAAAGGTAGTCTCTTAAGATACCTACTCACGTTTATAACCATCGCGTGTCGTGGACACCCTCAGGTTACAAGTCTTCGGACATCATTACTCGGCTAATCAACTCAAGTTTATTAAATTAAACTCTCCAGACTCAGGTGAGTCTCATAGCCCCTCTTTTACTGTTTTAACTCAGGGGTGTGATTCATTGCTTACTTTTAAACATGTGAAGCAAGTACGAACTTTTCCGATACTACATGAGTTATTTTCACTAATCATTTCAAAGCCCTCCATCAACATAGTTTGGTAATATGTTGTAGCGTGAATATTAGTATATGGTACCATATAGGATTGACCCTCCTCGTCTTGGTTAGCAAGCACTAACTGGGTAAATGGATGTACTAATATTTGTTCGGACAAGTGTAGATTAGGCACTCGTGGGAGGCACCTCGATCAGGCACTTGATTGTGATCCTGACCCCTCGAGTTAAGCTCAGACTATGTGCTCATGGCTGTATAGCTTATAATTTGCTTAATTTCACTTTAAATTCAATTTAAATCTTGCGGTTCATACAATATGTGTTGACATACAAACCTATGAGCTCACCAGCGTTTCGCTGACCTATTTTAGCATGTATCACAGGTACTCAGCAGTAGGTTGGACTAACCGATCAGGATACTATAGCTCGTGTCAGCATTCAAACATTCAGAGATTTAGCTACATTATTATATTTTGTATAGATTAACTATGTATGTAAATCTGTCAATTTCAAACCGAGCTAATGTAAACTATATTTTGATGTAAACTTTGATCTTATCAATATAAGTTGTAAAACGACGCATATAGAGTCGTTCATTATATATTTGTGCTATGATTATTGATTAGTCGCGCCCCGACCCGATTCGCTTCCGCAACCTGAATTTGGGGGTGCGACAGATTGGTATCATAGCCTAAGGTTATAGTGAACTAGGTTGCATTTAAAGGGCCTAGACTATGACCTTTAGGCAGTATTCCTCATTAATTATGATTAGGTTCAGTGACTACATTGTATTGGTTTAATTTAACATAGCATGATCAACTATGTATAATTAAAAGAATTTGATGTGAGAGCTGAAAGGAGTCATGACTGAACATGATACACTAGTTGACTCTGACCTCGAGAGAACCGAGACTCAAACATGTCTATGCTAGGCACTCAATAGGCTATTATGTGATATATATATATATATATATATATATATATATATATATATATATATATATACATACATAGATAGACCTCTCTACGAATCTTAGGCTATATTATATATACGAATATAGGCCTCATTCTTTCTAACGCTTTGTCTCAGAAATGGTAAACACACCGCCTAATTCGTCTCGCTCTCATCCGTATGGATCACGAAACTCAAGGGTAGCTAGGAGGAACACTGGGTTGCCTCGAGCTAGCCCATATCCCACTCAAAAGCAACTCAATATCCAACCTTAAAGGCAAACAACAACGAGCCAATGGCGATGGTTATCAGACCGACTCGACACTTGGAGGGACGAGGAAGGAATTCAACTCCCCGTAACTAATGGAGGGTTTTCCAGCAAGGAAGTCTCTCCCTATACCCAATAACCTACTCACTTCACTGTTCCCGTATTAGCTGCTCGAGTGCACCGCTACGAAAGCAGGCTACACAACATGGAAATCGAACAACGTAATATTCGCTCGAACTGGATGGAGCAAACTCAAGATGGTGTCGCCCAGTTATACATAGGTCAAGCGGATATCTCTGAAACCTTGACCCGAACTCACGACCAAATGGAGGATACCACATAAACTATGGAGATCGTTCATAACCAAGTAATCAGTAACCGAAATGAGATCTCCGTTTTACAATCAAGGTTGCAAGAATGTGAGACACGCCTGCGGGAAACCGAGGATGCTCTCAGAATGGTTAGCAGACTTGCAGAGTCTGTGGACCATCTCACCTCAATAATCCCACAACTCAATCTACATCGAGATTAGTGTAGTAACTATTTAGTAATCTATTGTACTTCCGTAGGATCTATGAAATTCGACCGGATGTAACAATTCCCAACATCTTTTGCAAACTACCTAAGTCTGTAACTTTTGAAACTCGTAACTCGAAATTGTCTGTAATTGTTTAAATCTATAAAATCAATTGACAATTTCTCTTTACATTGTGATGTGTATATTATCGCTCTTATATATACGCCTACCTCAATTATCATTCTGGTACAAACTCTCACGTACCTCTTGTTTCTTTCTTGAAGAATCCTGCCGCCTAAGAAGAAAAGTTACAGCGATGCTGAAATTGCTGCTCTCATTTTCCGAGCTATGGCCGAAGCCCTGGCTACTCGGGAATCACCCCGAACCTCTAGGAGAAGTGAAGACACCGTTGACAATACTCCTGTCATCAAACCTTTCTCTTACAAGGATTTTCTTAGCTGCAAACCGCTCTACTTCAAAGGCAGTGAAGGTGCTATTGGTATAATCAGGTGGATTGAACGTATGGAATCCGTCTTCAACCTCTGCAACTGTACTGAGGATAACAAAGTCAAGTTTGTTGCCCACACCTTTCATGAAGGTGCACTTACGTGGTGGAACACCCACGCAAACTCTTTGGGCATCGAGATAGCAAACCAGCTTCCTTGGGCTGAACTGAAGAAAAAGCTTAGGGAAAAATACTGTCCCGAAGAAGAACTGCACCGTCTGGAGGAAGAATTCTGGCACTTGACAGTGCAGGGAACTGACATTGCTGGATATACCACCAAATTCCAACAATTCACTTTGTTATTCACGGGTTTGGTTGATCCGGAGGAGAAATGCATCAAGAGGTACATCCGCGGCCTCCCGAAGAATATCCAGGGGAACGTCGCCTCATCTAAACCAACCACTGTTGAAAGTGCAATCCAGTTAGCTCATGAACTCATGGCAATGTTCATCAGCCGTGAGACACCTCTCCCATCCTCCAACAACAAACACAAATCTACCGAACACCACGACCAGCCAAACAAGAAACCCAATGCCATCCAAGCTTCTACCTCCAACACCGAACCCAAACGCGGGTATACTGGGAGCAAACCTTATTGTTCCAAATGTACCCGCCACCACGAGGGTCAATGCAATACCCCTTGCAACAACTGCAGGAGGTACGGGCATTCGACCAAAGATTGTTGAGCTCCCAAATCCAACAACAATACCCCCAACAACAACAACAACACCAGGCCACCAAGAGCCTACATCGAATGTGGGAACACCGGGCACTTCAAGAATGAATGCCCAAGGCTGAAGAACAACAACAACAACAACTACAACAACAACAACAACAACAACAATGCGAGAGGTAGAGCCTTCGTACTCAACTCTGAGGACACCCGCGAAGACCCTAATGTGGTCTTGGGTATGTTCCTCCTCAACTACTTAACTGCTTATATTCTATTTGATACTGGTGCCGATAGGAGGCTTTATTTTAGGTGAATTTTACCCATTGCTTGACATCACCCCTGTTGCTCTAGATGTAAAGTACACTATAGAACTAGCGAACGGTAAACTCATAGAAACCGATAGTGTGATACCTAATTGCACTTTAAACCTAGCAAACGAAACCTTTTCAATCGATCTTATGCCCGTTGAGATCGGAAGTTTCGGCGTCATCATAGGAATGGACTGGTTGTCCAGACACCAAGACAAAATCGTTTTTTACGATAAGATCATTCGAATCCCTCTCGCCGCCCGTAGAACTTTGATCGACCGGTAGGACGAGACTAAACATTATCTCTTGTCTGAAAACCCAAAAATTTATGAGAAAAGCTTATCCAGCAATCCTCGCGCAAATCATGGAGAAAAAGTCAGAGGAGAAGCGACTTGAGGATGTGTCCATCGTTCGAGACTTTCCAGAAGTCTTTCCCGAAGAACTGCCTGGTCTACTACCACCAAGACAGGTTGAGTTCTCAATCGACCTCGTGCCAGGTGCTGCACCTATGGCCCGAGCACCATACCGCTAAGCCAGGTGCCTTTCAACTTCTGAAGCAAAAGCTTTGCAGTGCTCCTATTCTATCATTACCCGAAGGCACCGATGACTTCGTGGTATACTGCGATGCTTCTCACCAAGGTCTCGGTTGCGTGCTGATGCAACGAGACAAGGTCATTGCCTACGCCTCTAGACAACTCAAAATTCATGAAAAGAACTATACCACCCACGATCTTGAGCTTGGAGCTATCGTCTTCGCTCTCAAAATCTGGAGACACTACCTTTATGGCACTAAGTGCACAATCTTTACTGACCACAAAAGTCTCCAACACATATTCGATCAGAAGGATCTCAACATGAGGCAACGTCGGTGGGTCGAGTTGCTTAACGACTACGATTGCGAGATCAAATACCATCTGGGTAAGGCAAATGTTGTTGCCGATGCCCTCAGTCGAAAAGAACGAACAAAACCACTTCGAGTCCGAGCCCTCAGTATGACCATTCACAATGATCTAAACATTCAGATTCTCGCTGGTCAACTCGAAGCTTTGAAACCCGACAATGTCAAAAACGAAGCCTTGCGAGGCATGGATAAACAATTCGAAACCAAACCTAACGGGGTTAGATACCTCTCTAACTGAATCTGGTTGTCTAGTTTTGGGAACTTGCGAGACTTGGTGATGGATGAAGCTTACAAGTCTAATTACTCTATCCACCCGGGATCCGACAAAATGTACCACGGCATCAAAGAATTTTATTGGTGGTCGAATATGAAAGCTGAAATCGCCACATACGTCAGTAAGTGTCTTACTTGCTCAAAAGTCAAAGCCGAGTATCAAAAATCTTCCGGCTTACTCCAACAACCTGAGATTCCTGAATCGAAATGGGAACAAATCGCTATGGATTTCATAACCAAACTTCCTAAGTCATCGAGCGGTTGCGATATCATTTGGGTGATCGTCGATCGTGTCACAAAATCTGCTCATTTCCTTGCGATCAAGGAAACGTATAAAATGGAACGCCTCACACGAATCTACATCAAAGAAATTGTGTCTCGACACGGCATTCCAATCTCGATTTTCTAAGATAGGGATATTCGCTTCACATCTCACTTTTGGCAATCACTCCAGAAATCATTGGGTACCCGTCTTGACATGAGTACCGCATACCACCCTCAAACTGATGGCCAAAATGAACGAACAATTCAAACACCGGAAGACATGCGATGAGCTTGCGTATTTGACTTCCGTGTAAAATGGGAAAAACATCTACCATTGTGCGAGTCTTCGTACAACAACAGCTATCACACCAGCATTAAGGCTACACTTTTTGAGGCACTGTACGGTCGTAAGTGCCGATCACCGATTTGTTGGACCGATGTCGCACCCCCAAATTCGTTCAACGGTGGTTAGCGGAAGCATTTTTTTAAGTAGGGGTGCCGACGTGAACGTAGGACAATCACGCATATCATAGCGTATGATTATTGCTGAACAGTAGCTAAGATGTCATCCGATTTGTTGGACCTCTGTCGCACCCCCAAATTCGTTCAACGGTGGTTAGCGGAAGCATTTGTTTAAGTAGGGGTGCCGACGTGAACGTAGGACAATCACGCATATCAGAGCGTATGATTATTGCTGAACAGTAGCTAAGATGTCATCCTATTTCTTCATGGGTCCCTTAGTTCCATATGCATGCAGTCTTACTGGTGCTACTAGTTTCCTGAAAGACATAGCAAAAGTCAACAAAAATGTTGAGTGAATTCACAGGTTTTAAATTTATGAGTATAGTTCGTTAAACCAGCTTGCTTGTAAGTTTGTTGACACAAAAGTCAAATAATGTCAAATAAGGCTTCATTTTGTTGGAACGTTATCCAAAAGTGTCGTTTTGTTGGGATGTCACCCAAAGTATAGTTTAGTTGAATCACTATCCAAAACGTAGTTTTGTTGGGATGTTACCCAAAATACAGTTTAGTTGGATCACTATCCAAAAGTATCGTTTCATTTTCGTGATGTCAACACATCATTTTGTATACGTTTGGAAAACCAATCCAGTTGTATAAATAGTAGGAACGCATTCCTATGTAGTCAATCGTAGGAAAATGTTATTTCTCAAAAAGTATGTAATAGTAGTAGGGAAACATAGACGGTGATCCCTCAAAGGTTAGCTAGACCTTATGAGTTAAAGTAACGACCCCTAGTGCTATAACCAATCCATGATGTTTTTCGTTTTTGCCACAGTAACATTTTAAATATACGCTCCTCGTTACGACTGCCGTCGTGCGGTTGGCGCGACCAACAAGTTATAATAGTGGGAGGGCTGTCAACTCGATAGTACTATCCGTATATCTAGTGGCTAGAGTCACCTAGCTAATGGTTATAGGCTGCGTACACTGGGACTTTTGTGCACACAACTACCTCTCGTAAACCTAGGTCCGTACCAAGATTCGTTGTCATGTTCCCAAAATAGTGTGAAAAGTCATTTCGTAAACAGTTCAAGTAATAGTATGAAAGCATTTATAATAATCGTTGTACGCTTGTATCAAAACAGTAAAGTAGTAGCTATGTCCTTCACCCCTGTTAGAGAAAAGTATTGAAAACAGTAAAAGTAGGGGCTGTGAACTCACCTGTGGTTGCTAGTGTCTCTAATGCAATTATGTTTCGAGTCAATAATCTCCTAACGTCCTAAACGTATGAGATTACAAGTGTAAGTATGTGGATGTCGTAGTTGACCATCCATGTTAGCATTCATCAACTAGTTATGTCCAAATAAGTTGTTCAAGTTCATTTATTAAAACATGTACGCCCCGTTGGTGAAAGTTTGTAATAATAATTCATTTAGACATTATTATTAAGTTTGTTTTGTTGTATACCATTTATTAGTACATATCGTATGTTGCAAACAGATTATTTAGTTTGTAAAAAAAAACTTAAACCGTTGGTCAAAGTTGGTCAAACTGGTCAAAGGTGGTCAAACTTGGTCAAACTTGGTCAAAGTTACCAACTAAGTCACCCAAGCCCATTTTTGTTACCATTTTCCAAAAATAGTAAGTTTTTAGAAATCGAACCACTTTTGTTGACTTGGTCAAACTTACTCGGTTTGACCCGAAACTTTCACCCAACCCATATATCAGTTTATAGAGTCCAAATAAATTATCGGTTCATGTCGGAGTTCACCAAAAGTGTCGGTTTTTACAATAGTTCCAAAACAGTCCCTAGTTATGTTTTCGATTTTTGTCGGTTTATTTCGCCATAGTTTTTACTAACTTCTGTTCCAAATCAAGCCTCACAAATTTTACCAACTGATCATCATGGTTTCTATACTAACATATAACTTTTATAGAAACTATAGTGTCCATTTACATAGGTAATTAATTTTGCTAAGGAATCGAACTCGGTTTTCGAAAACCTTCAGACCAGGATCAAAGATCTGGTTATATATAAAACTCTGTAAATTTATGGAAAGATCCAAAGAAGAACTTTTTGTAGATCTTTTCAATACGCAACTTTTAAAAAAAATTCATTGTCTAACTCTTCCTATAACTCCAGTTATGGTCGATTTTGTAAGCTGTAACATTCTAGACACAATCATCACTTTTATATAAAAAATTCAAAAACGTATTTTAACATATATCCTGGACATAATCTAGTTAATGGAGCTTAAAAACATGTAAATAACAAACATGCAATCAAATCTAAAGAAAGAGAGTTGGTGTTCTTACTTATGAAAATGATGAGAGAAGGAGGTGATGATCTTGTGCTTAATATTATTACAAAAAGTTAAGTATTTTGTTGGTGAAGCTATGGTGGTTTTTGGTGGTTTGTGGTGGTTGAATGGTGATGAATATGGTGGTTGGGGGCTGATTTCTCCAGATTTTAAGAGAGAGAGAAAGTTTTAGAGAGAAGTTAGAGAGAATTTGTGAAAGAGTGAAAATGTGAAGAATGAAATTATGAGATAAAACTTGCATGTCATTTGAATGGAGGATGGTGGGAGGTGGCACATGGGCTGGTCTTGGTAGGTCCCCCATGGGTGGGTGGGTGATTTAATTCCTATTTTCAGACTGTGTTACGTATTTTGGTTGTTTACCCGTTATTTTCGTTAAATCGTCTAACGTTATTTTGTGTAGGTTTAATTAACGATATGTTTGGGATTATTTTCCATTGAAGTATTCTTAAAATACTTCATTTTGAGTTACCGAAATATTTATCGAGTTTCATTTGATTGCCTAGTTCGATTCGCGCGTTTTTACCACGTTTGTTAAGTTTTAATCAAAATGTCTAAGTTTTTAGTGTACTATTATATGAAAATAATAATATAGGATAAATAACTTCAAAAATATATTCAAGTTATTTATAGAAATGTTTTCACCAACGTTCGTATTTTTGTCGGATTCGTTCCGAATGTTTTGTACGTAATTATAACTAATTACGAATTAAGTAATACTAAGCGTATTAAATTTTTTTAGGGGTGTCACAACCGAAGTGGGAGACAGTCAGCTCACTGGTCCTAAACTCATTCACGAAACAACCGAGAAAATCTTCGAGGTTCAAAACAAACTCAAAGCCGCACGTGATCGTCAGAAAAGTTACGCTGACGTGAGACGCAAACCACTCGAGTTCCAGGTTGGGGATCGAGTACTACTCAAAGTTTCACCTTGGAAAGGTGTCATTCATTTCAGAAAGCGCAGGAAGTTAAATCCCAGGTACATTGGACCATTCGAGATCCTCGAGAGGATTGGTCTAGTGGCATATCGATTGCAGCTGCCATCCGAGCTCAGCAACGTGCATCCCACTTTTCACATTTCTAACTTGAAAAAATATATGTCTGATGAGACACTTATTATTCCACTTGACGAGATTCGCGTCAATGACAAGCTTCATTTCGTTGAGGAACCTGCTGAAATCATGGACCGTGAGGTCAAACAACTCAAACAAAATCGTATTCCCAACGTCAAGGTCAGGTGGAATTCACGGCGTGGGCCAGAATTCACTTGGGAACGGGAAGACCAAATGCGACTCAAGTACCCTCAGTTATTCACTGAAGCTGCTTCCAACACGACTACGAACTAAATTTCAGGACGAAATTCTCCTAACAAGGGGAGAATGTGACACCCGCCAAATTAAGACTAGTAATTAATGCCTATTCAACTGTTAATAAATGTAATTAGTTCTGTGTTAGGCTAATTAATGTATCGGAATATATATTGTTGAATATATACAATTATGCGATTTGACTAAATCGTACGCAATTCAAATCGAATGAAATTCGATTAAGTTAATACGGACGTTGATGAACAATTTTATTAAATAATATAACATTATTTAAATGAAACAATTATATCCAAAATATTATTTTGATAATATTTCAACTCAAATTTGTATCGTACAAATAACGACTACGCGATTAAAATGTTGAACGCGTAAGACAAAACGAAACAAGTTAAAGTTATATTTTGTAACTCAATTATTAAGTATTTGGTAAATACTTCAACAAAATATAGATTAATTATTCTTATTTTAAAAACGTATATTTAAACGTATAAAATAATTATTTAACGTTTAAACGATCGGAAAAATGAATACATCACGGATCACGAACACAAGGGATTAAAAATTGAACCAACCACACATGGGTGGGGCCCATGTGGGCTGGCCCTTCCCCCTTCCCTTTCCCCCCTTTTTCTTTAATCACACCACAAACACACAAACACACACACACACACACACACACACACACCTAAAATATCTCTATCTCTCTCTCTTTCCTCCAAACACCACCAACCACCAAACAACCATATTTAACCACCAAAAACTATCACAAAAATTCATAGAATCGCTAGGCTCATTTGGAGAAAAAGAACCACGACGACAAGCTCTACACATTCTTCTTTTCGGATTTCGCTCACGTTAACTTGTAAGAAATCCCGATACTTTCGGAAAGCCTCTTAGATTTAAATTATTTTGCTTGCATGTTGTTTAACTAACCTAGATATGTCCAAAGAAGTGTTAAAATTTGTCTTCAAAACATTGTCAAAAAGTTGCGATTTTGGCCCTATTATAGAAAACGACACCTCGAACACACCCGACACCAACTAATAATTTTTATGGACTCTATGAACTAAAATAAAGGTTGGGTAAAATTTCGGGTCAAACCGAACTTGTCTAGTCACAAACCCGACACTCGAAAACACCTCAGCCGGCTATGTCGCATTAGGCCCAGGCCTATTGCGACACAAGACACTATGTCGCAAACCAATTACAATGCCACACTAGCGACACAACCCTTTATGTCTCCTTAAATTGCAGATGTCGCAAATGCGACATAGACACTGATGCCGCATAACTAGGGATGGAAACGAAAGATTATAACTAGGGGTGGAAACGGTGAGAATATAACTAGGGGTGGAAACAGAGTTATAACTAGCAGTGGAAACGAAGGAGTGAATATAACTAGGGGTGGAAACGAAGTTATAACTAGCAGTGGAAACGAAGGAGCGGATATAACTAGGGGTGGAAACGAATATAACTAGAAGTGGAAACAGTTATTATTAGAAGTGGAAACAGATTATAACTAGCAGTGGAAATGAAGGAGAGAATATAACTAGATGTGGAAACATAGAGAATATAACTAGAAGTGGAAACGGAGAGAATTTAACTAGCAGTGGGAACAAGAAAACTATACTAGCAGTCTTAACTAGTGTAGCTCATCACATGATACTTGAAAACACATAACCACAAATTATTAGCCTCTTGTAGCAACTAAACCTTATACGATACAACTTGTACATTAAATAAATATACTTTATAAGTATACAACGAGTCAAACATAATAATAATACTTTGGGAATTATTATTACAAGCCATTACTAACGGTCGGTACATGTTTTCAAAACTCAAACTAATCAAACAACTCAATGTATTTGGACATAACTAGTTGTATGAACAAGTACAAAGGTATCTCTTAAGATACCTACTCACGTTTATAACCATCGCGTGTCGTGGACACCCTCAGGTTACATGTCTTCGGACATCATTACTTGGCTAATCAACTCAAGTTTATTAAATTAAACTCTCAAGACTCAGGTGAGTCTCATAACCCCTCTTTTATTGTTTTTCACTCAGGGGTGTGACTCATTACTTACTTTTAAACATGTAAATGCAAGTAAAAACTTTTCCGATACTACATGAGTTATTTTCACTAATCATTTCAAAGCCCTCCATCAGCATAGTTTGGTAATACATTGTAGCGTGAATATTAGTATATGGTACCATATAGGATTGACCCTCCTCGTCTTGGTTAGCAAGCACTAACTGGGTAAATGGATGTACTAATATTTGTTCGGACAAGTGTAGATTAGGCACTCGTGGGAGGCACCTCGATCAGGCACTTGATTGTGATCTTGACCCCTCGAGTTAAGCTCAGACTATATGCTCATGGCTGTATAACTTTTAATTTGCCTAATTGCACTTTAAATTCAATTTAAATCTTAAGGTTCATACAATATGCGTTGACATACAAACCTGTGAGCTCACCAGCGTTTCGCTGACCCATTTTAGCATGTATCACAGGTACTCAGCAGTAGGTTGGACTGCCCGATCAGGATACTATAGCTTGTGTCAGCATTCAAACATTCAGAGATTTAGCTGCATTATTATATTTTGTATAGATTAATTATGTATGTAAATCTCTCAATTTCAAACCAAGCTAATGTAAACTATATTTTGATGTAAACTTTGATCTTATCAATATAAGTTGTAAAATGACGCATATAGAGTCGTTCATTATATCTTTGTGCTATGATTATTGATTAGTCGCGCCCCGACCCGATTCGCTTTTGCAATCCGAATTTGGGGGTGCGACATTAAAGGACCTGAAACCACCACTCAAATTTGACACATTTCATTGGCTACAACTTTTATATTGACAACTTTTACTTGTTTCGTGTAGATTTTTCCTAGAAATGTAATCTTCATGCATGTGTCTAGATTGGTCAACTGTTGGACCTCAAAGGTTACATGTAATTTTTGTAAATACTTAGACTTCTCTAAATTTCATAGAAAAATTACTGAAAGTAGATAACTTATGGGGGAACAACTAGTATTTTTCTTGAGAATTAATTCGGAATGTAAAGTTTTATAAAAATCCAACAATGAGACGTATTTTCTGGAAAACATAAAGTGTGGACTGATTTTGGTAAAACTTGAAAATCGACACTTGCGGACTTGCTATTCAGGGAAAAACCAACATTTTGTGGCTTATGAACATATTTAAGGGCTTGGGAAAAGATTCGGGTCAAACCGAGTAGGTTTGATCAAGTTAACAAAAATGGGACTCGGTCTCTAAAAATGGCAACCTTACTATTTTTGGTAAAAACTGAAACCTTACTATTCTTGGCAAAAATGGTAACTATAAGGGTTTTGGTGACTTATTAAGTAACTTGGACCAAAAACGAGACTAGAAAACACTCCCGAATGAAAAACTGACACTTAGAACACTTGAACCAAATATTCTAAGTCCCAAGTAGAGACACTAACCTAGTGATGCCACAATTTACTAGTGATGCTACAATTTCTGAAAATATTCTAAGTCTCAAATAGAGACACTAACCTAGTGTTGCCATTAATATAATGCTTAAAACTTGATTTGCACTAAGTATTGAACTTGAGTAACAACTTATTACAACAACGCGACTACACATGATATATACTTATGCATAGTATACAATGAAACAAACCTAATAATAATGTCTTAACAAATTATTATTACAAACTATCACCAACGGGTCGTACACGTTTTTGATAAACATATTTGAACAAACATACTTGGACATACTAGTTGAGTGAACTAGCCTTAGGTGGACATTAACCTTCCACCTACATTATTGACTTAAGTGGACATTAACCCTCCACTTACATAGATGGTCATTAAGACATCTACTTACATACAACCTTATACGTTTAGGACATTAGAAGGTTGCACTTTGGGACACTCATTGCTTGCTTATCTGATATTTGCTTGCTACTTGCTAACCTAAGGTGAGTTTCATAGCCCCCTTTTACTTATTTTTGAATTTTTTTGGGTTGAGAATACATACACATGCTTTTACAGATTATTACTTAAACAGAAGCAGAAACTTTTACAGATTTTACTTATGATTGCTAGAAACATAAACTTAAACATAAACATAACATATACTTATTGCATGAGTAGCAGAACTAATCCACCAATAAGACCTCAATTTCATGGTTCGTTAATATCATAAAGCGCGAATAAGTGTGAATAGTACTATTGGGATTGACAATTATGTCCGAGCTGGTCGCTCCAGCTAACCCACGGGCGTATAATTATTTGAATCAGGATGTCTCCCGGATTAGACACATAGAATTTGTTAAGTTTCGAATACATGAGCTCATGGCAATAATATACAGAACTGGATCCATGTAGAAATTGATTTACTCAGAAACTCTATTTTTATAGAACTCTAGTTATACAGAACTCTGTTTTACAGAGTTTACTTATACAGGATCATTATTATACAAAACTTATTTTACAAGCAGAAAACATGGTGTTCACATGATGTCGCACTCCCAAATTCGGGTTGCGGAAGCAAATCGGGTCGGGGCGCGACTAATCAATAATCACAGCACAAAGATATAATGAACGACTCTATATGCGTCAGTTTACAACTTGTATTGATAAAATCAAAGTTTACATCAAAATATAGTTTACATTAGCTCAGTTTGAAATTGAGAGATTTACATACATAATTAATTTATACAAAATAGAATAATGCAGCTAAATCTCTGAATGTTTGCATGCTGACACGAGCTAATGATTCCGAAATTAGGTAGTCCAACCTACTGCTAAGTACCTGTGATACATGCTAAAATGGATCAGCGAAACGCTGGTGGGCTCATAGGTTTGTATGTCAACACATATTGTATGAACCGCAAGATTTATTTGAATTTAAGTTGCAATTAAGCAAAATAAAAGTTTTACATCCATGAGCACATAGTCTGAGCTTAACTTGAGGTGTCAGGTCCACATTTAAGGTATCCTGATCGAGGTGCCTCCCATGAGTGCCTAATCTACACTCGTCTGAACAAATATTAGTACATCTGTTTACCCAGTTAGTGCATGCTAACCCGGACCAGGAGGGTCAATCCTATATGGTACCATATACTAATATTCACGCTACAATGTATTACCAAACTATGTTGAGGAGGGCTTTGAAAGATTAGTGAGATAACTCATGTAGTAATTGTTTATTTTCGTACTTGCGTTCATATAGTTAAAATGAAACGAGCAAAGATATCACACCCCTGAGTAAAACAGTAAAATAGGGGCTATGAGACTCACCTGAGTCTTGGAGTGTTTAACTTAATAATTTTGTGCTGATTAGCCGAGAATCAATGTCCGAAGACTGGTAACCTGAGGGTGTCCACGACACACAATGGTTATAAATGTAAGCAGGTATCTATAAAGACTACCTTTGTAGTTGTTTGTCCAACTAGAATATCCAAATTACTACGATTTGGTTGATTTGATTATGTTTTGAAAACGTGTACTGCCCATTGGTGATTGTTTGTAATAATAATCTTCATCATTATTATTTTGATTTCAAAGTGTTATACTTAAAAAGTAATTACAACCTTAGGTGACGGGGGTCCGGGGGCAGCGCCCCTGCTTAGCGGGGTCCCAGGGGTGGCAACCCCTGGCGGGGTCCAAGGTCCAGGTCAGCTTGAAAAATTTTTATTTCTACCATATTGTTATAGTGAAAAACGCGTATAAGATTTTTAAAATATTACGATTCATAATTAGTTATAATTATGTACAAAACAATTGGAACAAACGCGACAAAAATATATGACTGTTGGTGAACAAAGTTATTTAATAAAGCAAAATTATTAAATAACATTAACGATTTTTAAAATATTATGTTGATAATATTTACAAAGTATTTTATAACGTATAAACGTTATTTCGTAAAGTGAAACGAAACAAAGTTAAAAATTTTATAAACTTAACTAGATTATTTCCATATAATATCTCAACTAAAAATATAACCAAATACATACTTAAAAATCCACCAATTAAAAATATAAAAACATATAAATGATCGGGAAAACGAACACTACACTGAGCGCAATCGCGGGGAACGAAAAAGGTGGAGGGTTTCCCCAAAACCCCCACCACCTCCCTTCTTCTTTCTCACTTTTCATTTCATCTCTCTCTCTCTACCTCTACTTTCTCTCTTTCCAGCTCTCTAAAAACTAAATTAATCAACGAATTTTGGGGGTGTTACACGCTACATGCGACGTTGTTGGTTCTTACGACGTAAGAGTCTGTGTCGTTATGTGTGACATTAGCAAGTTAATGCTACATTGAGACTGATGTCGCACCATGCGACATCGTGATAGGTTTAGCGACTTTGTGGCTGATGTCGCAATTTGCCTGGGCAAAAAGCGACATCATGGTCTGATCGGATTCCGGTGGCCGAAAACATGGCCGAACTAATTTTGTTGAACTTAAAACTTTTACGCAACCCATATTTGGACATTTCAAGCTTAGATAAACAACATTTATGAAAAATAAGTGAAATCTAGGAGTTTTAAAGATTGTCGGGATTCTTACAAGTTATCGCGAGATGATGTGTAAAATCTAGTTATAAAATTAAACAAAGAAATAATGAGCGTTAACTATTACACAACTGAGGTAAGTATACCCTATCATGTATAGAATAGCTACAGTAAGCCCAAGTTTATTCCACATGGACTATGTATTTAAGAATTATAATTTAAATGCAGTTAATTAATGGGGGTTCTGTGTGACCGAATTGTCACTTTGCTTAACAACTAATTTAATTAAACTAAGTGGACTCAGGAAGAGTCAAATTGATTTATTTAACTTTCAGATAATAAAAACGACACTTGCTTGGATTATTTTACTAATGACTTCAGGGTGTATAGTTTAAACTAGTTTATTTGCATATTAAATGTAAATCTTATTAAGCTAGGATTATTGTCCACTTTTCCTACACCTTAAGTCCAATTTACTAATTATAATTTAATCTAATAAAAGACATTTGCCAAAATCACTAACTTACACATTTTAGTTTAATTGTCTAATTTATTACTTATCTGCGTTAGCAATCAAAGTTTAATTATTCATAGACAAACAATTGATAATGAATACCTAAGTGACAAACATTCGCTATAATCACTTATCCATTCACAAAAGAAATTAAAAATATTAACTAAACCTAAGTACGTAAGGTTTTCGATTAAACGCAATTTAATTCAATATAAACATCAAATGATTGTGTGCCCTAATCATTAGCTAATTCATTCAAGCAAGTGTTAGGGTATTTAGTTACGCATAATCACGTTAAAATAAACACATATAATAATTGAAATCACCGCAAACATAATTGTATTGAAATAAAAGAGTAAACGAATGATTACAATAATTAAATGATGATCCGTAGTGGCCGAATGATTAAGATGAATGAAAGATCTTCAAAAGTATGAAAAACCCTCCAAAATGCAAACAAAATTCGTAACCCTAATTTTAATATATTAAAAAGTCTCCCCAATTAGTAACATAAGGCTGCTATTTATATTTGCTGGGGCAAAATCCATCTGGCAGATGGAACAAAGCATACGGTGGATGGATGAAAACTTCGTATTCTCCAAGAAAATTGTCCACCGCCTTTTCTTGCCTCCATCTAACTTTCTCGAATATGCCATGCTTCCACATGATTGGGCCAGGTTTTGACCTTATTCGTTGACTAGCCAGCTGGATCCATCTTTTGTAAATTAGTCTCCTTTCTTCCACCGCAGCCCATTTTAATATTTAATATTCATTCTTAACTTATGCTTGGCTGCCATTAATTCTATTCTTAGAATTTGATGTTGACTTTGGGCTTAGCCCTTTCTTGCTCCACGTGATCCCTGCCACACCAAGTAAAGACATCATAATAATTATTTATTATATTATTATTAACATTATTATTATTATTATTATTTAGCCTAAATAATTATTTGGTCCAACTCATAAACTCTAATAAATGTTCAATCTAATTATTTTCATTCAATCCATTTAAATTTACAAACTCAACTATTCACAAACTTTATTCATTTCTTGAACATTTTCTTGTCTCAACTCATTTATATACCTAATTGAAAATATTACCCAAATCAGTATCTATTATTAAATAAATGCAATATAAATATAATAAAAATAGTAAATATTTATAAAATAAATATAACATTATTCAATGTTATCAAATTATCCCCACACTTAACTTCTACTTATCCTCAAGTAGACTAAAACTAAACTACTAAATATAAATATACATCACTAATCCAAATATGATTACTTAAAATCATAAAACTAATATTTTAAATTTAAAATACTTAAATTAAAAAACCATTTCCAATTTTTAAAATTTAAACAATTTAATTAACACGGATAACTAATTTGTACAACAAGGAAATAAATTCCTTTATTATTATTCACATAATATATAGCTCATCAACGATTACTAATATTGTTAGGATGTATATTACATATGATCCCCACCTATGATATACCCCTAAAATTTAGTCATGCACTTTACTTTATATTTAAAATAAGTATACGAAAATCATTTTTAAGAATCAAGACATTGGTGACAGGTCTGCATTGACATGCAACAGAGCGACATAACTTGATTCAAGTAAAGCAAACCATTTTAAATCAAACCAGCGGTGACAGGTCTATACCTTAGTATAACAAAGCGACATAGTTTGATTAATTTAGGAATCTTAAGATTTTAAAGATTTTATATTTCTTTTGCTTATTTTTAAGAATACTAATATGAGACCAAGTTTGTATTTACGTACAACAGAGGAAACAATTAGTAAACCCCCAAATGTTTTCATATAAATATTAAAAATATAAAATATATTGCATGCTAAATCTAGGAATTAAGACTTTTTGTCATACATCATAGTGTTTATCACAAAGTAATATACAAGTTTAAATTTAGCTTCTTAAAATACAGAAATTTTCATATAGATTGCCTATCAGTACATCATATAATGCTACTATACATCATTTATTATTACTTTAAAATTATATGTACAAAAAATTTTAATCCATGTTAAAGTCTAAACTTTAAAAATAAAACAAACTTTTAATAAGACTATTTTAATTAATAAATACTTAGTTTCAAAACTTAAAATAATTCATTTTAAAGAATAGTGATAATTTTTTTTTTCCAAAGATTAAAGTTAAAAAGATACAACAAAACCTATGGACAAGTAAACTTCTTTTCGACCCCATCCCCACACTTAAGTTGTACAATGTCCCCATTGTACTAAACAGAATGAAATCAGAAAATGAGAAAAAAGAAGTAGAATAGTAAAACTCCCCTTATATCTCTTGAAAAGTCCAATAGCATGCGCGTACGAGTCCGTGTCAGCCAGCATCATCACACAAGACAAAACCAAAAGAAAACATAACATATAAAACAATTAAATACATAATTCAAACAAAAAAATAAATCCTAACTCACTTTCGTAGGAATCACGATTGCATTTAGCATATGCAATAAGCCTTTAAACCCCTCGGTATCCCGAGTGGACGAGTTATAGTCTCGTGTGGGTTTCCAGTGAACACACCCACAAAGTTCAAAACCTTGAAAATCAAAAACTAACCCACGGGTTGCCTCCCGAGAAGCGCTTGTTTTTGTTCGAGTCACTAGCTTGACTCCAACCTTATTTACTTGAACATCTATTAACTTTCCCCACACTTTGCGTAAAGCATGGATGGTAATATCGATAAGTATTTATTAAATGTAAATTTAATATGATGAAAGAATATAAATTGTGAACTCTCCAGAATCAGAATACGCAATTGAAACTAAACACAGTATTTGTGCGGAATACAAATATGTGTATAATAGAATTGTCTTGAAGAAATATCCAAACGAACAATAGAAATGTCAACAAGAGAACAAGAATATATTTCTCATAAAAGTTCAAATTACAAGAGATTATACATTCATTCTCAGAAACTAATTGATTTGCCAAAAGTCTACTGTCGTAAAAAATCACTGAACCTTTTTTTTTTTAAATGAAAGACAACTACTATTTATATACAAGTCTACGACTACGACAATCAAAGTATAATCCGTGAATTGACATTCACGGAATAATACTATCCGTGAATCAAACTTAATCACGGATGAGTATTGTCTAACTATTTGTCATTCACGGAATACCATTTGTCGCATACTTTTTCACGGACAAAACATACTGTCGAAGCTTTATCATTCACGGACACCATATTGTCAAATCCAATTCACGGTCGAACTTTCACGGATATAAAGCATTTCACGCACAAGGGATTCACGGACAAGGCTTTCACGGAGCAAAAACATTTCACGGATTTAATTGTTTTTAAACAAATTTAAGTATTAATCAACCTTTTGTCTCTACAAACTCCCCCTTTGATAATACTTGATCTTTTTCTTCAAATCTTCACGCATATTCAGGAAGATTGCATCCAGCAAAAATACCTTTAGAGCAGCACACTTCCACAACCCGTTGAAATTTCAATGCCATCTTTTCATCATCATAGGCATCATCATACACAATCGGATTCTCAAGCAAGACTTCAAGATCATCTTTTGACAGATTAATTAAGCTCAGAGGATCAAAGACATATATAATCGATTCTCGATTCCACATCACTTCTCCATTCAAGTCTCTGTCATAACAAGCAATTTCAGCTTCTCCGGTGGATCCGTTGTATCTCCAGTGACTTACAAACTTAGAAAAATTTACAGGTAATTTTTCGAGTGGAATTTTCTTCATGCATTTCACTCGAGGATATGTCAAAGTAATCCTTGGTTGATTGGAAATTGGCTCAATATCAAAATAATCAACGGTCCTCACAGGAAAGGTTTCCTTTATCCATGTGAATTTCCCATTGTTACTTTCTCTTGTCAAAGTATCAGCCATCCAATTTATCAACCCATGTCTTGAACGATTAATGATCTCCACTGAGGCTAGATGATTGATTTCACACTTGGGTAACTTCTGTAAAGCCTTGAATGTTGGATGAAAGTATTGAAGCCCATCAGTTCTTTTAACAATGAATACTTTATTGTCATTATCGTATTTCCACCTGATAATTCTACCAACGCATTCGTATCGTGGTATTTTGAAGAACTTACGGACTGTGATCACTAGACGTGGTTGTTCGGGAAACCACCAAGATACCTTTTGTTCAGGCTCTTTATCATCATCAGAGTCCTTCCATAACCCTTCTTGATAGCACATATCAGACTGAATATTCTCCGGATGAAGTTCATCTTCAGAATCTTCCCAATCTTCAACGTGAACGTCATCATAATCAGGTTCAAATCCCGGAGGATATTCTGGATCGAAATCGTCAAAATCATATTCGCCATCATTGCAAAGTTCGATAAAAGGTATTAAGTCTTCAACGATCACATTCAAAGGAGTTGGACAAAGCACCTCTTTTTCTTCAATGCTGTCCAATAATTCCTCCTGTTCAAACATGGTGGAAGATTCTCCAAATTCAAATACTCGTGACTCATGTATCGCATTAATCGGATCAACTTCTAAAGGTTCAGTTGGTTGAAATACCATCAACGCTTGTGAGAAATTTGGTTGATCACCTTCATTTTCAGTATTTTGATCATCGTTTTCAGTCATATCAACATCATGAGCACCATCATCACCATTATCATCATGATCATCATTATCATCATGAGCACCATCATCACCATTATCATCATGATCATCATTATCATTACCATTATCATCATTATCATCATTATCATTACCATTATCATCATTCTCATCATCATCATTGTCACCATTCTCCCCCTGATCATCCAATATTTCTTTTAAAAGAAAAACATCTAGTTCTAATTCTTCAATACGATCATTCTGAGCGAGAAGTTGTTGACGTTGTTCTTGGAGAAGAAGATCTTGAGTATTTATTCGTTGTACAGCATTGATTAACTCTAATTGAAGTTTCTCACAAAGAGTCATCAGTGGTTTGACAACACGTTGTAATGATGCATCAAGGTTAGCCATGCTAACACTTGGTCCAGATGTTGTAGAAGATGTGCCAGCTGCAACAGGAGCAGCAACAGGTGTAGTGGTAGGTGCTGGAATAGATGTGTCGGCTGCAACAGGAGCAGCAACAGGTGTAGTGGTAGGTGCTGGAATAGAGACAGGTATACCTTGTAATGTCTCAACAGGCATAGAAGTAGACGCGATATCAGCAGATGAACTTGGTTTAGAAATTCGGCGTCTTTGAGATGGCTGAATATCAGGTATATATTCAGGATCTTGAGCTTCTTCACGTTGACGCCTCAAATCTTGTCGTTCCTTTTCGATATTTTCTGCAATGATTCTTTGAGGAACTAAAGATTCTGCCACAGATTGTATACGGAATGATTGATCTTCTTCAGAACTTGAAGATTCTACTTCTTCATGATCAATTAATGGCATCTCCTGCTCCCCCTCAGATGATTCACTCTCAGTAGTAGAATCGGCAGGTTGTACAATCTGTGGTAAAGCAAATTGCGGCGGTTGGAAATCAACATCAATAACATGTCCGAATAGATCAACAGTAGGCGGCACCGGTTTACCCCTATATCCATTACAGTCTGTAAACACTCTTTTTGGAATAGGAGTGTAATGTATAATGCTTCCATGGTAGGTAATCCCGTTGATATGATTATCAAAAATATGCTGCAGAAACCTTGGATACATAAAGAATCCATCATCATTAATATTCCCAGCCAAATTCTCAAAAATGTATCTTGAGAAGTTAAATGGAAGATTCAAAACCAGAGCAGTCATAATCCCAGCCAGCTGAACACTCATCGAATCGAAACCAGCTTTCCTTGGAGAAATGCACCCAATTAGCATATGTGCTAAAAACTTCCAATGAGGACAGAAGTGATTCTTCAAGATTTGAACATCGTGAGGTCCTTTAGTACACCCCATTTGCAAAAGACATTGATCTATGACATTTCGAGGAATATCATTCGATGCATTTAAGGTATCCTCAAATTGAAGAGTATGACGAATAAGCTCTTCAGTCAGCAGTAGTGGCTTTCCATCAACCATAGATGTAATACAAGGAGGATTGACATCTGTTTGATATTCTGCTGAAGTCCAGAAATCTATCATGTGATCTTCATATAGATTGGGAACGGAGACAGTCAAAGCATATGATATGCGTGACCGCAGAAGAAACCGTATCATAGGAAAGAACTTCCTATTTTCTGGCTTGTCAGGTTGTTCTAGAAGATATGCTGTAGCGTTGTGTCGTTTTTCGAACACGACTGCTTGACGTCTAATCTCCGGTTGAGCAGCAGCAATAGGATCTAAATCAGCCATTTAAAAATACAATCTGCACCAAGAGTTTATTAGACATGCATACTCTAAACAGAAAGTATATTTTGAAAATTTTTCAACACTTAGAGAAATTTTCAAAACATACATTGTCCGATAATACCAAAATGCACACTATTCATGCGACAATGATTAAACTTATGCGACAATTGTGACTTAGCTATGTACTATTCATACGACAATCACAAACTTGATCCGTGAATCAAGTTTATCCGTGAATAGAGTATTGTCGGGTGGTCCGACAATTCGAATTGTCGGACAAAATTTTGAACAGTATCAGAATTTCTTTATTTCGATCGATTAAGCATGAAATCTGTATATTAATGAAAGAAATTTATACCAGTAGATGCGGAATTTCAAAACGAACAAGTCTGTCAGATTCACTTGTAATGAAATCGAGTAATCAGGAAGAAATCGAAGAAAATGTGATTGTCAGAATTTTTGGAATTGTCGGAGTAAATATTCACGGAAATGGAAAAGATAGTTTTTCAAAATTTGAAAATACTTATACGGAATTCCGTGAAAATGCCTTGGTCCGTGAATACATTCATTTTTTATTTCGTGAATAACATGTATTCGTCCGACAATTCAAAAAAATTTAAAAATAAAACATTTCTATCAAAAAATAAATAAACTCTGGATCTTTTAATCAGTTAAAAATTTAAAAATGAAAAATGAAAAATTAAAAAATATATACAAAAATAAAATCTTTTTGTTGGAGTAGATTTTCGTGACTTGGGATCATATTGGAATACATAAATGTATTTTAATTTGTAATTTCTTTAGAAATGAAAATTTATTTTGATTGCTAATATTTTGATCAAGTTTAATTTATATAGTATTAGAAAAACATGCTTTCTAAAAATCATTTTATATATGATTTTTGGTATGTGTTATACACTTAAAACATTTTGGCATCTAAAATATTCTTTACTTTTTATTGTTAATATGCACATCATTTTATATAATCAAAATAAAATATACTTTCAAATTCATAATATATTAATATTTTCATATAAAGAGTGAAAATATGATGATATCTTTAGAAGTACATACATATGTTGGAATGACTTTTAGTCACATATGTCATACATCGGGTTGGACTAATAAACTGTATCACAGGTCTATACATCGTATAACAGAGTGATAGAATTTATTATGATAGATATTTATATTTTTATCAATATTTGTATGTCCGTTTATAAAAATATATCAACTAAGGTCTGTACATCGTACAACAAATAGTCAATACATTTTTCCCAGATATCATAATATAAAGACCCTAAATCATGAATCATAATATATTAATCCTTCAAAATTTAAGACTTTTATTATCATTTTGATAATTTTATTGTCATATACTAAGATTTTGAAAATATAAAATGATATGCAAAAATATATAGACATTTCTTAGACTGAATATAATAGACCCACAAATGCCTACCAATAAACCATATGTAAAATTGCATTAGTAGAAAATTTTGTTTAAAAATACTATATAAACCTATTAGCATATCAAAATAGTACTTCTCATTCCTTTTTCAGATTATTTGTAAATACAATTTCCAATGTACTATCATTTCCCATAGTTTACACAAAAATCTCCCCCTATTTTTTAACTTTTGAATAGAAAACAGCAAAGAAAAGTGTAAAAGATCCGAAGCTTATTTAATTTGATCTAAATGCTTCATTCCGAGCATCAAGATTAATTCTTCAAATCGAGGTTTAGCAAATGCTTTGGTAAACAGATCAGCACGTTGTTTTAAAGTATCAATGTGAACTAAGTTAATCAAGTGTTTCTCATAGCAATCCCGTATAAAATGAAAACGAATTTCGATGTGTTTCGTTTTAGAATGTTGTACGGGATTACGTATGATACTTATGGCAGCAGTATTATCTATATGCAAAGGAGTTTGAGTTAGAAGAAACCCATAATCTCGAAGTTGTTGTTGAATCCAAAGGATTTGTGAACAACAACTAGCAGCAGAAATATATTCTGCCTCCGCGGTAGAGGTAGAAACTGTATCTTGTTTCTTACACTGCCATGTCACAAGACGTTCTCCAAGAAATTGACATCCACCCGATGTGGATTTGAAGTCAATACCACATCCGCCATAGTCTGAATCGGAATATGCAGAAAGAGAAAAGTCATCATCATGCGAATACCAAATGCCTAAATTAGGCTTTCCTTTCAAGTATCGAAAAATACGTTGAACGGCCTTCAAATGAGAAACTTTAGGATTTGCCTGATATCTTGAACAAATGGAAACAGCAAACATAATATCTGGACGTGAAGCTGTCAAATACATAAGAGACCCAATCATGGACCGATATTCTTTTTCATCGGTTGATTGATCATCAAGAGCAGGGCCAATCTTTTCAACAAGATCAATGGGCGTAGAAATGGATTTGACATCGGTCATCAGAAATTTCTTTAAGATTTCAGTAACATACTTTGTTTGATGTATGAAAATTCCTGAATCAAGTTGCTGGACTTGCAACCCAAGAAAAAATGTCATTTCACCCATTGAACTCATCTCAAATTTTGATTTCATAATCTGCTCAAATTCTCTGCACAAGCTTTCATTGGTCGATCCAAATATGATGTCATCTACATACACTTGAACAAGCAACAAATTCCCTTTCACTTTTCTGATGAAGAGAGTGCTATCAATCTGTCCTCTAGAAAACCCATTGGCAAGTAGATGTTGAGATAAAGTTTCATACCAAGCTCTAGGAGCTTGATGTAAACCATATAAAGCTTTATCTAACCGATACACATAATCTGGGTATTTAGAGTCTTCAAAACCCGGTGGTTGTTTGACAAACACTTCTTCATTCACTTTCCCATATAAAAATGCGCACTTGACGTCCAATTGATATACTTTAAACCTCATGAAGGAAGCATAAGCGAGAAAGATTCGTATAGATTCAAGTCGAGCAACTGGTGCAAACACTTCATCATAATCTAAACCTTCAATTTGAGTAAAACCTTGAACAACTAATCGAGCTTTATTGCGAACCACAATCCCTCGATCATCTTTCTTGTTACGAAAAACCCATTGAGTGCCAATCGGATGCACGTCTTTAGGTGGTTTCACTAAAGTCCAAACTTGTAGTTTCACAAATTGTTGTAATTCTTCTTGCATTGCTTGAACCCAAGAAGATTCTGTCAAGGCAATTTGAACATTTTTGGGTTCAATTTGTGATAAAAAACAAGTAGAAGAATCAGACTTGAGTTGACGTCGAGTCTGAATGCCTTCTGACACATCTCCAATCACATTCTTGAGAGGATGTCTATACTTAGAATTAATTCGCAATGTAGGAACCGAATCTACAGGCAAATTATTTCCTAAGTTAGAATCTTCTACTTCATCACTAGAGTCATCAAGAATTGGTTCTTCTAGTTCAGTAGAAGGTTCCTGAAAATTTTCAGTATCATCAGGATTAGAAGTGGTTTCTTCTTCAACAGGTGTCAAAGGTGAAGAAATCTCATGAGCAATTGAGTCATCAGAAGATCGAGGTGGAGTAAGATGAGAAGTAGAAACAGGTGGAGCTGAAGTAATAATTGGCTCAGCAGGAACAGATGTAACTGGAATAACAAAGTCATCCAAATCGGTAGCAGAAGAGGAAGATACATCATGCTGAAAAGTAGCAAGAGAATTAAAGAATGTGTCGTAATCAAATAACCATTTTGGACCTATGCCATTAGAGGAAGGAGAATGCCGAAGAAATTCAACTTCATAGCATTCCTCTATTCGATGTGATGCTGTGTTATAAACTCTCTTGTTGTGAGAATTTGCAGAATAACCCAAGAAAAACCCAGATTCAGATTTTTCAGCAAACTTAGGAATGCGATCCTTAGTTTTCAACAACAAACACGGACATCCAAAAGGTTCCAAAAATTTAATATTCGGTTTCCGATTATTCAATAATTCATAGCTCGTTTTCTGCTTATCTTTGACTACAAGAACTCTATTTAATACGAAACAAGCCGTATTTACTGCTTCTGCCCAAAAAGTTGTTGGCAACTTTGCATCTGAGAGCATTGTTCTTGCAGCTTCAATCAAAGTTCTATTCTTCCTTTCAGCAACTCCATTTTGTTGTGGAGTTCGAGGAGCACTAAATTGTTGAGTAATTCCGTGCTGAAGACAAAACATTTCCATTAAGTAGTTCTTGAATTCCGTGCCATTATCACTTCTCAAAATTTTCACTTTGAGAGAAAACAAAGTTTCTAATCTCAGAATTAGATACTTAATTTTCTCAGCAGCCTCATCTTTTGTACTAAGGAAGTAAACCCATGAAAATCTGGAATAATCATCAGTGATTACTAAACAATAGGATTTACCCCCAATACTCCGAACACTTACGGGTCCAAACAAATCCATATGGAGAAGTTCCAAAGGAATGTTAATCGAATTCATCAATTTAGGTTTATGAGACTTCTTAGTTTGTTTTCCCTTTTTACAGGAAATACAGTGATCATTTAGTGAAAAGGTTTGTTTGGGAACCCCAATCACTAAGTCATTCTTAACTAAGAAGTTCATTTTTCTAAAATTAATGTGACCCATTCTTCTATGCCACAAGATTGATTCCTTTTCTGTAGCTTTTGACAATAAGCAAGTATGCTCTGTAGATCGAGTAATGGTACGCATGTCTAAAACATACATATTCTTTACCCTTGGAGCTCGCATAAGAATCCACTCTTGAGGTATCACAAACCCTGGCTTAAGAATTAAGCACTCTTCATCGTTAAACCAAGTTGAAAGTTTCTTGTCACAAACTTGGGAAACACTGAGTAGATTATGTTGAAGTTGTTCAACATAATTTACTTTATCAAAGCTGATTTCCCCGTTTGTAACGGTTCCCTCACCAGAAATCATGCCACCTTTGTCACCGGCAAATGCAACAAAACCTCCGTCTTTAACCTTAACATCCTCAAGCAGAGAGAGATTCCCTGTCATATGTCTTGAACAGCCACTATCGATGTACCATATGTTATCAATAGCTCGTGAAGGCTGTAAGACATTTGATCAAAAACGGATTAGTTGCTAATGGAGACCCAAGCCTTTGAGGCTATGGGTCGTCCAGTAATAACATCCATGATGAAAACGTCAATTTGTTTCAAGTTCTTTTTGAAATTCCTTTTGATTGACGCATCATGAGATTTTGTTTTCTTCTTTGAAGAAACAAAAGATGTTACTTTCGGTTTTGATGATTTTTCGTGGACAGTTTTTAAATCATCTTTGATTTCAGAATGTTTAGCTTGCTTCGAATTATCTTTTGAACGTTTTTTAGCAAGCTTGTGACACTCATTGATAAGATGTCCACGAACATTACAATAGAAACATTTTCTTGTTTCATATTGTTTCCGAGAAGTAACTCTTTTATCAGAAACAGGAAGTGAAGCCTTACTTGTAGAAGCCTCACATTTAGAATGTGATTTTCTACTTGTAGACACTTCACTTTTAGAAACAAAGTGAGAAGAAGAAAGTTTAGCTTTTGATGAAGAAGTTGATGATTGTGATTTTTGTGGTGAAGAAGATTGTTTTAAAATCTTTTTAACTTGTGTTGGTGTGTCACAAGTTTTCGATTTTTCTTTTAAATTTTTCAAAACACAATATTTAATCTTGTCACAACATTCACAATCATGCTTCTTCATTTTGAAAGCATCAACTTTGGATTCATCAGTTGGTGAATCATCAACTTTGGAATCATCTTTAGAAGATGATTCTAAAGTCTCACTTGAAGACACCTTTTGAGGTGTGTCTTTCTCATCAATCTTTCCTTTTCCATAAGCAAACTCAACATTTGCTTCATTTTTAACTGGCAATGCAGAATAGGTAGTTGGTGGAGGAACAAAATGATATTCAACTTTTGAATCTTTTGTTTTTGAATCATTGTGATATCCAATACCAGATTTAGATTTAGTATCTAAACGTTGGTTATTGATTATCTCATCAAAAACAACAGCAGATGTTGAAACATTTAGCAATTTTCTTTCAAGATCTAAAAGCAAAGAATCAGCATCAGATTTTTCTTTTTTTAATAAGTCCATTTCAACCAAATAACTATTAATAATGGATTGCTGATTGAAGATTTTTGCTTTTAAATCATGTGTTTCAACATTTGTTGACTCAAAACGTTTATTTAAAAGATCATTATTTTCAACCAATTCCTTGTTCTGTATTTTTAACTTTTCATTGTCAGTTAAAAGTTTAGCATTTTGAGTTTGATACATGCTGATTTGATTACTCAAATCAGTGCAATTTAAGCAAATTTGATCAGCAAAGGAAGAATCGACCTCAGAAACATTCACCATAAATGCTTGATTATGGGAATACTCATCCACGTGTGCGCTCCAATCATAAAACTCATCAGAAGTAGAAATGAGTGCAGAAGATGTGGGAGTAGCAGATGTTTCCTTTGTTTGAGGTTGAGCAGATGAAGAATATGTCTTGGAAGTTGATGGCTTGGTAAAACCAGAAGTAGGAGCTTTATTCTTCTCACATTCTCTTGCAAAGTGACCAAGGTTTTGACAATTGTAACAGCGAACTCTTGATTTGTCAAAACCTGGTTTACCTCCCAGTTTATTTTTACCAGTTCTTTGTAGAAATCTTTTAACTCGCCTGGTAAGCATAGCCATATTCCATTGCAGATCCATCTCTTCTAAGTCATCTGGATGCAGTTGATCATAATCCTCTTCAACTAACTCAACATTTCCAACTCTTCCAGAGATAAAAGCTTCATATGAAGACAAGAATGCAGTAACAACATTTGCATGGTCTTCAGTTACTCTTGAAACTTGTGGATTAGAATTCTGTTGTTGTTGATGGCTTGAAGTTGAAGAACTTCCAGAACCATAAAAACCAAAACTTGAATAACCACCAGATGTGGTTCCACTTGGAATTCCACCAGAATAAGTTTCAGATCCTGAATATAATGCCGTTGTTTCAGAAGATTTGGTAGTACCAAATTGAGTAAACTGCATCATTTTTCCTGTCTCCTTTTTCTGGAGAGACACATCATACACCTGAAGCTTATTGATTAAATCCTCAAAAGCATATTCCCCTAATGACTCATCTTCCATCAAGATATTTGCTTTGATGTCCCATCGGGAAGGCAAAGCTTCAATCAATTTTTCATTGATTTCAAGACGCTCAAGAATCATTCCATGTCTTTTTAATTCACTGATAAGTTGTGAATACCTAACGATCAAATCGTTAAAAGACTCATTGGGAATACAGGTGAAAACATCCCATTGTTTCTTTAGTAAATCACGTTTGCTCTTTTTCAATTTATCATTACCAGCAAACCGCTTTTCCATTGCTTTGTACAATTCAAAAGCAGTAGACAAATCTTTCCATCCCGCTAGAACATCACTTGGAAGACTCATTGAAATGATAGATTTAGCCTTCTTATCCCGATCATGTTCTTTTCGTTCTTCCGAATTCATCATCTTTAATGATTTAGGTGGAGGATTATCTCGATAAATGCCTTCTGCTCTTGGATGTATATATTGTTCCAATATTGGAATCATCAAATCAGGATCATACAAAGCAATAAATGATTCAAAACGATATCTCCAATCATCGTAATCATTTTGACAAAGAAACTTGGGTGGTTTTGTAGTTGTTCCGGTCTCTTGATCATTCTTCATCATTGTTTGCCAATTGACGTGTGCCATCTTTCAGAATTAAATCTTTCAATTTAATATCAAAACTAGATCTCTTGAACTCTGAAACAATCTGTCCGTGAATATAGTATACGTGAATACTATATGCGTGAATCCTTTTAACTTTCTGAAACAGTCAGTCCGTGAATATAGTATATGTAAATACTATATCCGTGAATTCTGTTAACTTTCTATTCGTGAATATAATATCCGTGAATAAAGATATTATCTGTGATTATTAATATGCGTGAATACTAATATCTGAGAATAGAAGTATTTTTCGTGATTTTCAAATGCGTGAATATTTACTCCGACAATGTCAATGTGGTATTTTAAAAATTTGATCCGTGAATGGTACTACTGTTTATGCGACAATAGTATTTTCACGGAAATGATTCACGGATTAAGGTAATCACGAAATGAAATTTTAACATTCACGGAGTAAGATTTCAAAGTAATTCACGGAATATAATTCACGGATAATGTGATTCACGGATAATGTGATTCACGAATAATCGTCCAGAAATTTCAAAGTAATCCAGATTCTTCAAAATAGACTCGTTTTTGATGAAAGTTGCTGCAATGATCTCGGAATTCAATTTCCGACCTTCAGAAATAGTCAATTTTGACTTTTGATCGTCAAAATATCAACTTTGTAGAAAAGTCGTCAACTTGCATTACATTCTTTTGATTAATTTGTAGAAATCTTTGAGAAATCACAGCAGAAATCACAGCAGAAATCTTCTAGTAATCTTTGATCATACAAAATGAATCAAATTAACACTTTAGTTCTTCAATTCACAGCAGAAATCACGTCAAGCGATCTTCTTCAAACGTCAAGAAGTTTCAATTTCTTATTCTAATGGCTCTGATACCACTTGTGAACTCTCCAGAATCAGAATACGCAATTGAAACTAAACACAGTATTTGTGCGGAATACAAATATGTGTATAACAGAATTGTCTTGAAGAAATATCCAAACGAACAATAGAAATGTCAACAAGAGAACAAGAATATATTTCTCATAAAAGTTCAAATTACAAGAGATTATACATTCATTCTCAGAAACTAATTGATTTGCCAAAAGTCTACTGTCGTAAAAAATCACTGAACCTTTTTTTTTTTAAATGAAAGACAACTACTATTTATATACAAGTCTACGACTACGACAATCAAAGTATAATCCGTGAATTGACATTCACGGAATAATACTATCCGTGAATCAAACTTAATCACGGATGAGTATTGTCTAACTATTTGTCATTCACGGAATACCATTTGTCGCATACTTTTTCACGGACAAAACATACTGTCGAAGCTTTATCATTCACGGACACCATATTGTCAAATCCAATTCACGGTTGAACTTTCACGGATATAAAGCATTTCACGCACAAGGGATTCACGGACAAGGCTTTCACGGAGCAAAAACATTTCACGGATTTAATTGTTTTTAAACAAATTTAAGTATTAATCAACCTTTTGTCTCTACATAAATACGTATCGTTTAAAGTAGGCATTCGTCCATTCCGCGATGCTCCATGATCTTCCAAAAACGGTAACAAACTTTCCTTCTGCTAGATTTGCCAAAAAGGATCTTCAAAGGTATAAAACAGAGAGCCTGTGCTCATACATACTCCAACAGTTGGTCGAGACAACTCAACCGCCATTTGTATTTCAACTGGTCTGGTTGCTATCTGATCACAACAAATGTTCTTTTGTTTTCTTTTTCGATCCTTACCAGTATTTGATCACCTTCTTTCAGAGGAGAGTTCACCACTTTCGGCTCCATCATCTCTAATTACTCAGCTTCAGTCATCATGCCATCTTCATCATTCCTTAGCTCTTGAAGCTCCCCATTAGCTAAACCAAGCAATGCATATAACTCCTCATCCAAATCTGGAAAATCAAGCTTTTGAGAAACTTGGTTTTTCCGACCAATCTGCATAATTTTGAATAACTATAGGTGCTTCCTCGAGCTTGTTCTTGATCATTTCCACCTCATTTTCCGGCTCTTCATTCACTGCATTTAATTCAATCAACACACTAGCAACTTCAACAATAGGTGGAACTGAAATTTCCACAACTTCTTCAACCGAGCCCTCTTCTTCAATCTCTAACTCTTCTTCATCCGAGTCTTCGAAATCTGAATTTTCTAAGTCTGAATTTTCAGTTATTTCAGGCTCAAATGAGTGTGATTCCTGCAAAACAACTTGTGATACTTCATGAGGGTAATTAGTAAATTCATAGTCTACTTCCTCCTCGTCCATTTCATCTTCACTATCATCCTGAAAAATGAAGTTAGAAGAATAGGTAACATCAAAGTTAGAATGATAATCATTATATTCAATAGCCTCCACATCATCCAAATGCTCGGTTGCATCGATGAATGTATCATATGGCATTTCTTTATTAGACTTTACATTCCAATCAAGAATTCATCCCATTCTCTAATTTGCCTCTCCGTCTGCTCTATCGCCTCTTTCAACAACCTTTCAAGATTTGACATTTCCGGTTGTTCTATTTCTTCGGTGATTGAAGGTTCATCATTCCAAGACCTTGATTGACAAGGTTGGTTCCATTCGTCTTGGTAATGTCTTGGTGGTGCATACCTTTCTCGTGACATCATTGGCACATCATCATTATCACTCTCACAAAATAAAGGTTTGTAACCTTCAAGATTCGAGTAATAAGACATTGAAGCTAAGAAGCAAATCCGCTACAAACATGAAAACTAAAAATGGTAAAACGTAACCACTTAATACAAAATAATAAAACACTAAAAATATATACAAAAATTATAACTAACATAGTTCAAGTAACTTTCTTTGAAATAAATTCCAAGAAATGATCAATTAATTACACTTAAGTCAAATTCTTAAATCACAGTCCCCGGAAGCGGCGCCAAAAACTTGATATGTAAAATCTAGTTATAAAATTAAACAAAGAAATATTGATCGTTAACTATTACACAACCGAGGTAAGTATACCCTATCGTGTATAGAATAGCTACAGTAAGTCCAAGTTCGTTCCACAGGGACTATGTATTTAAGAATTATAATTTAAATGCAGTTAATTTAAACACAAATAATTAAATGGGGGTTCTGTGTGACCGAATTGTCACTTTTCTTAATAACTAATTTAATTAAACTAAGTGGACTCAGGAAGAGTCAAATTGATTTGTTTAACTTTCAGATAATAAAAACAACACTTGCTTGGATTATTTTACTAATGACTTCAGGGTGTATAGTTAAAACTAGTTTATTTGCGTATTAAATGTAAATCTTATTAAGCTAGGATTAGTGTCCACTTTTCCTACACCTTAAGTCCAATTTACTAATTACAATTTAATCTAGTAAAAGACATTCGCCAAAATCACTAACTTACACATTTTAGTTTAATTGTCTAATTTATTACTTATCTGCGTCAGCAACTAAAGTTCAATTATTCATAGAGAAACAATTGATAATGAATACCTAAGGGACAAACATTCGCTATAATCACTTGTCCATTCACCAAATAAATTAGAACTATTAATTAAACCTAAATACGTAAGGTTTTCGATTAAACGCAATTTAATTCAATATAAACATCAAATGATTGTGTGCCCTAATGTGACACCCGACAAATTAGGGCTAGTTATTAGTATCTAATCATCTGCTAATACATGTAATTAGTGCTAGATTAGGCTAATTGTATGTATCAATATATATATATATATATATATATATATATATATTGGAATATATATACACGTACGCGATTATGTTCAATTGTGCATTTTCATATCGGGCGGATCCCGATACATTAATATGGACGTTGGTGAACGCAATTTATTAAATAATATGAAATTATTTGATAAACATACTTATTTCCAAATATTATTGCGATAATATTTCATAAGCATTTCGTATCGTGTATAATGCTCAGAAACGACCAAAAACGCGCAAAATGCGCCCGAAAATCAAATAAACGTCAAAATATATTTTATAAATTAAAATATATCATTTTGGATGGTAAGTATTTATTTGAAGTATCGTATTTCAAACTGATAACAAAAACGTTTAATTTAAACGTCACGCGATTTATTAATCGTAACACGAATCCGCGAACCACTACCGACATATCACAATAATATTTTTATAAATGTTTCTAAGTAATAATAAGTATTAATTCAAGTTAAAAATATCGAAATTTTAATCGTCATTTAAAATACGTACGTATAACGTTAAACGTCTAATTATACGTTCAAACGACCGGGTAAATGAGCACTGCACGGAGTGCAACTTTGGGAAAACAATGTAGGCACCCACATGGGGTGGGGCCCATGAAAATCTGCAGAAAAATGGGAGTCCATGCCCACATTCTCCTTGCTTGTTTGACTCTCACAAAAACCATACACATTCCCCATCATTTTCACCTCACTCTCACTCAAACTTCTCTCCCATTTCCCACTCTCTCTCTAGAACGATTTCTCTCTCCCTTCCTCTGATTCTCAGACCCCAAAACAAGCCACCACACTACCACAACAAACCACCAAGAGCCACCACCTCCTCCTTGAAGAAAATCGAAGGAAGAGCTCGGTTGTCGCATCCTCTTTGCTTCTCGACTCTAGATCTTTGATCCTCTTGTAAGAAATCTCAATATTTCGATATTTTTACTTGAAATATACTTGTATACATGTTTGGTTGTTCATTTAACAAGATTATGTCCAAAACAAAGCCTAAAACTCATTTTTCCAAACCTCTAAATCGTAACAGTTTCTGTCCCAGAAAATCGACCTCACTAATACGACTATAACTTGAGTTCTAGGTTGAATCAACACATGAATCACCTACCTAAATCTTCGTTTGAATGTCCTCTACACGGATTTAAGTTGTACTATGGCCTTTTCTAGAAATACACGGATTTTCGTGTATGGCTCAACCTTTTAGCGAAGGTCTGTTTTGGACCGATCCGACCACTCTTCATGATTATTTTTGTTAAAAATAGTAAATGAACATGTAAAAATACCATAAAGTGCATAAATGAACTAGACATATATGAGGACATGTGTGATTTTTGGTTAGGTATAAATCGGATTAGAAATGATCTAAATCGAGAGACTTATCGAGTTAAAATCTGGAAAACAAAAGTGTAAGGGCTGTTTTGGTAATTTGGAAAAAGTGACACTTCGAGAGACCCACGAAATGTAACGAAAATTTTCTAAAGCTCATTTAACATATTTAAGACTTCCCTAAAAGTTTCGGGTCCAACCGAACACATTTGATAAAGTCAACGAAAACGAACACTTCAACGAAATCGGAAATCACACCTGCGACAATACCATTGTCGCATGAACAGTGTCCGAGAATACCACATTGTCGTAATAACTATTGTCGTATAAAACTCGATTGTCGTAGCATCATTGTCACATTAACTAACACTTTCATACTTGAAAACCGTCTCATAATCGCTATTGTCTCATGAATAGTAACTTGCTATTGTCTCATGAATAGTGATTCCCGATAATCGCTATTGTCTCATGAATAGTAACTTGTTATTGTCTCATGAATAGTGATTCCCAAAAATCGCTATTGTCTCATGAATAGTAATCGCTATTGTCTCATGAATAGTGATTCCCGACAATCCTTATTGTCTCATGAATAGTAACTTGCTATTGTCTCATGAATAGTGATTCCCGATAATCGCTATTGTCTCATGAATAGTAATCGCTATTGTCTCATGAATAGTAATTCCCGACAATCCTTATTGTCTCATGAATAGTGATCGCTATTGTCTCATGAATAGTAAAACCCGACAATCCTTATTGTCTCATAAATAGAACCGACTTTTCAAACAAGACAATATCACAATATACTTGATTTAACGTCAATACAATATTTGGAATAACTCGAAAACATATGACACATATACTTTTGTAAGTGTACAATGAGACAAACATAATAATAATGCTTTTGATAATCATTATTACGAAACTCACCAACGGACCGTACATATTTTCAAAACTCAAACTAATCAATCAAACAACCAATGTATTTGGACATAACTAGTTGGATGAACAACTAGCATAGGTGATCTTTAGAGATACCTACTTATATCCCTAACCTTGCGCGCTTAGGACGCCCGGCAGGTTACGATCGTTGAGGCGACAACATTACTTGTACACCATCATTATTTGCTATTAGCAAACGCATCAGACTCAGGTGAGTCTCATAGCCCCTCATTTTACTGTTTTCAACCCAGGGGTGGGGATACATGCTCTGTTTTACTTTTACATGTGAACACAAGTACAAAACATCGATATATTGACTGCATGAGTTTGTTTTATCTAATCATGAAGCCCTCCGCTACATAGTTTGTTAGTATTGCTATAGCGTGAATGTTAGTGTATGGTACCATATGGGATTGACAATCCCCGTCCGGGGTAGTCGCGCTACCACGACTGCGGTCGAACGGACGCATTATCATTTGTTCATACGTGTGTAGATTAGGCACATGTAGGAGGCAACCTCGCTCAGGTCCTTAAAGGTGGATCCTGACACCCTCAGTTAAGCTCAAACTATGGTCTCATGACAGTAATATACAATCATTATTTTATTTGCTTAATTGCAAATCATCGTACTTAAATCTTGTGGTTCATAACTCATATTTCATCATTATATCCCTAACCTTGCGCACTTAGGACGCCCGGCAGGTTACGATCGTTGAGGCGACAACATTACTTGTACACCATCATTATTTGCTATTAGCAAACGCATCAGACTCAGGTGACTCTCATAGCCCCTCATTTTACTGTTTTCAACCCAGGGGTGGGGATACATGCTCTGTTTTACTTTTACATGTGAACACGAGTACAAAACATCGATATATTGACTGCATGAGTTTGTTTTATCTAATCATGAAGCCCTCCACTACATAGTTTGTTAGTATTGCTATAGCGTGAATGTTAGTGTATGGTACCATATGGGATTGACAATCCCCGTCCGGGGTAGTCGCGCTACCACGACTGCGGTCGAACGGACGCATTATCATTTGTTCATACGTGTGTAGATTAGGCACATGTAGGAGGCAACCTCGCTCAGGTCCTTAAAGGTGGATCCTGACACCCTCAGTTAAGCTCAAACTATGGTCTCATGACAGTAATATACAATCATTATTTTATTTGCTTAATTGCAAATCATCGTACTTAAATCTTGTGGTTCATAACTCATATTTCATCATTATACAAACCTGTGAGTTCACCAGCTTTTAGCTGACCTTTTAGCATGTATTCTCAGGTACACAGCAGTAGTAAGACTGCTCAGGATTAGCTAGCTCGAGTCGCATTCAGATATCAGGAGATTCACATGCATTTCTACATTTTGTACAAATAGATATGCCTTAGAATCTCTTACTTTTAGCTTGCGAGCTTTTGTAAACAATATAACATTGTAAAACTTTTATATCACCAATGTAATGGTTTAAACGACACATATAGAGTCGTTCACTTTATCTTATGTGCTTCTGTTTATTGATTAGTCGCGCCCCGACCCGATTCGCTTTCGCAACCCGAATTTGGGGGTGCGACACCTAATCATTAGCTAATTCATCCAAGCAAGTGTTAGGGTATTTAGCTACGCATAATCACATTAAAATAAACACATATAATAATTGAAATCACCGCAAACATAATTGTATTGAAATAAAAGAGTAAACGAATGATTAAGATAAATGAAACATCTTCAAAAATATGAAAAACCCTCAAAAATGAAAAGAAAATTCGTAACCCTAATTTTAATATATTAAAAAGTTTCCCCAATTCGTAACAAAAGGCTGCTATTTATATTTGCTTGGGCAAAATCCATCCGGCGGATGGAACAAAGCATACGACGGATGGATGAAAACTTCGTATTCTCCAAGAAAATTGTCCACCGCCTTTTCTTGCCTCCATCTAACTTTCTCGAATATGCCATGCTTCCGCGTGATTGGGCCAGGTTTTGACCTTATTCGTTGACTAGCCAGCTGGATCCATCTTTTGTAAATTATTCTCCTTTCTTCCTGCGCAGCCCATTTTAATATTTAATATTCATTCTTAACTTATGCTTGGCTACCATTAATTCTGTTCTTAGACTTTGATGTTGACTTTGGGCTTAGCCCTTTCTTGCTCCACGTGATCCCTGCCACACCAAGTAAAGACATCATAATAATTATTTATTATATTATTATTAACATTATTATTATTATTTAGCCTAAATAATTATTTGGTCCAACTCATAAACTCTAATAAATGTTCAATCTAATTATTTTCATTCAATCCATTTAACTTTACAAACTCAACTATTCACAAACTTTATTCATTTTTTGAACATTTTCTTGTCTCAACTCATTTATATACCTAATTGCAAATATTAACCCCACGCTTAACTTCTACTTGTCCTCAAGTAGACTAAAAATAGTGGTTCTTTTTCTCCAAATGAACAAAATGTTTCGAATTTTAACCCCCGCATTTGCGCTCCGTGCGGTGTTTGTTTCCCGATTGTTTAAACGTTAATTTAATTATTTTATACGGTTAAATATACGTGTTAAAATACGAAGATTTAATCAATATTTTTGTTGAAGTATTTCACCAAATACTTAATAATTGAGTTATACAATATAACTTATTCTTGTTTCGATTGTTGCGCGTTTAATATTTTAATCGCGTAGTCCTTGTTTGTACGATAAGAATTTGAGTTGAAATATTATCTAAATAATATTTTGGATAAAATAGCGTTATTAATTAATGTCATATTAATTAATAAAATTGTTCACCAACGTCCGTATTAATTGAATCTAATTGTATTCGATTTGAAACTTGTACGATTTAATCAAATCGCATACTTGTATATATTCATCAATATATATTTCGATACATTAATTAGCCTTACACAGAACTAATTATATGTATTTACAATTGATTAGGCACTAATTACTAGTCCTAATTTGGCGGGTGTCACACATGAATACTTTACAGAACAAACCTATGAACTCACCAACTTTATGTTGACCCTTTTAGTATGTATTCTCAGGTTTACAAACACAGTAGGACTACTCACAAGAAACTGGATAGTAGGATGCTTTAGGAAAGCATAGCTCGAGTCGCATATTTTCAAACAAGAGATTTAATTGCATTACGATATTTTGTATCAACGACTATGTATTAGAAATCTCTAGACTATTTTTGCAAACTCCAATGTTTTTGGGTAACAGTTGTAAACATTCGATTATGGCAATGTAACTATTTTTCAAACGTCTCATGTAGAGGTCATTTATTGTAATCTTTGTGTGATGATATTTAATTTGGCCGTAGCCCCCGTGACACCTCATACTTCCGTTGCCACGTGTTTTGGGGGTGTGACAAATTATTAACCACGTTAAGTAATAACTAACAACCACCATTAATCAAGATTCTACGGATAACATAACAATCTTTAATCAAATAATTGATACAAAATACAATTACAACCATCAAATAATCATAGTCCAAGGTTATTACACTAAGCAATATACATAACATCTAATCCATGATTCAGTTACACAAAAACCAGATTCATGAGCTCAAACGAAACACATAGACGATGTTCGAATTAAAATCGGAAAAAGATATGCAAACCGAATCATAAACCGAATGAAGTAGATTCAATAGGAATTGATCCTAGCCTTTTCCGCCTCCGAATCGCCATCGATTTGTGATATCGCGTAAAAAATCATGTACGAAAAATGAAGATGCTCAAATATTTTGCATTTGGACTCAAAAGATGCTCAAATCAAAGAAACTTTTCCAAAAAGATCAAAATGAAGTTGCACGAGAAAAATAAAGCAAAACGGACGAAAAACGAAGATTCCACACACGTTTGAAGATTCAAGACATCAAGACAAAATTTTAAAGACAAAGTCCCCATCACTAATATTTCTCTTATCCAAGATATTCGTTTTCAAAATACGAATCTAACAGAAGAAGAATAAAAAAAACGGATGAAGAATGAAGATTCTACGTATACCAGAAGATTCAAATGATTTGTACGAGACATCCAAAGATCAGAGACACATTTTTGGGATTTCTTTTCATCAAAGTCTTCGTTTTTGAAAAACGAATCCAATGCAAAATGAATCGACAAAAACGGACGCATAACGAAGAAGATACGCACGAATGAAGTAACGAAGCGAAAGACGGTGAACCGGGGCGGCAGCCTGCCAGCCGCCGCCGGCCACCAGGGTGCCACCGCCGGCCACCTGGCTGGCACCGCCGGCTGCCTGCCCCCGTCCCTTGTCCGCTTTTTCGTCCTTGCTCGTACTCGCAGGGTATACGTGCTAGGCCTTTTCCGCGACTTTGGGGTACACGTGCCAGACCTTTACGCGCTTTAGGGTACATGTGCTAGCAACTTTTCCATCTTTTTTTAACATGTGCCCTAAATTGCTAAAATGCACCAATTTTCCCCTATAAATAGGGAGCCCTTGGTTCATTTGGATATACCTTTGAAAAACACACACCATACACTTTCTACATTCTATATCTTTCTTGTTTTTGTAAAATTAGTATTTCTTCCTTTAGGATAGTTTAATTAATTAGAATAGCTATTAATTAACTAAGGAAGATTTGTACGGAGGTGCTCCGGGATGCATTGTAGCTACGAGTTATTTGTATACCTTCCCAGGTTTTTATCTATCTTCCATATTTAAATATGTTTGTTCTTTATTTTATAAATTTAAATATGCATGCTAGAATTGCCATGGTTAACTAGATAACTCAATTGTCTGCTATGATAGTCGTTTAGAGAATTTTAAATATGTAATTGCGTTGTATATTATGAGATTGCAGATGGTTTACATTATAAATAGATGTAGGAGTTAAATCTTTATCGTTTATCTGCCCAACTCATGTTGTGACTAAAACCTTATCCAAAAATGAACGTAGCTAACTCATAGGGTATAGGTCACTTAGTTATACTATGCTAGATTGAATCATTGAGCTCGGCATGGCCGGTGTTCTCTAGACCAAAAATGAACGTAGCTAACTCATAGGGTATAGGTCACTTAGTTATACTATGCTAGATTGAATCATTGAGCTTGTTGTCCCTTACCCTAGGATCTAGAACAGATCACTTGAACCAATTGTGTGGCGGAATCACACGATTGAAGTACCGAGCATGAAATACAAATCAAAACAATAATATATTGAATAAGAACGCTTTGTATATCAATAACAAACGAATACTAGCTTGTTTACAAAGATTTTAGTCGACAAGTTGTGCTAAGATTTTGTCCAGCCTTTGCAATGAGCCGTGATGGCTCTATATATACAAACAGATCGATTTTGCGACACTTGCTAAGTGTCGCAGATCATAACCCTAGTGCGACACTTACTGAGTGTCGCCTGAATGCGACACTAGATAAGTGTCACTCAAAACAGAAAATTAATTATTTTCTAATCTAAGCTATTAGAGACTCAAGACCAACTGACAGACACACTAATATGACTCAACAAACTCCCCCGTGTCTTCAGCTTGGTCTTTAAAAATATCTTCAATATTAGATCCAGTCTGTTGGGAGATTCCCACCAGCATGAATTCCCTTAGCAATGCAGAGATCCACAACTCTCTGAAACCTCACAGCATCTTCTTGATCAATCATATCAAATTGCAATCTATTACTATGAAGAGCTTGAAGATCATTCTTTGACATGTTAATCAGGCTAAGAGGATCAAAAACTCTAAGAGTGTAGCCAGTAACATGTTTCCATTCTTTAGCATCACGACCCGGTCCCTTCTGAGAAAAATATTCAATAACCGCCTCTCCAGTAACTGTGTCATACCACCAGAACCTAAAATTTCCCAGCATATCAAATGGTAACTTTTCAAATGGCACTTGGGTAAGATTCTTGGTTGGAGGATAATGATAACCATATATGGGTTGGCGCGTCCTCGGGTCCAACTTCTTCTTATTTGAAAATCTAATTCCCATTACTGGTCGAATCCATTTAAATTTCTTCGTATTTATTTCTCGACGTAGTATTTGCTGAAAGAATTCAGCTTCTCGATTATCAGTGGGATTTATCATATTCAATTGAGCTAGTCGATTTAGATCAACCTTCGGTAATGTAGTCAAATGATCTAGCCTTGCCTTAAAATATTGAATGCCATCTTGCCTTTTGATGACAAACAATCGAAAATCAGCATCGGATTTCCAGCTTTTAATAAGCCCAGATAAGTCTCCACGAACAGAATATGCTCGACATCTTTTCAACTCGGGCGTTGGAGGCAAAATCCATTCTGGATACTTTCTAGGTTGAGCAGTAGATGCTGAAGTACCAGCAGAATGGGAAGATGGTTCGGCAGAAGCTGCAGGAGAAGCAGCAGGAACGGTATCATCATCTGATTCTACCTCCTCATATGGATTATCCTCAAACTCATCTTCATCAGAAACCTCATCAGTTCCAAATACAAGACTTTATAGATATTCAAGATTAGCATGCGAGTAATCTACATTTAATGGTACTGGTTGACCAGGTACGTGAGCTGACGATGCAAAGTAATCCAAATTAATATTTTCATTAATCTCAGAATCATTGATTACATTTACATTATCATGGCCTGTGGTTTCAGGATCTAACTCCCCCGGAACCACAGCTAGAGATTCCAATTCTAACACACGACGCTCAAGATCCGGTACACGAGCAGCCGTGGCCTCTAACTCCAAAAGTCTTGATGCTTGAACCTGTATAAGAGCTTGTTGATCTTGAAGCATCTGGTTCATTTGTGCCATATCCTCCATCAATTTCTTCAAAAATTCCGGCTGTGGCTGAATATCATCAGAAGCAGGAGTCGAGGTTCGTTGACGACGTTGTTGAGGAACGTCATCGGATTCTGTGTCCGAAGAATCCCGAACCCGCTTGCCCTTATCAGCAGCGGAGGTTGTAGCAACAGCAGCAGGTGTAGAAGTTGGAAAATTCTCAATGTCAACCAGAACTTCTTCCAAAACCGCTTCATCAACTTGCGGTGGTGGAGCTGCAACATCAAGAAACCCATTATCTGGCAGAGCCACATATTCTTCATCAATCACATGGCCGAATAACGGAACATCAGGCAGAACTGCCTGACCCTTTGGGGGTGTTGCGCAATCCCCAAATACCCTGACCAACATCGGAGTCAAGGTCAGAATCGACCTTGGGTCAGGCTGAATCCCTAGATTCAGGGAATTCAGGATCAGCTGCAAAAAACGTGGATACATAAACCACATGTGATCGCCAGCTCGTAGATTATCCACTAGATGCCCAAAGATATATCCAGAGTAGTTGAAAGGTTTGTTGTAAACCAATCCCAACATGAGGGAGATTGTTCCGTAACTCATCCCATCAAATCTCGCCTTCCTTGGCGAGAGGCACACAATGATAATGTGTGCTAAATACCTCCAGACTCTGCTCAAATGTTGTTTCCTATATTGATCTGGAGGAATAGCCGGATAACCCATACGCTGAAGACCACCAACGATAAAACTGTTCTCAAACTGAGTTGGAAACTCAGAATTATCATCAAATTCCAAAACTTCACGTATCGTATCCTCCGTAATTTCAATACGATGACCAAAAACAGTTGATAAAATCCTTCGATAGTCTCCTTCTGTGTTAATCACAGCATTCGCATAAAATTCCTCGATTTGATTCAGGTAGATTGGACATGAAGCAGTGATAGCATGGTGAATCCTCGAGCGACGCAAAAACTGAATCATCGGATGAAACGGAATCGAGTTGGCGTGCGTATCATTGAGAAAAGCCACCACATTATGTCGTGGCACAAAAATAAGACATAGATAATACACAAAGAAAAGTTATACCTTTAGAACAAATAAAGTATAAACTTATCTTTCAAAATTACCTTCAGGCGACACTTAAGTAGTGTCGCTAATTGAAGTAGTGACACTTGAGTGAGTGTCGCTCAGAAGCCTAAAAATTCACCATGAGACACTTAAGGTAAGTGTCGCCGCATTGCAAATCAAGAGGCGACACTTAAGGACTACTATAGGCGACACTTAAGGTAAATGTCGCAAAGACAAGGCGGCCCTTAAGTAAGTGACGCAACTAATTGGTGTTCCTTTAAAGGCGGCACTTAAAGTAAGTGTCGCAAGAGACAAGGCGGCACTTAATCGAGTGACGCATAGCATAAGGCGACACTCAAGTTGAGTGCCGCAGATAGTGTTCGAATTACCACGTTGTGACACTCAAGTTGAGTGCCGCTTCGAGTGTCGTAAAGATGAACACGAACCCAGAAACCTTAAACCCAGAATTCAAATTTTTAATTAACTTCAAAATTAGGCCAGGTCAGGTTAAAAACTTGATGGATACATGTATATCGGTATGAAAGCAACACATAACTAACTTCTATTTAGCCTAGATCATGAAAAATTCAAAATCTCAAAAAAATAAAGAAAACAGTATGAAACCTAGATTAATTTGAATCAAATATATCATGATATGAAGAAAGATTTGTACCTCTAGGTGCGTATACACTAGAAGAACAGAAATCGAACAAAGAATTCCAACAACGAACAGTAATCCACAGCAAAAATGAAACAGATGAAGTGTCGCTTAAACGAGAGTGAGTGTCGTAGAAAGATATGTGAGTGCCGCAGGTAAATGTGATAATAAATGCCGCACGGTGGCATTTATATACTCCATACTATAGGCGACACTCGAAGCGACACTCGATGCGACACTCAGTGAGTGTCACAGACATTAAAATTTTGAAAAATTTTTAACACTTTCAAATTCTTTCGCGAGTCGGTTTTGGCTATTCAGTGACATTTGACTTTAAGTAAGGCAAAAAATATTAGAATAATTATAACTTAACTAAGAATTCAAAACAAATACACTATTTTTGGTGACGGGATTGTTTTGGGTCTGGTTAGGGATCATATCAAGTCATCATACATTGCTTTACATATGTTTGCTGTTATTCCAATTATCAGTATACTTGTCCTCTTTAAATTTACATAACATATTTAAAATAAATTTAATAACACACAGTTCAAGACAATTGTTCATATCATTATCCGCTTAAACAACTAACCTTCATTCATCAGAGATAACCTTTTATTGTTAATATGTTCAATCTTTTGCAGTTCACACATATGACATACCCCTAACATCTACATATGGTTAATCTTTATATTAAGAAAAATTATATGAAACTTATCTTTAAGAATCAAGACATTGGTGACAGGTCTGTACTTACGTACAACAGAGCGACTTATCTTGATTCAGGTTTAAACAAAATCAAATTTCATCAAGTCATTGGTGACAGGTCTGTACTTCCGTACAACAAAGCGACGTAACTTGACTTAAGTATGTATTTGTATTTGAAGCTCTAAGATTTTGCAAGTCTGATTAACTCGCAGTTGTTTAAATTTTAAGATATAGTACCAGAGACCAGGTCTGTACCGACGTACAACAAAGGAAACCAATACTATATCCCCCAAATAAGTTGATATAAAATTTCAGAATATAAAAATTGTCCATATTAAATATAGGAATTAAGACACACCGCCGTACGTCATATGATGTTTACTACATAAAATTAACAAGTAGTTGAAATTACTGTTTAATATCTCTGAGAATAAATAGAGAGTTGCCTATGAACATATCATATGATGAAGCTGTATGTTAAGAAATTTATGATAAATACGTTAAATAAACCTACTGATACATCAGATATTACAGTAAACAGTTGCATTTCGTGAATGATACTTAATGTACTATCATATCCCAAGTTGTTTACAGACACAACCCAACGTCTTTTTATAGATGTAGCAATAATGCATTACTTTAATACTAAGAAGTATAAAGTGTGGCTCTTGCAAGTTTTTTTTTATGTAAAATCAACGTCACTGTAACGATTTAAAGAATTGTAAGCCAAGCATAGAAACTAATTCATCAAATCGAGAATGGGAAAAGGCCTTAGTAAATAAGTCAGCCTTTTGCTTAAGTGTTTCTATTTGGATAAGGTCAATAAGGTGTTTCTCATAGCAATCCCGTATATAGTGAAATCTAATCTCTATATGTTTTGTTTTAGAGTGCTGTACGGGATTGCGTGTGATAGATATGGCTGCAGTGTTATCTATATGTATAGGAGTAAGAGTTAAGATGAAACCATAATCGCGAAGTTGATGCTGAATCCACAGAACCTGTGAACAACAGCTGGCAGCAGCAATATATTCAGCCTCGGTTGTGGAGGTTGAAACAGTTGTCTTCTTTTTACACTGCCATGACACTAAGCGCGGTCCAAGAAACTGACATCCACCAGATGTGGACTTCTTATCCTTGTTGCATCCGCCATAATCTGAATCTGAATACGCAGTCAAAGTGAAGTCGTCTTCATTTGAGTACCATAGACCGAGAGTGGGTCTATATTTGAGATACCCAAAAATCCGCTGAACTACCTTCATATGAGAAACCTTCGGGTGAGCTTGGTACCTGGAACACAAAGAAACAGCAAAAACAATGTCTGGTCTTGAAGCAGTAAGGTACATAAGAGAACCTATCATTGAACGATAGTCCTTCTCGTTACAATCATCATCTTCCTCAGCTGGCCTAAGTTTGTGAGATACCTCAATGGGGGTGCCATAAGTCTTACAATCATGCAAATTATACCTAGTCAACATGTCATTGACATATTTTGACTGATGGATATAAATGCCTTTGTCAGATTGTTCAACTTGGACACCTAGAAAGAATGTGAGTTCTCCCATTGCACTCATCTCAAACTCAGACTTCATAAGTTGCTCAAATTCCTTGCAGAGAGCATTACTTGTAGAGCCAAAGATGATGTCATCCACATATACCTGCACAAGTAACAAATCGTTTTTGGACCTTTTTGTAAAAAGAGTGCTGTCAATCTGGCCTCTTGAAAATCCATGCTTGAGTAGATGTGTAGACAGCCTCTCGTACCATGCTCGTGGTGCTTGGTGAAGACCGTACAAAGCCTTGTCTAATTTGCAGACATAATCCGGATGTACCGAGTCTTCAAATCCAGGAGGTTGCCTGACATAGACTTCCTCCACAACTTGTCCAAAAAGAAATGCACTATTTACGTCTAGTTGATAAACCCGAATACCTTTAAATGAAGCATAAGCCAAAAATATGCGAATAGATTCCAGTCTAGCAACAGGGGCGAATACTTCATCGTAGTCCAATCCTTCAATTTGTGTAAATCCTTGAACTACTAATCGAGCCTTATTCCTGACCACAATGCCGCGATCATCCTTCTTCACACGATACACCCAACGAGTTCCAATTACATGGACACCCTTGGGTAGAGGGACTAATTCCCAAACTTTCAGCTTCTCAAATTGATGCAGTTCTTCTTGCATCGCTTCGACCCAATGTGGGTCCTTTAACGCGTCAGCTGTTTTCTTTGGTTCAACTTGAGATAGAAAACATTCTTCCATCTCAGTGACAAGACATTCCAAGGAGGCTGTAGGAGGTACTTCAGAGGTTGAAGCAGACATGTCGGTCACAGCCAATTGATGTCTAGTTTGAATGCCTTTACTTAACTCACCAATGATATTATCAGTGGGGTGAGTTTTATGAATCCGAGTCTGTGGAATTGGGTTAGGCACAATAACTAATTCCAAATTATTAAGATCTCCTTCAGTAGCATTTGACTCGGATGGAGGATCGTTGGCTTCAACATTGTCTTCTGACGGACTAGCCATATCTAACGGTTGAGGTGATGGAGAATCTGTTGTTGGAATTGATGCATCAACTGATGGTGTTGATGCTGAGGTGGAAGATGTATTAGGTTGGACAGATAGTGCACATGAAGTATGATCTTCATTAATATCCAAACCATGTAGAAGAGTGACAATAGTTTCTTCATCATCAACATTCTCAGGGGTCGGAATATTAAATGAGTCAAAGAAACTATCATACTGAAACAGATTTTCTGGTCCTTTGCCTTCGGGAGCAGCCGTATAGCGTAAACACTTGACTTCATAATGCTCCTCAATACGCTTTGTAGATAAATTGTAAACTCTCTTATTAGGAGAATTTACAAAATATCCCAAGAATATTCCATCCATTGATTTTTCACCAAACTTGTCCTTTTGAGTTCGTGACATAATGGTGCAAGGACATCCAAAGGGCTCCAGAAATTGTAAATTTGGTTTACGGTTGTTAAACAGCTCATAGCATGTTTTGTTTTCCTTTTTAACCGTCAAAACCCTGTTTAAAATAAAACACGCGGTATTTACCGCCTCTGCCCAAAAAGTGATTGGAAGCTTAGAGTCGGATAACATAGTTCGCGCAGCTTCAATGAGAGTCCTGTTCTTGCGTTCAGCGACACCGTTCTGTTGAGGTGTATAAGCAGAGCTGAACTGATGATGAATACCCTTCCTTAAACAGTACATCTCAATTGTTTTGTTCTTGAATTCCGTTCCATTACCACTTCTAATCCTCTTGATCCTCTTTCCACACAAGTTTTCTAACTTGTCAAACAGATATATTAAGATCTCGGGGACTTCATCCTTTGTAGAAATGAAGTAAACCCAAGAAAAACGAGAGTAGTCATCGGTGACTACCAAGCAGTAAGTACTGCCTCCCATACTCCTCTTATTAACCGGCCCAAATAAATCCATGTGTAATAGTTCTAGGGGCGATGCATTGGAGTTCACCTTCTTCGACTTATGGGACTGCTTGTGTTGTTTTCCTTTGAGACAGGAAACGCAGTTATCATCCAAACTAAATGTGAGTTTAGGCACACCAGTAACAAGCTCATTTTTTATAAGATAGTTCATCTTACGAAAATTTATGTGTCCCATTCGCCTATGCCATAAAAGGGAATCCTTTGGAGTAGCTTTGGACAACAGACATGTATGTTCAGATGTTGAAGTTGACACAGTACTCATGTCAAGAACATATGTGTCTTTTGTCCTCGGTGCTCGAATGAGTACCCATTCCTCAGCTATTTGAAAGTCTGGTTTGAGTATTAAGCACTCCGTATCCGTAAACACTGTTGTGAACTTTTTGTCACATACTTGTGATACACTAAGAAGATTATAATGCAATTGTTCCACATAGTTCACGTTGTCAAAACTCACTGATCCATTAGTGAGAGTTCTCCTACCAGTAATTTCTTCACCCTTATCACCCGCAAATGCAACATATCCTCCTTTAACAGGTAGAACATCGGAGAGTAAAGATATGTTGCCTGTCATGTGCCGAGAACAACCACTATCTACATACCATTTGCTCTTGATAACTTCTTCTGATGGCTGTAGGCACACAAAAAAAATAGAGAAATTAGTTTGATTGTGAGACCCAAGCCTTAACGGACTTGGGTCTACCAGAGTCATCCATAATAACCACATCAGTGAGTACATGATTTTTCAGAATTTTGGACTCTTTAACTGATGGGATATTATGGGATGAAGAGTCTTCTTTGGACTCTTTGATTTTCCAAACCAGTAGAGGTTTAGATGGTTGCTTTTTGACAAGTGGTTGCCGATTAGTTGTAACCGACATTATCTTGTCAGTTTTCTTGACAGGTTTGGGAGACATAAAACTGTGCTTAGGTGAGGATTTTGAAAAGTTTCTGTAAACTGAAGACCTAGGCATTGTCTTACCAAACCGTTTTCTAGAAAGCAACGGACAAACACTTATCAAATGACCCTGTTTTTTGCAGTAGAAACAGGATCTTCTCTCAACAACCGATTGAAAGTGAGGTTGCAAAACTGATGAGGATTTGATATTTCTGTTTACTAAACAGGCACATTGAAATGTGCAAGGTGAATTGGCACGTGAAAAAGATGTTGATTTACTTTTGGAATTATTTGTGATTGGTTTAGAAGAAATTGATTTGTTATTAACAAAATTTTGTTCCTTCTTAACCTTAGGAATAGCCTTAGATTTAACCTTTAGTGAAGGGATTTCACTACACGGTTCATTTGTAATTATAAAATTTTCAGGCTTTACATCCAATTTACGAACCTTTGTATCAATCTCATCAGTTACATCCTCAATTTCAATTACTTCCTCCTCATTAGTAGGAAGTACAGGTAATGCTTTTGCTTTCTTTTGGGAGATGGGTTTATCTCCCTTCTCAGATGAAACCAAAATAACTGGTTCTTTAACAGATGACTTGCCTTCTTTAACAGTTGAAGGCACAAAGTTTTTAATGTCATCCTTCGATGGCATAGGTTCATAGTTAGCTGGGGGAGGTACCGCTTGGTATCCTATCCCCGACTTACTTTTTGTATTGATCCTTTGCACTTGAACGATCTCATCAAAAACAACGGAGGATGTACTGAAATTTGAAAGTTTTCAATTAAGATCAATAACCTCAGTTTTAGATTCATCAAGAGCTTTTTGTAAATCGACAATTTTCTTAAGATAACTGTCAATAGCATCTTGTTGACAATAAATCTTAGCCTTTAGATCTTTTCTTTCAGTCATAGTGGCATTAATCTTGTTGTCAAAAATCTTTTCATTTTCTTTTAGCAATTGGTTCGCCTGTCTAAGTTTATCTAAATCAGAATACAGGCGAGCATTATCCTCAGAGTATCTGTTAATTTTACCAGTTAATTTGATACAATTAACACAAGAAAGAGGTTCATCAATTTGTACCTCATCTGTAATTTCTGCCATAAGAGCTGTGTTATGAATGTTCTCCTCTGTATCACTCCAGTTGTGATATTCATCATTAGTAAGGAGAAGGGCTTCATTGAAGGATTCCTCAAGCTTATCAGCATCCTTAGCAGTTGACTTCTTTGAAACAGATGGCTTTGAAAAACCAGAAAGAGGTTGTTTAGATTTCTCACATTCTCTTGCAAAATGTCCCAGATTGTGACATTTGTAGCATTTAACCTTACTCTTATCAAAACCCAAACCCGAATCACTATCATCATCCAAGTTTTTTTTTCCAGTTTTTCGCAAATATCTCTTTGTTCTCCTTGTCAACATAGCAAAATTCCATCTAATATCCATTCTCTCAAGATCATCAGGATTTATTTGATCAAAATCCTCATCAGTTAAATCAATGGTACTAGTTTTCTGGGATAGAAAACTGTCATAAGCACTCAAAAATGCTTGAAATACAGCAGCATTCTCCTCAGTAGCTGGAGAAGCTTGATTAGCCTTGGAACCACCAGATGATGAAAGTGATCCACCTGAAAAAATATATGATCCACTAGAGGCACCACCACTTGCAGTTGAAGTTTTAGTGGCGGATGACAAACCTCCTCCAGACAAAAGAGCAATCCCAGAAGATGAAAATTTACTCCCATAAATGCTTGGATCCTGAATATGAGCACTAGATTTTGTTTCTTTCCTTTGCATATCTAGTGCATATGCTTGCAATCGTCCAATGAAATCATCTAGAGACATAGACATCACGCCTTCGTCTTCCTCCATCATCATCACATGATGATTCCACTTCTTTGGTAACGCAGTTAACAATTTCTTGTTAATATCCTCTACCTGCATTTTCACTCCCCCGTCAGACAGTTCACTCACTAGATGTGAATAACGAATAAACAAACCATTTAAGGATTCATTTTCTAACATATCAAACAACTCATATTGTCATTTGATCAACTCCAGCCTACTCTTCTTATATTTATCACTACCACCGCATCGTGTTTCGAGGGCTTGCCACATATCATATGCGATGTCATGGTGTTTAAACATTTTGAGAACATCAGAAGATAAGCTCATAACAAGAGCTGAATGGACTTTTCTTTCCATATCCCAAGATTTCTTTTCATCCGCATTCAGCGCACGAAAAGACTTAGGAGGTGCAATTCCCTCAAATACCCCCTCTTGCCTCGGATGCTCATACCTTTCAAGCAAAGGAATCATCATATCCGGTTCATTATAAGAAATAAAAGCTTCAAATTTTTGTCTCCATTCAACATAATTTGTATTAGCTGTAAAAATTGGAGCCTTATTTGTACTACCAGCTTCATTACTGGTTTTAAGCATTTGAGCAAAAGCTTGCATCGACATTGTAAAATAAACTGAAAAGAAAACTGATTTTAAAATGCTTAAGCGACACTAAGGAAGTGTCACAGACTGACAAGCGACACTCAAACAAGTGTCGCAGAAAGTGTAAAAATTAAACCACAGGCAACACTAGATGTAAGTGTCGCAATGAAGTGTCGCTAGCAAGTGTCTCTAGCAAGACGGGAATTGCTTTCGCAGTGAGTGTCACTAAATCCTTAAGGCGACACTGAAGTAAGTGTCGTTTGTAGTGTCGCAAGTTAATGTTGCAAAACCCTAGAGGCGACACTGAAGTAAGTTTCGCTAGAAGTGTCGCAACGAGTGTCGCAGAAACGCGCAGCAGCAGCCCAAAAACCCTAAAAACCAAATTTTTCGTAAAACCTAACGAAAATTCTCTTTCCTAGATGAACAATACCTGCAAAAACACGTTAATAACAAGAAATTGAAGACCAAAAACTCTCTAATCAATGAAAATAAGCTAGTTTCTTCCCAATTTCAACCGAAACACACTCGAAACTTGATCGAATCTGTCACAAACAGCCCAACGGCTCTGATACCACTTTGTTGTCCCTTACCCTAGGATCTAGAACAGATCACTTGAACCAATTGTGTGGCGGAATCACACGATTGAAGTAACGAGCATGAAATACAAATCAAAACAATAATATATTGAATAAGAACGCTTTGTATATCAATAACAAACGAATACTAGCTTGTTTACAGAGATTTTAGTCGACAAGTTGTGCAAAGATTTTGTCCAGCCTTTGCAATGAGCCATGATGGCTCTATATATACAAACAGATCGATTCTGCGACACTTGCTAAGTGCCGCAGATCATAACCCTAGTGCGACACTTACTGAGTGTCACCTGAATGCGACAATAGATAAGTGTCACTCAAAACAGAAAATTATTTATTTTCTAATCTAAGCTATTACAGACTCAAGACTAACTGACAGACACACTAATATGACTCAACAGAGCTCGGCATGGCCGGTGTTCTCTAGACCAAAATAGGATCCAAGAGATACGGAATATGGGAATAGAGGTAGATTAAGATTAAATTTATATATACGATATTTTTGAGATAACTTTCGGAATATCCTCGACTTAAATAATACCTTTGTATGCTTATATCGAACAGTTGCTTTGATCATCTTATTTCATGTTCTTGTTTTATTGTTGCCTTAGGATCATCATAATAGTGAAATACAATTGGCATTAAATATCGTGAAGTAATATGACGGCCCCTATTCGACTGTTTTCTGATATAGTACTGGAAACGCCTATGGCGGAGTACACATGTATGGAAGTCGAGAATGACCGAAGGTAGTTATATTATGAATCGAATAACAAACATATTACTTAAGTTTTCATTTGTAGTACAAACCATCCCTGTATTCTTGCATACCTGAGTAATGTGGATAATTCGTACGAATAAGTGATGACACATTATCCGACCGCCTAGACCAGTTAGTCCAACCTATTCCGGTGAGGGTAAACCTCGTTCATAAGATTGTTTATTCAACAAACTATGCCATGATTCGGACATCTCTGATGACCGAGATTGGGGAATAGGATTCGAGATTAACTGTCGGATAATATGGGTATACATTTGAGAGAACTTTCGGTGTACACTTTAATATATGTTGCAACCCACATGACATTCTATTTGCCTAATCGTGGACACCTCCGCGTTAACCCGATAGAAGGATTTTAGTAATAGCTCACATTAACTTACGAACTTATCCTCATTAGAACTCTTCATATTTAACAACTCCTAAACCGCTTCATAGTAGACAATCGCTTTAATTGCTGAACGCCCGAAGTAACCTCCACCTTTCAGTTTATTTTAATTTAATAGAAAATCCAAAACCAAAACCAACTCCCTCCCCTAGCTAAATACATGAAAGTTTCTAAATCCCCTAGCTTCAATTTGCCGCGCTTTGAAGAACGATCCTAGGTCATACTTGTCCTTTGCTAGCCCTTTGATTAGCATAATAGTAACCCTAGGCCCCAGCCTTACTAATTTAAATCTCACTGTTGTCTCGTATCACCATTAGAAATTCCAACGACCGGTGTGCAGCACAACAATTTGCTCCCAAAATGGGGGAAAACCCCCTGCTTGTCGGTTATGGTGAAGTGGTTGAAGTTAGGGTTAAAATGAGAAAAAATGAGAATTTTAACCTAATCTGCCGAATTGTTCCATCCGACGGATGAATAAATCCATCTGGTGGATGGATTGCAAATAAGCCCAGCCCAGCTTCGCGTAATCTGGCCCTCCACTGCTTTAATCCATCCGACGGAAGAATAAATCCATCTGGCGGATGGATTGAATTTCAGTATTATTTTTCATTTTTTCTTCATTTTCAGCTTATCTTTCATTCTCTTTCCGATTCAAGCTTCATATACACCTATTCCAATCCAATCTTGCCTATCTTCATTCTCTTAGCTTCTTTTATTCACGATTAGCTCATTCTCTGTTTCTTTTCAATCCAAGCTCTGATTAAACTCCTAAATGAAAATATGAAAGAAATAAGTATCTTATTCACATAAAATGCATAAGAATTCTATCAAACAAAAGGGTAATTAGTACTATAATATAGTACATTTTGGCGTTTATCAATATACTAAGGCAAAGTACACAACAAACAAACCTAATAGTAATGTCTTTTTAAGAATTATCATTACAAACTTTCACCAATGGGTCGTACACATTTTCGATAAAACAACTTATTTGGACTTACTAGTTGAGTGAACTAGCATAATTGGACATTAACCCTCCACTTAGATGGTCTTTTGAGACATCTACTTACACACAACCTTATACGTTTAGAACGTTAGAAGGTTGCAACTGGATACACGCTTACTTGCTTGCTATTATTTGCTATTTATTGCTTGCTTACTAACTCAGATGAGTTTCATAGCCCCCATTTTTACTTGTTTTGAACTGTTTTGGGGTGAGAATACATGCCCATATTTTACAAATTTTTACTTATGATTGCAAGAAACAAAAAAAGAACATATATTTATTGCATGAGTAGTAGAATTAATCCACTAATAAGTCCTTAATTTCATGGTTCATTAATTTTTAAGCGCGAATAATTGTGAATAGATCTATTTGAGATTGACAATCCCGTCCGAGCTAGTCGCCCTAGCTAACCCACAGACACATAAGTATTTGAATCAGGATGTGTCCCGCGCTTAATATTAACGAGACTATGAAATTTGTTAGTGGCCAGAATCGTAGTGGAATCGTAGTTTTACTCAGGTAATAAGTATAAGTGTTTTCAGTTATTTGGGCTCATAAAAATAGAGCATGTAATCTCACCCCAAAGTAAAAAACAGTAAAAGTGGGGCTATGAGACTCACCTGAGTTTAGCAAGTTGCAAGCAAATAATCAAATAAGCAAGCAATGTGTGTTCCAAACTGCAACCTTCTAACGTCCTAAATGTATAAGGTTGTATGTAAGTAGATGTCTTAATAGACCATCTATGTAAGTGGAGGGTTAATGTCCACTTAGGCTAATCATGTAGGTGGAGGGTTAATGTCCACCTATGCTAGTTCACTCAACTAGTATGGTCCAAATAAGTTGTTTATTTAAAAACGTGTACGACCTGTTGGTGAAAGTTTGTAATAATAAGACTTTACTATTAGGTTTATTTCATTATATACTTTTAATAGTATATATCATGTGTTGTTGTGTTGTTGCCTCATGTGGTTGTAAATTGTTATCCAATGTTGAATACTTAGAGAAAATTAAGTTCTCTGTTTTTAGCACTGTGACAACCGTCAAAATCTCAGGTTATTACCACACTCCAATCTTAGATTTCATTATGGCGTTCCATATATTTCGGAAAAATTTATGGTTACGACTCCTTAGGTCTACTAAACCGTAGAAAGTCTTAGAGATTTCCTAGTAGATCATAAGTCTATAAGACAAACTAAATTAGATTACTAAGTGCCAAATTAAACAAAGAAAATTTATCTCTTTATGCTTTAACAAAATCCTTATTGAATCGCAAACCGAAGTTTCCGTAACTCGACAACGCAAACTTAATCGGATGAATAATACATGAACATTAAAATTAGACAAATTAAGTGTATCATAACTTAATTCAAGAACTTAAAATTTCTCACTTTTTAAAACTCAAATTTTAATCACCAAAACATCACAAAATAAACCTTATAACATAACAATACTTATACACCTTTAATACAAATTAATTATACAACTATTATACATATTATTTAACAAAAAAAATAAGGGACATTCTAAGCTTAAAGAAACCATATACATGTAAAAATAAGTGAAATCGATGAGTTTCGGGAATTTGTCGGAAACTTACAAAGCGGCGAATCAAGATTCCGAAAAGATAGCGTTGTAGATCATGATGAGGCCCCCCCCCCCCTCCTTTTTCATTTCAAATCTTTTATTTCCCCCATACACTCATTACTACTTCACTTCCCCAAAACCCATTCTCACACTCTTCACATTTCTCTCTCAAAACACACACTAAACATACACTTCTTTCTCCCAAAAATCAGCCACATTCAAGCTCTAAACCCAGAATTTAAAGGTGTTCATCACCAAATAAAAGCAAGAAAAGGTAATCTATATCATTTACTATTATTATCTATCACTTCCTTCTTGTGTTTTCTTCAAAATCCGGATTTTAGCCCTTCTCATGGCTAAAAATCCTCATAAAATGCTTGATGTTTGTAGGTTATATCTTTTCACATCTTTATGTGTTAGAAGAAAGAGTAACCCATGATCAAACCAAAAATCAAGTGAAACTTGATGTTGATACTTGTAACTTTGTTGAATATTGTTTATCTTCATGTAAAAATTGTTCTTGGGATAAATAATCATCTCTAACACATCTTGGTTGTATATCAACATCATGCATGTGTTAGAACATGGATTTAAAGATCAAAAGATGATAATCTTCTTCATTTCATGTTTGGTGTTCATTATTTTAAATGAAACACTCAAACAAGAGTTTACAACTTTCTGTCCAGAAAACTTATTCTATTTCAACGATTTTTATAAAAATCATTCCTTCATGAAAATGGACTTTTTATACGCTAAAATTAAGTTCTGGAAGAAGCTTTCCAACCATGTAAGCCTCATGTTCATACGAGTTCATTTGATATTTTTAATAATTTTTGTGAGTAAAGATGTGCAAGCTGTAATAGTAAGACAGAAACTTTCTTCTCAGTGTTTTAATCATAAATGGAGCATTACAACTCCAAACGACTTGAAACCAACGCTAAAAGTTTACAAATTTCCTTGGCTACAACTTTGAAGAAGACCAATTTTATTAATTCCATGTACATTTTGCTCAGAAATAATGATTGTATGCATGTGTTTAAATTCGACCCTAGAAGATGTAACACCCCCAAATTTAAGGTTTAGCGGAAGCAAGATTTGGGTGTTACTAATCAATAACAAAGCACATAAGATAAAGCGAACGACTCTAAATGCGTCGTTTTAAACATTACATATATAATATAAAGGTTTTACATTGTTGTTCTTGTTACAAAAGCTTGCAGCTAAATGTAAAAGATTCTAAGGCATATCTAATTTTACAAAATGTAGAAATGCATGTGAATCTTCTGTAATCTGAATGCGACTCGAGCTAATATATCCTGAGCAGGTCTACTACTGCTGGGTACCTGAGAATACATGCTAAAAGGTCAGCTAAAAAGCTGGTGAGCTCACAGGTGTAAGTTGATGAAATCCATGTTATGAACCACAAGATTTAGTTTAGTGATTTGCAAACATGCAAATAAAATATAAGTGTATATTATTGCCATGAGCACATAGTCTGAGCTTAACTGAGTGTGCCAGGATCCACATTCAAGGACCTGATCGAGTTTGCCCCCGGCATGTGTCTAATCTACACATGTTATGAACAAATGAAAATGCGTCCGTTCGACCGCAGTCGTGGTAGCGCGACTACCCCGGACGGGGATTGTCAATCCCATATGGTACCATACACTAACATTCACGCTATCGCAATATAAACAAACTATGTTGTGAGGGACTTCATGATTAGATAAAACAAACTCATGCAATCAATATATCGATGTTTTGTACTTGTGTTCATATGTAAAATAAGTCTGAGCATGTAATCCCACCCCTGGGTAAAAACAGTAAAGAGGGGCTATGAGACTCACCTGAGTCTTCGCGTTTATATCTATAAACGTAAGTAGAGTGCTAAACAGCTGGTAGGTTCTCCGAACCCGTAACCTTCTAATGTCCTAGACACATAAGGTTATATAAGTAGATGTCTCGTAAGACCATCCATGCTAGTGTTCATCCACTAGTTATGTCCAAATACATTTGGTTTGTGTTTGAGAATGTGTATGACCCGTTGGTGATATGTTTGGTTTTAATCGTAAATGTTCCGTAAGGTTTTCTTATAGTTATACATATGTATTGTTTGAAGAATAAGGTGCACGATAATAAAGATACTTATATATATATATATATATATGTATATATATACATCCGTGATTATTGACTCGACAACAGCGAGTTGGATCCGTGAATAAGAAGTCACGGATATATATATCTTTATCCTACAATGTTAGGGAATTTTATGTATTTATCCGTGAATGCGTGTCCGTCAATAGGAGTTTTGCTTAAGTAATTTATTTATCCGACAATTACAAATTACATTCGACGATGGTGTTTTTCATCCGACAATAACAAGTGGATCCGTGAATATGGGTCCGATGATAGCATTCACGGATCAAGTCTTATGTTTTATTCGACACTTCTCATGCGACAATAGATCATTCTCGGAATATGTATAATTCCGACAATTCCATACGATAATAATAACGATTTAGTGCAAGTGTTATTCCGACAGTTACATTTTTATGAGGGTTTAACTCATTCGACAATATCACTCCGTGAATACATATATGTTTATGTGCGTGAATGGGTATCCGACAATAAAAGCCTTGTACGTTTATTAGTTCGACAATTATATGCGATAATAGGGATTTGTCAGTCACTGTTTATGCGTGAATAGGAATTCACGGGTACTGTTTATGCGACAATAACATAGGATACTTAAAGTTTTATTTAAGTTTATTCCGATAATAATAATAATTTCATCCGACAATGATAAACGGGTCGGGTCATGCGACAGTATCAAGTTGGATCCGTGAATGTGGATCCAACAATAAGCATTCACGGACCTTTTGGTCCAACAATGAGGCTATTCACGGAGTGGTCCGACAATGAGGTTTTAAGGGTTTTTGGTATTCACGGAATGCCTAATCCGACAATAGGCATTGTCGGATTTTGGCATTCGCGGACAGAAGCCTCATTGTGCAGTTATGTTTTTCACTCGAATTCATTTAGTTATTTGACTAAGCAAAACCTAGCTAAAATTCATGATATTTTTATATGATATTCTCCTATGTCTTAGCTTTCTATATCATATTTTTACATGTGAATTGGATGGACAGAACTCGAGATAAAAATTTGGGAAGTGTCGGGTGTCGAAACAGTGAGTTTGGTGACATGTGTTCATTTGAAAATTCATAACTTAAGTTTTACTAAACATCAACAGATGAGTCAATAGGGGAATTAAAGCTAACGAAATTATCTAACTTTTCCAACTGGTTTCATCGATTTTTGTTTTTTATTCTTTGAGATATGACTAGTTCTTCTTGGCCCATTTTCCTGTCAGGATTCACAGACTGTACATGTACTTTCTTAACTAATATTTAAAATAGTTAAATATCTCAGAAAATTATGAGGCTTACGGATTTGGAAATTAGACTCAATGAACTTCGTTTTAGAGCCAAGAAGCATGAGATTTTGTTAAGTTATGGGTTAGATATTGCCGATCTAAGTTGATCTAAATTATTGTCCAGTGGATAATGTAATTACCCGATGGTTATTAGCATATTCAAACGACTTTCATTATAGATTTTGGACATAATCAGTGGTGAGGCTAAGTCTAGCATGTCGATATATGTTATCCAAGTAAATACAAAGAAGGTTTAGAGATTTATACCAAAGGAATGCAGCTTTAGAGTCGAAAAGGTTGGAAGGGTGCTGCTGTTGTCTTTTCTGGCTTCGGGTTTGCAACAACCGACTAAGATGGTGGATTATGGTGATGATCTAGATGGTTGTGAGGGCTGGAAATCAGTGAAAAGGGAGGGAGAGCAAGAGAGAGAGCTGGAGCTAGGGAGAGAAGGAAGGGAAGTGGGTGAAAGAGTGGTTAAGTGGAAATGAGAGTATGGTGTGATTTGGTTGTTTTAGTCAAAGAAGAAACAAGACATGGTATGCCATGCCCCTCCCTCATGGCTGCATATTTTTGTGGGTGGGGCCCACTAGATGGGTGAGGGTTTGTTAAATCTTGTTTCCTCAAATTTGTGTTGTGTGCGGTGCTCTTTTACCCGTTCGTTTCACGTTTTAATTAACCGTGTAACGTTTTTAAACGTTTTATTCGTGTGCGTGTAATCGTAATATTTTTACTCGAAGTATTTTGTGAAAATACTTAATAATGAATAATAAAAACATAATTTGTGTTTATTTCGTTTGTCGGGCGCGTTTCACGCGTTTTCGGTCGTTTCCGAGCATTATATGTGATACGAAATGTTTATGAAATATTATCGTAATAATATTTGGAAATAAATGTGTTTATCAAATAATCTCATATTATTTAATAAATAGAGTTCACCAACGTCCGCATTAATGCATCGGGATCCGCCCTATAGGAAATGCACGATTTATCAAATCGCGTACGTGTGTATTTATAAATATATCAATACACATAATGATACATATAATTAATCCTAATTACATGTATTTACACATATGATTAGGCACTAAATATAGTCCTAATTTGACGGGTGTTACAAGAAGATAAAAGTAAAATCTAAAAATACTTGGACTTTTCTATTAGTTCTGTAAAAATTACACAAAGTAGATAACATATTTTAGAACATCTGTGATTTTCCCCTTAAATCATTTTTGACCAGAAGTATTTTTAATAAATACAACCAACAGGGGTAATTTCTGGAAAGCATGAAAAGTGGACTGATTTTGGTATAACCTTAAAAACCGACACTTACGGACTTACTATGTAGAGAAAGACTAACTTTTTATGACTTGAAAACATGTTTAAGCATTGGTTAAAAGTATCGGGATAAACCAAGAAGGCTTGACCAAGTCAACAATAATCGGTCTCGGTATCAAAAAGGGGAAACTTTCTATGCTTGGAAAGATTGGTAACAAAAAGTGTTTGGATGTCTTTTGATGTATTTATCTATTGTGTATGTTAATCATAAATTGTGGGAAACCAAAGTTCCAAAACTCAAACACTATAAAATTCGGACTCAAACAATCTTGTGACATTATACGACTTGTGTGTGACGTTCGATAATTTTAGTATGTTGTACACTTGTGTAACCATTACCATTCTCAACCGCGATTATTGGACATTAACAACTTCAAAGCAAACAAAATATATTGGCACTTTGTAATCTAAATAATTAGCTAAGCAATCCTTACAAACAAAACTAGATAAGAACCTAATTAGAACCTTCATGCTCGTAGGTCTTGGATAGGAGTCATACCCGGCAAGCACGCGCGTTACATCCATCAATTTACTCTTGCGCCCAATTGTGAGTATTCACAGCCCCTCTTTTTACCGTTCATACTAAATTTTTGGGGTGAAAAGCATGTTATCTTGTTGCAAATACTTATCTTGTATGTACATTTTCTATTTATACGCTCTTATTGTATGCTTGTGACTTTATCGTGTCTTAAGTCCCCGGTTTCTCTTACACAACCCATTAACTCATTATTGAGCCGATGGTTGATATGGATAGTACTATTTGGAAGGAGGCCACCTTCCCACTCATTCGTGCATATGAGTGCATACCACCAATTCAATATGTTTGCGATAGGACATATCTTTGGGGCGTTGTTTCGGGCCAGTAGGTTTGGTTGTGGACTCAAGCTATACATGTCATTCTTAAATGAATCTTATATTGCGTATAAATACTATTTTCCTAATAATGTAAATCTTACAACGTGGTTTGATAACGTCTAAATGGTTTTCGCATATACATTTTATTTTCTAAACCTGTGAACTCACCAACTATTTTTATAGTTGACCCTCATTTTACATGCTTTTCAGGAAACGGTCAGTAGTTCTGGAATGAAGCAACGTTTATCTTTATTAATGTTGAAGCTATTAGACTTACTTCGTTTTATCTTTTGGATGTATTCGGTTGTATGATCTAGTATTTGGTACTGTAAACTTATTGTAAGTGCTAATAGCTGTATTATGTAAAGATGACAAGGATAACATTCAGGATCCTCACCATGACAGTCTGGTCATCACTTTGTATATTGCCAATCACTTTGTACGCAAGATCCTGATTGATGGCGGTAGTTCTATCAACGTCATCCAATTGGAAACACTCAAGAGGATGGGGATCCCAGAGTCAGAGAGAATTGCAAAATCAACCGTTCTTGTAGGATTCAATGGTGAAGCCAAGAATACCGTGGGAGAAATCAAACTTCCAATCTACATTGAGGGGATAAACTCTATGCAACGCTTTTGTGTTATGGATTCATTATCTTGCTATAACATTATCCTAAGTAGGCCATAGATCCATGACATGAAGGCAGTACCATCAACTTATCATCAATGCGTGAAGACGCACACACTATGGGGAGTTGTCAGGATCAATAGTGATCAACAGGAAGCTAAGGATTGATATACTACTTTGATGAAATCTACTACCAAGCCTACGACAGCATAGCAATTAAAGATGCGAGCACGGGGCATCTTGGAAACAGCTGAACATGATGTCAAAGAAGTGCCGCTGAACATTGATGATCCTGAAGAAAAAGTACTTATAGGATCTGCGATTCCTAGGGATCTTGAACAAGATTCTGTAAAGTTCTTACAGGATAGAAGAACCACCTTTGCGTGGAAACCTGAGGATATGACATGTATATCCAAGGATAATATTACACATAAATTGGGTATTGATAATAGTTTCAGGCAAATTCAACAAAAGCGAAGAAAGTTTGCTCCGGAAAGAAATGCCATCATTCAAGTTGATGTTGAAAGTTTGCTCAAGGCTGGCATTATTAGGGAAGTCAAATTCCCAAATGGTTGGCAAACGTGGTGGTGGTACAAAAGAAAAATGGGAAATGAAGAGTATGCGTAGATTATATTGACCTCAACAAAGCGTGTCCGAAGGATCCTTTCCCGCTACCTCATATAGATTCAATGGTGGACGCAACTACTGGGCTTGAGATCCTGACTTTCATGGATGCATCATCGGGATTTCAACAGATATAAATGGAACTATCTGGTCAAGAAGATACTTCCTTCATGACACCAACAGGTATATATTGTTATATTGCAATGCCTTTCGGTCTTAAAAATGCAGGTTCCACGTACCAAAGGCTCATGAATATGATGTTCAACAATCATTTGGGCAAGATCATGGAGGTCTACATTGATGATATAGTGGTCAAGTCTAGGAGAGCTGAGGATCATCTTAAGGATCTTCGAATTGCTTTTGATATCCTGGACCAGTATAACATGAAGCTTAACCCTGCTAAATGCCATTTTGGAGTAGGGGCAGGAAAATTTTTGTGATATATGATGACCAAAAGAGGGATCGAGGCTAGCCCTGAACAAATTAAAGCTATCCTGGATTTGAAGTCTCCATCCAACCCAAAAGATATACAGAGGTTGACTGGTAGAATTGAGCGCTTAATAGATTTATATCAAGATCATCGGATTGTTGCAAAGAATTTTAAGATATCTTGAAGAAGAATAAGATATTCGAATGGGAGACAAGCAGGAAGCAGCATTTCAAGAGTTAAAAAGCTATTTATCATCTGCCCTATTGTTGATGAAACCAGATGATGGAGAACCATTATTCCTATACCTAGCAGTATCCTGAAGTGCTGTAAGTGCAGTGCTTGTTAAAGATCATGAAGATTAGCAGCATCCTATATACTATGTAAGTAAAAGTCTACTTGATGCTGAAACCAAGTATTCCCATCTCGAAAAACTAATTCTTGCATTAATAATGGCTTCAACAAAACTTTGGCATTATTTTGAAACACACTCTGTGCATGTTAAATCCAATTATCCTATTAAATCTGTACTTAGAAAACCAGAAATGTCAAGGAGAATGTCTAAATGGTCAGTTAAATTGAGTGCATATAATCTCATATATGAACCTAGAAACGCCATAAAATCCCAAACCTTAGCAGATTTTATAGAAGATTTCAGTAGTGATCTTGAAGATGAAGTAGATTTATAAGTCCAACAATTAAAAGAACTAAATAATAAATGGATCTTGTACACTAATGGAGCTTCTAATATGAATGGAATTGGATTAGTGATAATATTAAGATCACCACAGGGAGATATAATGCCACAAGCAATTAATTGTGAACTTCAAGCTACTAATAATGAAGCAGAATATGAAGCACTAATCGCTGGATTACAATTAGCTAAAGATATAGGAGTAAAACACTTACAAGTTTACATGGATTATTTACTAGTTGTTAATCATTATAATGGTACTTATGCTATCAAAGGTGAAGAGTTAGCCTTGTATTTGGATGTAGTTAAAGAGCTTGCAGGTGCTTTTGAGATATTCAATATAGAGCATATACCAAGAGAATCCAATTTGGAAGCGGATGCATTAGTGAATCTAGGATCAACCCTCAGGATACTACCGGATGATAGGATCTCCATAGCTCATATCTTGTCACCAGCCATAGCAGATAAGTGAAAGGAGTATATATGCGGTGTTGATGATCCTGATCATGGATATAATTTGGATACAGCAACATCTGGTGGTAAATCGGGATCATGGATGCGACCAATTGTGGAATACTTGCAGAATGATGTGATCCCAAAGGATGAAACAAATCCCAAAGCCTTAAAACTTAAGGTATCTCATTTTACAATTCAAAATGGAATATTGTATCAAAAATCTCTTGTAGGACCATTGTTACGATGCCTTGAGGATCCCGAAACATAAGCAGTACATAAAGATATTCATGAAGGAGATTGCGGAAACCATTATGGGGGCAGAGCGTTATTCTCAAAAACATTGAGAACAAGTTACTTTTGGCCCACTATGCGGAAGGATTCCATGGATTTTGCTCATAAATGTGATGCTTGTTAAAGACATGGGAACATCCATGTAACACCCCAAAATCAAAATCCGAAAGTATTATTGTGATAAATAAATTAATAATTGTTTTAGATTATTACATAGGTAAGAACAATAAAATAGTTTAAAATCACAAATGGTTTTTAGGTTCCAGACAACAGTTCTAAAAGGGGACAAAAGTAGTACACATATATGGATATATATTCATATTTTTCTCAAACCTTCTCAAAGAAAACAGAAAACATGATACATCCCTATGGTTTTTGCGATCTAAATCAGGAACTAGAAACACTGCACCAAATTAATCCTTCAACTCAAGCGTAGAAGCTGAAATCATTCATCTCCACCATGTTCTTAATATAATTATAAGTTGATTTGTTTTTTAACCTAAAAGTGAGATTATGATAAATATGATAAGGGTTATTGATTTAGATATAAAATTGAGTAAAGACGATGTTTGTTTAATGTTTATTAGTTGAAGTTTGATGTTGTGCAAACTGGTTGTGATGTTTTTGAATTAAAACCTGAGCTGCCATGGTTAAACTGAGATTTACAGGTCTGTGTTCATCCAGGTCACGACGCGATTCAGAAGATATCGCACGCGATATCTTGATGATTGTGACGCAATTATTATAAGTCACGACGTGATTGTATGCTGACCAGAAACTGTTTTGCCTTCATGCTTAATCTGGGTTTGTTTTTGTTAGAATAATATAACCAGAAGTAGTAGTAAGTACTAATAAATATGTAAAGTCAGAAATTAAGTAACACATTATGCGAGTTATTCATGATTGTTAAAGTGTAAGTGTGTTAAAGTAACGAGTTAATTGGGATTGAATTAGTAATATTATATGCAAACAAGATTATATTAATATGATAACCAAGATAATGAAAGATGTAAAAGATGGTGATATCGTCTTATGTTTGATCATATAAATTAATGAAAAGTATCATTATAAAATAAATGACTAAATTGTGATATTGTTTGTAATTTGTGCTATGTGCCTATGTGATTAGGTAATAAAGAAGATGGGATTAATTAAAGTAAATCATTAAGCTCCTTGCAAGGTAAGTTCTCAGATTACATGATCATGGTTGCCAGAAATGGTTGCGGCCATTTGTTGGTGGTTTGGTGCGGGTAATGGTTGCGGCCATAGGCTCGTGTGATTGCTAGTAGTATACGACTAACATGGGTAGCAAGGATCCTTAGCTAAAATAAAATAATGATGCGTGATTGTACTCCGTTTACTTACTAAGCATTGTGCTTATGGTTGAATATTTAAACGTTTTAGGTGTATCGCTTGGACGGAAGGGAGGTTTGGGTAAGAGTTTATTGGAAGCTTGCTTTCTGGTTAGATGAGCTTCTCTTCTTTTAGATTATCGCTGTAGTGACATTTGTATAAATCTCCCAAATATTGTAAAATTATGTCAAGTGTCTTTTATCAGATGTAAACATATATTGTATTAATATGTGTTCATTTTGTAAAGTTAAAAAGATGAACTGATGGTTGTGATTACTTTAATGTTAAAAGAGATTAATTATCAAAGTGTCAACGTTTATGTCATGTGATAAAATCATAAATTTATTTCAGAAGGGACCCAAAACAACTAAAAATATATTTTAAATATCATGATTTATAAATAGGAAGTCAGGGTGTTACAAGTTGGTATCAGAGCGATCATTTAAGAGAATTAGGTAATCATGATAGGATTGCCTAAAATTAAACCAAGATGAAATGTGTGATTATTTATGCTGATTATGTGCAGTAGTAAAGTATAGTAGACTGAATTGATATGCTTCCCTGTAGTGAACTATTCGATGATTTAATGTGTCAAATTAATAACAGAATGTTAAATGAAGTATTAGTATTCGAATAGTTCTAGTTGAACAAAAATATGTTTATGTGCTTAGTGTATGTATAAAAGTTCAGTTAAATTTAGATGTTGAGATAGGCTAACTTAAGTTGGCCATATGTGTGGATATGTGGAAAAATTGCTAATATGTTAAAAGTTTAGATGAAAGAATTGCTAACTTATGTTAGCTACGATTGATATGATGATATGTGTTATATGGGCATAATAAATCTGAAAGATGAGAAATACTGACTGGTGTTGTCAGTTGTTAAGTAAAGAATGATATGTGAAATGATAAAGTGGGAGAGGCATTAATAAATGCCTCGTGAAAAATGTAAATTGATTATGTGTTATATGTGAATTGAGAGTTGTAGAAATTGCAACTGGACTCGTGTCGAGGTAATGGATAGTGTCGATTAATGATGCATGATATATGGTCATTAATTGGTAAATAAAAAAATAAAGCTAGTTGTGGATAATTAGCATGGTTTAAATGATTTAGTAAATTATTATCCGAGAGGTAGGTTACTAAAGTGAGGGCAGAGTCCGAGAGAGTTTCTACAATTGCTCGATTGATATGTGTATATTTGTATAAATGTGGAATAGTCACAGTAAGAATTAAGAATTAATGATATGAAGTATCCTGAGAATGGAAGTGTGAAAAACATAATATAGCTATGACTGATCACCATAATTATATTATGCTATGTCACCTAAAGTTCTTTATGCAACCAAATATCAGAGAGACTTAATGTGACTATGTTGTGGTTAAGTGTAAAATGTGTATGCACTCTGTGATGAGTAAAACAGGAATAAGTGAAATACATGTTTACATGATTACGTGAATATTCTTATCGGGAAAATGATATGTTAAGTAAATTATTAAATAAAATTATGAGGTATTGTTTAAGTGGAATCTTGGATTGATTCTTCAAATTTAAGAGATGTTAACCATGCCAATGTAGACATGGAGACATTAAAAGTAAAGATTATATGATACGAGTAATGGTTAATACCCTCAAAGAGTCAAATGGTACTTTATGTGAGTTGCTAAGGTATGAAAATATTTAAATGGTTTCCAATTTCATTCGTTGTTTGTATAGAGCTAATATATATGGTAAAGTGGAAAATTGGAGTTTTAATCCAATTGGGTGATGACATTTAGTCATTACTTGAAATGTTCAAAGTATGTGGAAATTTGAACTAAAATATCAGAGGATGATTAATGATTAGAAGTTATGTTAATGGGTCAAAAGTGCCTAAACAGGTCACTAGTGTACTCATAGTCTAAATGTGTTACTGTATGAGCATGTTAAATCTCATTATTAATTTGGAACATTGATTGATAGTTAAAAGAAATGGTAAAAAGGTCTAAAGTTAAAAATGAATAACAAAGTAAGTCAAGTACATGGCTATGTGGAAAAAGTTAAATGGTTAAAGCGCACTATTTGGTTATTTTAAAAGTGCAAGTGTATATAAAACTTGCTACTAGGAGAAATTATGATGATATGAATATAAGATAAGTGGAATCTCTCTTATCTATTAAAGGAGAAGGTTAATAAACTAATCTTCTCTTAATTTAGTCCTCAAGAATTAATCTCACCCTCTCATTGGCTAAATCGAATTAATAATAGCCCTTGATTGTCATTTGAAATATGATTAATTAATCTTACACAATTTTTTCCTAATTTTTTCCAAATATGCCCTCTTGCTCCCGGTATCCATCCTTACCATTTGTTTAAGAAAAAGCATCGGCCATTCACGACGCATCCAATCGCTACAGCCTATTGCTTCAAAACAATCCAATATGCTTCACAACAATCAACCAATCCAGACCCAGAACATCCAATCAATCGAATACATATAAAATTTGAGATCAAAAGATGAATTCAAGTACTTCTAATACCTTCCCTGTACTTCCTTCGATTGATTTATATTCATAAGGTATAAACTTTACTTGATTTCTCCATTAACTCAATCCACTATTTCTTTGATTTTGCTTTTATTTCAATAATTTCTTTGAATTTGCTTTTATTTCAATGATTTCCTTAGTAATCAATTTTCATTTTGTGTTCCAGTCAATCATCATCTGGCATCTAAAACCCTAGATTGAACAAACTAATGCAATTTCCCATTCTTAAATTCAGTTCATTCAAACTAATGGTAATGTCACAAATTATTAGTTTCCAGAGACATAAGTGTCAGCTACTATCAGTGTAGCATTCAAGGTATCATTTTCTTTTGAATTGTGTGAAAATAATTGTTATAGGTGTGATCAGTTAAATGTGTTGAGTTGCTATGATATTTAGCTCCAAAAAGGAAGTGGGTTCAAGATGCATAATGTTTCGCTAAATTGAAAATTGTTCAAATCTCTTTTTTAGCAGATTAGTAGATATCAAATGGATCATAAAGTGTTTACTGGTTGATTGGTTGACCCTTGTATCTGTTTAGCACATTATGTCACCTATGTTTATATTGCATATATAAGTGTTCCGTAGTTACTAATACACGTGACAAGATGGGTGGTGTTTAGTTACCTGGGTGATGTACTGATGTTTAAAAAAATGCCTTTTTAAAGTACGGGTCAAGACGACATCAATAAAATTGAAATATACATAGTTTACCTGGGAGTGTTAGCAGTTCAACATAGCATCACTAACCGAATGACATGGGCAGAAATGTGTTATCATGTAGATTTATACACAAGTACATAACATAATCACGCATCATCATATTCTTATATGAAAAAAGATCCTTTGCCAGGTTAGTTCGTACGTCGGTCCATCTGATGTATTCTTTTTGCTTCACATTGCATATACTACTACACTTTTGTATTCTTTTTAGTGGAAGTATTATTTTTTTTTGTATTTTGTAATCCAATCTATTGTACTTATATCTCCATTACAGAACATGAGGATGTAAGTAATGGTGTTGGTGCAAATTCATCTTCTGTACAAGAAGATACTGTTTGGGTCAAGGGTCTTGTCTCTCACATTGATATTTTCAATGGAGGTACTCCTGTTTATTTATCATTATCTCTAGCAACTTCATTGATTATGCAACTTGTATAAAAAACTTGAGATAAAAAGTGATCTGCTTGACCCGACCAAGCCGTATCAATATTTTAACTGTTTTGACCCATTATCCAATATATCCTCCTGAATCACCCAACTTTTAGCATTACTAGGCATTGCAAGTTACAAAATATCGTTAATTTTGCAGCAGCAGCCAACCGGTTAGAAGATTCAAGAATGAGTAGTACTGTTGCAGTAGCCAGTAGGTTAGAAGATTCAAGAACGAGTAGTATTGTTGCATCATAGGGGTAATTTTTATAATTTTTTGATAAATGGGTTGAAATGTTCATCACCAATAACAACTAAGTTTATACACTACATGTTTGCAACATATTTACCCCCATCATCCGATCCATTATTAAGTCATGAGAAGCATCTATCCCTATCCACAAAAGTTGTTAATGAGGCAGTACTAAATAATGTTGAACCACATGGATCAATTGGAGCTGTGGCGGGCTGCCAAGTAATAGCTCAAGGCAATAATGCATAATTTTCTGAAGCTTTGTTACGAGAAGAGGTATATATAATATAATGTGAAATTTTGTTCTTTAATAAAATATAAATGGTCAAAAAGAGTGCTTAAGCTATATATAAAGTTGCATGTTTTGTCCGTTAATCAATTAGTTTCTCAAATAATCAAAAAAATATTGTGAAGCACTCAAATAATGGATTAATACTATTTATCCCCAACATGTTTATGTGACTATATGTGATCTTCTAGGTGTCTAATGACAGGTGATTACTAATTTTAGAGTTATGTTAATTCCAATTAACACCTGCAGCTGTTTATAACCTATAAGTTTTTCATTTTCGCATATTTCAATCTGATACTTCGACTGTAATAGTTACAGAAACATATTTGGAGTTAACCAGTGGGAGAGTGGGAGGTATTGTGACAATTGTTGAAGGATTCGTTATTTGGTTACAGATAAGTGAAGGTAGTTATGTTTTGGTTCCTTGATTCTTTAAGTATAATTTTACATGGACTGTGAGGTTGTATCCATTCTTCAGTACTATGGGAGTTCTGTATCGTGGGTGATGACTTATATATAAAAGAAATTACCAAATCCATAAACCGGATAACAAACTATGTCCTCAAACGCATATACATATACAACATTGCTTCTAATACAAACCCATGTTATCTTTATATTATATTTCTTATACTGAAACTGAATCGCAGCTCTTGAGACAATGCATGAGTTGAGAGCAACAAAGCAAGACTTATTAAAGTGAGGTGTTCATTGGCAGCCTTTGATGTTCTAATTCTCATTTTTATAAGCATCTTTTATTTGTGCATTGATATGTGTGTTTCAGCTAAACACTTCTTCATTCTCTATAAGTTCTCATGAGTTGGGCATATTTAACATACTGTGAGTAGACTACAAAAAATAAAATAGTAAACTTCTCATTTATCTAAATTTGTGTTACATTCATCATTTCTTTCCTACAACGTTAATTGTTTGAGGAAGGGTAATAGAATAGTGATTCGTACAATATCTGGATATTAGTAGTTGAAGTATACCATCTCGATCTCTTAATTTAAAATCACAATGGATCATTGTTAAATTTAATTTAACTTCTCTACATTTCTTTTCCATGAAGATGTACATTTCAAGTCTGGTAAGAATAATTCTGAAGTTACTAAATGCCCTGTACCAGGATTTGTTTTGTTTTCTCTTAAATTTAGATCATATCTGCGTTAAGTATGTATAAATTGAAAAATTTTACTTCATCATTCGCAGGTACTTCTACTGAAAAGAGGGGGAAGTGTGATTCAAGATGGAAAAGTGGTTGATATGTCAAACGTTTGGATCAAGTGTTTTGAGGTCGCAACTGAAGTTGAATACATTTTCGAGGTCTATGTTTCATTTCACTCATATTTATGGCTTTCTCTTCATGGAGGTAATGACCCAGGTACTACATGTTCTTTCAATTATATAGCCTATACGCATCAATAATGTTGAAAATTAATATCTTATCGGGTACATCTATTTTACCAGCATGGTACATGGTTTGAAAAGAAAACGATCATGAATATGACCCTAACTATAACTGACTTTCTAAACTCACATCTGGTTTATTCCCTTTCTGATTCCAGGCAAAATCAACCAGACTATTTGTGTATATAAAGGACACCTTTTTTCCCCAAGTCCAAGGCATACATGGATTCAACAATTTGTATTTCGAGTATATGTAAAGGGCACCTTAAGCGAAACTGTACTGAGATCGCACACTATCTATTCAGCACTGGCAAGTCCGTTTTTATTCAAGGAACATACATTCATCACATAGAAATCAAAGCTGCACTAGGGGAACTTAAACCCATTTAATTGTAATGTGTAAATTTGTTTACTCCTAATGGGTCAAACATCACAACAAAAAGTAGTTGAAAAATGAAATGTGTCAAATGGGTTGAAGAATGACTTGCTACTTTGTTTAGCGCGTATAGACAGGTAAGTCTTTGGTCTCTATAATTAGGTAAAGATTGTAACCTAATTTTTAGTTGATCATAAGAGTCCTGATTTAGTTGTTATCATGAAGCTTCTAGATTTTTGAATTTGTAGCAATCCACATTCCGTCTCCTGTTTACTATAGCTTTAAAGTTTGTATTATTTATATTTCTTAAAAATGATATGCTTCCATGGATGGTGATAGATTTTGCGATGGCAGCTCTTAATATGTGTGTCAAAATAATGGCATTCTCTCAAGTTCAAATCTTGCCTTATGGAGTTCGATGTAAGCCTTGACATGTATATTAACATTGTTCTTGGCTGCTAATGGCGTATGGAATGGGGAGGTGAAAGCGGTGAGCCTTTATATACATGCAAATTGTTTTTGCTTTGTGTTTAAACGATATGTAGTAAAGGTGCCAAATGAGCAGGTCAATGAGTTTGGCTCTAAACATTTTTTTAAGTACTATGGAAGTAAGGCTTGGCTATTATAAGTTAACCGATGTACGAAGAGACCAATTTTTTTCTTTCCCTTTTTACTTAGTTTTACTGTCATTGCAACTTCAATTTTGTTAACTTTTGCAGTAGATTGATTTTGGACTTGAGCTTTTTTCCTTAGTATTTGTAGCTTTAATATTTTATTGACTGGTTTAATCTTTCAACATGTTGACATGCTTAATAATTCAACCAAAAACCACCGAATTTATGGACACCGATAATTAATAAGAGTAGTATATAGACAAGAAATTAGGTATTCATATAATCCTTTTGCAGTGGAAATCATGGGAAAGTTATAAATTGATTTTATATCATCTTTTGTTTTTTAGTATTCCTTTTTAGTACTTTCAGTCGAGTAACTTAGTATGCCATTTTGTTTATTAGTTTGCCTTCTATCCATTCCGTTGACTCAACTATGTATTTGCGGGCTAAAATATATATATTGATAATATCCAAATGTTTTCAAATAAATTGCAAAACTATTTAACACCTTTCAATTATTTTAATATCCTTCTGCAATATGTAAGTTACTATTATTAAATAAAAAATATGTTTCGATTACTCTAATTTCATTACACTCAATTATCTTATGATATATAGAGAGTATATTAAGGGTCATGAAGACATATTCAAGCAAGGAAACACACGGAGTATATGGACATCATTTTTGGAAAAGGCTTTCACTTTGTTTAGTCATAATGCATTTTTGCATATGTACATAAATGATATTGGTAATAATGGATGTTTTATGTATAGGATAAATACCAAATATTAATATATCCTTTAGGTATACCTTCAATAATCATGTAAGTAACATTTATATTTTTGTAAATTTTAGGGTAATAAACTTCAACGTAGTAAGATACATGTCTATAGAAGGTATCCAATATGGTAAAACAATAAAAAAAAAAATTTCGTAAAATTATTTACTAGCCCGCAAATTTTACGGGTTATGATCTAGTAATTATAAATGGGCTGTATAATATCCAAACAAATTGTTAATGCTCCTTTGGATTATGAGGAGTTAAAATTAAAATGTATTGGTTACATTATTTTTTAATGGGGCCGTATAATATCCAAACGAATTGTTAATGCTCCTTTGGATCATGAGGAGTTTAAATTAAATGTATTGGTTCCATTATTGTTTAATGGGTAAATAGTAGGATGGAAATAGGGTTTAAACAATATATATATATATATATATATATATATATATATATATATATATATATATATATATATATGTTTTGGTCAAAAATTACAATAAGCAATTAAGTGATCGAATTTAGAAAAGTGAGGTATAATGCTTGAAATTACTTTTAAGATAATTACGTAGAAACACGATTATCTATATTAGTAAACAATAATTTTGAATGAAAATTATGCTTTGAATACGTTGATCCTTGTTGAATAAATGTTTTATGAAATAACTCAAAAATAGGTTGAGGATAATGCAATTTACAAGTGAATAATGTGAATCAAACAAAATAAAAGTAAAATTGACACAATGATATACGAGGAAAGCCCTTGATCAAGGTTGATCGCTGGGACAAAACCTCAGGAAGGATCAAATGATCCTTGCCTTTGTTAATCTTATTAGAATGAAAATAATGAATTACAAACTAAGAGCACAAGGATGGTCGGCTAAGTGATTACGTGTGTGAATCTAACTAAGTGTTAATGAAAATGAATATGAACAAGAGCTAGAACAGGGTGTTTATGTGTTTTTGCAGGTGAAAATAATAAGTGTGCGTTAATATAATCGATCACCCATGCCTCAATTATATATTAAGAGCGTATAACAACTATTCCGAGAATCTCAGGATCCTCCGATGAAAGGTGAAGACTTCCAACGTTCCTCTTGACTTCGTTTAACACGTGCATTAGACTTTGTCTTCGTTGAATCATATCAAAGCCTCGCCATGTAATCCGGAGTATATCTCATTAACGCGTTCCATCTATGACCTGATCAAGCTTCAAGAAAAATAAATACGTTATACAATGCATGATCCTGAACTGATATAGGTCCAGGATCCTGAACTATGCGCACTCCAGAATAAACATAGGATCCTCACTTAATGATCTCCCTTATCCAGTATCCTGTATAATTATGTTAGATGAATATATCTCGAATAGGATCCCGCGAGATAAAGATATTTTCAGGATCCTTAACTATAACTGTGATCCTAAAAGCAGACTTACAAGTTATTATTATCCAGCTATACGAATATAAATGCTTTTCATACCTGTGAGACGAGACTATGATGCTAATAAGGATCCTGCAATGTTGGATAAAAATCTACCCACAATATCGAGGGTGCAAGATCACAGGAACATCAATCCTCTATGTCTGGTAAGTTAAGAAAGTTTATTCATTTTTAACTTTGATGTATCCTGACCTCATCTTCCTTATGGATCCAGCCACGTATTTCAGCTTATCTGATATTGACGACGATTCCTCTGCAATCAAGAAAGAAAAATTGACCCCTGCTGCTTCAAAATCAAAGATGCCCAACCTCCATCTAAATCCTCTAAGAAAAGGAAAAGTGAGGATGTGGTAGAACCTGCAACCCTTGACTCTGAATTCTCCAAGGTAATAATGTTTTTAGTTTACGTAATTAAAACCATTATCCTATTTGTCTATTTTAACATCCAACTTTGTACAGGCTCATGAACTGATCGCCCTTTACTATCAAGAGAAAGCAAGTGCTTTCAACGACTTGTGCAAGCTATCTGAAGCCAGAGCGGCCACTCATGAGAAGGATGTTGCTGAGCTTACCAAATTGAGGAAAGAGGTCAAATATCTTAGAGTAAATATCTCAAGGATGCATGTTGAGGCCAATACTAAGATGAATGATATGGAGAATGATTTGAATGTTAAAATAAAGAGGGATGCCACCATTGCAATCTTTGAGGCTAGGATTCGCATGGCCACCGAAGTCTCAGACAAAGGCATTGACTTTCTATTTGGCCTGTGGATACCTGGAAGACAAAGCTTTCCCAAGCAAAGGGTGAGGAGCCTGAGACACCCGTTGTGTTAGCATCCAAAGCTCCAAAGATCATGGATTCTCCATCTACTCATCCCCAAGAGCAGGAAGATAACAACATGGATAAATTGGCATCAGTCATAGAAGTTCTCCACGGTTCGGCTGCAACAGGGGAAAACAACACGTTGGGCAAGGAAGGAAAATGAATAGCTAGAGCCTAACTTTTATCTTTATGTTTTATTTTATGCGGGTTGTGATGTAATCACACAATTTTGTTCGGGGTGAGGTTGGCCTGGCATGGCCAACCACGGTGGTGTTATGTGGTTTATGTTGACCAATAAAAGCACTCTACCTCACTTTACTAATTTGACAAAAATTTATACTTGTTAATTTTTGGCCGAAACAATTTGGCGCCCACCGTGGGGCAAGTGGCGCTTTTCATAATCAAAGTTTTGTTAAAAGCCTTGCTAAATCGTCTTTTTCAAAAGTTTTTATCAAACATGTCAACACAAGAACGATTTATCTCTTCTGGTATGCCATCATCGACCTCTGTGATGATTGATCTACCTCCTGTTTCACCTCTTACGTCATCACAATCAAGGCCGGAAAATACGAACAGAAGGATGGTCTCCATGGAGCCTACTTTCTCAGGATCCGGGATACCAAATCCGGATCCCATTATTATTTCTAACCGGGATATTCTGACTATGTTTATATAGGTTAAGGAGCAGCTTGGACAAGTAGAACGGAACAACGAGATCCTAAGGAAGGATATGGAGAATTTGAGCACGAGGGTTGACATCCCTTTTACTCAAGTTACTACTCCCATCCTGAGTAGGATCCCGGATCTTAACACTCTACCTTCCTCAGGATACCGAGGAGATTTTACAGCCATGCAAGGGAGTACTAGGATCACGGATCCCGTGAATTCTACAGGGATCCCTACAACAAGGGATCATGGACGAAATCCAGGATCCTCATCCAGGATCCCAAATGATGTTAACATATTTACTAATTATTATGCTGGCTGTATGTTTGGAACTAACATTTTGCAGGATCCTGAAGTAAGCCATGTTATGGCGAGAGAGTTGAAAATTTTGAAGGATATGATGTCAAATGTTCCTAGAGTTGTGCAACCTATACCTGAGGTCGCACCAACAGCTCATAGGATCCCAAGATTTGCATCTCCAATCTGTGACATTGAGATCTAAAGGAATTTCAAACTCTTGGTATGAAGCTATATGATGGTACTACGGATCCCGAAGAACATATAGCTAAATACCGAGAAAGGATGGAGATTTGTGACACCCGTCAAATTAGGACTAGTAATTAGTGCCTAATCAAGTGTAATACATGTAATTAGTTCTGTTTTAGGCTAATTAATGTATCAATATATATATTGTTCAATATATACAATTATGCGATTTGATTAAATTGTACAATTTTCAAATCGAATGTAATTCGGTTCAATTAATACGGACGTTGGTGAACAATTTTATTAAATAATATAACATTATTTAATAACACTAATTATTCAAAATACTATTTGATGATATGTTGTAATTAATTCGCATCGCACGAAGAAACATCTACGCGATTAAAATATTTAGCGCGCAAACAATCAAAGCGAAACTAAGTTATATTTTATATAACTCAAGTGTTAAGTATTTGGTAAAATACTTCAACAAAAATATTGACTAAATCCTCGTATTTTAAAATGCATGTTTAAACGCGCAAAATAATTAATTAACGATTAAACGATCGGGAAAACGAACACCGCACGGAGCACAATTACTGGGGCTGGAAAGGTGAGGCTTTCACCAAAACCCCACCTCCCTCCTTTCTTCCCCCTCATTTCCACCACTTACTTTCTCTTTCTTCCTTCCATTTTCTCTCAACTTTCACCACCACCACCATCATCTAAAACCACCAAATAACACCAACAAACCACCATAAATCGTCACACCCATTTAGAGAAAAACGATCACCACGCAACGATCTACACTCCTACCTTTTCGGAATTTCGATTCATCACTTTGTAAGTTTCCGACAAAACTCGAAACCTTTCGATTTCAAGTGTTTTTAAGTTCTAGTTGTTTCTTTAAGCTTAAAATGTCCAAATATGGGTTGGGTAAAAGTCACAGGTCGAACGGAGGCCGGAAAACACCTTTTCGGCTCATTTTCCGGCCAACAGCTCGTTGTGTCGCAGAGGCTCCAGGCCACCTGCGACACAAGCCCTTGTGTCGCATAATTTGAATTATGTCGCACTTAGCGACACAAGCCCTTATGTCGCAGAGGCGATCTGCGACACAACAGACTATGTCGCACCTAGCGACACAAGCCTTACGTCATCACAATCAAGGCCGGAAAATACGAACAGAAGGATGGTCTCCATGGAGCCTACTTTCTCAGGATCCGGGATACCAAATCCGGATCCCATTATTATTTCTAACCGGGATATTCTGACTATGTTTATATAGGTTAAGGAGCAGCTTGGACAAGTAGAACGGAACAACGAGATCCTAAGGAAGGATATGGAGAATTTGAGCACGAGGGTTGACATCCCTTTTACTCAAGTTACTACTCCCATCCTGAGTAGGATCCCGGATCTTAACACTCTACCTTCCTCAGGATACCGAGGAGATTTTACAGCCATGCAAGGGAGTACTAGGATCACGGATCCCGTGAATTCTACAGGGATCCCTACAACAAGGGATCATGGACGAAATCCAGGATCCTCATCCAGGATCCCAAATGATGTTAACATATTTACTAATTATTATGCTGGCTGTATGTTTGGAACTAACATTTTGCAGGATCCTGAAGTAAGCCATGTTATGGCGAGAGAGTTGAAAATTTTGAAGGATATGATGTCAAATGTTCCTAGAGTTGTGCAACCTATACCTGAGGTCGCACCAACAGCTCATAGGATCCCAAGATTTGCATCTCCAATCTGTGACATTGAGATCTAAAGGAATTTCAAACTCTTGGTATGAAGCTATATGATGGTACTACGGATCCCGAAGAACATATAGCTAAATACCGAGAAAGGATGGAGATTTGTGACACCCGTCAAATTAGGACTAGTAATTAGTGCCTAATCAAGTGTAATACATGTAATTAGTTCTGTTTTAGGCTAATTAATGTATCAATATATATATTGTTCAATATATACAATTATGCGATTTGATTAAATTGTACAATTTTCAAATCGAATGTAATTCGGTTCAATTAATACGGACGTTGGTGAACAATTTTATTAAATAATATAACATTATTTAATAACACTAATTATTCAAAATACTATTTGATGATATGTTGTAATTAATTCGCATCGCACGAAGAAACATCTACGCGATTAAAATATTTAGCGCGCAAACAATCAAAGCGAAACTAAGTTATATTTTATATAACTCAAGTGTTAAGTATTTGGTAAAATACTTCAACAAAAATATTGACTAAATCCTCGTATTTTAAAATGCATGTTTAAACGCGCAAAATAATTAATTAACGATTAAACGATCGGGAAAACGAACACCGCACGGAGCACAATTACTGGGGCTGGAAAGGTGAGGCTTTCACCAAAACCCCACCTCCCTCCTTTCTTCCCCCTCATTTCCACCACTTACTTTCTCTTTCTTCCTTCCATTTTCTCTCAACTTTCACCACCACCACCATCATCTAAAACCACCAAATAACACCAACAAACCACCATAAATCGTCACACCCATTTAGAGAAAAACGATCACCACGCAACGATCTACACTCCTACCTTTTCGGAATTTCGATTCATCACTTTGTAAGTTTCCGACAAAACTCGAAACCTTTCGATTTCAAGTGTTTTTAAGTTCTAGTTGTTTCTTTAAGCTTAAAATGTCCAAATATGGGTTGGGTAAAAGTCACAGGTCGAACGGAGGCCGGAAAACACCTTTTCGGCTCATTTTCCGGCCAACAGCTCGTTGTGTCGCAGAGGCTCCAAGCCACCTGCGACACAAGCCCTTGTGTCGCATAATTTGAATTATGTCGCACTTAGCGACACAAGCCCTTATGTCGCAGAGGCGATCTGCGACACAACAGACTATGTCGCACCTAGCGACACAAGCCTTACGTCATCACAATCAAGGCCGGAAAATACGAACAGAAGGATGGTCTCCATGGAGCCTACTTTCTCAGGATCCGGGATACCAAATCCGGATCCCATTATTATTTCTAACCGGGATATTCTGACTATGTTTATATAGGTTAAGGAGCAGCTTGGACAAGTAGAACGGAACAACGAGATCCTAAGGAAGGATATGGAGAATTTGAGCACGAGGGTTGACATCCCTTTTACTCAAGTTACTACTCCCATCCTGAGTAGGATCCCGGATCTTAACACTCTACCTTCCTCAGGATACCGAGGAGATTTTACAGCCATGCAAGGGAGTACTAGGATCACGGATCCCGTGAATTCTACAGGGATCCCTACAACAAGGGATCATGGACGAAATCCAGGATCCTCATCCAGGATCCCAAATGATGTTAACATATTTACTAATTATTATGCTGGCTGTATGTTTGGAACTAACATTTTGCAGGATCCTGAAGTAAGCCATGTTATGGCGAGAGAGTTGAAAATTTTGAAGGATATGATGTCAAATGTTCCTAGAGTTGTGCAACCTATACCTGAGGTCGCACCAACAGCTCATAGGATCCCAAGATTTGCATCTCCAATCTGTGACATTGAGATCTAAAGGAATTTCAAACTCTTGGTATGAAGCTATATGATGGTACTACGGATCCCGAAGAACATATAGCTAAATACCGAGAAAGGATGGAGATTTGTGACACCCGTCAAATTAGGACTAGTAATTAGTGCCTAATCAAGTGTAATACATGTAATTAGTTCTGTTTTAGGCTAATTAATGTATCAATATATATATTGTTCAATATATACAATTATGCGATTTGATTAAATTGTACAATTTTCAAATCGAATGTAATTCGGTTCAATTAATACGGACGTTGGTGAACAATTTTATTAAATAATATAACATTATTTAATAACACTAATTATTCAAAATACTATTTGATGATATGTTGTAATTAATTCGCATCGCACGAAGAAACATCTACGCGATTAAAATATTTAGCGCGCAAACAATCAAAGCGAAACTAAGTTATATTTTATATAACTCAAGTGTTAAGTATTTGGTAAAATACTTCAACAAAAATATTGACTAAATCCTCGTATTTTAAAATGCATGTTTAAACGCGCAAAATAATTAATTAACGATTAAACGATCGGGAAAACGAACACCGCACGGAGCACAATTACTGGGGCTGGAAAGGTGAGGCTTTCACCAAAACCCCACCTCCCTCCTTTCTTCCCCCTCATTTCCACCACTTACTTTCTCTTTCTTCCTTCCATTTTCTCTCAACTTTCACCACCACCACCATCATCTAAAACCACCAAATAACACCAACAAACCACCATAAATCGTCACACCCATTTAGAGAAAAACGATCACCACGCAACGATCTACACTCCTACCTTTTCGGAATTTCGATTCATCACTTTGTAAGTTTCCGACAAAACTCGAAACCTTTCGATTTCAAGTGTTTTTAAGTTCTAGTTGTTTCTTTAAGCTTAAAATGTCCAAATATGGGTTGGGTAAAAGTCACAGGTCGAACGGAGGCCGGAAAACACCTTTTCGGCTCATTTTCCGGCCAACAGCTCGTTGTGTCGCAGAGGCTCCAAGCCACCTGCGACACAAGCCCTTGTGTCGCATAATTTGAATTATGTCGCACTTAGCGACACAAGCCCTTATGTCGCAGAGGCGATCTGCGACACAACAGACTATGTCGCACCTAGCGACACAAGCCTTACGTCATCACAATCAAGGCCGGAAAATACGAACAGAAGGATGGTCTCCATGGAGCCTACTTTCTCAGGATCCGGGATACCAAATCCGGATCCCATTATTATTTCTAACCGGGATATTCTGACTATGTTTATATAGGTTAAGGAGCAGCTTGGACAAGTAGAACGGAACAACGAGATCCTAAGGAAGGATATGGAGAATTTGAGCACGAGGGTTGACATCCCTTTTACTCAAGTTACTACTCCCATCCTGAGTAGGATCCCGGATCTTAACACTCTACCTTCCTCAGGATACCGAGGAGATTTTACAGCCATGCAAGGGAGTACTAGGATCACGGATCCCGTGAATTCTACAGGGATCCCTACAACAAGGGATCATGGACGAAATCCAGGATCCTCATCCAGGATCCCAAATGATGTTAACATATTTACTAATTATTATGCTGGCTGTATGTTTGGAACTAACATTTTGCAGGATCCTGAAGTAAGCCATGTTATGGCGAGAGAGTTGAAAATTTTGAAGGATATGATGTCAAATGTTCCTAGAGTTGTGCAACCTATACCTGAGGTCGCACCAACAGCTCATAGGATCCCAAGATTTGCATCTCCAATCTGTGACATTGAGATCTAAAGGAATTTCAAACTCTTGGTATGAAGCTATATGATGGTACTACGGATCCCGAAGAACATATAGCTAAATACCGAGAAAGGATGGAGATTTGTGACACCCGTCAAATTAGGACTAGTAATTAGTGCCTAATCAAGTGTAATACATGTAATTAGTTCTGTTTTAGGCTAATTAATGTATCAATATATATATTGTTCAATATATACAATTATGCGATTTGATTAAATTGTACAATTTTCAAATCGAATGTAATTCGGTTCAATTAATACGGACGTTGGTGAACAATTTTATTAAATAATATAACATTATTTAATAACACTAATTATTCAAAATACTATTTGATGATATGTTGTAATTAATTCGCATCGCACGAAGAAACATCTACGCGATTAAAATATTTAGCGCGCAAACAATCAAAGCGAAACTAAGTTATATTTTATATAACTCAAGTGTTAAGTATTTGGTAAAATACTTCAACAAAAATATTGACTAAATCCTCGTATTTTAAAATGCATGTTTAAACGCGCAAAATAATTAATTAACGATTAAACGATCGGGAAAACGAACACCGCACGGAGCACAATTACTGGGGCTGGAAAGGTGAGGCTTTCACCAAAACCCCACCTCCCTCCTTTCTTCCCCCTCATTTCCACCACTTACTTTCTCTTTCTTCCTTCCATTTTCTCTCAACTTTCACCACCACCACCATCATCTAAAACCACCAAATAACACCAACAAACCACCATAAATCGTCACACCCATTTAGAGAAAAACGATCACCACGCAACGATCTACACTCCTACCTTTTCGGAATTTCGATTCATCACTTTGTAAGTTTCCGACAAAACTCGAAACCTTTCGATTTCAAGTGTTTTTAAGTTCTAGTTGTTTCTTTAAGCTTAAAATGTCCAAATATGGGTTGGGTAAAAGTCACAGGTCGAACGGAGGCCGGAAAACACCTTTTCGGCTCATTTTCCGGCCAACAGCTCGTTGTGTCGCAGAGGCTCCAAGCCACCTGCGACACAAGCCCTTGTGTCGCATAATTTGAATTATGTCGCACTTAGCGACACAAGCCCTTATGTCGCAGAGGCGATCTGCGACACAACAGACTATGTCGCACCTAGCGACACAAGCCTTACGTCATCACAATCAAGGCCGGAAAATACGAACAGAAGGATGGTCTCCATGGAGCCTACTTTCTCAGGATCCGGGATACCAAATCCGGATCCCATTATTATTTCTAACCGGGATATTCTGACTATGTTTATATAGGTTAAGGAGCAGCTTGGACAAGTAGAACGGAACAACGAGATCCTAAGGAAGGATATGGAGAATTTGAGCACGAGGGTTGACATCCCTTTTACTCAAGTTACTACTCCCATCCTGAGTAGGATCCCGGATCTTAACACTCTACCTTCCTCAGGATACCGAGGAGATTTTACAGCCATGCAAGGGAGTACTAGGATCACGGATCCCGTGAATTCTACAGGGATCCCTACAACAAGGGATCATGGACGAAATCCAGGATCCTCATCCAGGATCCCAAATGATGTTAACATATTTACTAATTATTATGCTGGCTGTATGTTTGGAACTAACATTTTGCAGGATCCTGAAGTAAGCCATGTTATGGCGAGAGAGTTGAAAATTTTGAAGGATATGATGTCAAATGTTCCTAGAGTTGTGCAACCTATACCTGAGGTCGCACCAACAGCTCATAGGATCCCAAGATTTGCATCTCCAATCTGTGACATTGAGATCTAAAGGAATTTCAAACTCTTGGTATGAAGCTATATGATGGTACTACGGATCCCGAAGAACATATAGCTAAATACCGAGAAAGGATGGAGATTTGTGACACCCGTCAAATTAGGACTAGTAATTAGTGCCTAATCAAGTGTAATACATGTAATTAGTTCTGTTTTAGGCTAATTAATGTATCAATATATATATTGTTCAATATATACAATTATGCGATTTGATTAAATTGTACAATTTTCAAATCGAATGTAATTCGGTTCAATTAATACGGACGTTGGTGAACAATTTTATTAAATAATATAACATTATTTAATAACACTAATTATTCAAAATACTATTTGATGATATGTTGTAATTAATTCGCATCGCACGAAGAAACATCTACGCGATTAAAATATTTAGCGCGCAAACAATCAAAGCGAAACTAAGTTATATTTTATATAACTCAAGTGTTAAGTATTTGGTAAAATACTTCAACAAAAATATTGACTAAATCCTCGTATTTTAAAATGCATGTTTAAACGCGCAAAATAATTAATTAACGATTAAACGATCGGGAAAACGAACACCGCACGGAGCACAATTACTGGGGCTGGAAAGGTGAGGCTTTCACCAAAACCCCACCTCCCTCCTTTCTTCCCCCTCATTTCCACCACTTACTTTCTCTTTCTTCCTTCCATTTTCTCTCAACTTTCACCACCACCACCATCATCTAAAACCACCAAATAACACCAACAAACCACCATAAATCGTCACACCCATTTAGAGAAAAACGATCACCACGCAACGATCTACACTCCTACCTTTTCGGAATTTCGATTCATCACTTTGTAAGTTTCCGACAAAACTCGAAACCTTTCGATTTCAAGTGTTTTTAAGTTCTAGTTGTTTCTTTAAGCTTAAAATGTCCAAATATGGGTTGGGTAAAAGTCACAGGTCGAACGGAGGCCGGAAAACACCTTTTCGGCTCATTTTCCGGCCAACAGCTCGTTGTGTCGCAGAGGCTCCAGGCCACCTGCGACACAAGCCCTTGTGTCGCATAATTTGAATTATGTCGCACTTAGCGACACAAGCCCTTATGTCGCAGAGGCGATCTGCGACACAACAGACTATGTCGCACCTAGCGACACAAGCCTTATGTCGCATGAAACAGAACCAAGAAAACACAAATTTTACTAAGTGTCGAGACCTTAATTTTTATCACTCGATTCCACCCAAATTCAAGTCCAGCTCGACCCTAGCCAGGGGCTCTGCCCCTTGGACCCCGCCAGGGGTTGCCGCCCCTTGGACCCGCTACCAGGGGCGCTGCCCCCGGACCCCCGTCATTAACGGGCTTCGCCCTTACCCTAGGGTCACGAGTAACAGTGTTACATCTAAACTTTCACACAAAGTGTTAAACTTGTATAACATCAAACACGAATGCGACACAACTTCTAAAACACATTGGAACTTAGTTTTAGGTATAACACTTCAAAACCATCAAAATAATAATGTGGGATTATTGTTACAAACAAGCACCAACGGGCCGTACACATTTTCAAAGACTTAAACAAACAACAAAATCGTGGTAATTTGGACAGTCTAAGTTGGACGAACAATTACAAGGGCAGTCTTTCGAGATGCCTACTCATGTATTAACCATTGTGTGTTTTGGACACCCTCAGGTTACAAGTCTTCGGACATCAATCCACCGTTAATCAATTCAAGTTTATTAATTTAATCGCTCAAGGCTCAGGTGAGTCTCATGGCCCCTATTTTACTGCTTTTCAATCAGGGGTGTGATATTATTGCTCGTTTTATTTTACAAGTTGAACGCAAGTACCAATCAATCAAATACTACATGAGTTGTTTTCAACTAATCACTAAAGCCCTCCATAGCATAGTCTGGTAATACATCTGTAGCATGAATGTTAGTATATGATATCATATAGGATTGACAATCCTCGTCCGGGTTAGCACGCACTAACTGGTCAAACGGACGTATTAGCATTTGGGAAGACGAGTGTAGATTAGGCACTCATAGGAGGCAACTCAGTTGGGTTTCCTTAATTGGACCTGACACTCAAGTTAAGCTCAGACTATGTGCTCATGGCTGTATAACTTTTATTTTGCTTAATTGCTTTATAAATTCAATTATAAATCTTGCGGTTCATACAATTATGTGTTGACATACAAACCTGTGAGCTCACCAGCGTTTCGCTGACCCATTTTAGCATGTATCACAGGTGACCAGCAGTAGGTTGGATAGCAAAATCAAGATTAATTAGCTCGAGTCAGCATGCAAACAATCAAAGATTTAGCTGCATTATTATATTTTGTATAGATTAATTATGTACTTAAATCTCTCAATTTCCACCGAGCTAATGTAACTCTATTTTTTATGTAAACTTTGGTTTTTATTAATACAAATGTAAAACGACACATATAGTGGTCGTTCATTATATCTTATGTGCTGTGTATATTGATTAGTCGCGCCCCAACCCGATTCGCTTCCGCAACCCGAATTTGGGGGTGCGACAGATTGGTATCAGAGCCTAAGGTTATAGTGAACTATGTTGCATTTAGTGGGCCTAGACTATGACCGTTAGGCAGTATTCCTTATTAAGTATGATTAGGTTCAGTGACTGCATTGTATTGGTTTAATTTAACATAGCCTGATCAACTATGTACAATTAAAAGAATATGATGTGAGATCTGAAAGGAGTCATGACTGAACAGGATACACTAGTTGACTCTGACCTCGAGAGAACCGGGACTCAAATATGTCTGTGTTAGACACTTTAGGCTATTATGTGATATATATATATATATATATATATATATATATATATATATATATATATATACATAGATAGGCCTCTCTCACGCTCGATATCTTAGGCTATATTATATATGTATTATATCAATATAGGCCTCATTCTTTCTAATGCTTTGTCTCAGAATGGCAAACACACCACCCAATTCGTCACGCTCTCATCCGTATGGATCAAGAAACCCAAGGGTGGCTAGGAGGAACACCAGGTTGCCTCGAGCTTACCCATACCCCACTCACTTCACCTTGTCAGATTTAACCACTAGGCTACACCGACACGAACAACGACTTGATACTATGGATATCGAACTCCAAGAAACCAACGAAAACTAGAGACTCACATCACTTGAACACATCAATCAAGTCTCCGAGGATCATGAACATACAATCAACCACGTAAACACCTTTGACAATCGTCTGGGTGAAACCGTCGAAACCATGGAGGTTGTCCACAACCAAGTGATTGGCAACCGAAATGAAATTTCTGTCCTACAATCAAGGCTGCACCAGTGCGAGACACGTCTAAGGTAAACCGAGGATGCCCTCCGAATGGTTAGCAGACTTGCAGAATCTGTGGACCATCTCACCACACTACTACCACAACTCAATCTACGTAAGGATTAGCTTAGGCTGAACCTGTACTCTATTATGCTTTCATAGGACCTATGTAATTCGACTGGACGTAACAATTCCCGGAACTTTTGTAAAACTTCTAAGGCTGTAGCTTTTGAAACTCGTGATTTGGAATTGTCTGTAATCATTTAATATCGTAATATCAATCAGTAATTTCTCTCGACTATCTTACATTGTTAAGTTTCACTGTGTGATGTTGTATATTACCGCTTAAATATATATACATCTATTGAATTATCATTCTGGTACAACTTCTCATGTACCCCTTGTTTCTTTCTTGAAGAATCATGCCGCCAAAGAAGAAAAGTTACAGTGATGCCGAACTTGCTGCTATCGTATCTCGAGCAGTGGCCGATGCTTTGGCTGCTCGGGATTCACCTCGAAACTCCCAAAGTAACGACGAAACCCCAGTCAATACCCCTGTTATCAAGCCTTGCTCTTACAAGGATTTTCTCAGCTGCAAACCACTCTACTTCAAGGGCATGGAAGGTGCTATTGGTCTAATCAGATGGATTGAACGTATGGAATCCGTCTTCAACCTCTGTAAATGTACGGAGGATAACAAAGTCAAGTTCGCTGCATACACCTTTCAGGAAGGTGCTCTTACGTGGTGGAACACCCACGCCAACTCTGTAGGCATCGAAATAGCAAACCAACTCCCCTGGGCTGAATTGAAGAAGAAGCTAAGGGAAAAATACTGCCCCGAAGAAGAACTGCATCGGTTGGAGGAAGAGTTCTGGCACCTGACTGTGCAGGGAACTGACATTGCTGGATATACCACCAAATTCCAGCAATTTGCGCTGTTATGCCCGGGTTTGGTTGATCCGGAGGAGAAGAGCATCAAAAGATACATCCGCGGCCTCCCGGAAAATATCCAGGGGAATGTCGCTTCATCCAAGCCAACCACTACTGAAAGTGCTATCCGGCTAGCACATGAACTCATGGCAATGGTTATCAGCCGTGAGAAATCCAATACATCCTCCTCCAACAACAACAAACGCAAATCTTCCGAACACTAAAACAACCAGAACAAGAAATCCAACACCATTCAAGTTTACAACACCAACTCTGAACCCAAACGTGCTTACACTGGGGACAGGCCATATTGTTCCAAGTGCAACTACCACCACGACGGTCCATGCAGCACTCCCTGCAACAACTGCAGGAAGTACGGGCACTTGACCCGAGATTGTCGAGCCCCCAAATCCAACAACAACACCTCTCGCAACAATTCCAACCAACCCAAATCCTGCTTTGGGTGTGGAGAAGCGGGACACTTCAAGAACGAATGTCCTAAAAACAAGAACAAGGGCAACAACAACAACAACGCAAGGGAAAGAGCGTTCGTACTCAATTTTGGGGATGCCCGTCAGGACCCAAATGTGGTCACGGGTATGTTCCTCCTCAACAACTTATCTGCTTCTATTCTGTTTGATACTGGTGCCGATAGAAGCTTTATTTCTGATGAGTTCTGCCCTCTACTTGATATTGCACCTATTACTCTAGATGTTAAGTACACCGTAGAACTTGCAAATGGTAAACTCATAGAAACTGAGAGTGTGATACCTAATTGCACTTTAAACCTGGCCAACGAAATCTTTTCAATCGATCTTATGCCTGTTGAAATTGGAAGTTTCGACGTCATCATTGGTATGGACTGGTTGTCCAAACATCGCGCTGAAATCATTTGTTATGATAAACTCGTTCGTATTCCTCTCGCCGTCGATAGAACCTTGGTCATACAGGGGGAGACCGGTGGGACGAGACTAAACATCATATCTTGCTTGAAAACTCGGAAATTCCTGAGAAAAGGTTATCCAGCAATCCTCGCACACATCATGGAGAAAAAGTCGGAGGAGAAGCGACTTGAGGATGTGCCCATCGTTCGAGACTTTCCAGAGGTCTTTCCTGAAGAACTACATGGTCTACCACCATCAAGACAGGTTGAGTTCTCAATCGAACTTGTGCCGGGTGCTGCGCCTGTGGCCCGAGCACCATACCGATTAGCCCCATCCGAACTTCAGGAGCTGTCCACCCAGTTACAGGAACTCCTGGATAGAGGATTCATTCGACCGAGTTCTTCACCTTGGGGAGCTCCGGTCTTATTCGTGAAAAAGAAAGACGGTTCCTTCCAAATGTGCATCGACTACCGGGAGTTGAACAAATTGACCGTCAAGAACCGATATCCACTCCCTCGCATCGATGACCTGTTTGACCAACTTCAAGGGTCGAGTATTTATTCAAAGATCGATCTTCGGTCAGGCTATCATCAACTTCGAGTTCGCGACACTGATATCCCGAAAACTGCTTTCCGAACTCGTTACGGGCATTATGAATTTCAAGTAATGCCATTCGGCCTAACCAACGCACCGGCTGTATTCATGGATCTAATGAATCGGGTGTGCAAGCCATATCTCAACAAGTTTGTCATTGTCTTCATTGACGACATTCTCATATACTCGCGAAATGAACAAGAACACGCGCAACACCTCAAAACCATCCTAGAGCTACTTAAACACGAGGAGTTATATGCCAAATTCTCCAAGTGTGAGTTCTGGATACAATCCGTTCAATTCCTTGGACATGTTGTTAATAGTCAAGGAATCCATGTAGATCCATCGAAAATCGAGGCCATCAAGTGCTGGCAAGCACCAACATCTCCAACAGAAGTACGTCAATTCTTGGGTCTTGCCGGATACTATCGGCGATTCATTGAAAATTTCTCAAAAATAGCTCAACCACTCACAACCCTGACTCAGAAAGACAAAAAGTTCGATTGGACTAATAAGCAAGAGTCAGCATTTCAACTTCTGAAACAAAAGCTTTGCAGTGCTCTAATTCTATCCCTACCCGAAGGCACCGATGACTTCGTGGTATACTGCGATGCTTCTCACCAAGGTCTCGGTTGCGTGTTGATGCAACGGGACAAAGTTATTGCTTATGCTTTGAGACAACTCAAAATTCATGAAAAGAACTACACCACCCACGATCTCGAGCTAGGAGCTGTCGTCTTTGCCGTTAAAATATGGAGACACTACCTCTACGGCACTAAGTGCACAATCTTCACCGACCATAAAAGTCTCCAACACATCTTCGATCAAAAGGATCTCAACATGAGGCAGCGTCGATGGGTCGAATTGCTTACCGACTACGATTGTGAGATCAAATACCATCCAGGCAAAGCAAATGTTGTTGCCGATGCCCTCAGTCAAAAAGAACGAACGAAACCACTTCGAGTCCGAGCCCTCAGCATGACTATTCACAATGATCTAAACATTCAGATTCTCACTGCTCAAATCGAAGCTCTGAAACCCGATAACATCAAGAACGAAGCATTGCGAGGCATGGACAAACAATTCGAAATCAAACCTAACGGGGTTAGGTATTTCTCAAGCCGAATCTGGTTACCCAGTTTTGAAAACCTACGAGACTTGGTGATGGATGAAGCTCACAAGTCCAAATATTCTATCCATCCTGGATCCGATAAAATGTATCACGACATCAAGGAATTTTATTGGTGGCCGAATATGAAAGCTAAAATCGCTATATACGTCAGCAAGTGTCTTACTTGCTCGAAAGTCAAAGCTGAATACCAAAAACCTTCTGGTTTACTCCAACAACCCAGCATTCCTGAATGGAAATAGGAACAAATTGCCATGGATTTCATAACCAAACAACCAAAGTCATCGAGCGGTTGCGATACCATTTGGATGATCGTCGATCGTCTCACAAAATCTGCTTACTAACTACATCGCAAGCAAACACAACAAGTATACTACTCTCTAATCATGGCAATAACTAAATCTAGCATAATCAATATAAACGTAATTAATTAAGATAGATAAGGATAGAAAGAACCAGGATTAAATACCAGAGAGAATAGACTTGAATTAATTGACACAATTCCAAGCGTACTTCGAATATTACAATGCGTTCCGCACTTTCCTTCTATTCTAAACAAGCTCCTATACTAGCCTAAAACTAATTTAGAGTAAGAAAATAGAGAGAGAAAGTAGAACTAATAACTAAGTAGAAATATTGTTCTAAGAATGGTGTGTGGTGTAAGAAAGGTGTGTTCTTTCACATGAACCAAAGGGCTCCTATTTATAAATGAAAACCGGTGCACTTTAACAACTAGGGGCTCATGTTAGCAAAAGGTGGTAAAGTGGCTAGCACATGTACCTTAAAGCGTGAAAAGGTCTAGCACATGTACCCTAAAGTTGCGGAAAGGTCTAACACGTGTACCAGGCGAGTATGAGCAAGGACAAAAAAGCATCTGGGGGACGGGGGAGTTGCAGCCGGCACCGCGACCACTGTAACCAGCGGCGGCTGCCATGCACCAGCCCCGGTTCGCCGTCTTTTGCTTTGTTTCTTGATTCACGCGTATCTTCTTCGTTATGCGTCCATTTTCATCAATTCTTTTTGCGTTGGATTCGTTTTTCAAAAACGAAGACTTTGATGAAAAGAAATCTCTGAAATGTTTCTCTGATCTTTGATGTCTCATGCGAATCATTTGAATCTTTTGGTGTACGTAGAATTTTCGTTCTTCATCCATTTTTGTGGATTCTTCTTTTGTTAGATTCGTAATTTGAAAATGAATATCTTGGATAAGAGAAATCTCAGTGATGGGTACTTTATCTAAAATCTTGTCTCGGATGCCTTGAATCTTCAACTGCATGTGGAATCTTCGTTTTTCGTCCATTTTACTTGATTTTTCTCGTGCAACTTCATTTTGACCGTCTTGACAAAGTTTCATTGATTTGTATATTATTTGAGTACGAATGCCAAATATTGTTCTAGAATGAGAGAGATATCAAAGGTAAAAACATGACTTTTTACGCGATATCACAGACCTTGAACAAATATGGATCATCTCAAAAGTAATGCTTGACGTCGTGGAAGAATTTTTGTCTTCGCGATGATATTATTCCTTTCCTTGTGATTCCTCCAATTACAAAATTGGCAATGTCTGCAAACCAAAAATCGTCAGTGAATTGCGAACCTTGCATTTGTTCTCCTAAACTCATTAACTGCTCCTCTAGAAATCGATCTTTAATATCTCTTTCTGCAAGTTGTTCCATTGACGGATTTTTGAGCCGACTTAAATGATCTACATCAACATTTTCTGCTCCCTTATCTTTTATCTCAATGTCGAATTCTTGCAGGAGTAGAATCCATCGTAACACTATCGTTAACACTTTGCATCTTGTTTTTTGAAGAGGTATTTTAGAGCTGAGTGATCCGTGTACACTATCGTTTTGGACAGTATTAGGTAGGATCTAAATTTATCAAAGGAAAACACTACGGCTAGTAGCTCCTTTTCGGTGGTTGTGTAATTTTCTTGAGCGTCTGTGAGTATTTTGTTAGCGTAGTAGATTGGTCGAAAGTGATTATCCTTCCTTTGCCCTAGAACTGCCCCAACTGCGAAATCACTAGCGTCGCACATGATCTCAAATGGTAGACTCCAATCTGGAGCGACCATGATTGGTGCATTAGTTAGCTCCTTTTTCAGGTAGTTGAAGGCCTTCATGCAGTTCTCATCAAACACAAACTTGATGTATTTTCCTAGAAGGTGGGTGATAGGTCAAGAAATCTTGGAGAAATCCTTGATAAAACGGCGGTAGAACCCAGCGTGTCCTAGATAGCTTCGAATGGCCTTAACGTTGGTTGGTGGTGGTAGTTTGGCAATGTTTTCGACTTTTGCTTTGTCTACTTTGATTCCTGACCTTGATATTCGATGTCCTAAAACTATTTCTTCCTTCACCATAAAGTGACATTTTTCCCAATTCAAGACGAGATTTGATTCTTCACACTTGGCGAGCATTCTATCGAGGTTGGATAGACATGATGCGAAAGAGTCTCCAAAGACCGAAAAATCATCCATAAAGACCTCCATGCATTGTTAAATCATGTCATGGAAAATTGCAACCATGCATCTCTGACATGTTGCAGGTGCATTGCATAATCTAAATGGCATTCGTCGACATGTAAATGTTCTGTATGGGCATGTGAACATTGTCTTCTCCTGGTCCTTCGGATCGAGCGGGATTTGGAAATACCCATAGAAACCATCAAGGAAACAGTAGAATTCATTTCCTGATAGCCTTTCGAGCATTTGGTTAATAAATGGAAGCGGGAAGTGATCTTTACGAGTTGCTTCGTTTAACTTCCGGTAATCGATGAAAACCATCCAACCGGTAACCGTCCGAGTTAGTATAAGTTCATTTTCTTTGTTTGTAATGACCGTCATTCCTCCCTTCTTCGGGACGACTTGAACAGGGCTAACCCAAGGTGAGTCAGATATTAGGTAAATCAATCCAACATCCAAGAGTTTGATAACCTCTTGCTTTACCACAACCTGAATCTTAGGATTTACCCTTTTCTGCCTTTGTACGGATTGTTTGTAATCATTCTCCATGAGTATCTTGTGTGTGCAATAGTTGGGACTGATTCCTCGTATATCAGAAATTTTCCATGTGATTGCCTTCTTGTGCGATTTTGGAACTTTGATGAGTTGAGCTTTCTCCTCGGGTTTTAACTCTTTTGATATTATCACCGGGAGTTGTGATGTTCCATGGAGGTAAGCATACTCAAGATGGGGTGGTAATTCTTTTAATTCGAGGTTTGGTGGCTCTTCAAAAGACGGCCTCATTCTAGCTATCTTGTCTCTGTTTAGCTTCTCATATTCAGCTTGGAATGGTGCATCGTCTGTCTTGGGTTCAGATGTGGAGATTGATGCTATTTCAACCCACTCGATTTTATTTGAGAATTCGTCCATCTTTAGCACGTATTTGTTGACTGATGATGAGGAAACTTCAACATTTCTGGTGAGGATGATCTCTCTGTTGTCGGTGAATTGGAATTCTTGAAATTGAGCGGATGAGGATTGGTTTATGGTGATTTCGGGGTTTGAAAATGGTAGTGGTTCGGGTTGGTTGGCTAATTGTGGTTCAAATGGCGGTGGCTCAACACTCATTCCCTTGAATAAATCTAGGATTTCTTCAATTGAAGGAAATGGGTTTTGTTTGTTGAATATGGGTTTATCTCTTTTTAACCAATGTATCGGTGTACCGCATCCTAATGGAACATCGATTGTTTTGCCATCGGTGTGAGGAGATTTCTTTTCAAATAGAAGAAATAGTAGTTCGTCGGATATTGTTAGTGAAGTGATTGCAGAATGCAGCCCAGGGTCCTCATTATATAGCTTCCGAACGATGATTATGGTGTAGGGTATCGGATCTCGGCTAGATAGTGCTAGTACTTCATGGAGATGTTCATCAAAAATATCCTGCATGGTATCACACAAACCAAGGTCCTCTTCCAGAGGTTGCTTCATTAATCGATCGACATTAAAGGTGACTTCCTCTTTCCCAACTCTTAATTTTAAAGATTTTTTGTTAACGTCAATTACGGCCTTGGCAGTATTTAGGAATGGTCTTCCTAGGATGAGCGGGATATGGGTGTCTTCCTCTATGTCCATGACAATAAAGTCTACTGGAAAAACGAACTTATCGACTTTGACCATGACGTCTTCAGCAATTCCTTGAGGGAGCTTAACTGATCTGTACGCTAATTGGATGGTCATACGAGTAGGTAATAGGTCATCTAGTCCTAATTTCTTATAGAGGGAATAAGGAATAAGATTAACACTAGCACCTAGGTCTGCTAAGGCATTACTATTTGAATTCCTTGGAAAAAACAAGGTATAGTAAAGCTTCCAGTATCGCCTAATTTAGATGGGAGACCATGTTGTACAATTAAAGAACATTCAACATTCAAGGGTAAACTAACTATTTGCCTAAGTTTTTCTTTATTTGAAAGGAGTTCTTTAAATAATTTGGCACACGAGGTCATTTCTATTAAAGCATCTAATAATCTAACATTTAAGTGTAGGCTTTTAAATATTTCCAGATATTTACCGAATAGGCCTTCTTGCTTTTCTTTTTTTAGTCTACCAGGATAAGGTATCTTGTGTAAGGTACATTATCTGATGTTTTGGATGGGTCAGATGTTGTGACAGGGATGTCAATTGACACATTTTCACTAGGTGTAGGTGTGGGCAAAGAAGTGTTTTCGGGGGTATTATCTTGTGGTGGTGGATCAACTTTGGTTACTTTTCCTCCTCTAGTCACGATTAACACATCATCACTTGGTGGATGGGTGGTGTCATTAGTGATTGCCGACGTACTTTCCTCAATAAAACTTAAGTTTTCCAAAATAGATTCCATGTTAGAGATTAATTTTTCTGAAATTTTTATCATAGAGTCAATGTTATCTTGAAATCCGGTTACTCTTTTGTTTATAACATTTTGTTCGAACATAAAATCTGATAAAGATTGTTCTGAGGAAGGTAAGTGGTTTGTAGGTGAGGAAACGACCAAAAGTTGGGTTAAAGATCCATTTGGTGTGGGGATAGTCCAATCAAAATAGGGTGTTGACATGATTGGTCAATAGTGATTAAACTAAAACTAAACTAATCCTAAAGGCAAAAAGGTAACTTTTGATCAATGTTGATCTCTCAAAAGGATAGCTAAACATTAAAGTTACTAAATTCCTAAAATTGGTTGCTGACGCTCCTCGGCAGCGGCGCCAAAAACTTGTTGTCTCACGCACCGGTCGTTGATTTCTAATGGTGATATGAGGCAGCAGTGGGTTTTAAATTTATAAGGCTAGGGCCTAGGGTTACTACTATGCTAATCAAAGGGCTAGCAAAGGACAAGTATGACCTAGGATCGTTCTTCAAAGCGCGGAAAATTGAAGCTAGGGGATTTAGAAACTTTTATGTATTTAGCTAGGAATAAAAGAGTTGGTTTTGGTTTTGGGTTTTCTACTCTAAATTGAACTAAACTAAACTAAAAAGTGGAGGTTACTTCGGGCGTTCAGCAATTAAAGCGATTGTCTACTATGAAGTGGTTTAGGAGTTGTTAAATATGGAGAGTTCTAATGGAGATAAGTTCGTAAGTTAATGCGAGCTATTACTACAATCCTTCTTTTGGGCTAACGCGGAAGTGTCCACAATCAGGCAAATAGAATGTCACGTGGGTTGCAAAACATATTAAAGCATACACCGAAAGTTCTCTCAAATGTATACCCATATTATCCGACAGTTAATCTCGAATCCTACTCCCCAATCTCGGTCGTCAGAGATATCCGAATCATGGCATAGTTTGTTGAATAAACAATCTTATGAACGGGGTTTACCCTCACCGGAATAGTTTGGACTAACTGGTCTAAGCGGCTGGATAATATGTCATCACTTATTCGTATGAATTATCAACATTACTCAGGTATGCAAGAACACAGGGATGGTTTGTACTACAAATGAAAACTTAAGTAATACGTTTGTTATTCGATTCATAATATAACTACCTTCGGTCGTTCTCGACTTCCATACATTTGTACTCCGTAGTAAGCGTTTTCAGTACTATAGCAAAGAACAGTCGAATAGGGGCCGTCATATTATTTCACGATAATTTATGCCGTTTGTATTTTACTATTATGATAATCCTAAGGCAACAATCAAACAAGAACATGCAATAAGATGACCAAAGCAACAGTTCAATATAAGCATACAAAAGTATTATTTAAGTCGAGGATATTCCGAAAGTTGTCTCAAAAATATCGTCTATATGAATTTAATCTTAATCTACCTCTATTCCCATATTCTGTGTTTCTTGGATCCTATTTTGGTCTAGAGAACACCGGCCATGCCGAGCTCAATAATTCAATCTAACATAGTATAACTAAGTGACCTATACCCTATGAATTAGCTACGTTCATTTTTGGATAAGGTTTTAGTCACAACATGAGTTGGGCAGATAAACGATAAAGATTTAATTCCTACATCTATTTGTAATATAAACCATCCGCAGTCTCATAACATACAACACAGTTACATATTTAAAACTTCCTAAACGACTATCATAGCAGACAATTGAGTTATCTAATTAATCATGGCAATTCTAGCATGCATATTTAAATTTATTAAATAAAGAACAAACACATTTAAATATGGAAGATAGATTAAAACCTGGAAAGGTGTACAAATAACTCGTAGCTAAAATGCATCCCGGAGCACCTCCGTACAAATTTTCCTTAGTTAATTGATTAGCTATTCTAATTAACGAGCCTAAAGGAAGAACTACAACTAATTTTACAAGAATAAGAAACATATGGAAGGTGTATTTCCAAGAGTGTGTTGAGGTGTGTTGGTATGGTGTGTCTTCAAATGAACCATGGGGACTCCTATTTATAGATGATATCCGGTGCACTTTAGCAACTAGGAGAACATGTTAGCAAAAGGTGGTAAAATGGCTAGCACATGTACCCTAAAGCGTGAAAAGGTCTAGCACATGTCCCTTAAAGTTGCGGAAAGGTCTACCACGTGTACCAAGCGAGTACGAGCAAGGACGAAAAATCAGTCGGGGGATGGGGGAGGTGCAGCAAGAACCGCCACCCATGTAGCCGGCGGCGGCTGCATGGTGGCCGGCGGCGGCTGCCATGCACCCGCCCCGGTTCGCCGTCTTTTGCTTCGTTTTCTTGATTCACGCGTATCTTCTTCGTTAGGAGTCCGTTTTTGTCGATTCTTTTTGCGTTGGATTTATTTTTTAAAAGCGAAGACTTTGATGAAAAGAAATCTCTGATATGTTTCTCTGATCTTTAAATGTCTCATACGAATCATTTGAATCTTCCATCGTACGTAGAATCTTCATTTTTCATCCCAATTTTGTTGATTCTTCTTCTGTTGGATTCATAATTTGAAAAGGAAGATCTTGAATAATAGAAATCTTGGTGATGGGTACTTTGCCTCTAAATCTTATTTCGGATGCCTTGAATCTTCAACTGTGTGTGGAATCTTCATTTTTCGTCCGTTTTGCTTGAATTTTCTTGTGCGTCTTCATTTTGATCTTCTTGGCAAAGTTTCTTTGATTTAAGCATCATTTGAGTCTAAATGCCAAGTATTGCTCCAGAATGAGAGAGATATCGTTGGTAAAAACATGACTTTTTACACGATATCAATTTCTTACTGATTGAAATGATGAGTTGTGGGTGATGATGATGATGTGTAACCTCCTTCTTGCTTCCTCTTCTTGGTTTATGATGATGATGATTTTCGAAAATGATGATGATGGTTGGTGGTGGTGGTATGTGAACCGAGAGAGAGAGGTGTGAAGAAGAAGATGGAGAAAATGAAATGAAAAGGAAATGGGATAAGGGTATGTTTGGTCTTCTTTGTAGTCACAGGCAAGATCCACAAAATGTGGATCTTGTCCGGCTCCAATAATATGGGGTGGGTAGGGGTTGGTAGCTTTTTGTTTCATGTTTGTTTACTTGTGTATTATTTTAATTTTTAAAAATTTTTATATGTATTCGAAATATTTTTAGTCGAAACGTTTTATTGAATAATTGAGTTATAAAATTATAACTTTGTTTTGACGGATTTGTTTCGCATTTTTTCGTCGAGTACAATTTCTCTTATACGATACCAAATACTTGTTGAATATTATCGACATAATATTTAGTAAATAATAATGTTATTAAATAAATTCATATTCTTTAGTAATTTTGTTTACCAACGTTCATATTAATGGAATTCGGCCGATATGAAATTACACGATTTAATCAAACTGTGTATGCGTATATATAATAATATACATAATGATACATACAATTAGCCTAACATAGAATAATTATATGTATAAACTAAGTGATTAGGACAAATAACTAGCCTTAATTTGGCGGATGTCACATTTGAGTTAGAACTTGCTCTTGGTATACGTTTTGAGACCACACCAATTAGCGCCGTACGCGGTGTAGGTGCAATTAGAGGACCTTGACATTTCCTAGGATTAAAATCATTTTTCACAAACCTTTTCAAGCCTAACCCGACCAACTCTCATTTTACGATTGTTGAAGATCCTTTAGTTAAACCCCTTTAAGCCTTAACCGTTCATTTCTTTTTTAAAAACCCACGCTATCAACCCAAACCACCTTCCCTTGACTTTCCAAAAACTTTAGCTTAGAACTCTTCGAGGTTATGAAAAGCGTCATTTAGACATTCTTGTCTTGAAACTTTCGGCTACTCTGTGTTTCCTTCAGAAAAATCTTGCGTGTGTTCAAAAGTCAAAATCTCTAGAAGCAATATTCTGGTGTGAAAAATAGGCTCCCTTCTGAAAAAACTCAGGAAAAATGAAAAGTCAAAGGACGAAGTATCTAGGATCTCTCGAAAAAAATTCTATATGAAGAAAAGAAAAAAGAAAAGAAAAAAAGAAAAGAAAGAGAGAAATGTCCTCAAAAGGTTCCACAAAATTAGAATAAAGCTTAGTGTCTCAAAATCTCGTAAAGAATGTCTGATCAGAAAGTCATAAAAATCCACGTGTGTTCCCGAGAAAGATGTCATAAAAGCTACAAATAAATTCCTCCTTATACGTTTTTTCGTGTATCTAAGTAGATCTTTTCATGACCTTAGTATTTCTAAGTTAGAGCAAATACTCTTGAAACCCTAAAATCATCATTCTCCGCAACCCTTAGCCATCACCAACCATTATAACCCTTTAAAAATGTCTTGGAATGATTATCACCATTCTCATTGAAGTGGTGAAGATTCGATTCTCGATCAAGCCTATGACGAGAAGCAATGCATGACTGGCTTTATGAGCGATTTCTTTTTATTAGAACGATAGGAAACCCAATATACTCTGATTGAATTGAGTGACCACCTAGTGAGATCTCCTAGTCATGTACAATATCCATCAATAATTGTGAAAGTATGTGTGACACCCGGCAAAATTAGGACTATATTTAGTATCTAATCATTGTGTGATTACGCGTATTTAGTTTATATTAGGCTAAATATGTGCGGTAATTTCTAGGTTTATATATACACACGCGTGTATGATTCGTTTAAATTGTACAAAGTTCGGGTTGGATCAATATCCGACATATCAAAATACGGACGTTGGTGAAACATTTATTAAATATTATGAAATTATTTAATAACATTATTATTTACTTTATATTATTTTGATAATATAACATGTGTATTACATTTTATTAAGATGTAACTGAACGCGATGAAAACGCGCAAAATGCACTCGACGGACAAAATAAACTCAATTTATTTTTTTATAACTCAAAATTAAGTATTTTGATAATATACCTCAAGCAAAAATATCGCAATTACACATGTACGATCATAACGTTTAAAAACGTTACACACTTTAAATAAACACATGATTCGCGACCGACGACCAAACGAAAACCCAAAACATATTTTAGTAACTTAAAATATGTTATTCAAGTAAAACTTTTATTAAAAATATCATGTTTTAAACCGATAACGAAATGTGTTATATTAAACGTATAACATTAAAATGAACGGGTAAACGGGCACCGCGCACTACGCAACTTTATGGAACAATTTAACACACCCACATAGGGGTGGGACCCACCCAAAATCAGCTGAAAAACCAGCCCACATGCCATGGTATGGCATGCCATACTTGTTGACTTTAAACATCACCAAACAACCTCCATCACCTCATTTCTCACACTTCCTCCCATCTCTTGATTCTCTCTCTCTCACACACCCCCAAATTTGTTAATTATAGTTTATTAGACGATTGCAGAAGCATTAGAACGAGTGGGGTTGTCGACGTTTACATTGAACATTCATGTAGCTCAGGTTGCAGAACAATTAAATTACGATGCCATTTAAATAAATAGTTTGTTACAAAAGGCTACGACTCGTCAAATTCGTAGAAACAGTGTTATAAAATATAGCCGGTTATAAAATACATAATTCAAAAGAAAATTTCATGAGTATGACTGATCTATATTAGTTATACAAAGGAAATCCCAATTGTCTCAAAAGATGGTATCCTAATTCGTCTTGGGTCGCCTAACTCCATAATGCATGCATGCTTACTTGTGCAGCTAATTCTTTGAAAAACATAGTAAAAAGTCAACATATGGTTGAGTGAATTCACAGGTTTTATGTTCATAAGTGTAGTGGTTAAACCAAATACGTTCACAAGTAGTTATTGCCATAACAGTCAGATAATGTTTTTGTGGAATTTTATCCAATAAAGTTTAGTGGGATGTCACCCAAAGTATAGTTCAAAGTTGTTTATAGGAAAGTTCGTATCCTAAAATATGTTTGTAGGAGAATCAGTACTCCTGATCCAAGCCAGTAGGATCCATGAATGGCAGGGAAAGTCAGTATCCCTCGATCCAAGTCAGTAGGATCCAGGAATGGTAGGGAGAGTCAGTGTCCCTTGATCCAAGTCAGTAGGATTTGATCCAAGTTCGAAGGAGTTAGTACCCAAGTCTGTAGGGCAAGCTAAAATAGTTTGTAAATGTTGTTTTGTATATCACAAAATTTTGTATAAAAGCCTAACAGCGTTTTATAAACAGTTTATACCCAGAGTAAAAGCGTTCATAATATAGTTCAAAAGTACTCTAGTCAATCGAGTAAAAATAAGGATACAATCATGTCAATAATAGTTTGCAAGTATAAAGCATGAAGTATTTATATAAATCATGTATTTATGGCAAATAGTAAAGCGCTACCTATATTTTTCAACCCTAGTTTGAAAACAGTAAAAAATAGTAAAAGAGGGGCTGTGAACTCACCCCGTGAGCTAAATGCGTGAGTGCTAGCAAAGTTTAAGCCTAAGTAAGATCTCTAACGTCCTAAATGCATAAGACAGTTTATATAAGTGTATGGCTAAACGCCATAACATGTTATTCGTTCACTCGTCGAAAGATCGTTATTGTTTGTAGTTTGTATGTTATGTTGTTGATAGTTTCGTAATAATAATTTTGTAGATTATTATTATTATGTTCATATTGTGGTATACTTTGTAAAAGTATACGTATATAGAATGTGCGAGTTATATCTTATATATATAATTATTTATCGTATATATATACATATATAGTTTGTTCATCGTATGTGTGTATATGTATATAGGGTTAAGTATTTGGAAATGCATCCAACTTGTCCCGAATGTTTATTGTATGTATCATACTTACAGGATGTGTATCTAATGCATCCAACTTCCAAAAATGGTTTATTGTATGTATTTTGATGATGTGTCGGCCGTTTATGATGCCATGTGGCGTCCCTAGAAGATGACATGTCATCAAAATACATACAATAAACCGTTTTTGAAAGTTTGATGCATTAAATACACCTCATGTAAGTATGATACATACAATAGACATTCGGGACAAGTTGAATGCATTTCCAGATACTTAACCCATATAGATATATAGGGAGGTTCATATGAGAACCACCTAAAGATTGAGAACTATGAGAACCAATTTTAGATAAGGGTATACTAGTCTTTTTCAAAAGATAGACAATTAATATAACCATTAAGTTTTGGAACAGTTATTTTTATTTTTGAATCTTCTCCCCTACGTGACATCACTCTTCTCTTTTCTTCCACTTTCAATGTTAGACGGATAGTATTAATACATGTAGCCATCATCCTCTCAAATTTGTATATTGAAGAATATACAAATTACGTGAACATGTGCACATATTGAAAAATTAATATATGATGCTCAAGTGCACATGAAAACCCATTGAAGCACATTTACGTGAACATGTGCACGTATTGAAATTAAAGCAAATTGAAAATATGATTAGATGAAAAGATTAAACTCGGCTGTTTACATTCTAGCAAATAATGATGAACACAATACTTTATTTGTTCACATATGAACATGGGAGTTTACTACAATAAATATCCTGTATGCACATGTTAACAACCCTTAACCCAGTGATATTATAGCAAACAGAATTAATAGTTCGATGTGAGTGCATACTAATTAAAGATGAGAATTCAATATGAACCCAGTAAATAGTATATTTGTTAACAGAAAAGTGGTTTTGACTTTTGAATTATTTGGCAGGAGTTTGTAACCGATAAAATAAAGATGAGCTAGAAAATGAAGAGTCTATAATACCCTTTAGTGAATTTTAGTATTAAATATAAAACTCACTATTTACAATTATGTCATTCAATTTACATCCGTTGATCTTGTCATCTAATGGTTGGAAATTAATTCTCATAGTTCTCAATCTTTAGATGGTTCTCATATGAACCTTTAGATGGTTCATATATATATATATATATATATATATATATATATATATATATATATATATATATATATATACTAGTTAACCATTTAGGTCGTGCAATGCACGACCTGCTCTGATAAAGCTTAATGTTTATTTTAAAATTAATTGTATGATTAATCCCGGTGATTCACACACAATTGCATTCCGAATCTATATACTCTACTTTTTTCATCTCGAGTCCAAAATGGGAAACCTTGCATGTTGTGAAATTAATCCATTCCTCTAACCCCATCTATTTTATATTTATGATGATAAGGTGTCATGTTTTAAGGTAAATTAAGGTAAAGTATATAGATGATTACATGTAAATGTGTCACTTGGTAAATTGAAGTGATGATATGTGAAAAAATATATATGTGTAAGGAAAGGAGGGAGCTTCCATTTTAGCTTTTTCTAAAAGACCATACAACAATTAAATGGTTTCTATTATGTTTTAAGTTACAAAATTTAAAGTCACCAAATTAGTGGTTTTCAATTTGATTTAGGTGATGTGTCAAAATTTGAAGTTATGATGTGTCTACATTTTTTAGAAGAAGCTTGTTTTCTTATAAAGTAATGATATATATATATATATATATATATATATATATATATATATATATATACAAAAATATATATTGTATGTTTTAGTAAATACGTATATAGTTTTCGTTTTCATATTAAAACGTAAATATAAAAGTATCATTTTTCTTAAATGTTACAAACCTCGTTTTTGTTCAAGTTTCATAGTAAAACACTTAAAACATTTGTTTCGAGCAAAAATCTAAAGTTTTACATTTCCTTTCACGTTTTTCGTACCGAGGCTTGTTTCGGTTGACTTGGTCAAACGTGTTCGGTTTGACCCGAAATTTTTAGGAATACCTTAAATATGTTTATAGAGCTCGGAAAAACTATCTTTGCATTTTGTGGTGAACCAAAAATGTCGTTTTTATTCCGAGCCCAAAACAGCCCCCGAAAGTGTATTTTCAGTTTTTGTACGATTTTGTCCTTGTGTTTTAACTAGGCAAATCTTCACGAAAGATTCTGAATTTTTACACAAAAATCCTACATATGTTAACTAGTTTCCCTAGTTTTTTTAGATTTCTAGAGGTCCACAATTCTCACAATACAATCGCAACCACAAACAGTTCAAAAATTACGTTTTTCAGTAGCTTTGTCTACAAATCAGTCCATAATACAAAATCGGTGTATTTTTAAGGAAAGTATTCTACAAGAAAGTTGTTCCTAACCAAAATACGAAGATTTTTCAAGTGGTCTCATGTGTTTATCCCCTCCTACGATTTTATAGAAAATCTTAAAGTATACTGAAATTTTGGACAGATTTGTGTATTTCATCAATGTTATGTTTTCTTTGTTTTTGTTAGTTTTTGATTATGATCTTCTAGGAGTTGAACACTAACATGTTATAAACCATATTTATGGAAAGAAAATGGGAAGAGATCCTTACAAAGATTCGAGTGTGCAAATGGAGATGAAGACGATGTTGTTGTTTGTTGCTCTTGTTTCTCTTTTTTTAAAGTTTGATGTTATGATGATGATGAAGATGTTGATTAAGGTGTTGATGTTGCTGTTGTTGGGTTTGAGCCGAGAGGGAGCAAGGAGGGAGGAAGGGAATGAATGATTGGAGGTTGGTAACAATGTATGTGTTTGTGTGTTTCAATATTTACAAAGTATGGTGTGTGTATAATATATGTTTGAAAAATCACAAGTATGGGTGTTTGATTTTTCTTGTTGAAACATCGGCTCCAACAAAGGAGCCCCACAATCATGTGCTCAAAATTTTATTGCCCCAATTTTTGTGTTACGCGCGGTACCTATTTACCCGTTCATTTTACGTTAAATCTTATTTTATTCGGTTACGTTTGTAAACGTTATTTTGCGATGAAATATTTCAAAGTATTATTATTATAAACACTTTAGATTGAGTTGCAAAAATATCACTTTTGACTAGTTTGGTTGTCGGGTTTCTTTTATGTGTTTTGTCGTGTATGCTACGTTTTATATAAAACTTATAAATGTTTTAGTTAAATCGTTATGCACTATTTGTTAGCATAATATTTTCGAGTAAATAACAACTATAAAAATACTTTGTCAATTCTCTAGAGTAGGGAATTAGCCTAAACATGCATGAATTTACTGTACATAATTACGTTAAAATTGCGGGGTGTCACACTCTCTCTCCCTCGAAATTCTTTGGAATTTACAGCCTCCCAAACTCCACCACACAACCACCACATCACTACCATAGAGCCACCATCGACTGCCACGCCAGAATTCATGAAAATGTGATAAAACTAGCTCTCCGCTTCCATGACTTCCACTCATCGTTTCCTTCCTTGTAAGAACTTTATTTCTATTATAAAACACTTGTTTCATGTTTATAATCATGTTATAATACTCACTCAACTATGAAATATCCAAAACATTAACCGAAACGCGATTTATAACTCGAAATCTTAAAGTATATAATATGTCCAGAAAATAGCTCAAATTCAACGATTTTTTAAAAAATCATTTCTCAATGAAAATGGATGTGTGTTAAGTCAAAAATGTAACTCAAGATGTTAGCTTTCCAACGACACCAACCACGTATTTTTCCGAGTCCGTTTAGTACCCGAGAATAATTTTCTCCAGCGAGTGGTTGAAACTGTTTATGTATGAGACTTGAACCTAAATCTTCCTTTATATATTAACTTTAAAAAGTTCTTGTATAGCCTCGCCTAAAAATACACGAATTTGGCTAGAAAATTTGATAAGTGCACTTGTAGCCGGATTGGTCAAAACTGGACCTCTTGGGCTTTACCATTTTCATTGTCCGATTCCTAAGTATATAAAAATCATGGAAAAATCTCATAAAATACTTAAGACGTGTAAGAACCACTGTGATTTTTATCGGGAATTAAATTGGACGTTTGCATAGTTAAAACGAGAGGATTAGAACGTATATTTCGTGAAAACAAAGCTTAGGGGCTGTTTTGTCACAAAATATAAAACCGACACTTCGGGTTAAACACTAAACTTCATGATAATTTTTATGAACTTTATAAACATATTTAAGACTTTTGTTAAAGTCTCGGGTTAAACCGAGTACGTTTGACCATAATCCTGAACACTTGAACCCATCAGGTCCTTTGTGTCGCAGAAGGGCCAAACCAATTGCGACACAAGCTTCTATGTCGCACACACGTAACTAGCAGTGATAACTAGCGATACAACCCTTGTGTCGCAATTATAACTAGCAGTGTTAACCCACTGCGACATCAACCACTATGTCGCAAACCATGGTAATTGTCGTAAACTGCGACACATGCCTCATTGTCACAACGACTGATACAATTATCCTATTGTCGCAATAAGCTTTCATTGTCGCAACCACTGCGACAATGCTTTTGTCGCAACATCACCAATTACTATTACTAGTGATATAGACCTCTATGTCGCAACACCACATAGCGACACAACCATTGTGTCGAAATCACAGAACCTTAACAACACATATTTTCACTAAGTGTCGAACTCACGTAACAACAACTAAATCTTATATGACATTATTCGTACATGAAAACATATATACTTATATAAGTATATAGCAAAACATGATAATAATAACAATATGATAATTATTATCTCGAACCGTCACCAACGAGCTGTACACAATTACAAACATACAAACAGATAAATCGGACATTTAAATAGTTGAGTGGACAAATATCGAGAATGATCTTATTAGACATTCACTCATATGTATAACTGTTGAGTCACTGATCGCTGAACTCAAGTGGTCACTGATCACAAGGATTAAGGGGGAGATTATATAGGAAATCGTTGAAGTCATTAATCGCTGATAATGTGAAGTCACTGATCATGTCTTATATTCACAGTCTCTGTCCTACTCAATAAGAGAACTCTCCATGAAGAAAATGATTCAAGTCAAGCTCCTGTCGCTGAAGGTCTCATGATCGCTGTTCATATCTTAGACCAGCGAAAAATGAAGAACTTATAAAGATCAAAGACTCAACTATGTGTGTCGCTGATACTCATCTATCAGCAAGAGTCTCCAAGTCTTCTTGAGTTCTTCTTTCTGCTAAATAAAAGAAGTCACTGAAGATTAGCTGTTCAAGTCATTCTTTAGAGCATGTTAGCTCGCATCGAGAATGAGGAGGATTGATATATCTATCAGTGACTGCAGCATTAAATGCCGCATTAAATAAGGAGTTGACATTCGGCGTTATTACGGCGCAGCACGTGTTCTTCGTAACTTGAAAAGAGTAACGTGGAAGCATCTGATTGGTTTATGGTACAAGGTGATATTTCCCAAGACAGAATGTCGAACCATGATGTATCACATCTCAACTACCTCACCAATCAAGCAGCGACACGTGTCCTTCCAGATCCTGAATTTAAGGGTTTCAGCGTCTATAAATAGCGTAGAATGTTGTACTCCATCTTGTGTCGATTGTTTGTATTGTTACTAGTTTGTCAGTAACTAGTTTGTCTAAAATACAAACAACACCAACGAGTGAACTAGTAGCGTGTCTGTCCACTATTAGTCCATCTCAGCGAGTGAGCAGTTAGCGTGTTTGTCCACTACTGCTCATCTCCTTTTGTAAGAGCTGTATTGTTTGATTTAGATTAGCTTTGGCTAATTTATTCCGCAATCAACAATAGATAAATTTTATCAATAAAAGAATTTATCTTTCAGCTAGTATTGCATCAGCAACTGAACTGCCTATCTTACTTATATATATTTGTGTTCATATTGCTGTCACTTTAATACGGTTAAAAACTTGATAAATAAGTTAACACATTAAAACAGAAAAGTTTTTAATTGTATTCAACCCCCCCTTCTACAATTAACTCACTGTTAACGATTCATAATCACTAACATAATAGTGATTAGAGACTCACAATAACCTTATATGCTTAGGGCATTTGAAGTTTCGGATTGTCCATTTCCTATCGAATATACGTTTATTGACTTAAACGTTTACTCGGAGACTCGAGTGAGTCTTACAGCTCCATTTTACTGTTTTATTGTTTTTAAACTTCGGGGTGAGATACAATGCTTAAATGTTTTCATGATCATAGGTATTTGGTTATTTAATTCAGCTATTTAATTCGGTTATTACATGATCAGTTGTTTTATAATCTGGTAAAAGTCCTCATCACACATGGTTCATTAACTGTAAAGGCACGAATACTAGAGAATAGATCTATCATGGGAGTGACGTTCCCATCCGGATTTCTAGCTACAACCACGTCAAACGGGCACTTTAGTATTTGTCATAAAGGTGTTTTGGATTAGACACCTCCGGGAGGCAGAAATTGGGCTAGGCTTCGAACCGTGGGCTCATGGTAATGGCAAATCTGTAACATTAATTTGTTTATTTTAATTGCTTGGTTGAAATTAACTGGATAAATCTTGTGTATCATAACATGTTTTACTATTAAACCTGTAAGATTCACCAACCTTTTGGTTGACCTTTTAGTGTTGTATTCTCAAGTGCTTAGCAACAGTAGGGTTGCCCGCATAATATACTATCTAGTTCGAGTTGCATGCATTACACACACATGGAGATTTTCTTACATTGTCTTTTGTAATACGGTCATGTGTTAGAATCTTCAGTATCAAATTTGAGAACTCGCCATTGATATAAACTTGTAACTTAAACAATGTATCTACTTTTGTATTATTTACACAACGTCTCATATAGAGTCGTTTGTTTTACCTTTGTGCTTAACTACTTGATTAGTCGCGCCCAATAATTGTTTCCGCTAAACATTGATTTTGGGGGTGCGACAGTATGCCCAGGGCTAACATTTCAAATCTAAGGGATGGATATCCTGACGATGCTTGCTTTCTAAAAAGGTTTATTTGGTGTCTAAAAATTGATTAATCTCAAAGTGTTTTATGTCAAAAACCCAAAACTATTTTCCAAATCCTTTGTAGAAAGTGAGAATTTTAAAGATTGCTTGAGGACAAACAAATGCTTAAGTGTGGAATATTTGATAACACGTAAAAAGTCAAGTTTTTACGTACGTTATCTCCCTCAATTTAGGCTCAAAGTTAACAAAAAGCACTCTAAATGATAATATTTACTAAATTTTTGTTAATTAAGTCAAAACGGAAGCAATGTTTGTGAAATCACTAAAAACGACACGAAAAACATGAAAAACAGAGCGAAAGCGTTCCACAATCCTCTCGTTAACTCTTTTTAATGAACCATGACCTATACTCCGACTTACTACCTCTAATTAGTGTCATTTTGTTCGTTAGGAAATTACAAAATTGTGAGCGTAAGAATCGCTCAAAACGGATAAACGAGGAAGAAGATACACTTAAATGAAGAAACGATGAACCGAAGAACCAGAATATGGCTTGACCAGGCCGTATACATATGAGCCAGAACGTATACGGCTGGCCTTGACCGTATATGGCCTGCACAGACCGTATATGGCCTAGCCCAGCCGTATACGGCCCAGTTTAGCCGTATACGATTGGCGTTCACCCGTATTTGCTCCAGTTCAACCTTATATGGCTAAAACCAACCATATCGAGGTGTTCAGACAATAAAAATCACATTGTTATACGGTTGTGCAATACGGTTGAGCATTTGGGGGTTGGAATATGGTTGAAGAATACGGTTGGATATTTTCTATATATATGGGACTTCACCTCTCATTTCAAACATACCTCAACACATACACACCTCTCAACACACACTTCTCATATTTCACACTTCATTTACGTCTTCGCATTTTAGTTTTAGTCTCTCTCTCTCTAGAGCTTTCTCTCTCTAGAGAGATAGATAGTTAGTTAGTTAGAGGTAGAGAGAGAAGCTAGCTATCGTAATCGGGGTGTAAAAGCATTCTTGGTACAAGACTATGCTTTATTCAATATTACTCTGCTTAAATTTCTGGTGATATCTTTTTTCTCATACTTATACTATGTCCGAATTATTTCTGCTTGCTTGTATGATGTATGTCATATTTATTACCATGATTATTGAGTAGTGTACTATTGAGGTTGTTGAAATGTAGATAATTAGACGTAGGGACGATGTTAAATTAATCTTTAAATCAATATATATTTGGGAATTATTAAACTCTGCTATGTCTGAACTTATCATGCATCTAGACTTAGTTTACGGATCACCATTTCCAGTCCTTCGTCTGACTGCTACTTTGGGAATTATTAAACTGATCACCTCTAAATACAGAAGTTTGTTATCTGTGTTATCGTACGAATCAATGTTTATTACCGTAATTCGGCTAAAGTACTGGGTATAGCGATTGAAACACCACTGGTGGAATACAACCGTGGAAGCTCCGAAAAAGCCGTTTGTACCGACATTGTGACCTACCTAGAAAACCTAGAATATGGTTTAGGAACCGTAGAGCTGTGGAAATGCTACAGTACACCGTATGTCTACATCTAGTTACAAAACCATGGAAATACCTTTAGCCAAGTACACCGTAAACATACCTAGGGTTAGTAAACTGTGGAAAAGCTGTAGTACATCGTGATCCTACCTCTAGTTATAAAAGTTGTGGAAATGCTTAAAGCACTGTATGCCGCGCTTATAGGTTAGTGAGATATGGAACAGCTGTAGTACACTGTGAACCTACCTCTGGTTATGAAGTACTGTGGAAGCGGTTAGAGTACAATACACCGTAACGTACCTAGGGTTAGCAAGCTGTGGAAGTAAAACGCATTGTACACCGCTAGCGTACCTATGGACGAATGATTGATCGCAAAGGAGAGTTCTAGATCATGACAAAAGTATTTGTGCTATAAACATGTACGGTAATGAGTCTAGAGATGAAAGTCAAGCCCAACAGTGGTTCAGGATTCTTAAAACCCCTAGACTCTACAAAACTGATAGTTCAGAATAACAAGTTATTAATTTGCACAAGATTAGATAACAACAGTTGCATTTTTGTGTTAAGAAAGGTCAGAATTACCCGAGGGCAGTTACCTTATTAATGAACCCTTCATTGGTCATTGGTCTTCACAAGACGGGGGGGGGGGGGGGGGGGGTGGGGGGGGGGTTGAGTAGCCTGTTCTGATCATAATCACGATAGCCTAGGTACTCAGTGACATACTTAGTTAGGTTTCAACCAAAAAAGTAATTATGTCCCCAATTATCTTTATAATGAACATCATCCCAACAACTGATTATTGAAGTTTCAATAACCGCATTCTCTATCTATCTACCTAATTATCGATTCTTCTCTATTTTACTTTTCTGCACTTAGATAATTAGAAATTAGAAAATCAAACCAACCAAATCCACCTATCTACACAAACCCATCCTAAATAGTGAACCTTAAATTCGGCCTAAGCTTCATTTCAATTCGCTCCGATTGAAGAACGACCTCGAGTTATACTTGCTTCTTACTCACCCAGTGTAGTAGGTAGTACCTATAAGTTGAGCCCCGCATTGTACAAAATTTAAAACTCCACCGATCGACACCCGGTATTGCTCAGTCAATCCTTTGACGACGAGGACGGTTCTCTCCCTTCACAAGAAGTTGAGAGAACTTCACAAACCTCACTTATCGGGCGGCATCACAAGTTTTAAATGCCATTGCCCAATTCCTCTGCACTTATCAATACAACATGAAGTTATTAGCTCATTGTTATATGTTACTTATTGTATGAGAGTTCGCATTATTATTGTCATTTGTCAACACTCAATTAACTTTTCTAAACAATCAGTATATAAGAATATATCAATACATCAAGTTAATTGACACGAGTGAGTCAACGCCGTTTGTCATGCAATCGGTTATTTTTTATTTTGATAACTCTGTTCATAAACTAATTTGGCTATTGTTGATGATGTATATTCTGTGAGACTATCACCTCCTACTTCTTCGTTGCATTATGTAAGCCTTACTTTTCTTTCTCATCAAATTTATTAATTATATATTGTTGGTTAATATTATTGTCAAAAACTTCTCATTAAATGTGATGAAACTAATTGCTACCAAAATTCACAGTTTTTTATTACATGTGGAATTACATGTACCACATATTTGCAGCAATACATTTTAGTGGATTCCATAGACACAAAAAGGATACCTTATATGCAATAGAATAGGAAAAGATACGTATGTACTTGAGCTTTGGAGGTCTATCTTCACTTGTGGATTCAAACTATTATATCCAAAATTAGGGAGTGTATATTTGAAGGGAGGTAACCTTTTCCTATATATTAACTAGTGTTAAACCCGTGCGATGCACGACTAGCAATATAAATATCGTAATATGTGAATCACAAGTCAAAATGGTATATGAAATGGGAGAAACTTTTAGATTATAAAAAAAAACTTTTTTATCGGAATTAGTGATACTTTATGAATTTTAACCTCTCAAAAATGAACTAATAACAACATATTTTTTCCACAATATATCAATGAAATGGGAATGTTAAAAAAGGTGTGTATGTTATAAATTGACATTTTTCTAACTAAAAAAATTGTCTAGTCATTGTGACCTTTCCGTTTCCTATAATTATAATATGTTAACCTTGCAACAATTGATAAACAATGTGTACGTTAATAGTCTTGAAAAAAGTAATTACTATAACAATTTAGACATTTTATTGAATAACTAATGTACATATATATGCACAAAACATAAATCATTCTATAACAATCAAATATATACCTACATTATATAGATTTGAAAAGTAATATAGAATTAATATAAGTACACGTCTTACCATTCGCATACTGAATTGTAATTAAGTTGTGTGAGATTAAAAAAAAAAACTCTTTAAAAAATAGATGATAGACTTGATTTGTCCATCTATAAAGCTTGTATTCAGTTTACTAAATTCAGTTTACTAAATAACAGAAATTGAGTTCCCTTATTCTGTAAGATAATAATAAAAAAAATTTAAATTAACAAAACTTTAATGAAAGATATAATTACATTAAAAGCAAGTTCTCATAACTTACTACTAAAAGTTTTTTTTTTTTTTTTTTTTTAAAAAAGAGAAAGTTAGACAAATAAGAGTGATGATTAAGATGAAAAAACTAAAAGATCAAAAATAGAAGAAAAAATAGATTAAAGATGTCATGAGTTTGAACTATAATAAAAAGTTATTAGTGTTATTACATGACATATTATTTGAATTAAAATAGTTATAATTTAATTTTATTAATTACCTTATTAAATGAAAATAGTTATAATACAAATTTTAATTGAATATTACCTTATTTGCAATAAGGGTGTAGAAAAATCCACATCATCAAGTTTTTTTTTTATATGGTGATGACACATAGGATTTGTATGATGTGACATGGGTATATATTTGACATATAATTAAGGGTCTTTTTCCTTAGTTATAAAGATAGATTGAAGCAAGTTTCCTTTGACTCATATTATGTCATTTTTTAATAGTACAGTCATTTGTTATATGAAGCAAGTTTCCTTTGACCTTACATTCATATTATACCATTTTTTAATAGTACATTCACTTTTTATATGAAGTAAGTTTCCTTTGACCTTACATTCATATTATACAATTTTTTAATAGTACAATCATTTTTTACCGGTCTCTTTGCAAATCAAACAACAATAAACAAAATTATTATAAATATCATGTATGTATCGTACGGGTTATACGCTAGTTTGTATATAAAAAGCACTACATTGCTTATAAGACGCATAAGCATTTTAGCTATTGCCATGTGTCCTTTTTTAAAAATAATACAATAATAATAAAAACATAACACACCGTGATCAAATCATCTTCTAATTTTTTTATTTAATTCATATATATTTATTTACAATAAAATGAAAACCTTCTCATTTTCTCACTAATTAATGCATTCATAAAATCAAAAAGTAAATTATTTCATTGTTGAAGAAAAAAATATATTATATCTATAGATAATGATATACCATGATATCTTTGTTTGGAACATAATTTTTTTTTAAAATTGTTAAAAGTATAGCTTTTTAAGAAAAGTCTAGCAATTTTATTTACATTTGATTTCTATAACCTATTTTTAATTTGTTCTCACTAATATACTGATACATTCACATCTTTAACATTTTTTATTTCTTTTGCAAACACTATTATTTTTTTAATATATGTTTTTCGTATAATCTTCTTATCATTTTCATTTTCTTATTGCATAAAAAGAGTCATACTATCTGACACATCATACATTCTTATAAATAGAGTCACATTACTTATACTGCATTTTCTTATTGAATAAAAGAGTCATACTACCTTGTAATAACACATCATACATTCTTATAAAAAGAGTAACCTATTTCAAATTTAGTTTGTGTTTGCTCTTTTGACACGAAGACGTCTACATTTATTTTGTAATATTATTTTATCAAAAGTTTTTAAAGTATTGTACGTCCGTATGTATTAGGATCGATAACGAGGTTATCTTTAGGTATTAAGGTGCGGAATCCCTTAATACTAGTTTACGGATCGTAAGCAGTTTGTTTCACAATTAATTAGTAAATTAATAATCTAATATGTCTTGTATTGATTATAACAGATGTTAATCGATCAATACCTAACCTTTAGAATATGTTGAAAGCTCTGAAACACAAATTCGTTCATAATTAGCAAATGGAAAAAGCTAATTAGGTTTAAAACCTTATTTGTTTAAATACTCGTCTCGGTTCGCAGGTTCTGGGCTCTGCGGACCGATTCGGTTCGCAGCCCAGCTTGGCCCAGCGAATCGACTCGATTCGCTTCGCAACCCTGCCCTGCGAACTCACTCATTTCGCATCACAGTTTATGGCTAGCTTTTGGTCAACATATTTTAGCATTTAATCTTTAACTCTAATATGTTTACCAACCAATATTTTTCATAACAATTCAAAATCAATTTACAAACTTGATTACAATTATCACTAGTCCAATCACAAGCTAGATCTGTTGTCACAATAACATGTCCCAACAGACTCCCCCTTGACAATAACTCTAGCATCTATGTCTTCAAGTTGTCTTTGATCTTCACTTGTAAATTTTACTTCTAGCATACATCTTCAGTTTAATGCAAGTTTTATGTAACACCCCCAAATTTACTGTTTAGCGGAAGCAAGCCTTGGGGTGCTACTAATCAATAATCAAAATACACAAGGTATAAGGAACGACTCTATATGCGTCGTTTTAAACATTACATTGATAATTCAAAAGTTTTACAATGTTATAATAGTTACAAAAGCTCATGAGCCAAAATGTAAGAGATTTTAAGGCATATCTATTTTACAAAATGTAGAAATGCATATGAATCTCCTGAGATCTGCATGCGACTCGAGCTAGCTAATCCTGAGCAGTCCTACTACTGCTGTGTACTTGAGAATACATACTAAAAAGTCAGCTAAAAGCTGGTGAGCTCACAGGTTTGCGTAGTAATAAAGTAAGTGTGAACCACAAGATTTAGTAATGATTGTTTGAAAGGAATCAAATAATGTATACGTCTGCTATGAGGTCATAGTCTGCGCTTAACGTGGGTGTCAGGATCACACTAAAGTGCTTGATCGTGGGTGCCTCCGAGCGAGTGTCTAATCCACACTCGTATGAACAAAAGTTAATGCGTCCGTTTAACCAGTCAGTGCTTGCTGACCCGGACGAGGATGGTCAGTCCTATATGGTACCATACACTAACATTCGCGCTACATAAAGTATTACCAGAACTATGATCGTAGAGGACTTAAAAGTGATTAGAAAACAGCTCATGCAGAATATAGCGAGTTTTGTACTCGTGTTCACGTGTAAAACAGTTAGAGCATGTATTCCCACCCCGGGAGTAAAAACAGTAAAAAGTCGGGGCTATGAGACTCACCTGAGCCTGAAGAGTTGCAGTGAAGCAAATGTGGTGAAGTAAAATGGGGTGTCCGAAGACTGTAACCTGCCGGGCGTTTATAACGTGCAAGGTTGAATAAAATAAGCAGCTATCTTAAAAGATAACCTATGCTAGTTGTTCATCCAACTAGTAATGTCCAATGATTTGATTTGATTGGTAAGTTTGAGTTTTGTAAACGTATACAACCCGTTGGTGATTATTTGCAATAATATTATTATGTCGAAGTGTTATACTTAAAAGTATTTACAAACTTTAGGTGACGGGGGTCCGGGGGCAGCGCCCCTGGTTAGCGGGGTCCCACGGGTGGCAACCCCTGGTTGGGTCCAAGGGGCTGGCCCCTGGCTGGGGTCGAGATGCCAGGTCAGCTCGAAAATTTTTTATTTCTACCATATTGTTATAGGGAAAAATGCATCTAAGATTTGAATTTGGGTAAAATCAAGTGATAAAATTTCAGGTCTCGACACTTAGTAAAAATCTGGGTTCTGCTTCATGCGACACTTATAGCGACACTTAGGGTATTAGGCGTCACTTAGGAAGTGACGCATGAAATAGCAGAATCTGGGTATAGGCATCACTTATGGCGTCACTTATGGAAGTGACGCATAGTGAGGCGTCACTAGGTGGCTTGGGGGACACTTAGGAAGTGTCGCATAAAATTGGAAATTCTGAGTTTAGGGCGTCACTTAGGTAAGTGACGCATAAGGGGGCGGCACTCCATTAGTGTCGGGTATAAGTGTCGGATAAGGCTTCTAGGCGTCATTAAACAAGTGACGGAGGTAAGTGTCGGGAAAAAGGGGTTTTATGCGGCACTTATGCAAGTGACGCAAGATTAGGGCTTTTAGCGACACATAAGTGACGCACGAAGTGACGCTATACTGCACCTTCGTTGCGACACTTAAGGCTGTTAACGAATTTTTGAGCCAAAAATGAGTTTTCGGGTTTCCGTTGGGTCTGATTCTTTTACCCAACCCTTATAGGGACATTCTAAGCTTAAAGGAACAACTAAAACCTAAAACTACTCGAAATCGAAAGGTTTCGGGTTTTGTCGGAAATATACAAATCGTCGCGCGGAGAATCCGGATAGGTGGAAGTGTAAATCGTTGCGAGGTGGTTCTTTTTCTCCAAACGGGTGGTGAAGATCGAAGTCGTTTGGTGGTGTTTTTAGTGAGATTAAGTGATGGTGGTGTGGTTTAGTTTAGAGAGAAAAGAAAGAAGTAAAAAAAAGTGAAAGTGAGAAAGAAGAAAGGAAAAAGGGAAGAAAAGGAGGGGGAAGAGAGGGGGGGCTAGTGGGGTCCACCGAGTGTGGGCTTCACCAGTTCTTCGTTCTCCCGCGTGCATGTTCCGTGCAGCGTTCGTTTTTTGATCGTTTTGCGTTAAATAATTATTTTACACGTTTAGTTATAAGTTTTAAAATACAATTATTTATTTAATATTGTGTTGAAGTATTTTAACAAATGCTTAATAAACTTAAATGGTTTCGTTTGCTTGTGTGTTAAATGTTTAAGTCACGTAGACATTTATTATACGATACGAAATGTAATTGAAATATTATCGAAATAATATTTTGGGTATGATATCGTTATTGTATAATTTTATATTGTTTAATAAAATTGATCACCAACGTCCTTATTTACTTGAACCAAATTACATTCGATTTGAAACGTGCTTGATTTAACCAAATCGCGCAACTGTATATATATAACAATATATATTATTTTATACACAAATTAGCTTAACACAGTACTAATTACATGTATTACAAAAATGATTAGGACCTAATGACTAGCCCTAATTTGGCGGGTGTTACATTTTAACCATTAGCTGATAATCTCTTTTTAAATCTCCCAATCCTTCAGTAGCAGTGATCCTGTTCTTGTATAACATCAACAAGTCACTCTTGTAAAGTTTCACTAAGTGTCGATGATCATATACTCTCAACAGTTCTCTCTCACCATCTTCCACTTCATCATCAGCTTCAAAAATCACAGCTTCACCAGTTCCAGCTTCAACGGTATCTGCTTCTCCAAAGGCTTAAACATTGGATTATCTTTATGACAATCAGGAAGATCTTCTTCAGAATCGGAATCAGTTGAATCATTTAGATATTCATCCAAATCTATAACTCTTTCTCTTTCTTCAACCTGAATAATCACATTAGTCCTTGAGGGGTTTATGATATGTTCATCAATATCAGCATCAAGATCAACACCTTCAACTAACCCAACATCAACAATAGAAGTCCAATCTTCAGGAGGTACAAATTCACCTTCCTCTAGATCATAATCAACTTCTACTTCGACCTCATCGATAAACTCAATATCAGAATCACTTTCAACATTCTTTTCTGTAATCATTTTAAATAACACAAATTAGATAATATAATATAAATCCTTTCATTTATTACCCTGAATCAATCTAAGAATTTCCTGTATTCATCTCAATTTTATAATCACATCTAATTATTAATCTTATATAACTTTAACTTGTATAAAACATCTCAGATCTAAATCTTATATAATTAATCTTATATAATTTTCACTTGTTATATGTAAAATCACAAGTCTAAATCTTATATCAACTTAACTTATTTACTTACAAAACGTTAATCTTTCAAAGATTATAAGTAATATTACAATCAATCTAAGATTTATAAAAGTATATTAGTTTCATATTACAAAGCATAACTACTTCTCACCAACTCCACTTCCACTTGCACCAGCAACAGCACCAGCAGACTCAGACTCCCCTTGAATCGTAGCTTGCTTACTAGTCTTTGAAGGACCAGCCGGCTCACTCTCTTTCTGTGCGTTGGGATCATCGTCTCTGTCATCTCTTTGCTTCTTCCTCAGCTCATCCTCCTTGCACGACTCATGGTATGCCAGAATCTCCCCCTGAGACGGCTTGTCCTTGTATAGATTCAGAACTAATCTCTCAAGATGATCAAGCTTTCTCTGGTTATCCTCAGCATCTCTAAGAAACATCTTGTGTGCTTTCAACAGATCATTATAAGCTTTACCCTGAGTCGTAAAAGCTTTAGCAAGGGTCACATGATGAGCTTCAAGAGTTTGAACTCGACATTCCAAACTGGAATCCCATTCAGAAGCTTTCACCAGGGGCTGTGCAGGCGGAACCACATGTTGTGCAGATGCAGATCGTACTTGTTGTGGAACCAACTGTTCAAATGCATCACTAAGCAAGCCCGCAGCAACACGACTATCCTTGTTAGTCAGAAACCGGGAAGTAGGAGTAGTAGAAACAGGCACCTAAAATTAACTTAAATCAGTAAATATCACACACTAATCTGTCCTAATCCCTGATTAAGTAAGCAATATTAATGATATCGCGTAAAAAGTCATGTTTTTACTACCGATATCTCTCTCATTCTAGAACGATTCTTGGCATTTTAAACTCAAAAACAATACAAATCAATGATATTATGCCAAGATGGTCAAAACAAGGTTGCACGATAAAAATCAAGCAAAACGGATGAAAAATGAAGATTCCACGCACGTTTGAAGATTCAAGGCATCGAAAAGATATTTCAAGACAAAAGTACCCATCATCAACATCCATTTCATCCAAGATGTTCGTTTTCAAATTACGAATCCAACAGAAGAAGAATCAATAAAAACGGACAGAGAATGAAGATTCTACGTACGCCGAAAGATCCAAACACACGCATAACGAAGAAGATACGCGCGAATTAAGAAACGCAGTGAAAGACGACGGACCGGGGCGGGTGGCAGCCAGCCGCCACCGGCCAACTTTTTGGTCCTTGCGTGTACCCGGTGCACCACCTTTCCATGCTTTTTCATACCCGGTGCACCACCTTTCCATGCTTTTTCGTACCTGGTGCACCACCTTTCCACCTTTTGCTAATATGTGCCTAAAAATGCTAAAATGCACCATGAATCAACTATAAATAGGGGTCTTTGGTTCATTTGATCACACATCTTTACACACCAACACTTTTACACACTTTTACACCTTAGATATCTTTCTTTCTTTGTAATTTTAATTCTTCCTAGTTAATTAGGCTAGCTAATTAACTAATCAAGCAAGATTTGTACGGAGGTGCTTCGGGACGCATATTTTAGCTACGAGTTATCGTACTTCTTCCCAGGTGTTAATCTATCTTCCATATTTAATTATATTTGTTCTTTCTTTAATAAATTTAAATATGTATGCTAGAATTGCCATGATTAATTAGATAACTCAATTGTCTGCTATGATAGTCGTTTAGAAAGTTTTAATATGTAATTGTGTTGTATGTTATGAGATTGCGAATGGTTTATATTACAAATAGATGTAGGAATTAAATCTTTATCGTTTATCTGCCCAACTCATGTTGTGACTAAAACCTTATCCAAAAATGAACGTAGCTAACTCATAGGATATAGGTCACTTAGTTATACTATGTTAGATTGAATCATTGAGCTCGGCATGGCCGGTGTTCTCTAGACCAAAATAGGATCCAAGATACACGGAATATGGGAATAGAGGTAGATTAAGATTAAATTCATATAGACGATATTTTTGAGACAATTTTCGGAATATCCTCGACTTAAATAATACCTTTGTATGCTTATATTGAACTGTTGCTTCGATCGTCTTATTGCATGTTCTTGTTTGATTGTTGCCTTAGGATCATCATAATAGTGAAATAACAATTGGCATTAAATATCGTGAAGTAATATGACGGCCCCTATTCGATAGTTCTCTCTGATATAGTACTGGAAACGCCTACGGCGGAGTACAAATGTATGGAAGTCGAGAACGACCGAAGGTAGTTGTATTATGAATCAAATAACAAACGTGTTACTTAAGTTTCCATTTGTAGTACAAACCATCCCAGTATTCTTGCATACCTGAGTAATGTTGATAAATCATACGAATAAGTGATGACATATTATCCGACCGCCTAGACCAGTTATTCCAACCTATTTCGGTGAGGGTAAAACCTCGTTCATAAGATTGATTATTCAATAAACTATGCCATGATTCGGACATCTCTGACGACCGAGATTGGGGAGTAGGATTCGAGATTAACTGTCAGATAATATGGGTATACATTTGAGAGAACTTTCGGTGTATGCTTTAATATATTCTACAACCCATGTGACATTCTATTTGCCTGATTGTGGACTCCTCCGCGTTAGTCCGATAGAAGGACTGCAGAAATAGCTCACATTAACTTACGAACTTATCTCCATTAGAACTCTCTATATATTCAACAACTCCTAAACCGCTTCATGGTAGACAATCGCTTTAATTGCTGAACGCCCGAAGTAACCTCCACCTTTTAGTTTATCTTAATTTAATTTAGAGTAGAAAATCTAAACCCAAAACAAAAACCAACTCTTTTCTTCTCAACTAAATACATAAAAGTTTCTAAATCCCCTAGCTTCAATTTTCCACGCTTTGAAGAACGATCCTAGGTCATACTTGTCCTTTGCTAGCCCCTTGATTAGCATAATAGTAACCCTAGGCCCCAACTTTATAAATTTTAAAACCCACTGTTGTGCTGCATCTCCATTAGAAATTCCAACGACCGGTGTGCAGCGCAACAATTAACATAATATGTATCTCTAACCTTCTCTGAGGTTTCAGACACAGAAGAAGTCAATCGTTACCTCTTAGGTTTAGCCTGAGCACTGTTATAGAAAATATCTATCTCAGTCTCTAGAGTTGAATATACAATATACTACAAGTAATTCTAAATATAAAAAGTTACCTGGACGAGACAAATCCCTAATAGTTAATTGGGTAGTAGCAGAGCGTATACGCTTCATGCGTGATGTCACGAGAGGTGTACTCTCATCGTCCTCTGAATCCTCATCTATCAAAACATAATCAGGATCCTTCTCATCGGCTTTATTCTTTCCCTTGTCGACTGGATCCGTGAATACCCTTGATCCTTTCTTGATCATGCCCGGAGGAATACCCATAGGAAACCTGGGTCGAGGATCGGTATCATCATCAGTTTCCTCATCATCAGAATCTAATGCCGTGGCACCTTCTTTACCCAAACTACCAGATGTCCCGGCATCCAGTCCAGTGTGCCTCAAAATACCCTCAGGTCTAGCAACCTCTGGGCCAGCATCATCCTGTGATGTAGAATATTTAAACTTTGATGATTAGATATTAATCTCGATCATCTAAGTTTCAATATAAGTATATTTAAGTACTAAATTAAGTACCTGAGGTTGATAATCCTCAATCGCTTGAAGTACTGGGTCGGTAACATCATCTTGATGTCCCAGTACATCCTGCACAACCTGAGCCGCAATCTCAGGGACAACATGATGTTCCTGCTGACTAGCCTGTATCAGAACATCCTCATCCATCCAACCGAGTCTCACAAGGTTTCCGAGCATCTAAGGCTCAGCTACAGGTTGAGGCTGTGGTGGTGCTTGAGCTTGAGGTTGAGCTCCTGCATCCATCCAACCGTTGTTGGCCGGAGCAACATAATTCTCATCCAGAATATACCAAAACAGATCACAAGCTTCCGGCTTGATATGATCAGGATGCTTGGAAGAATTGAGAAAACAAGCATTGTAAGTTCTCAAGCCAATCCTATCAACTCTCAACTCAGGCTCAAAAGCTGGTAGGTCTGGAATACAATGACGTATAATCAACATGCATAATCGAGGATAAATCAAAAATTTCGATCTGACAGCTCCTGTAATTTGTCCAATAAATGAGCTGAATATATACGAAGAAAAACTGTATGGTTTGTTATAAACCAGGGACAGTAAACCAGATAAAAGCTCAAGGCTCAGCTCATCGTAGCCTCCCTTCTTGCTACCAAAGATAGTAACAATGATATGAAACAGGAATCTCCAATGTCCTAGAACGAACGCCTTGATAAACTGGCATCCTCTCTTCGGACCTGAATATCCCATTCTACCTAGAGCGCCCTCTATAAAATCCGTAGAGTAGATGGATAGACCAGCTTCCTGCTCGACAGTACCTAATCTCAAAATCTGTCGAATATCATCAGCAGAGAAGACAATCGGATGTTGATTAACCCTCGTCCGAATCACTGGAGGGTTAGCCGCAACATCATACTCGATATTGTCCCAAAACTAGGTCAATATGCTCTGAGATATAGATGGGGACTCAGTAATGGCATATCGGATCCTCGATCTAGCCAAATAAGTCAAAATCTCAGTAAAGCGCTCCGCACTGCGCTCATTGACATCCAAACTCACTAGAATATTGTGAGTAGATGCAAAAGTTCGAGCAGCCATATCTGTAATCATAAATTACACAAATGACTATTAGTTTGACCTAACAAACATTAGTTAATCTAAACTTCAACGTATTATGATCAATTGATCATCAAACATCTAAGTTTACTATTAACTAACAACTTAATTTACACAACTTAATTGAACGATTAAGCAAACTTAACTTTTCAATCATAGTTGTTAATTTATATAAAGTTCGTTAGTTACAAGCAAAAAATTTGAGTCATCATACCGCCAACAACAATCGGGATACGCCGCTCGACTACGCTATGAGTCGAAAGACTTTCGATATGAAATAACCCAAAGTTCTAAAGTATCACACATTTTTAACTTATTAACGAAAGTTTGTAAGCCTAAACGTGTATTAAAAAGATAACTTGTAAGTTATTTGTAACCATAAGGTTCTCAAAACAAAAACAAGTTATAAATGATAAATTTGTAAAATAAATATTGATTGAATCAAACGTTCAGTTAGCTAATCTGATAAAAAAAAGTCAAATTAGGTCAAAGGTAGAGTTTCAACTCGCTTCGCATAAGCGACTGCGAGTCGAGTCTCACCTTGCATCGGTCAACCGAAGTGAAACAATGACCTCGTTTCGCTTCGGTCAACTAAATTCAAACAAATTGGGTTTGGTTCGCAAAGTCAATCTGCAACCCGAGATTAAAACATTGAACTCGCTTCACAAGAACTACGGCGAGTCGAAGTTCACCTCGCCATGGTCAATGCGAGTCAAAGGCATTATCTCGCTTTGCAGAAAGCGACTGCGAGATGAGTTTCACCTCGCAGATCAAAGCTACGATTCGAGTTCAAAAGTGAACTCGCTTTGCAGGAGTGGTTTGCGAAGTGAGATGAATCTCGCTTCGCAGAAGTGACAGTTTTAAAATTTTAGAACAAAATCAATGATCGATCGAGTTTTGAAGCAATTAAACTATTAAAACGTGTTCAATAAGCATCGATTTAGCATTAGAAACTAGTTTTCGATTTTCTAAATCACCAATTTTGAGTTAAATCCGTGATAAACTAAACCGAAACCTTTGAAACTTAAAATGAGTGATTACTCGATAAATACACAATGATATAGAATGAGCTATACCTCAAATGATGCATAATCGAAAGTTGTATAATGTTCTCGGATTGAAATCCTTTCCTCGTTCGTGAAAATCGAAACTCAAACAAAAACCCTTTTCGGTTCGCGTCGCAGGAAGTCGCCTCGCAGGGGTGTTTGGGTTTGTTTCGAGAATGAGTGAAAAGTGTGGGGGTTTGACTCGTTGACTTGTCCCTTTTATACCCTAAGCTCACCTCGCAAGTTTGACTGGTCAACTTCGCAATTTTGACCAAAAATGAGATTTTAGCTTTAAATATAAATTGGACTTTTATTTATTTTTACTAGCCAAACTTTTTAACTTTCCGTTGCGTTTTTGTCACATTTATTCAACACGGAACAATAAAGTACAGTTTAACTTAATTCCAAAGGATAACACAATAAATAAATTAAAACTAAACTAAATTATTTATAATAACATAAACTTTTACAAAATAAAAATGTAAACATACTTACTAATCAAAAATAAATTCTATGCTTAAATGATTAAGAGTTTATCTGCTTAGGGATCATATTAGAAAGAATAAGCTAAACTTATTTGATTTTTAATAAGTCTAAGACGATTGTTAATAGACATACCTCATGAAATTCATATAAGTACAATAAATCACAAATTTAACCAGTACTAAACTTATATTTATAAAATTATATCTTAGATACCTTTATCCACACGATATAACATTATTGAAAAATAACTTATTATTTCTTTTGAACATATTATTCACGAAGGTGAATGTTCATTTGTCATGGACAGTTCAAGACGATTACCGATCTTATGATCCATATAAACAAATTATACACATATTTTCGAGCAAACCTTTTATTGTTAATGTGAACAATATCTAGTGTTTTCCACTATACAACATACTGAAGAACTCAAATACAACTCATAACAATGTATCTTTATTTGTAAGGTAGGAGTTACTAAATAATGTCCTTTAACAGCATATAACATACATTTGACACTAGATACTTTGTATCTTTCATATGTAAGGTAGAGGTTACTAAATGATGCTCTTTAGAAACATATAACTAACCTTTTAATCCTTTGATACTTTGTATCTTTTTGTTTTTGTTTTAGATAACAGTGCATGGAAGTACTATCATTCAACAATTAAGACTTAAGTCATACATCGTATAGCAGTTTCACAAAAGATAAGACACATGAAATTAGAATTTCTTAACTGCTCGGAAATCTTAGCATAATCTGCCTACCAGTATATCGTATGATGAAGCTGACTAGACTAAAGTTATTCTTATCACTTATGAAGTAAAATACATGTTATAATCAGTGGATATAGGTGTATAATAAGATAAATATAAGTCAAATCCTAGTTAAAATAGTTATCTTAGGGTGACTTATAGGAATCTACTAACACATCGTACTTAATACTTAAGGTAATTATTCTGAAGCTTATTCTCCTAATGTACTATCATCTCCCAAGTTTTTGCAAATAAAAACTCAAACAGTTTCTAAAAGAACTACTTTTGTTCTTTTATCGGAGGCGATTCCCCTAAGGTAACAAGCAAATGAATGCCATATGCCTCTTTTTTTTAATATAAAGACTTAAACTTACAGGTAACTATTACATATCCTTTGGAAGACTAGTTATTCAGGATTTCTTATTCCGTTCAGTTGAACCAATGTCTCAAAATGATTACTGTCAAAAGCTTTTGTGTACAAGTCTTCCAAGTTGTCCAATGATGGAACCTTGACTAACTGAATAAGCTTCTTTTCAGCATAGTCTCTTATGAAATGATGACGAATATCAATGTGCTTTTTCTTGCTGTGCTTTACAGGATTATTGGTTATTGATATGGTGGATTCATTGTCAATCATCATCGGAGTGTTGGTCAAGTTTAATCCATAATCTCTCATTTGTTGTTGAATCCACAACACTTGAGAGCAACAGCTGCCTGCAGCAACATACTCTGCTTCACACGTAGAAATGGCTACTGAGGTTTGCTTCTTGCACTGCCAAGACACTAATCTTCCTCCTAGAAACTGACATCCACCAGTTGTGGACTTTCTATTCTGATTGCATCCTCCATAATCAAAATAAGTATAAGCAATAAAATCCAAGTCTCTTCCAGTCGGATACCAAAGTCCCAGCTTCGGTTTCCCTCTTAGGTAACGAAAGATTCGTTTAACTGTTTGCATATGAGACTCTTTAGGAGAAACTTGATATTTTGCGCAGATACATACTGCAAACATTATATCAGGCTTGGATGCAGTGAGATACATTAGTGACCCAATCATGACCCTATAAAGAGTAGGATCCACATCTTTGTCACTCGATGTATCCGGTCCAAGTCCATGATTTTCTGGAATAGGAGTATGATATATGCGTGTTTCATCCCTCTTAAATCGTTCTAATAGTTCATATGTGTACTTTGTTTGATGAATGAACATTCCATCTTCTTTTTGATCAACTTGTAATCCTAAGAAGAAATTCAACTCTCCTATAGCAGACATTTCGAATTTTTTTTGCATGACTTTCTCAAATTCTTGACACATCTTTTCGTCAGAAGACCCAAAAATGATGTCATCAACATATACTTGAACAAGCAGAAAGTCATTCCTTTTCCATTTAATGAAAAGTGTACTATCAATTGAACCTCTTGTAAATGCATTCTCAAGTAGGTATTTTGATAGTGTCTCATACCATGCCCTAGGTGCTTGATGTAATCCATGTAGAGCCTTATTCAACCGATATACTCTATCTGGATAATCTGGATCAATAAACCCTGGTGGCTGAGAGACATATACCAATTCTTGGACTTTGCCATACTAAAAGGCACTTTTAACATCCAACTGATACACTTTAATTTCTTTGTAAGTTGCAAATGATAAGAATACCCTTATTGCTTCAAGCCTAGCAACTGGTGCAAATACTTCGTTATAATCTATTCCTTCTTCTTGATTGAAACCCTGAACCACTAAACGAGCTTTATTGCGAGTAACAATTCCCTGATCATCTCTCTTGCACTTAAAGACCCATTTAGTTCCAATAGGATATTCACCAGAAGGTAAGTCAACCAGCTCCCAAACGTTCAGCTTTTTAAACTGAATCAATTCTTCTTGCATAGCCTCTACCCACGAACTTTCCTTTAGTGCCAGTTGAACGTTTTTAGGTTCAACTTGTGAGATAAAGCATGCATAAATACATTTATTAGTGATCCCAGTTTCTTTAATTGACACTTATAAGCTGGTGTATTCATAAGTACTAGCTTTAGCTTGACTCCTGGTTAACATTGGAATTTCTTGATCACCAATGATATTTTCCACAGGATGATTCTTACTTGTTCTAGTCACAGTTATTGGTTCAACAAGTATCTCATCATCCAAATTGGTGCCAATCTCTTCCAGTGGTGGCATATCCTCATTAGTACTGTACATCTCATCAGAAGTTATTCTTTCTCTCAATTCCCTTGTAGGGGTAAAGATATTATCTAATACCCTTTGAGTAACTTCCGATAACTTGTCTTGCTCTTGAGGTTTTTCTACTGAGGGCTCTTTTGAAGCACTAGTAGATGGATTATTTGCAGACGTCCCATATGAAGAAGCATTCGATGTATGTGTAGGGCCAATGTCCCCGTCACCATACAATAAATGTTCTGGGATTTCCGAATTAACCACATAGTCATTTATAGGGACATTAAATGACTTAAACAGATCTGAATAATCGAATTTCCAATCTAATCCCTTGTGTTTGTCATGAGTATGACTGGTAACTTCAATGTTATAGACAGTTTCCACACGTCCAGTGACTTTATTGAAAACCTTCTTGTTTGGTGAATTAGGGATATAACCTAGGAAATATCCTTCGTCAGCCTTCTCCCCAAACTTAGGTTGATTGCTAGTCTTCAATAGGGTGCATGATATACCAAAGGGCTCAAATCCCTTCAAATTAGGTTTCTTTTTGTTCAGAAGTTCATAACAAGTCTTGTTATGCTTCTTAACAGTTAGTACCCTATTCAGAACATTACATGCCGTATTCACCGCTTCTGCCCAAAAGATGATCGGAATCCCTGAATCAACAAGCATTGTTCTTGCTGCCTTAATAAGAGTTCTATTCTTCCTTTCAGCAACACCATTTTGCTGTGGTTCATATGGTGCACTGAATTGATGTTGAATTCCTTTACTTAAGCAATAAACATTCAACGTAGAATTTTTGAACTCTGTACCATAGTCACTACGAATTCTCTTAACTCTCGTATTGTAGACATTCTCCACTAAATCTATGAACTCCATAAGCATTCCAGGAGTTTCATCCTTAGATTTCAAAAAGAATACCCATGAGAATCTAGAGAAATCATCTGTAACAACCAGACAATACCTCTTGCCACCTATGCTTCTCTTGCTTATTGGGCCAAAGAGATCAATATGTAGCAATTCAAATGGCGAGGATATTGAGTTTTCAGTTTTAGACTTGTGTGTTTTCTTATGTTGTTTTCCTTTCAAGAAAGAAACACACTTGTCTTCAAACTCAAAACGTTTCTGTGGCACACCATGAACTAAACCATTTTTGGTTATGTGATTCATTTTTCGAAAGTTCAAGTGTGCCATTCTCCTATGCCATAGAATAGAATCAGCTTCCGAAGCCTTGGATAATAAACTTGTAGACTCCATTGAAGTAATTGGAGCACTCATGTTGATAGCATAGATGTCCTACTTCCTTGGTGCCCTCATTAATATCCAATCTTCGGGAATAACAAATCCCGGCATCAGATCTAAGGCTTCCTTTTCATTAAAATGAACCGGATGACCTTTATCGTAGACTTGGGAAATACTCACCAAGTTGTGATAAACGCCAAAATGTACTAAATTATAGTACTAATTACCCCTTCGTTCAATAGATTTCTTATGCATTTTATGTGAATAAGATACTTATTTCGTTCATATTTGCATTTAGGAGTTTAAATGAAGCTTGGATCGAAAAGGAACAAAAAACGAGCTTATTTCGAATAAAAGTTGCTAAAAGATTAAAATAATAGACATGAGGAGATTAAATGAAGAAAAGAATCTAAGAGAATGAAGATAAGCAAGATTGAATTGGAATAGGTGTATATGAAGCTTGAATCGGAAAGAAAACGAAAGATGAGCTGAAAATGAAGAAAAGTGTAAAAGCTGAGTTTTCGGATATGTTGTTAGTATTTTGGCCATAACTTCTTCATACGAACTCCGATTGGGGTGATTCAACTTAAGAATTTAGCTAACAAGCAGGGCTACAACTTTCATTTTTTGCCCTTGGACCATTTTTGCAATCCATACGCCGTATGGATTGGTCGGCCAGAATCTTTAAAATCTCATTTGCCTCATTTAAAACCCTAACTTTTATCCTAAACCCTAATTCGACAAAGGCAGGTTCCAGAGGCATTTTAATGGAGTTTTGGAGGCACAAGAAGGTGGGGATTGATGCCAATTGATCCTACTTCGCGTGGTTTATCGATTCGGTTTGCGTATCACTTTCCGATTTCCATTCTAAACATGTCTATGTGTTTTGTTTTGGGATATGAATCACATTTTGTATTATTGAATCGTGGATTAGACTTATTATAAATTGTTTAGTTTAATAACCTTTGATTATGATTGTTTGAAATTTATAATTGTGTTTTCGTCTGATTGAAGATTGTTATGTAATCCGTAGAACCTTGTTTATTGGTGATTGTTAGTTACTACTTAACGTGGTTGATAATGTCATTGAGATTGAGTTCCTTTGATGTTATTGATTATTGATGATTATGAATCTAGGTTTATAGTCATTACTAAATATGTTGAGTCTGATAGGTTAAGAGACTAGTAATTAATCAATCTAAAATGAGCAAGCTAATAAGTGATTATTCGTAGGTATTGTTGAGTCATACCGCTAGGATCAATCATAACAAGTCGTGAATACATAATGCACAATCTAGGGAAAAGCACACAATAGAGCACCATCCTTATGACAACGGATCGATGTTTAATGTGGCACCCTAGATTGTAGATATTAGTTAGACCTGAACCGTTGGCTAATATACATTTAACTTGGACTCTTTGATTAGTATCTAAGTTAATATAAAGGAAATCACAATCAGACAATCAAAACACATGATCCGGATAATATGAATCTGAGGTGAAGACTCTAAGCAATTACATGTCTATCTCCAATTGTTTATTTGTTCCTCTTATCTTGTTTTATGTTATTGGTTTTGTTAATTAGTTCATATTGAACGTTCGTACGGAACTAAAATGTACCCCTTATCTTACTGCTTTATTAGTTTAGTTAATAATTCCAATTTAATTGAATAACATCGTTCATGTGTTCCTGTGTTCGACCTGGACTTACCATAGTTGTATTATTCCGATCGGGTATTCTTGCCTGGTTGTGTGATAGTAGTGATTGGTATATCCTGTACTTTATAAATAATAAAACTAGAAGCTTTAACACGCATCAAGTTTTTGGCGCCGCTGCCGGAGAACACTTAACTGGTTGGACTATTGTTCTACTGGAGAACGGTTTTTTTTTATTCGATTAAGTTGGAAACTAAAATAAAAAATATATATATAAAATAATAAAAATAAATAAAAAAAGGAAGGTTTTTTTTTGTTAATCACGTACAATTTTATAGGCTCGATATGCTAAACAAATATTTTTGTTTTGTCTATAAGTTGTGATGATTAATAATGTAATTTTGCTTTATATAATTGTTTATTTGTTAATTATATGTATATGCATGTTGTATAGTTGAATTTTTCAAGGAGCAGGGTTTTTGAATTTGGTTTGCACTGACGGTTGAAAAACCATTTTGCGGAAAAAAAATTGTTCTCTGCTCTGTTTGTATATATTATGTACTAAATATTATAGCTTATTTCTTGTACCTTAGTTTATATAGGTTATTGTTTGTTAATTTGTTAGTTTTAATTTTTAATTAGTTATTTTATATTTTGTTTTCTTGTTCTACTTTTGGTTTTCTTGTTTGTTTTGCAGTTTCGAACTTTGTGGGTGTGTTCCCTGGAAACCCTCACGAGACTATAACTCGTCCACTCGGGATACCGGGGGGTTTAAAGGCTTATTGCATATGCTAAATGCAATCGTGATTAACTACGAAAGTGTGTGCTGTTGTATATAGTTTAAGAATCAGATCAATAAAGCATTTTTCTTCAAGATCAGGGGAGTTTTCTGTTCACTTCTTTTCTATTCCCTATTTTACGATTCTTTTGTTTTGCAATGGGGACATTGCTTTATTTTAAGTGGGGGATGGGGGAAAAGAAGTTTGTCTGTCTTGAGTTATAAATCGATAAATATTGGTAGACTAAAAGTGTAAGGCATTCTATGTTAGTCATTTTTCAACCCAAATTTTTCTTTTAAAAATGTATTCTCTTTAAGTTTAAAAAATCTTGTAACAAATCTGGGAAATTCAAAGAATAATTTGAACTTAAATTTTAAAATATTAGATAGTTCATCATGTGATGTATCGATAGGCAATCTATGTATAAGTTGTTGAGCTATTAAATAAAATTAATGCAAAAAGTTGGCGATATTCCGAGAGGAACTTTAGCAATGTATGACTTTAGTCTTAATTCTTATATATGATAGCGTGCGATATGCCATAATTTTGGAATTTAATTAATACCATTTGGAGATATACTGGGTGTTGTTTCCTCTGTTGTACGGAAGTACAGACCTGGTCTCAGTCAGTATATCTAATGAAAAAGAGCAAAAGAGTTTAACAACTCATGATTTTAGAATGTAGTCAAATTATGTCGCTTTGTTGTACTAAGGTACAGACCTGCCACTAATGGTTTGACTAAAAGTTATTTTCCTAAACCAAGGTCAAGTTATGTCGCTCTGTTGTGTTGAGGCACAGACCTGTCACCAATGTCTTGACCTGAAAAATGATTATTTTAATTGGATATCCATGATATGTGTAATATTAGCACGTTATATGTATGAGAGTATTTTGCTATTGGGAATCAAGGGTAAAACTGCTAGAATAATAATAATATAAGCTCAATTTCTGAAATATAGATTGTTTAGGTGGATAACAATATCGGTAATCATTGTGAACCATCTTTGTATGCATAATAATAATGAATGAGAAAGTTGGGTTTCCTATAAGAGTTTCTTGATAGCTAAATCTTAATGTTGAATTATTTTTAAGCTAAAAATTTGGTTTGCGAAATGCTAGCTTGTATGTAAGTCCCTTTGTGTCATTGTCTGCCTAATAAATTTTGTCGTTTATAAGTTTTAAATATATAGTCTACTTGAGGACAAGTAGGATTCAAGTGGGGGATGTTTGATAAACGCCAAAATGTACTAATTTATAGTACTAATTACCCCTTCGTTCAATAGATTTCTTATGCATTTTATGTGAATAAGATACTTATTTCGTTCATATTTGCATTTAGGAGTTTAAAACGAGCTTATTTCGAATAAAAGTTGCTAAAATAATAAAATAATAGACTTGAGGAGATTAAATGAAGAAAAGAAGCGAAGAGAATGAAGATAAGCAAGATTGAATTGGAATAGGTGTATATGAAGCTTGAATCGGAAAGAAAACGAAAGATGAGCTGAAAATGAAGAAAAGTGTAAAAGCTGAGTTTTCAGATATGCTGTTAGTATTTTGGCCATAACTTCTTCATACGAACTCCGATTGGGGTGATTCAACTTAAGAATTTAGCTAACAAGCAGGGCTACAACTTTCATTTTTTGCCCTTGGACCATTTTTGCAATCCATACGCCGTATGGATTGGTCGGCCAGAATCTTTAAAATCTCATTTGCCTCATTTAAAACCCTAACTTTTATCCTAAACCCTAATTCGACAAAGGCAGGTTCCAGAGGCATTTTAATGGAGTTTTGGAGGCACAAGAAGGTGGGGATTGATGCCAATTGATCCTACTTCGCGTGGTTTATCGATTCGGTTTGCGTATCACTTTCCGATTTCCATTCTAAACATGTCTATGTGTTTTGTTTTGGGATATGAATCAAATTTTGTATTATTGAATTGTGGATTAGACTTATTATAAATTGTTTAGTTTAATAACCTTTGATTATGATTGTTTGAAATTTATAATTGTGTTTTCGTCTGATTGAAGATTGTTATGTAATCCGTAGAACCTTGTTTATTGGTGATTGTTAGTTACTACTTAACGTGGTTGATAATGTCATTGAGATTGAGTTCCTTTGATGTTATTGATTATTGATGATTATGAATCTAGGTTTATAGTCATTACTAAATATGTTGAGTCTGATAGGTTAAGAGACTAGTAATTAATCAATCTAAAATGAGCAAGCTAATAAGTGATTATTCGTAGGTATTGTTGAGTCATACCGCTAGGATCAATCATAACAAGTCGTGAATACATAATGCACAATCTAGGGAAAAGCACACAATAGAGCACCATCCTTATGACAACGGATCGATGTTTAATGTGGCACCCTAGATTGTAGATATTAGTTAGACCCGAACCGTTGGCTAATATACATTTAACTTGGACTCTTTGATTAGTATCTAAGTTAATATAAAGGAAATCACAATCAGACAATCAAAAGACATGAACCGGATAATATGAATCTGAGGTGAAGACTCTAAGCAATTACATGTCTATCTTCAATTGTTTATTTGTTCCTCTTATCTTGTTTTATGTTATTGGTTTGGTTAATTAGTTCATATTGAACGTTCGTACGGAACTAAAATGTACCCCTTATCTTACTGCTTTATTAGTTTAGTTAATAATTCTAATTTAATTGAATAACATCGTTAATGTGTTCCTGTGTTCGACCTGGACTTACCATAGTTGAACTATTCCGATCGGGTATTCTTGCCTGGTTGTGTGATAGTAGTGATTGGTATATCCTGTACTTTATAAATAATAAAACTAGACGCTTTCACACGCATCAAGTTTTTGGCGCTGCTGCCGGGGAACACTTAACTGGTTGGACTATTGTTCTACTGGAGAACGGTTTTTTTTTATTCGATTAAGTTGGAAAATAAAATAAAAAAATATATATAAAATAATAAAAAAAGGAAGTTTTTTTTTTGTTTTCACGTACAATTTTATAGGCTCGATTTGCTAAACAAATATTTTTTTCTTGTCTAGAAGTTGTGATGATTAATAATGTAATTTTGCTTTATATAATTGTTTATTTATTAATTATATGTACATGCATGTTGTATAGTTGAATTTTTCAAGGAGTAGGGTTTTTGAATTTGGTTTGCACTGACGGTTGAAAAACCATTTTGCGAGAAAATTTTTGTTCTCTGCTCTGTTTGTATATATTATGTACTAAATATTATAGCTTATTTCTTGTACCTTAGTTTATGTAGGTTTTTTGTTAATTTGTTAGTTTTAATTTTTAATTAGTTATTTTATATTTTGTTTTCTTGTTCTACTTTTGGTTTTCTTGTTTGTTTTACAGTTTTGAACTTTGTGGGTGTGTTCCCTGGAAACCCTCACGAGACTATAACTCGTCCACTCGGGATACCGGGGGGTTTAAAGGCTTATTGCATATGCTAAATGCAATCGTGATTAACTACGAAAGTGTGTGCTGTTGTATATATTTTAAGAATCAGATCAATAAAGCATTTTTCTTCAAGATCAAGGGAGTTTTCTGTTCACATCTTTTCTATTCCCTATTTTACGATTCTTTATTTTGCAATGGGGACATTGCTTTATTTTAAGTGGGGGATGGGGGAAAAGAAGTTTGTCTGTCTTGAATTATAAATCGATAAATATTGGTAGACTCAAAGTGTAAGGCATTCTATGTTAGTCATTTTTCAACCCAAATTTTTCTTTTAAAAATGTATTCTCTTTAAGTTTAAAAAATCTTGTAACAAATCTGGGAAATTCAAAGAATAATTTGAACTTAAATTTTAAAATATTAGATAGTTCATCATGTGATGTATCGATAGGCAATCTATGTATAAGTTGTTGAGCTATTAAATAAAATTAATGCAAAAAGTTGGCGATATTCCGAGAGGAACTTTAGCAATGTATGACTTTAGTCTTAATTCTTATATATGATAGCGTGCGATATGCCATAATTTTGGAATTTAATTAATACCATTTGGGGATATACTGGGTGTTGTTTCCTCTGTTGTACGGAAGTACAGACCTGGTCTCCGTCAGTATATCTAATGAAAAAGAGCAAAAGAGTTTAACAACTCATGATTTTAGAATGTAGTCAAATTATGTAGCTTTGTTGTACTAAGGTACAGACCTGCCACTAATGGTTTGACTAAAAGTTATTTTCCTAAACCAAGGTCAAGTTATGTCGCTCTGTTGTGTTGAGGCACAGACCTGTCACCAATGTCTTGACCTGAAAAATGATTATTTTAATTGGATATCCATGATACGTGTAATATTAGCACGTTATATGTATGAGAGTATTTTGCTATTGGGAATCAAGGGTAAAGCTGCTAGAATAATAATAATATAAGCTCAATTTCTGAAATATAGATTGTTTAATTGGACAACAATATCGGTAATCATTGTGAACCATCTTGTATACATAATAATAATGAATGAGAAAATTGGGTTTCCTATAAGAGTTTCTTGATAGCTAAATCTTAATGTTGAATTATTTTTAAGCTAAAAATTTGGTTTGCGAAATGCTAGCTTGTATGTAAGTCCCTTTGTGTCATTGTCTGCCTATTAAATTTTGTCGTTTATAAGTTTTAAATATATAGTCTACTTGAGGACAAGTAGGATTCAAGTGGGGGATGTTTGATAAACGCCAAAATGTACTAATTTATAGTACTAATTACCCCTTCGTTCAATAGATTTCTTATGCATTTTATGTGAATACGATACTTATTTCGTTCATATTTGCATTTAGGAGTTTAAAACGAGCTTATTTCGAATAAAAGTTGCTAAAAGAATAAAATAATAGACATGAGGAGATTAAATGAAGAAAAGAAGATAAGAGAATGAAGATAATCAAGATTGAATTGGAATAGGAGTATATGAAGCTTGAATCGGAAAGAAAACGAAAGATGAGCTGAAAATGAAGATAGGTGTAAAAGCTGAGTTTTCGGATATGCTGTTAGTATTTTGGCCATAACTTCTTCATACGAACTCCAATTGGGGTGATTCAACTTGGAGAATTTAGCTAACAAGCAGGGCTACAACTTTCATTTTTTGCCTTTGGACCATTTTTGCAATCCATACTCCATATGGATTGGTCGGCTAGAATCTTTAAAATCTCATTTGCCTCATTTAAAACCCTAACTTTTATCCTAAACCCTAATTCGACAAAGGCAGGTTCCATAGGCATTTTAATGGAGTTTTGGAGGCACAAGAAGGTGGGGATTGGTGCCAATTGATCCTACTTTGCGTGGTTTATCGATTCGGTTTGCGTATCACTTTCCGATTTCCATTCTAAACATGTCTATGTGTTTTGTTTTGGGATATGAATCAGATTTTGTATTATTGAATCATGGATTAGACTTATTATTAATTAATTTTAGTTTAATAACCTTTGATTATGATTGTTTGAAAGTTATAATTGTGTTTTCGTCTGATTGAAGATTGTTATGTAATCCGTAGAACCTTGTTTATTGGTGATTGTTAGTTACTACTTAACGTGGTTGATAATGTCATTGAGATTGAGTTCCTTTGATGTTATTGATTATTGATGATTATGAATCTAGGTTTATAGTCATTACTAAATATGTTGAGTCTGATAGGTTAAGAGACTAGTAATTAATCAATCTAAAATGAGCAAGCTAATAAGTGATTATTCGTAGGTATTGTTGAGTCATACCGCTAGGATCAATCATAACAAGTCGTGAATACATAATGCACAATCTAGGGAAAAGCACACAATAGAGCACCATCCTTATGACAACGGATCGATGTTTAATGTGGCATCCTAGATTGTAGATATTAGTTAGACCTGAACCGTTGGCTAATATACATTTAACTTGGACTCTTTGATTAGTATCTAAGTTAATATAAAGGAAATCACAATCAGACAATCAAAACACATGAACCGGATAATATGAATCTGAGGTGAAGACTCTAAGCAATTACATGTCTATCTCCAATTGTTTATTTGTTCCTCTTATCTTGTTTTATGTTGTTGGTTTGGTTAATTAGTTCATATTGAACTTTCGTACGGAACTAAAACGTACCCCTTATCTTACTGCTTTATTAGTTTAGTTTATAATTCCAATTTAATTGAATAACATCGTTCATGTGTTCCTGTATTCGACCTGGACTTACCATAGCTATACTATTCTGATTGGGTATTCTTGGCTGGTTGTGTGATAGTAGTGATTGGTATATCCTGTACTTTATAAATAATAAAACTAGACGCTTTCACACGCATCAAGTTGTGAGTTAGTTCTTCAACATAATTCACATCTGCAAGAGTCAAAGTTCCATTTGAAACTTTTCCTTTTCCCGTAATTACTCCTCCTTTATCACCAGCGAAGTTTACTCGCTGTTTCAAACCACCTTTGAAGTCCTTTAGTAGACTTCTTTCTCCTGTCATGTGTCTTGAGCGTCCACTGTCTACATACCACAAACTGTCTTTGTTCACAGTCTACTCCTGCACATGACAAGTTGTACACAGTTAGTTTTCAAGAGGGACCCAAGCCATTACAATCTTGGGTTGTCCCTTATCATCTACAATCTGAACTTCCTTAAAGTAACCATAACTATTCCCATCGGGATTCTTGGTGACTTTTACAGGAGGTTGAGCTTGTTGATGATTTATAGTCTTATGCCTGTGAGGAGAGTGAGTAGAAAACCTCCTAGGAAATTGACTATGTTGTTGTGCACGATAAGTAGAACCACTTTCATACTGACTATGGTTTCCACTTGGGGTTCTAAACCTTGAAGGTGTCTTATCTCTAGGTTTAATGACAGTGTTATCATTTTGAGAATAAGGTCTCTTAAGTTTAGGTGGTGAGACACTACTAGTATTGTCTCTCTTCAACATGTTCACAGGTTTAGTCACAGGTTTGCTTCCCAAACCAGGTTTAGCACTAGACCTGTCTACAAGTTTTGGTTTCTCGTTATTCACGGGCTTATGTATAGCTTATAGCTTCTTATTGGGACAACAAGAAGCCACATGCCCCTTTTGATGGCACAAAAAGAAAGACATCTGCCTCCGTGACTTAACGTCTTTTGCCTTATTTTCAATCTGAGTCTTAGATACTAAAGGTGCATCACTTTGGCATCATTCAGCATCCCACTCAAGACAAATTGTACATTGGTGGAACCTAATATCTTACCAATTTTAGATGATTGTTCTTTTAGAACATCCTTCTGTATCTTAGAAACTTCAGATTCTTTGGGTATATGAACATTTAAATTAGCAGTAGCATCAATCATCTCTAGGTCAACATTAGTAGTAGTGTAACTAGCATTAAAAGGCGGAGGAACATCACTATAGCCTAAGCCAGTCTTGTCCTTTACACTACATTGAGCGTCAATTATAGAGTCCATAGTTAAAGACGATGTTCTATAACTTTCAAACTTACGATTTAGCTCAACTAACTTAACCTTAGATTCAGCTAATTCTTTGTCCTTGTCAGCTACACCTTGATTTAAGTCCTTTAAGTTCAAATAAAGACAATCTATTGTCACAAATTGTTCATTTATGGTATTTCTAAGAACGGTCTTATCTGACATATAGGATTTAATCTGTTTCTTAAGGTCTAGCTTGTCCTCACTTCTAGTTCAGATGATAAAGCCTTATGTGATTCAGCAAATACATTAACTTGGGCTTGTAAACTAGTCACTAATTGACATACATCTATAAGTGTAGGAACATCAAGACATACCCGTTTCTTCTCAGTTTGGAGTTCAGCCATTTGTGCCACAAAGTCTTCTGGACACAGATCTTCAGTTGATCCCAAGTCCAACACATCATCTTCAGCTGCCAGAATCTTCAATTCAGGAATTTTCATTTGATAATCCCCAACAGTAGGCATGTAAGATGGTGTCTCATCAGTCTTAACTGGATTTTCAATTTCAGCCATAAGAGCTTCTTCAATCAAAGCTCTCAAGTCATAAGAACCATCCAGTTGTTGAACAACCAAGGTTTTAGAAGACAAAGTAGCACTTGATTTTTCAGGATTTGCTATTTTCTCAGTTTTGGGTCTTTGACATTCCCTAGCAAAATGTCCATAACCTTGACAGTTAAAACATTTCACTTTGGACTTATCAAACCCAACTTTATTTCCCACCAGCTTTCTACCAGTACACTTTAAGAAATTTTTAACTCTCCTTGACACCATAGCAAGTTGCCACTGGAGATCCATTTCTTCTAAGTCGTCTGGGTCTACCTGATCATAATCCTCATCAAAAGTCATTGGATCATTGATCTTACCCTGGATGTAGTTTTCGTATGAAGCAACGAATGAAGCAAGAACTGATAGTTGTTGTTCAGCGGATTTCACACTCATGGGCATTTTGTGATGCTCTTGAGTTGACTTCCCAGTTGTCTTGCTTTTTTGTTTCACCTCCAGATGAACTTATAAAGCATAAGTCTTCAGATATCATTTCACCAGTTTCTCCAGTATCACCAACTAGTAGAGCAGTGGTCGAACTGGATGAACTATTTGAGATAGTAGATTTTCCATGATAAAGCACAGGATCCTGTACCTGATCAGAATCAGTATCTCTAGATTTCTTAGTTAAATCATATCCGCGGAGCTTATCAATAGCCTGCTCCAATGACATAGCTGCATAACGATCATCGTTATCCTTGAGCATAACTCCATACATTTCCCATTTCGAAGGAAGACCCTCAATAAACTTGTCAGTATTCTCCGTATTAGAATAGGTAATGCCGTGGTCATCTAGCTCACTTAACAGATGGTAGTATCTTGTGGTATATGCATCAAGATCTTCACCTTTCATAGCTTTGAAGACTATGAATAGTTTCTTTAACAGATAACACCTACCTGCCTTAACCTGAGGACTTCCATCAAACCTTTTCTCTAGAGCTTCCCATAGCTCTTTAGCAGTATGAAAAGACTTCAACTGATGGTTGATCTCTTTTGGAAGACTCATTTTAATTGATGAGTGAACTTTATTTTCAATTTGATAATCTTTCTTTTCTTCATCACTCATCTGAGTATAGGTAAGGGCCACCATTTTACTACCAACTTTAGCAGTAGGTGCAACATATCCATTCTTGATGCACATCCATATTGACAAATCATGGAACCGACAGTGAAATTCAAATTTGTCTTTCCATCCATAGTAGTCTTCAAGTCGGAGCAATTTAGGTGGAACATTAGACTTTCCAACCTCATGTTCTATCTCAATCATCTTACTTATGTCAGACATTTTCGCAAATCCCAGAGATTAAAAAAAATAGTAAGTTCAGTTCGCAGAAACTAAACTCGCAGAACAAACTCTGTTCGCAGAGGAGAACTCAGTTCGCAGATTGAACTCAGTTCGCAAAACAAACTCAGTTCGCAGAGGAGAACTCAGTTCGCAGATTAAACTCAGTTCGCAGAGGAGAACTCCGTTCGCAGAACAGACTCAGTTCGCAGAAGCTCAGTTTGCCAACTCAAATCAGTTCACAGACTCGGTTTGCTTCGCAACTAAGTAAGATGATTGAGATAGAACATTAGACTTTCCAACCTCATGTTCTATCTCAATCATCTTACTTATGTCAGACATTTTCGCAAATCCCAGAGATTAAAAAAAATAGTAAGTTCAGTTCGCAGAGGAGAACTCAGTTCGCAGATTGAACTCAGTTCGCAGAGGAGAACTCAGTTCGCAAAACAAACTCAGTTCGCAGAGGAGAACTCAGTTCGCAGATTAAATTCAGTTCGCAGAGGAGAACTCCGTTCGCAGAACAGACTCAGTTCGCAGAAGCTCAGTTTGCCAACTCAAATCAGTTCGCAGACTCGGTTTGCTTCGCAACTAAGTTCGCAGAATCAGCTAAAAATGAAAATTTTAGGTTTTTGAACGTCTAAACCCTACGATTTCGAACGTAAACGAACCTAAAAGCTTCCAGAGACTGATTTTGATCGTTTTTACGCAAAAAATCACGTACTAACAACCCCAAATCAACCATTATTATCCGAATAACCTCGAACCTACGCGTATCTAGCCGTAGGCTCTGATACGAATTGTAAGTCTGTATGTATTAGGATCGATAACGAGGTTATCTTTAGGTATTAAGGTGCGGAATCCCTTAAACTAGTTTACGGGTCGTAAACGGTTTGTTTCACAATTAATTAGTGAATTAATAATCTAATATGTCTTGTGTTGATTTATAACAGATGTTGATCGATCAATACCTAACATTTAGAATATGTTGAAAGCTCTGGAAACACAAAGTCGTTCGTAATTAGCAAATGAAAAAAGTTAATTAAGTTTAAAATCTAATTTGTTTAAATACTCATCTCGGTTCGCAGGTTCTGGGCTTTGCGGACCGACTCGGTTCGCAGCCCAGCTTGGCCCAGCGAATCGACTCGATTCGCTTCGTAGCCCTGCCCTGCGAACTCACTCAGTTCGCATCGCAGTTTATGGCTAGCTTTTGGTCAACATATTTTAGCATTTAATCTTTAACTCTAATATGTTTACCAACCAATATTTTTCATAACAATTCAAAACCAATTTACAAACTTGATTACAATTATCACTTAGATCTGTTGTCACAATAACATGTCCCAACAAGTATTGTAACAAAACAATTTCACTTTCTCAATCTATAATTATCTCTATATTTTCAAAAATATAACAATCTCTTATAAAATTTCAAATGAAGGTGTTAAAAGTTTATTTTTAAAATAAAGTCTTTAAAAAAATCGAGTCAAAGACGATGCCTTTTATTACATATAACTTTTGGGAACATGAGAATATGAGATAATCTATTGTTAAGAACATGAGATCGAAGGCGTCTATAACTTATTTTGGAGACAAAGTTTATTATGAAGATATTACTAATTGTTAAATTGGTCATTTGAAATGATAGATTGTTAAAAACATGAGATTTTATTATGTTATATAATTTTATTAGATCTTGCAACTAATTTTCTCTGCAAATAATTTAAATTCAAGGTGCGTCACATGACGTACTAATCGAAGTATTGGTGTTTGGCATTCATTGATGGTGATAAATTCAACTTTAATTGTTCCGTTATGATCAGCGATTATCCTTAAAGATAATATACATATGTGTAACATCATAAAATTTTATATTAACAGTCTTGAGGGCGAGCCGTGCATCACACGGCCTAAATCTTACTAGGCTTATATATATAAGAAAGACCTACTTCTTTTAAGCTTGACACATAAGTGTCTAAAATGACACTTGTCAACTTAATATTAAATTTGGAAATTTTTTAATAATGCTTATATATATAAAGATTCTACTATTTTAAAAATTATTTATTACAAAAAGTGTATTAAAAATAAAATCAAGGGTATATTTTATGTATAAATCATTGAGCTTCTTATACTACATACTCACTCTAACTTACTTCAAGTGTCCACAGTACTATTTTGGATTGTTCAAGAAGTGTCTACTTCCAAGTTATAACTAATTAAAAAGACTTTAGTTGGTAGATTTGTTAATTATTTGATGAAATATTATAGAATCTAAAATTGTGTGTACAGTCTAATTAAATGGACATCTTTAGCGGGACGGAGTTAGTACTAAAAAGAAATAAAAAAACTCATAAATTTTCTTCTACAAAAATACTCATAATATATATATATATATATAAACAAAGAATTTTTTGTTTATATGGCAACATATTAACCCTTCTAAATTGTGACACTCCTCCAAATTAGGTATATAACTATACTTAATTTCATGCATTCTTGCACTAATTCCCTGCAACAAATTTGAACTACACTAATGACGTGAGATAATTCTAGCGAGCCCAATATTATTGAACAAAAAGTATTACACATTTCGTAATTATTTATAATTACGTGCAATCTTATTGGAACGAATCCGACAAAAATATACAAAAGTTGGTGTTACAAAATTATGAAACAACTTGAAAATATTTCAAAACTGTTTCGAAATATTATCTGACAAAATTATTATGAGAAATAATGGTCAAAACAAGTTAATTATATGTTTTATATAAAACGTGTTGCACGCGAACAGAAACAAATATAAAACGTACCCAAAGGTCAAAAATAATAAAAGTATTACTTTTCCCTTTCATTATAAAGTATTTGGAGAATTACCTCAAAATATAATTACAAAAATTGAATGAAATCTGGTACACAATTAAACCCGTACCCGAAATTAACGGGTTAAAAACCCAAACAATCAACACAAATAAAATATCTAGTCGACCAGATGTACTGAGGCCATTCCCTATTTTGACAAAATGAGCCATCTCCACCTTTTTTTCATCTCCAAACTTCCACCACCATTAACAAACAACAAAATATTTCTACTAGCATCAAGAATCATCACCATTCATCTCTTGCATCCTCCATCTTAAAAGCCTTGTGAGAACCCCTTTCTATACAACTTTTCTTTCATGTATTTAATGCCTAAACATGTTATAAGTTTATTTTTTGAAAGATCTTAGCATGAAAACACAACAAAAAGTAACAAAAACATAACTTTGGTGACATATAAATTTTGGACAGATTTTTACTTCTTGGTAGAAAAATTATAACTTATTGTGTGAGTAAAAAAATGTGTGAAACCAGAGCCTAAATCTTCGTATTTATGTTAAGAACAACTTTCGTGTAGAACGTTTCGCTTGAAAGTGAACAGATTCTGAGCTAGCAACCGATTTGTAAAGATTAACTCTGAAAAATGGGTTTCTGGACAGGCCTGATCACGAATTTTTTAAAAATATTGTGGATGTCTAAAAATCATGAAAATGATATTGGAAGTAGGTGATATATATGGGAACATCGTGTAAAAACTTTGGATTCGTTCGATAAGTTTTGTCCCCCGAGAACGGTCCCGAAAGTAGTCGAAAAATCATAAAAACGGGTTCGGGGACTGTTTTGGCATACTTTAAATAATGACACTTTTTGATCAACCACAAAACGCAACGAAAATTTTCCCAATCTCAAATAACATATTTAAGGTCGTGTAAAAGTTTCGGGTCAAACCGAGCACGTTTGACCAAGTCGATATAAACGAGCCACAAACGATAAACGTAAACCCACAAATATTAAACATTAAAACTTTTGGACCAAAATATATGTTGAGAAATTTACTACGGGTTATATTTGTTTTCCAACCAAACGGGTGGGTCATTTTTCATGTTGGGCCAAAAGTGTTAATGTGCTAACTTCATTTGGATTTAGTAAATGGGCCTAGTTAGTTTATTAAATGGGCCAGATTTGTTATGAAATAAAATGGACCGAATGGGTTAAATAGATTGGGCCACAAGATTTATAATAAATGAAAAATGGGCCACGCGATTTGGGTTAATAATTCGGATCGAAAACTTATAAACAGAAACGAATAATAATTTTAAAACTTTACGACACATATAAAAGGATATTTTTATAAACTTATATATATATATATATGTATGTGTATATATATATATATATATATATATATATATATATATATATATATATATGAAACGACAAATGTAGGGATTCTAGATTTGATGATTACAAAACAAAATATGCATAAATAAAGAATGATGAAACTAGAAGGACTTAATGTGTAATATTAAGTTTAATTCCTATACAAGTTAGGTTTTCTTGTAAACCCTAATATCTCTACTATATAAAGAGATATTAGGGACGTAGGAAAAAGTGTGCACACATAATGTAGACGTCTAAGAGTTTTTGTTTAGCCTCAAGATCAAGGTATTCTTGATCCTGTTGCAATCGTGTAACCGTTTTATTGTGATCGAATAAAATTGAGGCTTGAGATAACATTGATGTACTTATAGTTATTCCGCACTTTATGATTAATTCAATGTTATTGTATCATAGATCAAGATCTAAAAAATCTGAGCTAGATCGTTATTACGTTTTCACAATTGGTATCAGAGAAAGGTGGCTCAAGATCTAGGATAGACATAGTGTAGGAGATCAAAGATAATATTGAAGAATTTCGAAGATCGACAAATATTTTCTCTGGTATATTTCGAAGACCGACATAGCATTCATTAATATTGCCGACTTGCATTATTTCGAATGTTGTTTGAGAATTTGTACAAGACTACATGCTGAAGATTGGCTAAATCTATTAGGATTTATTATTTAGAGTTATGGTTTGCTTTAATGGGTGGCTAATTTTTATTGGCTGGAAACTCATTTGGACAGATTGGTTTTCTGGGTTGCTATTCTAATACAAATTTATATGGAACTGCTTTGAAGTATTGATTGATTGATTAAGGTATTGCCGTGAGTTGTTTTATTACAATATGTCAAGAAAGACAATAAATACATCATCGGCCTACTTGTGGATTGATTGAATTAGTGCTGATATTTTGAGCCAGCTTGTTTCTGTTTCTGCGTATTATTATATTTGGTCGAGCAAGGGAATTAATTCTTATTTGTCATTGTTTGGGCTGCTACATCAGTTCTACTTCGATTATAATTCTGACCAAATTGATTTGGGGGTAAACGACTTTGGAATTGTTCTTTCTTGTCGAATTATTTTTTTTTTGGTTATGAGGTTTGCACTCAAGGTGTTTGTGCCGACTTGGGTTTGGAGCAGAAAAGGAGTTACAATCACTTTATTATTTACTTTGGGTGATGGCCGATTGAATCTTTAATAGTAGCTGGTTTTGAGAGTTGAAGATCATGGATTATTAAAAGTCTCTTGATGCTTCAGTTATGGAGAAAAACTCAAAACAGTTTCTGTTTAGTTTCTGTTTACCTGCTTGGTTCCAAGGATGATATTGTGTGTGTATGGCACATGTCCCGTGTGTATGTAGAAGATAGAAATGGATAGAAATGGTGGAAGGTGGTGGATTGAAAGAGGTAAGTGGAAAATACGATTACCACTGTTTGTGTTAGTGAATTAAGGTTACCACTGTTTCGGTAATTTGTTGGTGTCGTTACCACTATTTGTGGAATTAAAGGAAAAATTACCACTATTAGGGAGTTTTTACCACTGTTAGTACAAAATAATTAAAATTGTTAGTACTACTTGGTTACAACTGTCAGTGCAACTGATAGTTTGGATCTCAAATGGAATTGTATTGATTTAATGGCTTGTTCTTGAAGATGTGATTATGAAGAAGATTGATTATAGCTTATTTGATATTGTAATTGAGTTTTACAGGCATGAATCTTATCATATCTCAAAGTGGAGGATGTAGAACTTTGAAGATAACTTGTTTGCTTTGTATGGTGACGACGAAGACTTGACAAATCTAGCAAACGTGTGAGATTTACAAACTTATGATGCTCAATGCTCACATTTGCTATCACTTGGAAGAGTTTGGTGTGCTCGATGACTTATTATGGAAAATAAGGATTTTTGTCAAAGAGATTGTGATCTACTTATACATAGGATTATAAGTTCGACGTCGTGAATAGTACAAGATATACGGTACAAGTTTGGAAGACTTAATTTCTTTATTAAGTTTTTTATATTTTATTTTCTTCATCGGTGATCATTACATAGAGTCAAGAGATTCAAGAGATGGTGAATATATTTTAGGGGAAGCTTCTGTTTAATGTTTCATCATCTACATGTACCACTTGAGGGGAAGTGTTTACAAGTTGCAAAAGATTCATATTTGATTATTACAAAAAGGGGAAGAAGGATATTGATTTTGCAGCTTAGTATGGGTGGTGACATATTCAAGAAGATATTAAGTCAAGGGGAAGCATTGAAGATGGTTTCATTCATGAAGATTGTTTTGTAATATCAAATAGAGGAAGATTGTAGGGATTCTAGATTTGATGATTACAAAACAAAATATGCATAAATAAAGAATGATGAAACTAGAAGGACTTAATGTGTAATATTAAGTTTAATTCCTATGCAAGTTAGGTTTTCTTGTAAACCCTAATATCTCTACTATATAAAGAGACATTAGGGACGTAGAAAAAAGTGTGCACACATAATGTAGATGTCTAAGAGTTTTTGTTTAGCCTCAAGATCAAGGTATTCTTGATCCTGTTGCAATCGTGTAACCGTTTTATTGTGATCGAATAAAATTGAGGCTTGAGATAACATTGATGTTCTTATAGTTATTCCGCACTTTATGATTAATTCAATGTTATTGTATCCTAGATCAAGATCTAAAAAATCTGAGCTAGATCGTTATTACGTTTTCACAACAAACATTCAAGTTATATATATACGTATTAGCAAACATACAATTTATAATATACGACAAGTATATTTATATACATTTATATATAGAACAATAAATACATGTACAAATGAAACAAAACGAAAATTCGTATATAAATACAACTACATGCAGGTATATATATACTTAATAAGATTTACGAAACGAGAAATATTACTTATGTTTCAACATATTATCACCAACGACTTGTACAAAAATTAAGAAATTAATAATTTCTTCAAAACAATCAAACTATTGATATAAATTGACAATCAATGTACTTATTGCTTATAGGTTGACTATCTTTGGGCATTGCTACTACTACTCGCTAGCTTTCAAATCTGCGCATCTACTGTGAGTTCATGTCGCACCCCTAAATTCGGGTTGCGGAAGCGAATCGGGTCGGGCGTGTTGGGACATGTATGTGTGACAACAGATCTAGCTTGTAATAGTACTAGTGATTATTGTAATCAAGTTTGTACAATTGATTTGGATTTGTAAATCATATCAGTTTGGTATTAATATTCGTTAAATATATTAGTATGATAAAGTGTTAGACGAATATCGAATACGATGTTACAAACTAAAGTCTGTGAGATAAGATCTCAAGTCGCAGAACTTAGTCCTGCGAGATGAGATCTGGGCTCGCAGAGCTACGAACCGAGTCGAGATGGGCTTGGTTGTGGGCTGCGAGTTGAACTCAACTCGCAGAGTCCATCGACCTGCGAATCGAGTTTGATTAAACCTATAAATACTCAATTAGGTTTAATCTGAAAGGAATTTTGGCCATTCGTTTTCCAGAGAACAAAAACGCTATTCTAAGCAATCATAAGGTTAGGTATTGATCGATTAACGTTAATTAATCGATACAAAACCTGGTTGATAAATCATTCGCTATTATCTTGCGAAACAAATTGTTCACTTATTGTGAACCAAGTATTGAGGAATTCCGCGCCTTAATATCTAAGATAACCTCGTTATCGATCCACATACTAGGGACTTACAATTGGTATCAGAGCTTTCGGGCTAAATACTTAGTTAGTTCGAGGTTATTTGGATAATAACGATAGATTTAGGGTTGTTGTTACGATTAATCTTCGTAAAAACGATCAAAATCAGTCTCTGGAAGTGTTTAGTTTCGTAATCGACCGAAATCCTAGGGTTTAATCGATTAGAAAACTAAAATTTTCGTTTTAGGGTTTTTTAGCCGATTCTGCGAACTGAGTTCCCCCTGCGAACCGAGTTCTTCTGCGAACTGAGTTCCCCCTGCGAACTGAGTTCCCCCTGCGAACCGAGTTCTTCTACGAACTGAGTTCCCCTCTACGAACTGAGTTCACCCTGCGAACCGAGTTCCTATCCTGCGAATCGAGTTTCTGCGAAGTGAACTTTCTGATTTTTCTGATTGTTAATTCCCGAAACTCTTAAAATGTCTGACATTAGCAAAATGATTGAGATGGAGCACGAGGTTGGAAAATCTAATACTCCACCTAAGTTGTTACGTGTTGAAGACTATAACAGTTGGAGAGATAGGTTTGAATCTTACTGTAGATTCCATAATCTCTCAATCTGGATGTGTATCAAAGGAGGATACACGGCACCCACCCAAACTGTTCAAAATGCTGTTGTTGTGGTATCCTATAATCTGATGAGTGAACAACAAAAGAAAGACTATGAGAATGAGAATAAAGCTCATTCTTGTATCAAGATGTGCGTATCTAAGGAAATTAATCATCATTTAAAATCTTTTCATACTGCTAAAGCACTCTGGGAAGCGCTTGAGAAAAGATGTGAGGGAAGTCCACAAGTACAAGCAAGCAAGAAGAAGCTTCTGAAAAAGCAGTTTACTTTGTTTAAAGCTTTTAAAGGAGAAACTCTTGATGCTTATGTTACTCGTTTCTACAATTTGTTATCTGAGATTGAAAACCATGAAATCACTATTGAGGAGGTAGAGAAAACCGACAAGTTTCTTGAGGGTTTACCTTCTAAATGGGAGATGTATGGTGTGATGATTACAGACAATGAAACCAGATATGCAACCATGACACTTGAGCAGGTCATTGACAAGCTCAAAGGATATGATTTCACTAAGAAGTCGAAAGATACTGATTCTGATCATGTTCAGGATCCAGGACTGTATCATGGAAAAAGTTCTATCTCGACTGCTTCATCTAGCTCGACCACTGCTTTGTTTGTTGGTAATGCTGATGGAAAGGGTGAAATGATAACTGATGAAGTGTGTTTCATTACATCATCCGGAAATGAAGCTAAAGGGAAACCTTCTGAGAAGTCACCTCAAGAACATCAAAAAATGCCCATGAGTGTGAAATCTGCTGAGCAGCAATTGTCTGTTCTTGCTTCATTTGTAGCTTCATATGAGAATTATATTGATTGTAAGATCAATGATCCAATACTTTTTGATGAAGACTATGATCAGATAGATCCTGATTATTTTGAAGAAATAGATCTCCAGGACCAACTTGCTTTGTTGTCAAGGAGAGTTAAAAATTTCTTAAAGAAAAATGGAAGAAAGGTTGTTGAGAACAGATCAGGGTTTGATAAAACCAAGGTCAAGTGTTATAACTGTAAAAGTTACGGACATTTTGCTAGAGAATGCCAAAGACCTAAGGTAGAGACTGGTGAAGGGAAACAAGGCTCGGGAAATACTTTGCATTCCAAAGCCTTAGTAGTGAAACAGCTAGATGGATCTTATGATTGGAAAACTCAGTCAGAGGAAGCTTTGATGGCTAAGATTGACGATCAAGAGATTGAAGCTGAGTCATTATCCTATATGCCCACTGATCCAGCTTTTGAAGTAAAGGTGCCTGAGACTCCTGCTAAAGCTAATGTTGATGATGTATTAGACTTGGGTTCAACTGAAGATTTGGATCCCGTAGATTTTGTAGCTAAGATGGCTGAACTGCAAACTGATAAAAAACGGGTATGCCTAGATCTTGTTTCTCTTGTTGATCTGTGTCAGTTAGTTTCCAGTTTACAGTCCCAAGTTAGTGCTTATGCAGATTCCTATAAGACTTTGACTGAAACTAATAATACCCTGTCATCTCAACTTAGCACACTTAGTAAATCCAGTGAGGCTGTTAGATCTGAACTTGACCTAGCTAAGTTAGATATATGCAGGTTAAATGATGATAAACAAGCCTTAAAGGATAAGATTAAGGTAGATGCGGCTGACAACACAGCTTTTAGAGATACTGTGAATGAGAAATTAATTATCATAGACGGTCTCTATATGAACATAAATGATTTGAATCTGTCCATTGCTAATAAGGATAAGGAGTTAGCTGATTGCAAAACAAAACTTGTAGCTCAGAATCGTAAGCTTGAGAGCTATAGAACATCTGAAATGGATAAAATGTTAGGTGCTCAGCGTAGTGTGAAGAATATGTCTGGTTTAGGATACAATGATATGCCTCACCCATTCAATTCAAATTACACTACAACTCCTGTAGATATTGAAATGGCAGATGTTAACCCTGAAACGAAAGAAACTAATAAACCGGATAAGTTGGAGGCACAGAAGAGTGTTATTAAGAACCCTTCATTAGATGATAGTAAGAAAATTCCTCACACCAAAGTACATTTTGTACCAGGTGGAGTAATTAATGATACTAAGATCAATGAAGTGGTTAATAAAGAACATGTCATTGAATCTTTAGTGCCTAAAACTCCGGTAGCGGATGCAAAAGCTAGTAAGTCACGTAAACAGATGTCTTGCTTCAAGTGTCACCAAAAAGGACACGTAGCTTCTTGTTGCCCAAATAAGAAGTTGGAAGCATCACATAAGTTAGTGAATACTGAAAAGACACCTACTATTTCTAGTTCGATTGTAGATAGGTTAGGCTCCAAACCGGGATTAGGAAGCAAACCTGTAAACATTCTGAAAAGAGATGGTAATCATAGTGTCTCTCCACCTAAACCTAAAAGGGCTTATACTCTAAACGAAAATACTTTCAATAAGCCAAGAGATAAGACACCTTCGAGGTTTAGGACCCCAAGTAGAAACCATAGTCAATTTGAGAATGGTTCTACTTCGAGTACACAGGGAACTAAGTTTGTGCCTAAGAGGTTTTCTACTCACTCTCCTCATAGGCCTAAAACTACAGATCATCAACAATCTCAAACTCCTGTGAAGGTTACCAAGACTCCTGATGGGAATAGTTATGGTTACTTTAAGGAGGTTCAGATTGTAGATGACCAGGGACAAACCAAGACCGTAATGTCTTGGGTCCCTCTTGATAACTAAATGTGTACAACTTGTGATGTGTAGGAGCAGACTGTGAACAAGGACAACTGGTGGTATGTAGACAGTGGATGCTCAAGACACATGACAGGTGAAAGAAGTCTACCGAAGGACTTCAGAGAAGGTTTCAAGCAAAAAGTAAATTTTGCAGGAGACAAAGGAGTAATTACTGGGAAAGGAAAAGTTTCAAATGGAACTTTAACTCTAGAGGATGTGAATTATGTTGAAGAACTAACTCATAACCTAGTGAGTGTTTCCCAAGTCTGCGATAAAGGTCATCCAGTTCATTTTAATGAAAAGGAGGCTTTAGTCCTGAAGCCAGGCTTCACAATTTCTGAAGAATGGATATTGATGAGGGCACCAAGGAAGAAGGACATCTATGCGATAAACATGGGTGTTCCTAATTCTTCAATGGTATCTACATGTTTATTATCCAAGGCTTCGGAAGCAGACGCGCTACTATGGCATAGGAGAATGGCACACCTAAACTGGAGAAAAATGAACTACATAACCAAAAATGGTTTAGTTTTGGGTGTACCGCAAAAACGTTTCGAGTCTGAGGATAAGTGTGTTCCTTGTATGAAAGGAAAGCAGCATAAGAAACCGCACCGATCTAAGATTGAAAACTCAATCTCCTCTCCATTTGATTTGCTACATATGGATCTCTTCGGCCCAATAAGCAAAAGAAGCATAGGTGGCAAATGGTACTGTCTAGTTGTCACAGATGACTACTCTAGATTCTCGTGGGTATTTTTCTTAGGATCTAAGGATGAAACTCCAGGTATTCTAATTGAGTTTTTAGATCAAATTGAAAATGTATACAAAACGAGAGTTAAGCGTATTCGTAGTGATAACGGAACAGAGTTCAAGAATTCAATGTTAGATATCTATTGCTTAAGCAAAGGGATAATTCATCAATTCAGTGAACCATATGAACCTCAACAGAATGGTGTGGCTGAAAGGAAGAACAGAACGTTGATTGAAGCTGCTAGAACAATGCTTGCAGATTCAAAGCTTCCTGTCATCTTTTGGGCAGAAGCAGTGAATACAGCATGTCATGTTCTGAATAGAGTTCTTGCGGTTAAAAAGCATAATAAGACTTGTTATGAGCTTTTGAACAATAAGAAACCAAACTTAAAAGGATTTGAACCCTTTGAAGTTGCTTGTACAATATTGAAAACTGGGAATCAAGCTAAATTTGGTGAGAAGGCTGACGAAGGATTCTTCTTGGGTTATATGCCTAATTCTCCAAATAAAAGGATTTTCAATAAGGTCACTAGTCGTCTGGAGATAGTTTATAACATTGAAGTTACGAGCTATGTACCTGATGTGCATAAGGGATTAGATTGGCAATTTGACTACTCAGATCTCTTTAAGTCATTTAAGGTTCCCATAAATGATTTTGTCAGTGATTCAGAGATTTCTCAGCACTTATTGAATGAAGAATTGGATAATGGTCCATCTTCAACATCGAGTGTTCCGAAATCTGGAATCAGGACATCAGATGACTCAAATGAAGCTTCTTCAAGTGGGTCTCGACAATCTTCAAAGGATAAGTATCAAGAAACAGAAGATTCTGAAAAGGATCTTCAAACAACGTTTGATGATGTACTTACTTCTTTGAACCATTTAAAGATCTCTTCGGAAAATTCAGAAGAAATGCCTTCATTGGAAGAGATTGGTACTAACTTAGGAGATGAGTTAATAGTTGATCCTATACCGATTACAAGAATGAGTAAGAATCATCCCGTTGAAAACATCATCGGTGATATTAATACTCCTGTTCAGACTAGGACTCAATCTAAAGCTAGTACTTCTGAAGATTTAGAAAGCTTGTATACTGCTATGAAAGAGACAGGGATTCCTAATCAATGTCTATATTCATGCTTTATCTCACAAGTTGAGCCTAAAAATGTGCAAATGGCTCTCAAAGAAAGCTCATGGGTTGAAGCTATGCAGGAAGAACTGCAACAGTTCTCAAAATTACAAGTTTGGGAGTTGGTTGACCTACCAAAGGGAGAATATCCAATTGGAACTAGATGGGTATTTAAATGTAAGAGAGATGACCAGGGAGTCGTTACTCGCAATAAAGCACGTCTAGTGGTTCAAGGTTTTAATCAACAGGAAGGCATAGATTACAATGAAGTGTTTGCACCAGTTGCTAGGCTAGAAGCAATTAGAGTATTTTTAGCATTCGCGTCATTCTATGATATAAAAGTTTATCAGTTGGATGTTAAGAGTGCCTTTTTGTATGGCAAAGTAGAAGAATTGGTGTATGTTGCTCAACCTCCAGGGTTTGCTGATCATGAGTATCCCGATAGAGTATATCGTTTGAATAAGGCTCTATATGGATTACATCAAGCACCGAGGATGTGGTATGCAACACTATCAATGTATCTACTTGATAATGGATTTACAAGAGGAGCAATTGATAGTACATTGTTTGTAAAATGGAACAATAAAGACTTTCTATTAGTACAAGTTTACGTTGATGACATTATCTTTGGATCTTCTGATGAAAAGATGTGTCAAGAATTTGAGAAAGTCATGAGAAAAAGGTTTGAGATGTCTGCAATGGGAGAGTTGAAATTCTTCTTAGGGTTACAAGTTGACCAAAAGAAGGATGGCTTCTTTATTCATCAATCTAAAAATGTTTATGAGTTATTAGAAAGATTTAAGATGGATGACAGTAAAGTCTACAATACTCCGATTCCAGTTAATCACAAACTAGGTCCGGATACATCGAGTGATCAGGATGTGGATCCTACTTTATATAGGGCCATGATTGGATCACTAATGTATTTGACTGCCTCTAGACCTGACATTATGTTTGCTGTTTGTTTATGTGCAAGATATCAGGCTAATCCGAAAGAGTCACATATGTAGACTGTTAAACGGATCTTCCGTTACCTCAAAGGGCAACCAAAGCTGGGACTTTGGTATCCAATTGATGGAGACTTAGATCTAGTAGCATATACTGATTCGGATTATGGAGGATGCAATCAAAATAGGAAATCTACGACCGGAGGATGTCAATTCTTAGGAGGTAGATTAGTATCTTGGCAGTGCAAGAAGCAAAGCTCAGTAGCCATTTCTACATGTGAAGCTGAGTATGTTGCAGCTGGCAGCTGTTGTTCTCAAGTTCTTTTGATACAACAGCAACTGCGGGATTACGGGTTAAATATAACCAATACTCCTATGATGATTGACAACGAATCTACTATGTTGATCACTAACAATCCTGTGAAGCACAGTAAAACTAAGCACATTGATATTCGACATCATTTTATTAGAGATTGTGCTGAAAAGAAAATGATAAGGTTAGTTAAGGTTCCGACTGCGGATAACTTAGCAGACCTATATACGAAGGCGTTCGACAGAGCAAGATTTGAGACATTGGTTCAACTGAATGGAATGAGAAATCCAGAGTGATTAGTCTTCCAAGGGTATTTTAGTAATAGTTAGTTATCATTAAAAAAAAAAAAAGGGTGGGCGTATGGCATTCATTTGCTTGTTACCTGCGGGGAATCGCCTCCAATAAAAGAACAACCGGAGTTCTTTTAGAAAAAGCTTTAAGTTTTGGCTGTAAAAACTTAGGAAATGATAGTACATTAGGAGAAGAAGTCTAAGAATAATAACCTTAAGTATTAAGTATGATGTGTTAGTAGATTCTTATAAGTTGCATTAGAATAAAGATTTTTATCTAGGATTACACTTATATTTATCTTATTATACACCTATATCCACTGATTATAACTTGTTCTTTTACTTAACAAGTGATAAGAATAACTTAAGTCTAGTCAGCTTCATCATACGATTTATTGGTAGGCAGGTTATGCTAAGATTTCCGAGCAGTTAAGAAGTATAACTTTCATGTGTAATATCTTATGTGATTTGTTATATAACGTATCACATATGTCTTAATTGTTGAATGATAGTATTACCATGCACTGTGATCTAAAATTAAAAAAAAAATTGATTGATTGAAATGATACAAAGTATCATAATGTCAAAAGGTGAGTTATATGTTTCGAAAGGGCATCATTTAGTAACCTCTACCTTACATATGAAAGATACAATGTATCTCGTATCAAGTGTATGTTATATGCTTCTAAAGAACATCATGTAGTAATCTCTACCTTGCTAATACAAGATACAGTGTTATGTGTTGTACTTGAATTCTTCAGTATGTTGTATAGTAGAACTCACTAGATATTGTGCACATTAACAATAAAAGTTTGGCTCAGAAATCTGTGTGTAATCTGTTTATGTGGCTCATAATATCGGTAATCGTCTTGAACTGTCTATGATATTCGAACATTCACTTTTGTGAATAATAAGAAATCATAAGTTATATTTCCATGAAGTGTTATATCATGTGGATAAAGGTCAATAAGATATAATTTTATAAATATAAGTTTATTACTGATTAAAATTGCGATTTTATTGTGGTTATATGAATTTCATGAGGTATGTATACTAACAATTGTCTTATGCTTATTACAATTTAATAAGTACAGCTTATTCTTTCTAATATGATCCCTATGCAGTTAAAACTTTAAGTGTTTATTTTTCAGTTAATTTGTTAAAATGTTAGTAGTTTTATTATTTTAACTTTTGTAATTATTTCTTTGAATCAATAAAACTTTTAATTATTCTTCTTGTTTACCTTTTGAAATGAAATTAAACTAGCTATCTTATATCCGTGTTGAATAAATGTAACAAATACAAGTGAAAAATAATTTTTATTTTAGACTTGTACGGTATGTATGGGTTTCACTTTATACTAAGTGCTAAAATCGCGTTTTTGTGAAAACTTGCGATTTTGACTAGTCAACGCTGCGAAGCGAGACTAGTGCTGCGAAGCGAGTACATAGTATAAATGGGGCAAGTCCAACGAGTCCAACCCACACTTGCCATTTACTCTGCGAACCGAACCCACACACCTCTGCGACTCGAAATTTGGCGAAACGAATCGAATATACATTTCGATTGATTTTCTGATTTTTAGTACAAGGAAGGACTTTTTGATCCGTGGAACTTTTACAACTTTTGATTACGCATCTTTTGAAGTAAGTTTCATGAGATTTCACTGTGTAATTTGTGAGATATCGAGTGGTTTGTGTTTTGAATGTGTCGGTTTAGTTTATCACGGATTTTATACAAATTAGTGATTTAGAAAACCTAACACCTATTTATAATGCTTAATAGATTGTTAACAAACATGTTATAATTGATTAATTACTTTGAAACACATTTGATTAGTGATTGATGTTTGAATTCGTTGAGCAGATGGTCCTGCGAACCGAGATCTATCTCGCTTCGCAGCCCGCTCCAACGAATCGAGATAAGTTGCGAGACGAGTTTCAACTCGTTTGACTTCTGTTGACCGAAGCGATACGAGTTCTACTTGTTTGACTTGGGTTGACCGAAGCGACTCGACTTCAACTCGCAGGGTTTCTGCGAACCGAATTGAAAAATTAAATCAAATTTATAATTTTTCAAATTTTAACTTGTTATCGATTTGAGAATTGTTTATTTACAAATAATTAACAAGTTACTTGTTTCTATACATATAGACTTACGAATGTTTGTTTATAAGTTTAAATATGTGTAATATCTTAACAATTTAAGTTATTTCATATCGAAAGTCTTCCGACTCATAGCGTAGTCGTGCAGCGTGTCCCGATATCTATCGGCGGTATAATAACTCAAATTGTTATCCTTAGCTAACGAGCTTTATTTATAATTTATAGAATATAATTGAAATGGTTAATTCAATTAAGTTTCAGTGAATTATGTTATTAGTTAATAGTATATTTAGACGTTTGATGATCTTTTTTATCATAATACGTTAAAGTGTAAATTATCTAATGCTCGTTAACTTAACATTCTTGCTATTTGTGTAATTTTACATTACAAATATGGCTAACAGATCATTTGAGAAGGGTCACAACATCTTGGTGAATCTAGATGTCAATCAGCGTGGTGCTGAGCGCTTTGAGCAGATTTTCACATATTTAGCACGTTCGAGAATTCGATTTGCTATCACTGAGTCACCTCCACTGAACAAAGACCTTCTTACGCAGTTTTGGATGAACATTGTATATGATGGTGCTGCTAACCCGCCTACTATACGTACGATGATGAATCAGCATCCAATTTCTTTTACTGCTGATGACTTACGACAGCTATTGCAGCTAGGAACTTCTGAACAAGAAGCGGGTCCATCTGCTTTTTCAGCTGATTTTATAGAAGGAGCTCTAGGTCGTACAGGTTATTCAGGACCTAGGAGAGGACGCCAGTTTGTCAAAGCTTTTGTACTAGGACAGTGGAGATTACTCTTTACTGTTATAGTATCTAATTTTGGGAATAAGAAGTCAGGATTAGATGAGCTTAGTCCTGAGTTGATGTCAGCTGTACTGTCACTGGTTTACAATAAACCATACAGTTTTTCTTCTTATATTTTTCAGTCCTTCAGAGGACAGATCACCGGAGCTGCTAGGACTTTGTTTATTCTTTATCCTAGATTCTGCATGCTCCTGATTCGAGCTCAAGTTCCAAACTTGCCAGCTTATGCAGCTGATTTTCAAGTTGAGACAATTGGACTGCGAGGTTACAACGCTTGCTTTTTGCTATCCAAGCGTAAAGATGAGATTAAGCCTGAGGCTGCTGATCTTTTTGGGCATCTTCTTGATGCTGATTATGTTGCTCCACCAAACAATGGTTGGATGGATGCTGGAGCTCACGGTCAAGCTCAAGCTCAACAACGACAACAAGCTTCACCTCAACCTCAACCAGCAGCAGAGTCACAGGAGCTTATTGAGGATTTTTACATCAGGTTGAACATCAAGGTCAACAAGTTGTGCCTGAGCTAGCTGCTGAGGTTCTACATGAGGTTTTGATACAGATTGATGATGATATAGATCCCTTGTTACGGGATATTGATAGTTATGTTGAACAATCTGAGGTAATTTTGTAATTATATAGTAATATCGGTACTAAGTTGTTATATAATTATCCCATTCGTGTTATACATAATGCACATGATATAGATATTTAGTTAATTAGTTATTATTTCTAATTATGAAATATAAATATTATTATCATCAGGGAGCTGAGACTGCAGACCCAGAGGTTACTCGACCTGAGGGTGAGCAGGGACAGCTTGATAGATCTGAGGGTTTACCTTCTCAGGTATTTATCAGATTAATCATAAATATATAGAACTTGTATGATAGAGCTTTTAGCTAATCATAAATGTTTAATATATTTAATATTTAGGATTCTGATGTTGGTCCATCTGGAGGCCGTGCTGGTCAATCGGCTTCAGATGATGATGATAGTACTCCTTCTCCACCTCCAGATGCTGGTTATATTAGATACCGATCTCGGATGATTCCAGATCCAGCACTGAAGGAAAAGAGAAAGGCTAAGGAAGTCGATCCAGACTTCAGTATTATTGACGAAGGTCCTGAGGAAGAGGATCTACCTCTTATTCCTCAACGTCGTAAGCGTTCCAGGACTTTGATCATTCAGGATGGTATGTTTTATTTAAAGTTAGATAATCTTAAATTGTTGTTTATCCGGAGTTAAACTGAGACAGTTAATTCTGTGACAGTTGCTCAAGATACATCCCAGGTAGAGATGATGATACCGGTGGTTACTGAACCAGTATCTGTACCATCTGAGGTATGAGATAAATGTTTAGTACTACGAGTATTATAAATATTTAATTAGAGATTGAGACAGACTTATCTGTAACAATTACTTATTTAATTATATCTAACTTTATAGGCTGAGAAACTGCTTGAGTCAGTGGAACCAGAAATGGTCTCCAAGACTGTTGAGGAGGGAGTTGCAAAACTGGTGCATGATGCTCAGTTTCTGACCAATAAAGCTAGTAGATTTGCAGCTAATCTTCTCAAAGAAGCATTATCTCAAGCCATTCCACCACTCACACGTGAATCATACATTGCTTTAGTGACACCGCCTGGACCATCTACAATATCTGTTATTCCGACGACTGATGCTGAAAGGATTACATCCTTAGAGTCAAGAGTTAAGAAATTGGAACAGAGTACTTCTAGGATTCCAAGGTTGTTAGCTGAGAATGTTTCTCTTGCTCAGCAGATGGTTCATATCAGTGAATCACATTTGACACTGCTGAAGACTCATGATACTTTGCTTGCTGATTTTACTGCCCAACGACTGAAGCTTGAACACTTAGAACGTTTGGTGTTGAGAGTGAATTCAGGACAGTCTGCTCAGGGGGAGATAATGCTATATCATGAAGCTTGCAAAGAGGATGAGTTAGCTAAGAAGAGAAGAGATGATAAAGATGATGATCCCGATGCTCAGAAAGATGGTGAGCCGACTGGTCCTTCAAAGACTGGTGAGCAAGCTATTATTCAGGGGGAGTCTGCATGTGTTGGTGTTAGTGGTGATGGTGCTGGTACAAGTGCTGCGGGTACAAGTGAAGCTGGTAAGACAGCTTAGACTTGTGTAGATATTTGTACTTAGTATTTTAGTTGAATTATAATTGTAATTTATAATTGTAATTGAATAATTGTAATTTAATAGTTTTTGTAATATATTCGGCTTGAGATTATCATTATTACAAGTAAAATATATTATAAATTGTTTAAGAAGTTAAATAAATTAGTGATCGAAAGTCTTCCGACTCATTGAGAAGTCGAGTGGCGTGTTCTGATTTATTTCAGCGGTCAAAGTTTATTTTAACTTAGACATTTTAGACTTGAGAGTTTTTATAACTGACAAGTTAAATATGTATGATTTTTAACTAGACAAATGATATATAATTTAAAGATATAATTGAAAGTTAAGTTCTTGTGATATAATAGTTCAATTAAGTCTTGGAAATTATATAAGGTAATTAACAGTGAATTTAAATGCTTGGTGATTATTCACAATGCATTAAAATTTAAAGTTAATTAATATTTGTTAAGTGTTTATAAGACTTAAGAATTCTTTGATTGATTCAGAGAAATCAATAAAAGAATTATAAGTTATATAGATTGGTTATATTAACACAATTGAAATGAATAATGAAATTTTTAGATTGATTCAGAGAAATAAATAAAAGAATTTATATTATTAATTTAATTTGTGTAGATATGGAAATGCTAGAATTGAGTGACTCTGGAAGTGATATTCTTGATGAAATCGATGAAGAAATTGATTTTGATCTTGAAGAAGGAGAATTTTTACTACCTGAGGATTGGACTGCTGTCTATGAGAATGAGCAAGACATTGGTGTAGATCCAGATGCAAATATTGATGAACACCATGTGAGCCCATCTAGGACAGAAGTTATTATTGAAAATAATCAAGGTCCAATAGTTGTCGATGTAGATGAAGAAATCGATGACTCAACCGATTTTGAAAAAGATGAAATCTTAATTCCTACCAAGAATCCAGCAGTTTTTTTTAGAAAACTTACTAAACAGAAAAAGAAGGTTGGAGTTTCTGAAGTTGATATAACTGGGAAACGGGAACCTAAAAGAGGGATTATTGGTTGGTACTTTGACTCTGAGCTGAAGTTGTTTGCTATTAAGAGGTTTGACGGAGTTCAATATCTTGAGCGAAAGCTTGCAGTATTTAGTTCTTTGCCTAGATTTGAGATTCGAGATTTGGCTCGATTACCTTTGAATAACCCAAGTGATGATTTTGTTGGAAAATATGTCGAACACATAATCAAGACTGAGGTTAGAGCAAATAAATTTGAAAAGATTAAGCCAAGAAAAGGAAAGACTATTAAACTGGCAGAGAGAAGTCAAAGGACAGGACGAAGAAGAAGAAAGAAGATTTATCCATCTGTTAAGTGTTTACAGCGGATTCCATTGAAGACAATGCCACAAAATATTTTGGAAAATATGAAGAGTTGGCATGTGGATTCAGAGACTGGAGAAGCTGTAATGGTTGAATCTGATGATGAGGTTGAAGGTGGTGAAAGAGAAATCTTCAGAGTTTATGACCATCGACACCTAATGAACATGTCGAAGAAAGATTTGATAAAATTGAATGAAAATAGAATCTTGACGACAGTAGCATGGGGTGACTTAGCACGTGATTATCAAATGATGGTTAAAACTTGTATAAAATTGAAGATTTATACTGGTAGTAAGATTTATAAGTAAAAATCAAAGACAACTTGAAGACATAATAGCATAGATGCTAGAGCTATTGTCAAGGGGGAGTCTGTTGGGACATGTATGTGTGACAACAGATCTAGCTTGTAATAGTACTAGTGATTATTGTAATCAAGTTTGTACAATTGATTTGGATTTGTAAATCATATCAGTTTGGTATTAATATTCGTTAAATATATTAGTATGATAAAGTGTTAGACGAATATCGAATACGATGTTACAAACTAAAGTCTGTGAGATAAGATCTCAAGTCGCAGAACTTAGTCCTACGAGATGAGATCTGGGCTCGCAGAGCTACGAACCGAGTCGAGATGGGCTTGGTTATGGGCTGCGAGTTGAACTCAACTCGCAGAGTCCATCGACCTGCGAATCGAGTTTGATTAAACCTATAAATACTCAATTAGGTTTAATCTAAAAGGACTTTTGGCCATTCATTTTCCAGAGAACAAAAACGCTATTCTAAGCAATCATAAGGTTAGGTATTGATCGATTAATGTTAATTGATCGATACAAAACCTGGTTGATAAATCAATTCGCTATTATCTTGCGAAACAAATTGTTCACTTATTGTGAACCAAGTATTGAGGAATTCCGCGCCTTAATATCTAAGATAACCTCGTTATCGATCCACATACTAGGGACTTACAGGGCGCGACTAATCAATATTCATAAGCACAAAGATATAATGAACGACCACTAAATGCGTCGTTTTACATTGTACTGATAAAACCAAAGTTTACATTTAAAATATTGTTTACATTGGCTCAGTTCCTTGAAATTGAGAGATTTACATCACATAATTAATCTATACAAAAAATAATAATGCAATTAAATTTCTGATTTGCTTGAATGCAGACTCGAGCTAATGTTTCCTGATTGTGCAGCCAACCTACTGCTGAGTACCTGTGCTAAAATGGGTCAGCGAAATGCTGGTGAGCTCACAAGTTTGTATATCGAGGTGGTCGTTTTTCTTCAAAGGAGCAAGGTGATTTGAGGTTGTTTGGTGGTGTTATTTGATGGAAGTAGATGGTGGTGGTGTGGTGGTGTTTTGAGAGAGAAAAGTAAGAAAAGTAGGAAAGAGAGAGATGGAAATGATAAAATGAGGGTGGGGAGGGGGGGGGCAGATTTTTAGGGAAGTTAGGGGAGGGAATCTCCCAAATTTTAACCCCCGCGTTTGCGCTCCGTGCGGTGTTCGTTTCCCCGATCATTTAATCGTATAAATAATTATTTTAAAATACGAATATTTATTAAGGTTTTTGTTGAAGTATTTCATCAAATAATTTTTCTTGAGTTATAAAGTATAACTTATTCTCGTTTTGATTGTTCGCACGTTTATTATTTTAATCGCGTAATTGTTGTTTGAACGATACGAATTTGAGTTGAAATATCATATAAATAATATTTTGGGATAAAATAGAGTTATTAAATAATGTCATATTATTTAATAAAATTGTTCACCAACGTCCGTATTAATTGAATCGAATTGCATTCGATTTGAAACTTGTACGATTTAATCAAATAGCATACTTGTATATGTTCATCAATATATATATTGATACATTAATTAGCCTAACACAAAACTAATTACATGTATTACACTTGATTAGGTACTAATTACAAATTCTAATTTGACGGGTGTCACATTTTCACCTTGTTAGGAGAATTTCATCCCGAAATTTAGTTTGAAGTCGTGATTGAAGTAGCGTCAGTGAATAACTGAGGATACTTGAGTCGCATCTGGTCCTCCCATTCCCAGGTGTTCTAGCCCACGCCGCGAATTCCACCTGACTTTGACAATGGTAATACGACTTTGTTTGAGTTGCTTGACCTCACGGTCCATGATTTCAGCAGGTTCTTCAACGAAGTGAAGTTTGTCATCGACGCGAATCTCATCGAGTGGAATAATGAGTGTCTCATCAGACAGACATTTCTTCAAGTTAGAAATGTGAAAAGTGGGATGCACGCTGCTGAGTTCGGGTCGCAGCTGCAATCGATATGCCACTGACCCAATCCTCTCGAGGATCTCGAATGGTCCAATCTATCTGGAATTTAACTTCCCGCGTTTACCGAATCGGATAACACCTTTCCAAGGTGAAACTTTGAGTAGCACTCGATCCCCAACCTGGAACTCGAGTGGTTTGCGTCTCATGTCAGCATAACTTTTCTGACGATCACATGCGGCTTTGAGTTTGTTTTGGATCTCGAAGATCTTTTCACTAGTTTCGGGGATGATCTCAGGACTAGTGAGTTGACTGTCTCCCACCTCGGTCCAACAAATCGGTGAGCGGCACTTACGACCGTAGAGTGCCTCGAAGGGTGCAGCCTTAATGTTGGTGTGATAAATGTTGTTGTACGAAAACTCGCACAGCGGTAGATGTTTTTCCCAGTTTACACCGAAGTCAACTACGCAAGCTCATAGCATGTCTTCCAATGTTTGAATCATTCGTTCACTTTGGCCATCGGTTTGAGGATGGTATGCGGTACTCATATCAAGACGGGTACCCAATGATATTTGAAGCGATTGACAAAAGTGAGATGTGAAACGACTATCCCTATCTGAGATAATCGAGATTGGAACACCGTGTCTAGAAACAACCTCTTTGTTGTAGATTCGTGTGAGGCGTTCCATTTTGTCGGTTTCCTTGATTGCCAAGAAGTGAGCAGATTTCGTGAGACCATCGACGATCACCCAAATGGTATCGCAACCGCTCGATGACTTGGGTAGTTTGTTTATGAAATCCATGGCAATTTGTTCCCATTTCCATTCAGGAATGTTGGGCTGTTGGAGTAAACCAGAAGGTTTTTGATATTCGGCTTTGACTTTCAAGCAAGTAAGAAACTTGCTGACGTATGTAGCGATTTCAGCTTTCATATTCGGCCACCAATAAAATTCCTTGATGTCGTGATACATTTTGTCGGATCCAGGATGGATAGAATATTTTTACTTGTGAACTTCGTCCATCACCAAGTCTCGTAGGTTTCCAAAACTAGGCAACCAGATTCGGTTTGAGAAGTACCTAACTCTGTTAGGTTTGATTTCAAATTGTTTATCCATGCCTAGCAAGGCTTCGTTTTTGACATTGTAGGGTTTCAGAGTTTCGAGTTGAGCAGTGAAAATCTGAATGTTCAGATCATTGTGAATGGTCATGCTGAGGGCTCAGACTCGAAGTGGTTTCGTCCGTTCCTTTCGACTGAGGGCATCGGCAACAACATTTTCCTTACCTGGATGGTATTTGATTTCGCAATCGTAATCGGTGAGCAACTCGACCGATCGACGTTGTCTCATATTGAGATCCTTCTGATCGAATATGTGTTGGAGACTTTTGTGGTCGGTAAAGATTATGCACTTAGTGCCATAGAGGTAATGTTGTCGCACCCCCAAAGCACGTGGCAGCGGAAGTGGGAGGTGTCATGGGGGCGCCGACCAAATCAAATGTCATAACACAAAGATCAAAGCAAACGACCTCTATATGAGTCGTTTGAAAATATTACATTACCATAATTCAAATGTTTACCAAATAAATCTGGAGTTCGCATAAATCGTTTAGAGATTTCTAACACATTATTGAATCTACAAAATACAGCTACATGCAATCTAATCTCTTGATGTTTTAAAAACAATGCGACTTGAGCTAAGCTTTCCAAAAGCTTCCTATTGCGGCGGGTTACCTGAGAAATACATAATTAAAAGTTAACATAAAGTTGGTGAGTTCATAGGTTTGTTAAGTAATCAGTTGCTAAAATGATCCACAAGTTTTCACAAGTTTTGCATCATTCGTCAATGATAAGTAAAAGTATCGTTAACCAACGACAAGTAAAAGTATTGCATACAGCAATATAAGTATACCATTTGCATGAGTCTCATAGTCAAGCTTAACGTTTTTTGCCTCCGGTAAGTGTACTAATCCGATACACTTCTAAATCACAAGTAATACTGTGCCCGTGGGTTGGCTAGCGCGACTAGCCCGGACGAGGTTTGTCAAACCCTGATAGATCTATCCAATAATACTCACGCACAAATTTTAATGACTATGATAGGTAGAGGACTTTAGTGGATTATTCAGGTCTCATGCAATCCGTACAAAAAAAAAGTTGTTTCCAGTACTTGTGATCATAAAGCAGTTTATAAAACAGTTGTATGTATTCTCACCCCAGTGAAAAATAGTAAAAAGGGGCTATGAAACTCACCAGAGATAAGCAGGTAGCAAGCAATATCAAATATTAGCAAGTAGTGGGTATTCTCGTTCCCGTGTGCAACCTCGTAACGCCCTAAACGTATGAGGTTGTATAAGTAGATGTCTCAAAAGACCATCTATAGTGATTGTATAAGTGGGGGTTAATGTCCACTTAAGCCAATCGGGTAGGTGGGGGTTTTATGTCCACCTAAAGCTAGTTCATCAACCAGTATGTCCAAATAAGTTGTTCAAGTTCGTTTATCAAAAACGTGTACGAACCGTTGGTGAATGTTTGTAATAATAATTCTTAAAAAGATATTATTATTAAGTTGGTGTCATTGTATACATGTTATAGTATGTATCATGTGTGGTTATAAGTTGTTACTCAAGTTGAATACTTAGAGAAAATCAAATTTCAAGTTTCTGTTTTAGGCGTCACATAAGGGCGACACTCTATGCGTCACTCAAGTAAGTGTCGCTATAGGCGACACTCAGTTGGTTAGCGGCATTAGGGGTAAGTGACGTAAAATGTGATTTTTTTAATTGGCAGCGTCACTTGGGGTAGTGACGCTATAGGCGACACTTGGTTCAGGCGGCACTGGGTCAAGTGACGCTAAATGAGAAATTTGAATAATTGGGCGGCACTAAGGGTAAGTGACGCTAGATTAGGCGTCACTTGGGTAAGTGTCGCTGGTAAGGCGGCACTTGTGCCTGATCAGATTTTCAATTTTTTAATTTGAGTGTTCTAAGTGTCGGTTTTTCATTCGGGAAACTTTCTATGTTTAGTTTTTGGTCCAAATTACTAACTAAGTCACCCAAACCCATTTTTGTTACCATTTTTCAAATATAGTAAGTTTTTCGAAATCGAGCCAATTTTGTTGACTTGGTCAAACTTGCTCGGTTTGACCCAAAACTTTCACCCTACCCAAATATCAGTTTATAGAGTCCAAATAAAGTGTCGGTTCATGTCGGAGTTCACCAAAAGTGTCGATTTTTCATAAAAGTCCCAAAACTTCAAGATTTCCTATTTTCGACTTTTGTCGATTTATTTCACCATGTGTCTTACCAATTTCTGGTCCAAGTCAAGTCTCACCAATTTTACCAACTGATCTTCTATGTATCTAGTATCTAACATATGTTTCCTAAGAATTTTAAGTCCCATTTTCATAGAGAAACAATATAAATGGCCATGCATAGCCCAGATTCTGTTTTCACCCAGACCAGTCCTACAAATCGGCCAGTAGAGAAAAACGTGTGCGTTTCTGGAAAAAGTGTAAAACACTAAAGTTGTAGATCTTTTCAATACTTTTTTTATTTTAAAAAAAAAAAGCATCTTCTAACTCTTCATAGAACTCAAGATATGACGTTTTTAGTGTGCTGTGATTTTCTGGATAGATTATGTATCTTTGTGTATAAATTTATAAAAACGGATTTTAAGCTTATATTCGGACATATTCTTGTTAGATGAGTTTTATAACATGTAAATCAGTAACATGAAAGTGAAATAAGTGAAGGGGTTAGTAATTCTCACAAAGAATGATGAAGAAGAACAAGAGAGGATGATGATGGTGTTGATCCTAGCTTCTTTCTTGTGATTTCTTCTTTTAACTTGGTGGTGTTTAATGGGGTGGTGGTAAGGCTGACTTTCTCTGGATTTTTGAGAGAGAATGTGTGAGAGTAATGAGAGAAAATGAGAGGGTAAGTTAGAGTGTGAAATGGAGAGAATGCAGGGAATGTGAGTGGAGGGGGGGTTTGATGTGGTGTAGTCAAAGAAGCAAGAGGGGAGGGGAATGGGCAGCAAGGAGGGGGATGGGGTGGCCGGCCAAGAGGGGCCCTCACAAGGGTATTTTAGTCATTTTATTGTTTCACCGATTTGTGCTTCGCGCGGTGTTCGTTTTCTCGTTTGTTTCGGTGTTTATTTTGGTGTTAAACGTTTAATACGCGTTTTTAAGTAACGATTTAAATTTCAATATTTTCACTTGAAGTATTCCTTCTAAATACTTGAAAAACATTTATAAAAATGATTCGTTAATTTAGTGATCTCGATTTGCGCGTTCGTTGTACGGGGGTTTAATTGCGTAACGTTATTTTGAGTCGTTTAAGTTAACGGCATAAATGGGATTATTTTTCATTGAAGTATTATTAAAATACTTAAATTGAGTTGTTGAAATATTAATTAGGGTTTCGTTTAGTAGTCGGGTTCAGTTTGCGCGTTTTCGTTGCGTTTGAGACGTTTTAATCGAAACGTCTAGGTTTTTCGTGTATTATTATATTAAAATAATAATATATGATAAATAACTTCTAAAAAATAGATTTAAGTTATTTATAGAAATGTTTTCATCAACATCGTATTTATACAGTGTCGGACTCCGTCCGGTTGTTTTGCACAATTTCACCAAATTGCGTAGCGTAATATAAATCAATTACGGGAGTGTATATTCACATAAATATACAAATAGTTACAAGTAATTACAAGTATTTAGCCTAATACTAAACTAAACACATGTAATTAGGGTTTCTAGTAGGTTAATCAGTAACCCTAAATCGTCGGGTGTCACATTCTCCCCCCGTTAGGAGAATTTCATCCCGAAATTAGCTTGTTGTTGTGGTCTGTGAGGTATCTAAGAATAGATGTGGATGTTTCAGTCGCATTTGGTCTTCCCGTTCCAAGTGAATTCAGGACCGCGCCTAGAATTCCACCGGACTTTAACGATGGGAATACGACTCTGTTTTAAGCGTTTGACCTCACGGTCCATGATTTCAATAGGTTCCTCGACGAAATGGAGTTTGTCATCAATGTGGATTTCGTCGAGCGGGATTACAAGTGTCTCATCAGACAGACATTTCTTCAGATTAGAAATGTGGAATGTATTGTGCACGCTACTAAGTTGTGGTGGTAGCTGCAGTCGATATGCCACAGGACCAATTCTTTCAAGAATCTCAAAAGGTCCGATGTACGTGGGGTTTAGTTTGCCGCGTTTGACAAAACAAATAACACCTTTCCAAGGTGACACTTTTAAGAGTACTCGATCCCCAACCTGGAACTCGAGTGGTTTGCGTCTCACGTCAGCATAGCTTTTCTGACGATCACGTGCGGCTTTCAGCCGGTTTTGAATAGTCACGATTTTCTCGGTTGTTTCATGGATGATTTCAGGACCAGTGAGTTGGCTATCGCCGATTTCGGTCCAACAAATGGGTGATCGGCACTTTCTCCCATAAAGTGCCTCGAACGGTGCAACATCAATGCTGGTGTGGTAACTGTTGTTGTAGGAAAATTCACACAAGGGTAGGTGGTTTTCCCATGTGTTTCCGAAGTCAACTACGCTAGCTCGTAGCATATCTTCTAAGGTTTGAATGGTCCGTTCACTCTGACCATCGGTTTGCGGATGATAAGCAGTACTCAAATCGAGGCGAGTACCGAGGGCTCGTTGAAGTGTTTGCCAGAATCGAGAGGTGAAGCGGCTATCTCTATCTGAGATGATTGAAATGGGAATGCCATGTCGTGCCACAACCTCTGTGATATAGATGCGAGCCAGACGCTCCATCTTGTCATTTTCTTTGATAGCTAGGAAATGGGCAGATTTCGTGAGGCGATCAACGATCACCCAAATGGTATCGTAACCGCTCGGTGTTTTCGGTAGTTTCGTGATGAAGTCCATGGTTATGTTTTCCCATTTCCATTGAGGTATCTCGGGTTGTTGTAGCAACCCGGAGGGTTTCTGGTATTCGGCCTTAACCTTGGCGCAGGTCAAACATTTGCTAACATAGGTCGCGATGTCAGTTTTCATGTTGGGCCACCAATACCGTTGTTTATTGTCGTGATAAATCTTGTCGGAACCAGGATGTATAGAGTATCGAGATTTGTGAGCTTCATCAATCACCAAATTTCGTAGGTTTCCAAAGTTTGGTAACCAGATTCGGTTGGAGAATTATCGGGTTCCGATGGGTTTGATTTCTAATTGATTTTCCATACCTCGCAAGGCCTCATTTTTGATGTTTTCGTTTTTTAGTGCTTCAAGTTGAGCGGTGTGTATTTGAGTGAGGAGATCATTGTGAATGGTTAAACCAAGTGCTCGAACACGAAGAGGTTTTGAACGTTCTTTTCGGCTGAGGGCATCGGCAACAACGTTTGCCTTGCCCGGATGGTATTGATTTCGCAGTCGTAATCGGTAAGCAACTCGACCCATCGATGTTGCCTCATGTTGAGATCCTTCTGATCAAATATGTGTTGGAGACTTTTGTGGTCGGTAAATATGGTGCACTTAGTGCCATAAAGGTAATGTCTCCAGATTTTGAGAGCAAAGACGACAACTCCGAGTTCAAAGTCATGAGTGGTATAATTCTTTTCGTAGATTTTGAGCTGTCGAGAGGCGTAGGCAATGACTTTATCACATTGCATTAACACATAACCTAGTCCCTGGCGTGAGGCATCGCAGTATACTACGAAATCATCGATGCCTTCGGGTAAGGACAGGATTGGCGCACTGCAGAGTTTCTGTTTCAGAACTTGGAAGGCGGACTCCTGTTTATCGGTCCAGTCGAATTTCTTGTCTTTCTGAGTCAGTGAGGTTAAGGGTAAGGCTATTTTGGAGAAATTCTCAATGAATCATCGATAATATCCTGCAAGACCTAAGAATTGTCGTACCTCAGTTGGCGTGGTTGGTGCTTCCCAACACTTAATGGCCTCGATCTTGGTTGGATCAACACGTATCCCTTGAATATCAATGACATGCCCTAGGAACTGTACTGTTTGCTTCCAGAACTCACACTTGGAGAACTTGGCGTATAACTCCTCGTGTCTGAGTAATTCCAAAATGATTTTTAGATGTTGGCCATGTTCCGTTTCATTACGAGAGTAGATCAAGATGTCGTCAATGAACACGATGACAAACTTATCTAGATAGGGTTTGCACACCCGATTCATAAGGTCCATGAATACAGCCGGTGCGTTGGTTAAGCCAAAAGGCATCACTTGAAATTCGTAATGCCCATATCGGGTTCTGAAAGCTGTTTTTGGGATGTCGGAGTCTCGAACTCGAAGTTGATGATAACCTGACCATAGGTCGATTTTCGAGTAGAAGCTCGAACCTTGAAGTTGGTCAAACAGGTCATCAATTCTTGGAAGTAGGTATCGGTTCTTGATGGTAAGTTTGTTCAGTTCGCGGTAGTCAATACACATTCTGAAGGATCCGTCCTTCTTTTTAACGAATAGGACCGGAGCTCCCCAAGGTGAGGAACTTGGTCGAATAAATCCTTTGTCCAGGAGTTCCTGTAACTGGGTGGACAACTCCTGAAGTTCAGACGGGGCTAATCTGTATAGGGCTCGTGCCACGGGTGCAGCTCCGGGCACAAGGTCAATTTGGAATTCGACTTGTCTAGGCGGGGGTAGGCCTAGCAAGTCTTCGGGAAAGATTTTCGGATAGCCTCGGACGATGGGCACATCCTCAAGTCGCTTTTCAGCCGACTTCTTTTCGGTTACATGAGCAAGGATTGCCGGGTACCCTTTCCTCAGGTACTTTTGAGTTTTCATACAAGATATGATGTTCAGATTTTGCCTTCCAGTCTCCCCCTGTATGATCAAGGTTCCACCGGTAATGAGAGGTATACGAACGATCTTCTCGAAACAAACGATTTCGGCACGGTGTTTGGACAACCAGTCCATGCCAATGATGATATCGAAGCTTCCGATTTCCACGGGGATGAGGTCTATAGGGAACAGTTCGTTGGCGAGGTTTAAAGTGCAATTTGGTATTACACTATTGGCCTCGATCAGTTTGCCATTCGCTAATTCTACAGTGTACTTAGCACCTAAGGCAAGGGGTGTGATGTTTAGTAATGGACAGAATTTATCGGATATGAAACTTTTATCAGCACCGATATCGAATAATACTGAAATGGTTAGATCATTTAGGAGAAACATACCAGTAACCACGTTGGGATCCTGGCGAGCTTCCCCAGCATTGAGTACGAAAGCTCGACCACGAGGGTTGTTGTTGTTATTGTTGTTCCTGTTGTTGTTGCGTTTCGGGCAGTTGTTTCTAAAATGGCTAGTGTCGCTGACTCGAAACAAGCCTTTGGTACGTTAGGGTTGGTGTTTGGGTTGGGGATTCTGCAATCTTTGGCTAGATGTCCCTTTCGTTTGCACTTGGTACAGGTACAAGGGCCATCATGGTGTCGTGTACACTTGGAACAGTAAGGTTTGTTCCCAACGTACCCTTTCCAGTCCCCCGACCCTGAACCAGAGGAGTAGGCTTTAACAGTCTCGGCCTTTTTGTTTGGATGTTTGATGACACGCAAAAAGTCATGTTTTTGTGTGCCATTATCTCACCATTTTGGCCCAATTATTAATGAAAACACTTGAGTATGAAATTAAACATCACATTTCATCATAAGGGCTAAAATATAGACGATGTTTCAAGAATCGACAAAAACAACCTAAAAATGAGTAAAATAGAGCACAAACGATCACTGAATCTTCTGTTCACGTATTTTAGCACTTTTTGAGCTTCACAAAGAATTATGACCTTTAACTTATGTCATTTTCTTCGTTAGGAAAATACGAACGCGTGGATATAAAGAATGCTCAAAACGGATAAACGACGAAGAAGTTATGCCCGAACGAAGAAACGAAGAACCGAAGGAGCAGGATACAGCTGAGCACAGCCGTATACGGCTGAGCCAGACCGTATATGGCTGGACACAGACCGTATACGGCCTGTGCAGACCGTATACGGCCCTATGCTCAGCCGTATACGGTCCAGTTCAGCCGTATACGGTCCAGCTCAGCCATATTGTGCGTTTGGGTGATAAAAATCTGATTTTTATTCGCCTTTGTGATACGGTTGTGAGTTTGAAGGTTTGGATACGGTCTACGGATACGGTTGTGCGATCTCTATAAATACAAGCCTCATTTCAAAACTTCAACACTTCTCATCCATTCTTCATCAACACTACTCTCTTACTACTCTCTCACTAGATTAGGTTTTTATTTTTATTTTCGTAGTTAGTGGCTAGTTAGTCTCCGGTTAACACTTAAACGGGCTACTAGAGGGGTAATATTGTAATATCGCTTGGAGCATACTCGAAGTTGTGTCTGTATACTTTCAAGTTATATTCAGCTACGCTCTTTTCACGGTTATATCTATCCTTTATCTTATTAATTAAAATGCATGTTGTTGTTATTTTGATTATGCTAGATTTAGGTATTGCCATGATTAGCGAGTAGTTATATTGCGTGTTTGTTGTGATGTAGTTAGCCGTATTAGTTGGGATGATGTCATTATGAAACAACGGAAGTAACGTTAAACGACTTTCATTTGTATAGCGTCGGAAACATCACGAATGTGTGGAGTACGGAACGTGGAAGCTATGAAAGTCGTGGGCACAATCTATTGTGGAATAATGTCCCAAACTATTTTATAAATGAAAACTCGGTGCTTTGATTTACTTTCTATCTATGATTATAAACCTCACTTTAACCTAACGCCTTTCGACCAATGAACGTGATTAAAACCTTTTTATTAAGACGTAGGTAACCTTAAGTAAAGGTAATTAATTATCTGTGTTCGAAATAAACATGGTCTTGTTTTAAACCTGTGGAAATACCGTTTTCAATCAAAGTAATGTACACAGTACATAAACTAGGGATTTATTGGGACTTTAAAGTAAGGGCTGGTTTATATCATAGATGGATAATTCCCGAACTTAAATACAAACTTAGTTTATAAGTCCAGAATGACCATTGTGTAATGAAGCAACGTAAATACCGTAAATCGACTGAATACATGGTATATCGTTGGAAGCACCATTGGTGTAGTAAAACGTGGAAGTCATGAAAAAGCCGTTGGTACTATACGTTGTGAATTACCGGTTATTACAACCTCTGGACTTTACAAACCCATCGATAGAAAGTAATCAAGCACCAAACCAAGTCTTATACTTAAATGTTTTAATCAACTGAGTATCCTTGTGGGGTTAAGAACGGTCGGACATCGAGTTAGTTTGCCACCTTATTCATGCACCCAGGATTTCAATCCAGAAAGGGTCACTGTACCGTAACAGGATAGTGTTGTGGGCTGGGCAACCTACTCCGATCAGAATCACGATAGCCTAGTTGCTCAGTGACATACTGATTGAGAAATCAATTAGTAGGGAGCTAGTGCTTACCCCACATATACTTAAAACAAATAAAATACAAATCTTTAGAGACGTTTTCATATCATAAACTAAACATCATCCCAACATTCGGCTAACGAACTCACAACAAACACCCCCTCTATCCTGACTGCTATCCGTTTATTTTATATGCTTTTTGTTATTTCTTATTAGTTTAATCATAAAAACAAAACCAAACCACTCCGAACTATTTTAAAACTCCCTCACTATTTAGAAACGGACATCCTAGACTACTCAGATCCACAATACAGTTTGTTTTGAAGAACAACCCTAGGTCATACTCATCACTATACACCCATAGTTTTAAGTATACTTAGGCCCAGCATTTATAAATATTAAAACCCACTGGTGCCGCCGCTGACGGACGGTCCGACGACAGGGTAAAACCTGATCGACCGTTGGCGGCGCATCAAGTTTTTGGCGCCGCTGCCGGAGAATCAACTGTAAGATTCAGAGGCGTCCAGATGGACTTTCTTCTTAGTGAACCCTTAGGATGGCTTTCACTTCTTAAACCCCTAAAAATTCTTTCAACCCTTCCTTTCCCTTATCCCGAATATGACATCCTACCCATCCGACAAGAAAAGTCATCACCTTCCCACAATCCTACGACCACCGAACGCGTCACTCTCGCCGATATCACCAAACCCTCGATAGAAGGTCGAGGAGGACCCATTCGCTACCCGAAGATTGATGGAGCATCATTCGAACTCAAGTACGATGTAGTGCAATTAATCGAGAAACGCTGCCAATTCCACGGACTGCCTTACGATGACCCTAACTCCCACCTCAACAAATTTCTAGCCCTATCCGAATCTTGCAAGCAAAAAGGGGTTGAGCAAGATATAACCCACTTATATCTGTTCCCCTATTCTCTTGCTCTTCACGCGCAAACTTGGTTTGAGGAATTAGACACTGGCTCTATCACCTCATGGGTGGAAATGGAAACTAAATTCTTAGCTAAGTACTTTCCCCCATTCAAACAAACCAAGCTGAAGAAAGATATAATGAACTTCCAACAGTCTCATGATGAATCAATCTTCAATGCGTGGGAGAGATTTAAGAGCTTGCTCAAGAAATGTCCTAACGACCAAATCAAACGATCCACCCAGTTGCACACATTTTACCATGGTCTTGCACCCGATCATAAGACAATGTTAGACACCGCTGCTCGAGGCGACTTCACATGCTTGACGGACAATGAAGCTTGCAATCTGATAGAGACAATGACCGCGCATCACCATGATTGGACTGATGAGCACTCCTCATTCTCGGCACCGCTTGCCACCAATCCCGTGCAAACTGAGGCGATCAAATCTCTTGTGGAACATGTCGGTACCCTGACCAAAGAAATAGGAATGCTGCAGAAGCCACCTCAACAGGTCTACCAAGTCCGCTCCTGTCTGAAATGTACCAATCCACAAGTTGAGTATGAAGACCGTGTTGATGGAAAAGCCTATTATGACCAGTTCCAAACTCATCCACGTCCACTTGATTTTACTCAAACCTCTCCTAGACCAAACCAATACCCACCAAGTCAACCACCCTACCCAATCCCCCCACAACAACTTCAACTTGGGTGTAACCAAAACACCCTTTGTTCACTGAACCTACACCTGAGAAGCTAATTACTAGTCCAGATGACACCCTCGCGCAAATCATCGAAAAGATTACGGCTAGACAAGACCAGACTGATCTCATCTTATGGTAGCAACTAACCTTACTGAATAGTCTTCCAACCCAAGTAGGTCGACTAGCAGAACGTATCGACACTAGACCTCAGGCTAGTCTGCCTAGTAATACCTTCCAAGCCAACCAAGTAACCAACCAAGACTCCAAGGTGGCACCGGGCCTACCTTCGGTTCCTTCTACGGTGAAGGAACAATCTCCTGTCACACAGACAGTTAAGAAGAAGTCTAATCCACCTTCTAAGAAAAAGGTATGCATACCGTTTCCAGGACGTCTAAATCAGCATCCTGAAGCTTTCAATCCTAACGGTAAAAACTTAGACACCGAGTCTAGGAAACCTCCCAGCCTGATATATTCTAAATATTTTAGGAGACTTATGTCAACCAAGGACAAGGTACCCGAAGTACCTAATGTCCCTCTGAACGCCGAATGCTCAACTATCCTTCAAAATAGTCTACCGGAAAAGCTAGGAGATACTGGACGTTTTACCCTTCCTTGTTCCATTAACCACACCGGCAATATTCGCTCTCTAACCGATCTAGGAGCAAGTATCAATCTCATGCCATATTCGTTATTCAAAAGGCTCGAATTAGGATACCTTAAGCCTACTAAAATGAGTGTCCAGCTAGCTGACCAAACAATTAGATACCCTAAGGGAATAGCTAAGAACATCACGGTTAAGGTCAACGAATTCCTATTCCCAACTGACTTTGTAGTAATGGTTATCCAGGAAGATATAAACATCCCTATAGTCCTAGGTAGACCCTTCTTGAACACGGCCAGAGCTGTCATTGATGTCCACTTACAGACTATCAGCTTACGCGCTCATGGAGAAAGCATCACATTCAAGATCGATCAGACCGACTGCACTTCGATGGAGAATGGTGAGCTATATACTGTCTCTATTATCCAATTTACATCAGAAGATGAGACCTTCAAGCCAGAAGCTAAGCAGGTAGAAGAGATAGAAGCAGAGGAAGAGGAAGAAGAAGACACTTCCAATGGCTACTCTCACAATGCTGCTCATTTGCTGGAAAGATTGCTTAATCCTGTCTTAGATCCAGAAAATCCACTCACCTACTCTCGACTTAGCGATCTAGAAGAGATTGAGCAAACTTTCATACACAATTTGAAGAAGATCTCGGACTTCAAAGCAAGTAGACTACCGAGTCTGCAGCCACATATACCTCCTCAAGGGATTCAAGCCCTTGCTTCATCAGAACCTCAACCACGACTTGAGACAGGAGGTATATTTGAGTCTGATGACTCTGATTCTCATGACAAGGAAGGCATTGAGATAGACACTCCAAAGCTATCTTCTAATACAATATCCCAGTTCACTGACAAATCCCAGCCACCGTCCAATGTAGTTGAGATCCCTAATGCACATAAGGTCGATACTCCTACTATGGATAGTGACTCGGGGGAAATTCCTGGTGATGTTCGTTGTATCCCACCTCCTACTCCTCTAGAACCGCCTGATTCACCAGTATTATCTTCACAACCTATCTGTACCCCAACCGTCTCTAATCATGAATAGATGGTTAATGTGATAAATAAATGTGATGGAGACCCTCGCATCGCGATAGCAGCTATTAGAAATTCCACTGTTGACTACTCTCTACACCAAAAATGGCTAATAGCGGTTATTGAAGAAGCGTCCACTATCCGACTCGCTAGCAATGGAACCCGAGATCCGCTCATTCTTAGGTACTGTGTCAGAATATTCGGAGAGACACTCAAATCTCAACTCAAGGAAGAATTGGAAAATGCACAAGAAATTTACTTCTATATCGAAAAAGACAAATATACCGCCAAGTATATGATGTTTTAATTAGTTCAGCATTTCCTTACTCCTTAAAACAAAGAGAGATGTTAAGTTCTATCAGGAAATACTTAGAAGCAGCTACTGGAAACCCTAGGAGCTACGCTGACGCCAAAGTAATGAGTTTTCTTCGGATATTCCTTGATTTACTAGCAAGAGAAGATCACCTAAGCACCAAAGAAAGCGATCGATTTATCATCAAATCCACTATCGACTATCATATTGAGTTGATACTCGAGGAGCTTAGGTGCATCAGTTTAGATGAAAGGAAGCGTAATCACCCCGTAACTGTTCTAGATATGTCACTACTCAATGTTGCCACTTATGTGATAACTCGACTACGTGAAATATTCCAAAGGAAAAATGCTGAGAAACCAGAGTTTTTCTTCCATGTTGGGTATCGTGAGATATTCAACAAATTGGTTCATATCTTCAAAGACTCTGACTTTCCCTTCACCCTTCATCAGCACCAGCTAATCAAAAGCTTGTGCCATTCTGTGACCACATTCGGAGGAGATCCCTACGCTGAAGAATATGAAGATCTGAAGTTGAAGTTCCTGGAATTTATGGATTCTATCAGACAAAAGCATCCAATTGGCGAAGTGATCAAGACCAAAACAACCACATTGACAGACCCAACGGGCCAGTCAATAAGGCGGTTGATTACATCACTTGTGGATTGCTAGGTCTCTCCAAAATTGCCGCAGACCACTTCCAAAGCTTCAAGAAGGATACTATGGAACCGCCAGACCTAATCTCAACCATAGTTTGCCACTTCCTTCGGATCTATTCTCCACGCTACACTTTTCCGCAACCTAGGGCACATAACGTCATCATCAATCGCCCTGGGAGCCCCTCCAACACCTGAACTACAAGAAGAAAGTCGAGCCCTCGACTATAATTAGAAGCGCTTCTTGGGAGGCAACCCGTGGAATAAATATCCTTTAGTATTAGTAGTATTTTGTTTTTATTTAAAATTCCAAGAAGTGAAATATCTCCGACTATCTTTCACACTTGGATATACAAATGCTTTCAAAATACCACTTCATTTTTACATTGACAGCTTTTACCACATCACTAATCCCAGAATATAGGAAACACTTTCAAAATATTAATTCATGTGTTTCGAGTATTTGAGGTACTTGCGTACTACTTTCACGCTTTATGCTCGAACTCGTTTAAAAACACATGTCTTAGGTACTGTGTCAAAATAAATCTGGAGTTCAAATGTTTGCAAAATAAATCTGGAGTTCGCATAAACCGTTTAGAGATTTCTAATACATTACTGAATCTACAAAATACAGCTACATGCAATTTAATCTCTTGATGTTTTGAAAACAATGCGACTCGAGCTAAGCTTTCCAAAAGCTTCCTACTGCGGCGGGTTACCTGAGAAATACATACTACAAGGTCAACATAAAGTTGGTGAGTTCATAGGTTTGTTAAGTGTAACACCCGCCAAATTAGGACTAGTGATTAGTGCCTAATCAATTGTTAATACATGTAATTAGTTTTGTATTAGGCTAATTAATGTATCGAATTATATATTGATGAATATATACAATTATGCCATTTGATTAAATCGTACGCGACCCAAATCGAATGTAATTCGATTCAATTTATACAGACGTTGGTGAACAATTTTATTAAATAATGTAATATTATTTAGTACAAACATTATATCCAAAATATTATTTTGATAATATTTCGTAATTTGTTTGTATCGTACAAATAAACGTCCACACGATTAAAAAGTTAAACACACAAACAAACGAAACCATTTAAGTTATTAAGTATTTGGTAAAATACTTCAACAAAAATATTGAATAAACATTCGTATTTTAAAACATATATTTAAACGTATAAAATAATTATTTAACGTTTAAATGATCGGAAAAACGAACACCGCACGGAGCGCAAACGCGGGGATTAAAATTTGGGAGATTCCATCCCCTTTTTCCCCAAAAATCTTCCAAAACCTTCCCCCCCTCCCCATTTTTCATCATTCTCTTTCTCTCTCTCTTTCTTACTTCTCTTCTTTTTCTCTCAAAAACAAACACCACAACCATCACCTACAACCACCAAAAACCACCATCAAACTCACTCAAATCACTACACTCGTTTGGAAGAAAAGATTCACCGTGACACGATTTACATTTCCATCTTTCCGGATTCCTCCGGCGTAAAGTTTGTAAGTTTCCGACAAAACCCGAAACACTCCGATTTCCATTATTTTTACTTGTTTAAGGGTTATTTAAGCTTGAAATGTCCAAATATGGGTTGGATAAAATTTTCAAGTCGAACGTAGGCCGGAAAACACCTTTTCGGCTCATTTTCCGGCCAACAGCGCGTTATGTCGCAGAGGCTCCAGGCCACCTGCTACATAAGCTTTTATGTCGCTAAATCAGGCCTTATGTCACATATAGCGACATAAGCCACTATGTCGCACTAATCACGGATGTCGCATATAGCGACACAAATTGTTATGTCGCAAACTTATTTTCGTCGCATAAAGCAACACAACGCCTTATGTCACATTAAATTGCGGATGTCGCACTTAGCGACACAAGCCCTTATGTCGCAGACATGATCTGCGACACAACAGAGTATGTCGCACTTAGCGACACAAAGCCGTATGTCGCACACTATGTCGCATGAAACAGAACCAAGAAAACACAAATTTTACTAAGTGTCGAGACATAAAATTTTATCACTTGATTTTACCCAAATTGAAGTCCAGGTGCATCTCGACCGCAACCAGGGGTTGCCACCCCTGGGACCCCGTTTACCAGGGGCGCTGCCCCCGGTCCCCCGTCACTTAAATTTTACAAATACTTTCTAAGTATAACACCTTTCGAAAATCAAAATAATAATGTGGGATTATTATTACAAACAAATCACCAACGGGCCGTATACGTTTTCAAAACATAACCAAATCAACTAAATCGTAGTAATTTGGACATTCTAGTTGAAAGAACAACTATAAAGGTAGTCTTTATAGATACCTTCTCACATTTATAACCATCGCGTGTCGTGGACACCCTCGGGTTACAAGTCTTCGGACATCGATTCTCGGCTAATCAACTCAAGTTTAATTAGTTAAACTCTCCAGACTCAGGTGAGTCTCATAGCCCCTATTTTACTATTTTACTCAGGGGTGTGATATACTGCACGTTTTATTTTAACTATATGAACGCAAGTACGAAAACAAACGATTACTAAATGAGTTATCTCACTAATCTTTCAAAGCCCTCCTCGACATAGTTTGGTAATACGTTGTAGCGTGAATATTAGTATATGGTACCATATAGGATTGACCCTCCTCGTCCGGGTTAGCATGCACTAACTGGGTAAACGGATGTACTAATATTTGTTTAGACGAGTGTAGATTAGGCACTCGTGGGAGGCACCTTGATCAGGATTCCTTAAATGTGGACCTGACACCTCGAGTTAAGCTCAGACTATGTGCTCATGGCTGTAAAACTTTTATTTTGCTTAATTGCAATTGAAATTCAATTAAATCTTGCAGTTCATACAATATGTGTTGACATACAAACCTGTGAGCTCACCAGCGTTTCGATGACCCATTTTAGCATGTATCACAGGTACTCAGCAGTAGGTTGGACTGCCATTCAGGATATCATTAGCTCGAGTCATCATGCAAAACATTCAGAGATTTAGCTTCATTATTATATTTTGTATAGATTAATTATGTATGTAAATCTCTCAATCCAGGAACTGAGCTAATGTAAACTATATTTTGATGTAAACTTTTATTTTATTAATACAAGTTTTAAAATGACGCATATAGAGTCGTTCATTATATCTTATGTGCTGTGTATATTGATTAGTCGTGCCCCGACCTGATTCGTTTCCGCAACCCGAATTCGGGGGTGCGATATTAAGTAATCAGTTGCTAATATGATCCACAAGATTTCACAAGTTTTGCATCATTCGTCAATGATAAGTAAAAGTATCGTTAACCAACGACAAGTAAAAGTATTGCATACAGCAATATAAGTATAGCATTTGCGTAAGTCTCATAGTCAAGCTTAACGTTGTTTGCCTCTGGTAAGAGTACTAATCCGATACACTTCTAAATCACAAGTAATACTGCGCCCGTGGGTTGGCTAGCGCGACTAGCCCGGATGAGGTTTGTCAAACCCTGATAGATCTATCCAATAATACTCACGCACAAATTTTAATGACTATGATGGGTAGAGGACTTTAGTGGATTATTCAGGTCTCATGCAATTCGTACAAAAAAAAAGTTGTTTCCGGTACTTGTGATCATAAAGCAGTTTATAAAACAGTTGTATGTATTCTCACCCCAGTGAAAAACAGTAAAAAGGGGCTACGAAACTCACCAGAGATAAGCAGGTAGCAAGCAATATCAAATATTAGCAAGTAGTGGGTATTCTCGTTCCCGTGTGCAACCTCCTAACGCCCTAAATGTATGAGGTTGTATAAGTAGATGTCTCAAAAGACCATCTATAGCGATTATATAAGTGGGGGTTAATGTCCACTTAAGCCAATCGGGTAGGTGGGGGTTTTATGTCCACCTAAAGCTAGTTCATCAACCAGTATGTCCAAATAAGTTGTTCAAGTTCGTTTATCAAAAACGTGTACGACCCGTTGGTGAATGTTTGTAATAATAATTCTTAAAAAGACATTATTATTAAGTTGGTGTCATTGTATACATTGTTATAGTATGTATCATGTGTGGTTATAAGTTGTTACTCAAGTTGAATACTTAGAGAAAATCAAATTTCAAGTTTCTGTTTTAGGCGTCACTTAGGGGCGACACTCTATGCGTCACTCAAGTAAGTGTCGCTATAGGCGACACCCGGTTGGTTAGCGGCACTAGGGTTAAGTGACGTAAAATGTGATTTTTTTAAATTGGCAGCGTCACTTGGGGGTAGTGACGCTATAGGCGACACTTGGTTCAGGCGGCACTGGGTCAAGTGACACTAAATGAGAAATTTGAATAATTGGGCGGCACTAAGGGTAAGTGACGCTAGATTAGGCGTCACTTGGGTAAGTGTCGCTGGTAAGGTGGCAATTTTGCCTGATCAGATTTTCTATTTAATTAATTTGAGTGTTCTAAGTGTCGGTTTTTCATTCGGGAAACTCTCTAAGTTTAGTTTTTGGTCCAAGTTACTAACTAAGTCACTCAAACCCATTTTTGTTACCATTTTCCAAATATAATAAGTTTTTCGAAATCGAGCCACTTTTGTTGACTTGGTCAAACTTGCTCGGTTTGACCTGAAACTTTCACCCAACCCAAATATCAGTTTATAGAGTCCAAATAAAGTGTCGGTTCATGTCGGAGTTCACCGAAAGTGTCGGTTTTTCATAAAAGTCCCAAAACTTCAAGATTTCCTATTTTCGACTTTTGTCGGTTTGTTTCACCATGTGTCTTACCAATTTCTGTTCCAAGTCAAGTCTCACCAATTTTACCAACTAATCTTCTATGTATCTAGTATCTAACATATGTTTCCTAATAATTTTAATTCCGATTTTCATAGAGAAACAAAATAAATGGCCATGCATAGCCCATATTCTGTTTTCACCCAGATCAGTCCCACAAATCGGCCAGTAGAGAAAAACGTGTCCGTTTCTGGAAAATGTGTAAAGCACGAAAATTTTAAAAAACAATGCATCTTCTAACTCTTCCTAGAACTCAAGATATGACGTTTTTAGTGTGTTGTGATTTTCTGGATAGATTATGTATCTTTGTGTATAAATTTATAAAACACGTATTTTAAGCTTATATTTGGACATAATCTTGTTAGATGAGTTTTATAACATGTAAATCAGTAACATGAAAGTGAAATAAGTGAAGGGGTTAGTGATTCTCACAAAGAATGATGAAGAAGAACAAGAGAGGATGATGATGGTGTTGATCCTTGCTTCTTTTTTGTGATTTCTTCTTTTAACTTGGTGGTGTTTAATGAAGGTTGTGGGTGGTGTTAGGGTGGTGGTAAGGCTGACTTTCTCTGGATTATTGAGAGAGAATATGTGAGAGGAAAAAGAGAAAATGAGAGGGTAAGTTAGAGTGTGAAATGGAGAGAATGCATGGAATGTAAGGGGAGGGGGGGGGGGGGGGGTTTGAGGTGGTGTAGTCAAAGAAGCAAGAGCGGAGGGGAATGGGCAGCAAGGAGGGGGGGAGGGGGGGGGTCGGCCAAGGGGGGCCCTCACAAGGGTATTTTAGTCATTTTCTCGTTTGTTTCGGTGTTTATTTTGGTGTTATACGTTTAATACGCGTTTTTAAGTAACGATTTAAATTTCAATATTTTCACTTGAAGTATTCCTTCTAAATACTTGAAAAACATTTATAAAAATGATTCGTTTATTTAGTGATCTCGATTTGCGCGTTCGTTGTACGTTATTTTGAGTCGTTTAAATTAACGGCATAAATGGGATTATTTTTCATTGAAGTATTATTAAAATACTTAAATTGAGTTGTTGAAATATTAATTAGGGTTTCGTTTAGTTGTCGGGTTCAGTTTGCGCGTTTTCGTTGCGTTTGAGACGTTTTAATCGAAACGTCTAGGTTTTTCGTGTATTATTATATTAAAATAATAATATATGATAAATAACTTCTAAAAAATAGATTTAAGTTATTTATAGAAATGTTTTCACCAACGTCGTATTTATACAGTGTCGGACTCCGTCCGGTTGTTTTGCACAATTTCACCAAATTGCGTAGCGTAATATAAATCAATTACGGGAGTGTATATTCACATAAATATATAAATAGTTACTAGTATTTACAAGTATTTAGCCTAATACTAAGCTAAACACACGTAATTAGGGTTTCTAGTAGGTTAATCAGTAACCCTAAATCGTTGGGTGTCACAAATGTCTCCAGATTTTGAGGGTAAAGACGACAGCTCCTAGCTCGAGATCGTGGGTGGTGTAGTTCTTTTCGTGAATTTTGAGCTGTTGCGAAGCGTAAGCAATGACTTTCTCTCGTTGCATCAGCACGCAACCAAGACCTTGGTGAGAAGCATCGCAGTATACCACGAAGTCATCGGTGCCTTCGGGTAAGGATAGAATTGGAGCACTGCAAAGCTTTTGTTTCAGAAGTTGAAATGCCGACTCTTTTTTATCAGTCCAATCGAACTTTTTGTCTTTCTGGGTCAGTGTCGTGAGTGGTTGAGCTATTTTTGAGAAATTTTCGATGAAGCGCCGATAGTACCTTGCCAATGCCAAGAATTGGCGTACCTCGGTCAGAGTGGTTGGCGACTGCCAGTCTTTGACAGCTTCGATTTTTGATGGATCGACATGGATTCCTTGACTATCGATAACATGTCCAAGGAATTGAACGGTTTGCATCCAGAACTCACACTTAGAGAATTTTGCGTAAAGCTCCTCGTGCTTAAGTAATTATAGGATGGTTCTGAGGTGTTGCGCATGTTCCTGTTCGTTGCGCGAGTAAATGAGAATGTCATCAATGAAGACAATGAAAAACTTGTCGAGGTATGGCTTGCACACCCGATTCATAAGATCTATGAATACATCCGGTGCGTTGGTTAGACCGAATGGCATCACTTGAAATTCGTAATGCCCATAACTGGTTCTGAAAGCGGTTTTTGGGATGTCGGTATCGCGAACACGTAGTTGGTGATAACCTGATCGGAGTTCGATCTTTGAATAAAAACTCGACCCCTGTAGTTGGTCAAACAGGTCATCAATACGAGGAAGTGGATAACGGTTCTTGACAGTTAGCTTGTTCAACTCTCGATAGTTGATACACATTCGGAAAGAACCATCTTTCTTTTTGACAAATAGGACCGGAGCTCCCCAAGGTGAAGAACTCGGCCTAATGAATCCTCTTTCCAGGAGTTCCTGCAAATTGTTGGACAACTCCTGAAGTTTGGATGGGGCTAAGCGGTATGGTGCTCGGGCCACAGGTGCGGTACCTAGCATGAAGTCGATTGAAAACTCAACCTGTCTTGGTGGTGGTAGACCAGGTAGTTCCTCGGGAAAGACTTCTGGAAAGTCTCGAACGATGGGCACATCCTCAAGTCGCTTCTCCTCTGACTTTTTCTCCATGATGTGTGCGAGGATTTCTGGATAACCCTTTCATAGAAATTTCCGGGTTTTCAAGCAAGATATGATGTTGAGTCTCGTCCCACCGGTCTCCCCCTGTATGACCAAGGTTCTATCGACGGCAAGAGGAATACGAACGATTTTATCGTAACAAATGATTTCAGCGCGGTGTTTGGACAACCAGTCCATACCAATGATGACGTCGAAGCTTCCAATTTCAACCGGCATAAGCTCGATTGAAAAGATTTCGTTGGCTAGGTTTAAAGTGCAATTAGGTATCATCATCATCTCATCTTCTGCATCAAAATAATAACACTCATTGTCCCAATCAAAGCTTAAACATTAATCATGTCTCTAATGCTGATGTGTCTGGTGGATCATTTCTGGATAATCAAGTCACTGCTGAACCTCAGCGAGTGACTAAATGGACTAGACATATTGATAATCAATTGATTATTGGTGATCCACAATCCAAGGTCCAGACCAGATCAGCAACTGCTAACTTTTGTTTGTTTGTAAGCTTTGTGTCACTGATGGAACCCAAAAAGATTGATGAGGCACTCACTGATCATCACTGGATAGCTGCCATGCAAGATGAGCTATCTCAGTTTGAAAGAAACAAAGTCTGGAAGTTAGTGCCTCAAGTATCTGGGAAATCTGTGATTGGAAGAAGATGGGTGTTCAGAAACAAGATGGATGTTGATGGTGTTGTGATAAGGAATAAGGCCAGACTGGTTGCACAAGGTTACTGTCAGCAAGAAGGAATTGACTACGATGAAACCTTTGCACCATTTGCTAGGCTTGAAGCGATCAGGTTGTTCTTAGCATACGCAGCTCACAAGAAGTTCAAGGTATATCAAATGGATGTGAAAAGTGCCTTCTTGAATGGAAAGCTGCAGGAAGAAGTGTATGTGAAGCAACCATCTGGATTCACTGATCCCAAGCATCCAGGTTATGTCTATAAGCTAGAAAAAGCTCTATATGGACTAAAACAAGCTCCCAGAGCTTGGTATGACACTCTCTCTACTTTCTTAACTAAATGTGGGTATGTCAGAGGTAAAATTGACAGCACCCTATTTATCAAAAAGGATAAGAGAGATGTTATATTGGTCCAAATTTATGTTGATGATATTATATTTGGGTCTACTAACAATGACTTGTGCAAGGAATTCTCTGACCTCATGACTAAAAGTTATGAAATGAGCATGATGGGTGAACTAACATTTCTCCTTGGTCTGCAAATAAAGCAAACCAAGACTGGTATTTTTATAAATCAAGGAAAATATGTTAAAGATTTATTAAAGAAATTTGAATTCACCAACTGCTCATCCCTTGCTACACCAATGTCATCTGCAGTAAAATTACATGCTGATCCTGATGGTAAATCTGTAAACATCACTGCTTACAGAGGAATGATCGGGTCACTGCTGTATTTAACTGCTAGTAGACCAGACATTATGTTTGCTACTTGTCTATGTGCTAGATATCAAGCTGATCCAAAGGAATCCCATTTGCTCGTTGTCAAAAGAATATTCAGATATCTGAAGGGTACACCAAATCTTGGTCTCTGGTACCCATCTGGTTCAGATTTCTCACTAAAAGGATATTCAGATTCTGATCATGCTGGATGCAAAATGGACAGAAAGAGTACCTCTAGTAGCTGTCAGTTTCTTGGAGAAAAACTTGTAAGCTGGTCAAGCAAGAAATAAAATTCTGTCTCAACTTCTACTGTTGAAGCTGAATATGTCGCTGCTGGAGCCTGCACTGCTCAAATTCTGTGGATGAGAAATCAGCTCGCTGACTATGGTTTTGACTTTGGCAATGTTCCAATTTATTGTGACAGTCAAAGTGCTATTGCCATAGCAAATAATCCTGTGATGCACTCAAGGACAAAGCACATTGATGTCAGATATCAGTTCATCAGGGACCACGTCATGAAAGGTGACATTGAATTGCATTTCATTCCAACTGATTACCAACTCGCTGACATATTTACAAAACCTTTAGATGAGAAAAGATTCACCTTTCTCATCAGCGAGTTGGGAATGCTGAACTTAAATGATTAAAACCTGATTGTTTAATAAAAGGTATTTACAGAATATATGGCTTATAGTCTAACTCGCTGTCCTATTATTCTCACTGATATAATCAGCAAGAACAATAAGTTAGCATAGTTATGATCAATGAATTATATACTTTGTGACTACACATGAAAACTCTTTATATCACATAAATAAAATATGTTTTATGCTTCAAAATTTGGCTAGCTGATTAGATTAGTATTCTAAGTTGTAATCTGATTAGCGAAATCAAATATGAGACATAATATTTATTTTATTTTAAGATATAACTTATTTTTCATCTCGCTAAGACGCAATGTATCAGCGAAGGTTCTTCTTATTTAATATGACATTTATTTCGACATATATTCCTTTACATTTAATACATTTTGTATTTAATTTTTAACGATTTATATTCCTAATAAATGCTTTATTAAATATCTCATGGAACCTCGAAAAGGTACACTTTTTCTGACACCTCGTATACCTTTCCGGCGTACCACTCCCATCACCATTTAATGTTGCCACTCACCACCATCATCACCCTACTCCCCTACCATCAACCACCACTTTTTGACCACGTACATACTCGTTTTGACCACATAATCTGTACATCAGTAACCCTATAAAAGCAGAGACTCATCTTCCTTCTCATTCTTTACGCTCTCTTATTTTCAAAACTTCATCTTTTTCATTTTCTCTACAAAAATTCTAAAATTCTAATTCTTCTTCTTTCATTTATTAAAAAATGGCTAGAACTAAGTTTTTCAACAATGCTTACACACCGACCCCAGAGATTAAAGCTCTTCGAGCCTCTGCGGTCAGTGAGACGCTTGTTGTTACAGTTCCCAAATCTAACTATTTGGGAAATGTAACCTGCCCTAAACCAGAGTATGCGGAGGTGATAAACTTTCTTAAAAATCACTTTATCCTCCCTGCTCTTACCTTGTCTCCTGGGAAAATGAACCCAGAATGGCTCAGTGAGTTCTGGTATACCTGCACTCACTCTGTCGTCTCTGGTGTTTCACAACTCCAGGGTTTTATAGACAATGGTACCCATCCCATCACCATAACTGCCAACACCATCCGGTCCATTTTACAACTCCCGACCTATGAGTCGTACGAGTCGCTGCCAGAGAGTGACGTAGCCAAACAAGGCCTCGTCGATCTTACTGAGATTGAGTGTAAATACTCAGTCGATGGCAGTGGCAACTGTAAGTATTCTACGGTCCACAAAACTAAAATGGATGGTGTTTGGAATGCCATTTTCACCAATTTCATTCAATCTTTGGGTACAAAATCAGGGAGCTATGATCAATTCAGCTCCCTGGAGGCCCAGATCAGTTGGTCACTGGTCAACTCTCTACGAGTTGACTATGCAAATGTGATCTTCAATGAACTGATCACCAAAGTCGCTGAGCCTGTCAGGGCTAAATATGTACCCTACCCTAGGTTTCTCTCACTGATCTTCAGGGATCAGTTTGATGCCTATGATAGGGTATCTTTTCAAGGTTTCCCTGGTAGGATCTCAAATCTTTGCCAAACCAGCGACTGCGGTGTTACCTGCTTTTATGAAACACCCGGGGATCCTTGCACCCCAGCCTGTAACTACTGTACATATGTCAATTGCTGCCCCCCCCCCCCCATTGACCACGTCACTGACCACACCCCTAGTGACTACTGTTGGTCAACCACCACTCAAGAAACCACCAACTGCTCCCAAGAAAAAATCCAAATTAGGGTCCCTGACATTAAAGGATCAGGGACATAGCAAAAAGAAGACATCTACGGATGCCAGTGGTGAATCAGTGACTGTACGTTCAGTTGCTGAGGGCACCACTGCTAAACCCTCAACTTTACCTGCTTCATTGGACTCCCGAAAGTCCAGTGACTCTAAAAAGGGAAAATTACAGACAGCTGCAGTGGATCAAACCACTATTAGCAGTGATTCAGGTGCATCCCACACCCTCAGATTGAGTCAACCCAGCCACTTGTCATCCTCACAAAAGGGTGACATTTCACTCAAAGGGCTAATGACATTAGTGGGTGATAACACACTCATTGCTGATGTCACACCACTGGCTACAGACCCGGGCCATCTCTCATCTATCACTGCACCGGCTGTCAATGTCTCACCACTGACCCATGGTGAGATACAGGTCGCTACCTCTATTTCCAATGAACCACCAGCTAAATCACAAGCTGATGATGAGGAAATCATGCCCATGGACACCTCAGAGGACACCCAACCCATTCCTCTACCCACATCTAACTCTCCTATCAGAGAGCTTACCCCCACCTCCTTCTCTAGTGACAACATCCAAGTCACTGCTGCTGGTCAGAACACACCCCCTGATCATGTAGCCCAGTCTACACCTACCCCCATTATTATTACCCAAACTACTCCCACAAACACCTCCACCCACTCCACATCAGATCAGCTACTGATGGAGTACATTGCCCAATCCCAAACCCAGATTAAGATGCTCACTGAAGACCGTGAGGCACTTATTGGCAATGTCTCTGTCTTACAGAAAGCCGTTACTGCTCTCACTGATGTATACAACTCCATTGAGCCATGGAGCACATATGTCAGTGAGAGGGTACAAACTGTAGCTGATGCTAGTGCTGCAATAAACCATGCAGTCACTGAGCTAGCCTCCACCTCCACCACAAACTTTACCACTCATGCCACTGCCATTGCCCAGCTCACCACCAACCAAAATGACTTGGCTATCTCTGTATCTAACTATCTTTTCAACACTGACAAAGTTATCAAGGTGCTTCCACAGGTTGTTTCACAGCTTACACAGACTAGAGCTGAGGTCGCTGCCCTGCGAGAGGAAAATGCTAACTTCACTGAACAGATTCTTAGGGCAGTAGATCAGTTTGAGTGAACCAGTCAGGGGGAGAGTGAAGAAGAAGATGACACTTATGTCTCAGTCTCTGATCCTGAGATGCCCCTTCAGATGACTGATCCGCTGTCAAACAAAGCTCACAGGGACATTGTGCTCAACACTTATGCACTACGTCCAATCGCTGAGCAACCGGAATTGGAAGCCCTTGCAGTTGCTGAACTATATTGGGTTGATATGGAGATAGCTACTGATATGGTGGATGTCGCTGAGCGCTTTCCTGAGTTCAGTGTTGAAGAGCTCAGGAATTATAATGGGTTGGTACAGCAATGGGCAATGGATGAGGCTGCTAGGGTAGAAGGTACCTCAGTAAGCTATGAATTGGCTCGCTGGGAATGGATTAACAGGGAGGTGGTAGATGATGCATCTGATGATGAGGAAGATGATACCATCATGCATGATGCTGATGATAATGATGATGACAACAATGATGATGGTCAGGGAGGTGGTCATGGAAATGGTCAGGGTTCAGAAAGTGAAGATGAAGATGATGTAAATATGGAGGATCAGCAACCCATATCATCTGTCATTAAAAGGAAAAGGACCAGTGACACCTCTCCTGCATCTACTCCTCCATCAAAGAAACAACAGGTCAGTGACCCTCAATCACATATTGTCATATCTGAGGTAATTGTACCTTCATCTACACCAGCAACCCAAAACATACCCTCACCCACAGCAACTACAACTACACTCACCCAAATTACCACAACCCAAACCCCAGCAACAATAATACCAATCTCCACAGCAACTCTCTCCAACACTACCACTTCAGACACTTCCCCTACAGCATGCCTTTCCTCTGACTCAGCCTCAGAAAGCCTCTGTCCTGATGAAACTAAAGAACAGCGAATTGCCAGAAAAATAAAGGCAAGACAGGACAGGGAGCAGGAGATGATAATGAAAATAACCTTTCAGGCTGAGTTAAGAGAGGAACAAGAAAGGAAAAGGTTGCTGAAAGAGCAATCAGATGCTGATAGAGCGTACCTACTGGAATTGAGCTCTAAAGATGCTAATGAAAGGGTCAGACTGCTTAAACAAAAGCAAGATCAAGAAGAGTATGATGCTGCAATTGCCAGGGTACTTGCTGAAATAGAAGAGAGTGAGCTAGAGCAACAGAAACTGAAAACTTCAGCTAGCAAGAGCTCTAAAAAGAAAGGGGGAGCTGTCAAAACAGTAGTGGATAGAAAATGGGATGAGATATTAGAAAGAGGTTTGCTGCCCGTATGACAGGGAGATCAAACCCTGCACCTATTACCAAGGTAAAATTGAAGAAGTCTAAGAATCAATCTCAACCTCAGCTACTCATTTAAAGAGGATCAGAGACTCAAGCCATGCTACTTGATCAAGTATGCAAGCTGCACAGAGAAGAATGGAATGAAATCAGGCTTGCTATCAGCCACTCTACAAGTGCAGCTAAAGCTGATATCCTGAAAGAGATTGATAGGCTATATCAAAAGATGGTGTCACTGCAACTTCTCAGACCAGAAGGACATGAAGTCATTGGTGAAGAGATTGTTCAGCCACCAAGCCCGAGGTATAGGTCAGGCACTAGCAGCATCTATCGAATCCCCAACACTTCAAGGTTAAATCTGTCTATCCCTGCTGGTGTGCCAAAGCTTGAAGGACATGAAGTCATTGAGGGGGAGAAGGGTCTGTTATACAGGGACTTAAATGGTGCCCTTAGGTTTCAGAGAGAAGCTGAACTTGAGAAGGTTGATCAAGAACAACTCATACACCTAATCAGGTCAGCTAGCATGCTTCCTACAAATTCAAAAATCAGAAAAGCTATTCTCGATGAAGCCTTGGCAAGAAAATTCAGATACCTGCCCTCCAAAGACAAGTATGAACTTGAAGCTGAGCTTGGCATAGTGAAAGAGGAGGAGATGTGGAGAGATAAATAAATTAGATCTTTTGTAATAGTTAGTCTCTTGTAAATAATTATTTAATGATATAAATGAGGCTTGACACAGAAAATATACAAGTACAAGTCTCTGGGCGACCAACCTATCGTCAGAGACTAAAAACCTTTCAACAACAAAAGTTTACAAGTACAAGTCTCTGAGCAACCAACTTATCATCAGAGACTAAATCTTTCTGCAACTAGTTTGTCTAAGGGAGCTTTGACTTAAACCATTTAGGGGGAGATTGTTGAGTCACTGATCGCTGAACTCAAGCGGTCACTAATCACAAGGATTAAGGGGGAGATTATATAAGAAATTGTTGAAGTCATTAATCGCTGATAAGTGAAGTCACTGATCATGCTATATGTTCACAGTCTCTGATCTTCTCAATAATGTTCCATGAAGAAAATGATTCAAGTCTTCCTTAGACATTCTACCAGTCCCTACAATCTTCCTTAGAATCAAATCCTGAATGTAACAAGCAGATTCATCAAAGCCAATAAACATCAACAATATTAATAAGATGTTTAGAAGACATAGTCATATGTTGAGAGGCTCCAGAATCTATAATCCAACCAAAGTTTGAATTATCAACATTTTTAGATACATTTGAATTAAAAAATCTTGTAAAATTATCATTAAAAAATACATTGTAGTTCCTAAATGTACCTGCCATATTAGCTTGTACATTTCCAAAACTAGCAGCAGACTGTTCATTGATAAGACTCATAATTATTGAAATTTGATCAGTAGTAAAAGGAAGATTATTAGAACTACAACCATCAGAATCAAATGCAGACCCATTACTAGAAGCAGTTCTTCCAGTATTACCATTACCACCCCTTTTTACCCAACCAGGAGGATAACCCAAAATCTCATAACATCTTTCTATAGTGTGTCCTAATCTATTACACTTACTGCATTTCAAATTAGGATTAGGTCCTCTACCAACAATCTTTTTGTTATCAAAAGTTTTGGAAACTAGAAAAGAAGATGTCTGAGATTTATTTTTATTATTTATAGAGAAAGAACCTCTATGAGACTCTTCTCTAGAAATAATAGCAAAAGCAGATTTGATACTTGGTAGAGGATCTCTAGACAAAATATTACTTCTAACAGACTCATATAAATCATCTAACCCCATAAGAAATTGCATCAATTTTATTAAATCATTATGATCTTTAAAACCCTTTGCAGCATTACAATTACAATTTGGAAGCTTAACCAAAGCATCAAATTGTTTCCATAAAGCATTCAATTTATGATAATAATCTGAAATTGATGTTCCATTCTGAGTTAAAGTATTGATTTTGTGATGCAAATTAAAAGTTATTGATCCATCAACTTTGTCATAAGTTTCCTTTAATTCTTCCCAAACAGAATGAGCAGAATTAGAGAAAACTTGACCAGAAAATAACTCTTCAGAAATAGAGTTCAGAATCCAAGATAAAACCACAGAATTACATCTATCCCACTGCAGCCTAAGAACTTGATCAGTTTCATGTTTGATACATGTACCATCAATAAAACCAATCTTATTCTTAGTCTGCAGAGCAAGAAACATTGCCCTACTCCAAACATTGTAATTCTCTGTACCTTTTAACTTAAGTGATACAAGTGCAGTTGTACTTGTATCACTAGCATGAAGATACAGAGTGTTGAGTCACTGATCGCTGAACTCAAGCGGTCACTGATCACAAGGATTAAGGGGGAGATTATATAAGAAATTGTTGAAGTCATTAATCGCTGATAAGTGAAGTCACTGATCATGCTATATGTTCACAGTCTCTGATCTTCTCGATAATGTTCCATGAAGAAAATGATTCAAGTCAAGCTCCTGTCGCTGATGTTTATGGTCGCTGATTCTATCTCTTCAATCAGTAGATGAACAATTTATAAAGATCAAAGACTCAACTATGTGTGTCGCTGATACTCATCTATCAGCGAGAGTCTACAAGTCTTCTTGAGTTCTCTCATCTGCTGAATAAAAGAAGTCACTGAAGATTAGCTGTTCAAGTCATTCTTTAGAGCATGTTAGCTCGCATCGAGAATGAGGAGGATTGATATATCTATCGGTGACTGCAGCATTAAATGCCGCATTAAATAAGAAGTTGACATTCGGCGTTATTACGACGCAGCACGTGTTCCTCGTAACTTGGAAAGAGTAACGTGGAAGCATCTGATTGGTTTAAGGTACAAGGTAACATTTTCCAAGACAGAATGTCGAACCATGATGTATCACATCTCAACTACCTCACCAATCAAGCAGCGACACGTGTCCTTCCAGATCTGGAAATTAAGGATTTCAGCGTCTATAAATAGCGTAGTATGTTATACTTCATTTCGTGTCGATTGTTTGTATTGTTACTTGTTTGTCAGTAACTAGTTTGTCTAAGATACAAACAACACCAGTGAGTGAACTAGTAGCGTGTTTGTCCACTATTAGTTTACCTCAGCGAGTGAGCAAGTTAGCGTGTTTGTCCACTACTGCTCATCTCCTTTTGTAAGAGTTGTATTGTTTGATTTAGATTAGCTTTGGCTAATCTATTCCGCAATCAACTATAGATAAATTTTATCAATAAAAGAATTTATCTTTCAGCTAGCATTGCATCAGCAACTGAACTGCCTATCTTACTTATATATTTGTGTTCATATTGTTGTCACTTTAATACGGTTAAAAACTTGTTAAACAAGTTAACACATTATAACAGAAAAGTTTTTAATTGTATTCAAACCCCCCCCCCCTTTCTACAATTAACTCACTGTTAACGATTCACAATCACTAACATAATAGTGATTAGGGACTCACACAGAGGATCACCAAAATCAAGATTACTCACTTGAGTAACCTTAGATGAACTAACAACCTCATTAACCATTATGAATATCAATCAATTTGCAACAAAGAACAAATAGTCACAGTAGAACACAGAATAATACAAAAAAACACACACAGAATATTAATAAGAACACAATAATAAATCCTATTAGGTTAGCCAAAGCAGGGATCCTTACAGACAGATTCTCAAAGGGAATCCGTCCTAGGTCTTACTTTGGGACCTCTCTTCTACCAAAACAACAAGAAAAGATTAGAGAATAATCACACGCACAAGAATATTAAAAAAAAAAAAAAAAAAACAATACACCAAATACAGCAATTAGCAACAAACAAACAAACAATCACAGATATATAAAATATATGAGATAGAGTAAGAAACGTCTCACAGAGTACTCCGTGCAAAGCTAATAAAAGAAAGAAGAATAAGCAGCGGAAGTCTTCAGAAAAATTCACTCTGGAACAGCCAAGAATGAACGAATACACAAAAACAGATTTCAAGTCGAAATCCAGAAAACCCTAATCTGAAAATTAGGGTTCTAGTAGAAATATAGTGAACCAATCGAATTCCTTTGATGAGAATAAAGAAGAAACTCCACAGATCTTAATCGAACCCAAACAGAAATAAGAACTTCAAGAAATCACAAACCCTAATTTGCGAAAACCCTAATTCTCACACCACGAATCGTACCACGATGGCTCTGATACCATGTACAAAATATCAAACAATACTCACAGATCTTAGAAACATCAAGATAATGTTTCTAATTCACAAGAACACAAAGAAATCTCTTCACCTCAACAATCAAACGAAATACAGAAAAATGAAGAAAATAAAATCTCTCTCACAAAACTTCTCTAACCCTAAAACTGAGAATAATACATATATATATATATACACGACATTTGAAGAATTACAAAACTGGTCCCTGAAGCTTTATATCTTGACACAAGCAGCTCAAACTTCAACCCAGCAACATACTTCTAGAAAATACAGAAATAACCCTCCAAGATAAAAAAATCATTCTAAAATAAGTCCTGAAACTAGAAACATTTTAAGTTAGATTATACATTATAAACTTGAATGAGATAAGATTGATAAAAAACTCATAATATTTAACAATAGGCAACACTGGACTCTGTGGGGGTATACTAGAACTTAATTTACCAAAATGCAGTCCTATTCGCTCAAAGGGAGGAAAAAGGTTAAGTACTACTTTTATTTTAATCATCACTTTTGCGGTGGTTTTATTTTGTTCAGCTCTGGTAGTAATTTTTTTCTTCTATTGGCGAAAAATGAAAGGTGGCAATGAAGATGATGCATCCAACGGCATTGACGAGATGCCGCTTATTAAGGTTTCTTATGAAATGCTCTGTAATGCAACTGACAGATTTTCTCTAAACAACGCAAGGGTAGTTTTGCATCTGTTTATAAAGGAAAACTTGATTTGGATGTTGGGATTGTTGCAGTAAAAGTTCTAAATCTTCATCACAAAGGAGGTTCTAAGAGTTTTATCTCTGAGTGCAACACATTGAGACATGCTCGACATAGAAACCTAGTGAAGGTCATAACTTGTTGCAGTGGTTCTGATTTTGAAGGTAATGAATTCAAAGCTTTGGTTTACGAGTTCATGCCTAATGGAAGCTTGGATAGATGGTTACATATGAGAAGGATACAAGATACTGAAATGGAGCTTCCTCGACTTAGTCTTCTTCAGAGAGTATGCGTTGCCTTAGATGTGGCTTATGCACTTGACTATCTTCACAACCGCAATGGTAGGACCGTTGTACATTGTGATTTGAAAGCGGGTAACATTCTACTTGATGAAGAGATGGTCGCACATGTTGGTGATTTCGGGCTATCAAAGATTCTCCAATCTGAACATCTAAACACATACAATAGCAGCTCGATTGGAGTTAGAGGAACCGTCGGCTACGCATCTCCAGGTAGACATTAATTGCTCTCTATAGTTCATTTAGTTATTAATGTTGAGTATTATACTCTATTTGGGGGCGTTTGGTATTACTTATTTAAGTGCAATTATTTGCTTATTGATTGCTTTGGAAGCAGATAAGCAAATCCAAACATCTGTTTGATAACTGTTAATCTGATTTATTTTAAATGAATAAGCACGTACTAATAAAGATGTTTGCACTTGCTCATTTTGAAGCAGAGAAGTGCTTATAAATAAGAAATCCGAATACTAAAGTATAGTTAATTACTGTTGCAGAATATGGTCTTGGTGGCAAAGTATCAACAAGTGGAGACCTTTATAGTTATGGCGTTTTGTTGTTGGAGATGATTACAAGTAAAAGGTCTACAGATCCCATGTTCAAAGAAGGTGCCAACCTTCACAACTATGCTAGCACAGCCATGGGTGATCACTTGTTAAAGATTGTTGATCCAATACTTCTAATGGATCATTGTGATGATCCTGCACCATCAACCAACAATAATGGAGATGAGACAATTTTTAAGAGAAAGGAAATGTGTTTGCGTATGATGCTTGAACTTGGAGTAGCATGTTCCATGGAGTTGTCAAAACATCGAATGGATATTAATTGTGTTATCCAGGTGCTTCAGTCAATGAAAGATCTTATGTTAGGCACTTCAACAGGCTAATCTAAATTTGTTCTACTTCTTCAACTTACAATATCAAGAGTTGCTTTTTACAAACATTAGCAGTGATTAGTGAAGAAGTTCTAAATTTTTTTGTGCTGTATATGGGGATACGTTAATATCCACTGTGCAACATTTTCTCGCCTATAGTATTGTGTGACTTATGGAGTATGGTTATACTCATTATATTTTACGCAAAACAAGTTAAAACAATGTAGCGTTTAATTTCGGCAAATATTATTGTAATCGAGCTTATGGTGTCTGCTTATTTGTTGTTTGCAGACAACTAGGTAGTTCTTAACCATCAAAAAGTATAGAGGAAGTTACTTTCCCAATATCCGATATTAATGTTATTGATGGGGCTTGCTTTGTTAGTGGGAATGGTAATGGGTATGGGTATAACAATGGGAATGAGAATCAGATATGGTACCCAACCTCTTAGATGGGTTTGGAGTATATCCATTTTCTTGGGTTTGATACCCAACCTCTTAGATGGGTTTGGAGTATACCATTCATGTAAACCAAACACACCCCTCATATCCAAATGTAATACTCATATAATCAAAATGACTGATAAATTAATTAAAATGAATGACTTGTTTCATATTGTTGAGTTGAAAGTCTAGTTACCAGAGTCCATTTCCGCTACTTCCAAGAGCCTCTGCCAAGACAAATATTTCAGTCCATTTATATACACTTAAAAGAATATATCCCTATGTAAATAGTAAAATTAACTCAAAAGCAGTGTTATAAACTCAACTATGTAGTGACAATGTTATAGGTCTATAGAATTGATGATAAAATCCGTATTATAAATTCAACTATACTTACCAAATCAGTATTATAAATTCAACTATACTTACCAAATCAGTATTATAAACTCAACTCTGTACTTTAACACCAAACACCTCAGCAAGTATTCTTAGTTCTTACCATGACCAACCAGATATTCAAGACCTTACCAAACAGGCTTACATGAGGCAGATATGGACGCAGTAAAATGTACACTAAGAATTATTATCGTATATCTTGAACAATGAAAACCCATATGAAGTATTAATAGCTGATACAAACTCCCTGACATGGCATGATTTTTCGATCTTGGTGACCGTAGCTGAACATCAAGATTTCATCATAATACATACTCATAGGAGTCACATTTCGAATCATCCGCATTTGTTATACAACGATAAAAAGTGTGGTTACCGCAGCTAGACTTGTAAACACAACTGGAAAAAAGACTGGTATTATTCACAATTATTGTTTTCAACTAAACAAACTGGTAAATCCGTGTAACCACTAATTTAGCATTGCTGCTAAAAATTAGATGTGCATGTTCAGCTACAGTTTACAACCAAGATATATTTCTATTTGTACAACATGCTACAATATACTGACAAAGCGTGAGCAAATGCAGCTCAACGGTATCTCCACAACCATGTTTTTCTCTTGGCCACATTTTCTCAGAAAACAACACTTTTCTTATCGTCGGTCCACCAGATAGGTCGTCGATTATCTCCTGAAATGGAGAGATCTGAGCAAGAACCGTCTACCAGGAAAGTGATAGGTCAGTGATGCTCAATACGTGGCAACAGAAAGCTAAACCCCGAGTTCTCACGAATTAGAGGTGGAGGCTCGATGTCTGAAATTTCTATTTGATCCATTGACTTTGATATATCGTCAACTGAAAATGGAATGCTGCATAAATAAACCATAATAAAGCATCACAATTCCATTAATATAGAGTTCTCCTTTCAAGATGCACTTTTATATTAGCAGTCACAAAATTATTGTAAATTAATGTGTTTTGTCTCCAAACATTATAAAGGAAAACAACAGTTTTCTTCATAACTAAAAGTTTAACAAACTATTCAATTGAGGTATGAGACTGAATAGTGTTAGAAAGGTTTTCTCACCATGTTTTTTTTTTCTAATTGTGATACGTTGGTCAACAGATTTGCCGTAAGTTTACTCTCAAGGTTTATGCACAATACTACTCATATTCACTTGGGAGATGGTAAACGAATTTTATGATACTTGCAGGGTACTAAAGATTTTGGCATCAAGTATACAAAAAATGTGGAGTCAAATTTGCATGGCTTTTGTAATAGTGATTGGGGGTGGATACCAGATGACATGGAAAGTACATTGGATATACTTTTTCAATTAGATCAAGTGTGTTTAGCAGGGTTGGAAAAGTCGGGATTAGTCGGCTAATCCTGGCTACCGACTAAAGACTAATCCATGGCCAAGTCGGTCGGAAAGTCGGTCAAAGACGGGTCAACGCGAAAAAAACGGGATTAGTCGGGGCAGGACAGGTTTTTTGGGTCAAAGGCAGGTCAAAGACGGGTTTTTGGGATGGTCAACGATGGTCAACTTTTTTAAAAATAACAATTTACCAGTTTCATCGCAAATTGGGTTCCTTGTACTCCAGGTGCTCAATTGGAACTTCATTAACACGCCAGTTTCATGTACCAGTTCTATATATATTCATATATAATTTTGAAACTTATTTAAATACTAAAAAAGTCAATAAAAGTCAAAATCCGACTAGTCTCTGACTTGTCCCGACTAGTCCGTAATATGTCCCGACCGACTAATCCCCGACTTACGACTTTTTCAACCTTGGTGTTTAGTTGGTGTTCAAAGAAGCAACAAATAGATGCACAACAACGGACGCAGAGTATGTTGCAACAGCTCTAGTCACATCTAAGCAATTTAGATAACAAGAATTTTTTAAGATATTGGTATAAAGAAAATGGAGCCCATAACAATTTTTCGTGACAATATGTCAGCAACTGCAATCGCAAAGAATCCAGTTCATGATAGCTGCACAAAGCATATCGCTTTGAAACATCAATTTATAAGAGACGGAATTGAAGATGGAGAAGTGCAACTTGAATTTGTGGAACTAATGATCAATTTGCAGAAATTTTTACGAAAGCACTTTCACGAGAAAAGTTTCAAGAACTCAGAGGCAACTAAGAGTTCAACCAAGCACGTTGCAGTGAGTATGTAAATTAATGTGTTTTGTGTCCAACCAAAATAAAGGAAAACAACAGTTTTTTTCATAACAAAAAGTCTAACATAATATTCGATTGAGGCATGAGATTGAATAGTATTAGAAAGGTTTTTCCAAAGTGTTTTTTTAATTGTGATATTTTGGTCAACTGATTTGGTATTTGTTTCCTACAATTGTAGAATACTATTGTCAACTTTTCACATTGTAATATGACCACATGCTAGGTCTATATAATTGAGCAGATTACATGAAGAAAAAAATGCAAGAGAGCGCAACAAAATAGACTGAAGTCCCTTTGATGTACGAGAGATTTTTCCATCTCTTCTAATACGTCGTCAAGTTTACCAAAATGTTTATTACTCGAGTGATATTTATCTTTCCAACAGTGATCAACTACTCATTAGAATGCCAGTATATACGAGTGGTAAGTGGAATACAGATTCTGCAGATCTCAAAACTTAAGCTCGCAGATAAGTGGTTGTGCGTAGACACCTAAAAGCGAGCTAGTAATAACAAGATGCATATGCCATGTTCAAAATTATTGTAGTATGTAACATGTAAGACGTAAACCAAAAGGAATCAACGTGTTTTAAAGACTACAAAATACCCAGTACATATCCTCAATCAGTATGAACCAGTATCCGTGGTCAGTTATCTTTCCGTATTGAGTGTCATAATATGTTAAAACATTTAATATCAAAAGGAAGAGCTGCATAGTAACTAACCTCGAATCGTCATCCAGCAAGAAAGAATTGCTCACTACATTGTTTTCTTCAGTCATCAACGACCTCATGCTAGATATAACCTGAATGATGGCAATAAGGCAAATATTAAATATTTACACTATAAATTAAATAATTAATTTTGCATATGAGAAGGAGCTGATAATCGAGTAATTTCATGGATTGAAACTTACATCAGCAGAGACACTATGTGTGCCATACTTGTCATCCCAGTACATTGTACTAATCCGATACAACTGCTGTACACTAAGAACCTATGGACAAAATTATGATTGCTAGTTGTAATGGTAGAATAAAATTATGGCGTGTTGTAACGTAACAAAAAACATATATGACTCACTGGGCAGAGGTCATGACTTATTTCATCCAGCGTTTTCTTTGGCTTTTGATGTATAACCTGAAAAGGGTTACAGATTCTTGTAAACAGATATTTATCAGAACTTATAAATATTTGAAACCAAATTAAAATCTTTCGAAAAAATACTTTACCAGGAATGCAATAGCCTGCCTTATATGCTTCAGTTCATCCCAAGCTGAACCTGCATACTGCAATTCTGTTGTTTATATAATAAACATATAAAAGCAACCTAAATTTATCACCTTGGAAATACCTCTTCAGTGGCATTGTAACACCAGTGTTCAATTTCAGCCAATCCTGCTTTGACATACTCACCATTACTGAATGAACAGCATTCGCGCCTCAAAAGTAGACTGCATCATGAAGTAACATAAAAAACACCAGAATTTTGTACGTGCATATTGACGTAAGAATTGAGGAATACCTGTTAAATAGCTGAACATTGACGAATGAGAATATTTGTGTGAAAATTTTACGAACCAAAAACGGTGGCACCTACATTCATTACGAAGTTAGTAGGAAAATAGAGAAGGAAGATGAAATTTAATATGAATTTTAATAGATACAGAGATTCCACTAACATGATTTGTTTTTAAAATATTTAAGAAACTTCCAAGGCTCTTCACAATTCTCTGCCAATGAGCAATTAGGCTTTGCTGAGCTGTACTAGAAACTGAACGTGATGATCCCTTCACTAGACTCGCTCGAGATATTCTTGGTGCCTTCAATTTAACATACCAGTTAGTACATGCTAATTGCCAGCATTAAGAAGTAAAACAATACAATTACCTGAATGCACATCCCTAGCAATGGAGATATTTCTTTTTTCAGATTATCTCGAATCATGCCATATATCTTTTCAACATATGCTGTAAGCTGTTGTTTAAAAAGCAAAGCTGGATACTTGGCCTCCACTTTGGTGTAACCTTCCACTCCATTACTCAGGCTTCCATTTGTAAAGGAAAGATCAAGCCCATGAGGAGTTCCACGAAAACTCTATATAGAAAATAAGGAAGACTTTCACAAAATAATGAAATTTTTTTTAATTACATTCCAAGTGTCAACAAAGAAAATTTGGGTAATTACAGAAGTCATCTTCCCAAAAAGAGTAGCTGATGATCGACGGCGCTGTGGACCAATTCCGGATGCGGCCCCGCTTGCTTTCAGCGTACGCTGGAGTAGAAGCAAAAGAGTAGAGGCATTGGACAACCAGTAGGCCAATACATCATTATTATCCTGCGTTTTCTTTAGTTACATAAAAGTTACAACAGTATTAGAAGAAATTTATGAATACTAAAATAAATAAAATGAAATAAATCAAAATAGTGTATTGATGTACTGGGAAACAGTTGGAACCTCTATTGCATTGCCCATGGTCTGAATTATACGGTCAAACACACTTGTCTTCTCAACTTCAAAAGATCTCCATTGTAGAAGGCATTTGTAAATAATACATGCTGCTATGGGTCTGTTACCTGCAAATCCTAAATGTTGTGCAATGCATCTGATAAGCAACTCCTGATTCTCCCTTTGTTTCTCATCAAGCGTTTTTTGTGGCTTGTCATCTATTTCTGCATCTCTTTGGCTCAGCGAAGGGCTACGTGGACTCTAATACATATATAAACAATACATGATGTAATTAGATAATTAATAGCAGACCACTGGAAGAAACAATTCAGAGAGTTTAAGATCAAACGATACCAGAGATGACCTTGTATCTCCAATTAAAGTACCACTGTCATTCCTCTGCAAAGAGCTGGAGTTATAAAGTACCCTAATGTGATACGATAATTTGTTAAATTTTGATAAATTTGAGAAAATACCAGAATTATAGATCTAGAACGGCCTGAGAGGAACTTATTAGGTGCCATGGACACGGCTTGATGGCGGAACACTTTGTTCTCTGATTCCAGATTGTTTAGCTTCTCTTCCAGCCTATGCAATACACAAAATCTCAATGAATAGAATAGAACAGAAACATGCTAATCTGTTAAGATGTAGTTTATAGAAACTGTTAGTTATCAAGATGAAAAAATTAGGACTACAAATCCACCAACCTGCTCATAAAATCCTGTAACTGAGCAACTTTCTTTTCTGTTTCTTCCAGCTTCTTGATTCTTTCTTCACAACATTCTTCAAGATCATCAGCACGCTTCTTTTCTGACTGCCACATACCCTGCAATGGCAAAAAGAACAACCACATATTATTATTACTGATACTACAAGATTATGTACTCGATATACCAGAACAAAGAACATAAAATCCTATTTAGATGTCATACTTTCAAATCATCAACTTGTTCAGTCAGAGATTCAATTTTCTTTGTATCTTCAATGACGACCTCTTTTTCCTCAACAAGTGCTGGAGCTTCATCAATAGCTTTTTTAGCTGCTTCTCTTTCCTTTACGGCTATTGCATTTGCTTCATCAAGTTTTTTTTGCATAGCTTCCATAGAAGTTTGGAATTTTAGAGCTTCTTGTGCTTTCGATTCTTCCAAGTCAGTCTAGACACATGAGTTAGATAGTTCATACCTTCTATATCTAATTTGAGAAATGATTTATCATCCTACTTATTTATCCTCCTAACACCTTATAATTATGCCATGTGTCATGCATTTATTCTCTCTCCTTATTTTATTGGTTGACTGTCATGCCTTGGTAATTACTAGAAAGATGTTTAGGATGAAAAATCAAGAGGATATATCATTAGTCATCTACTTTTTAACATGATTAATATATGAGATTATATTACCCTTAAACGTTTCTCCAATTGTAAACGCCATGTTAATTCCTCCAATTGTTTCTCGAGCTTATCTTTTGCTTCTTTAAGTGCACCTGTTTCTTGTGCAGCCTGCAGGGTATAAAAAGCATAAATTTGACTATAATGGATAGATAGTTAGTAGCAGTAACTGCTATGATATTAAACATCACGACTGACCATTTTAAGTTTTCGTAACTCTCTCTTTGCAATTCTTCCCCTCCATCTGCATTGTGTAACTATGGATCCTTTCTTTAGCCTTTTGAAGTATGCAGAATACTTATGACAACGCCAGCGAGTCTAAGCAAATAAAAATCGACAAGAAATTTTCCTTAAATACAACACAATGTGTATACTGTGAGACGTTTATATAGGTTTAGAATTTAACCTGAATTTTGATTGCGGCATTAGTTTCCTTACGGAATCTGAATCTCTTACGAGCCTCTACTGCTCGTAGACATGTTTGCACTGCAAGCACCGACACCCGGAGCCGAGTATAGGCTACCCAAGCACGCCATTTACGCACATGCTTCTCAATTTTTATAGCAGCTGCAATTCTTTTCAGTTCTTCAAATTTTGTGCAAGACAATCTACCTAGAAGTCCAATAGTTCAAACATAAAACACAAGAATTTTCTCATGCTGAAGGATTGTGTTAAATCTGCAAGTTGATGAAGTTATAAAAATTTACCTCTACAGAAAGACTGTAAGAAAATTGAAGATCTGCGCAATGCAATGAACTGCTGGTGAGCAATATGAGTTCTTATTCGCCTTTGAATAATCGATGCTGCACTGCCAAGGACCTCAGCTCTTCTTGCATCTAATTCGGCCATTTGACCAGCCCTCAAGAATACCTTGGTTTTACCAATCTGTATATTAAAGAAACTTAAGCAGTCAACCAGAGGTCGGCTAGTTAATCTTGCTACCTAACAATTCACAGCCAGCAGAATAAAAATAAAAAGTTACTATTTAAAACTATATATAAACAAAATCTCGATACCTGAAAGCCGCTGAGGCCCATCTTTTCCAAGATCCTTGCACATACTGCCTTTTCATCAAAGCTACTACAAACCGATTAAAACATGAAGTTAGATATTATAAATCAAAAATAGAAAACTCAGATTGAGACACATAACATCATAGTTGCATTTTAGGAGGAAAGAGAAATCTACCTTCCTGCTAAGGCTTCTGGTGCAAGAAGCCCAAATCTGTTTATAAACTCAAAGAACGCACGGCGGGTAGGATACCCAGCACAACTTATTCTGATTGCCTCTAAAACACCCTAAGTGGACAAGAATTAGTCACATATGCATCCCATAAGCTACCATAGAGTATAAGATATGGAGTAATAGTTTAATATACTCACACCACACCGCAATTGTTGCAAGATGTTCACGTTCTCAAATATGGAAGGTTTTAATTTATTGTTTGGTTTTACACATCTAACGTAATGAGGCTCTGTAGCGTTTAGTGTTTCCATAAGTTGTTGCAATTGAAGCTGCATCAGCATCAGCATACAGTTATATATCAGCATACAGCATACATAGTTACACAAGCATACAAGATGATTATGATTGAAGTAAATATACCTTAAAACGGGAACCGATTGAAGAAAATTTAGATGATTTGGACGACTCTTCAGCAATAGAAGGGAAAAGGCCAGCTACAAAGGAACACTTGGAAGCACTCAACAAATCTTGATGTTCAGGGACCACATAATCTTTATTCTTATCAAGGAATTGATCAGATTGATATTGCACCTATAAATATTTAAGATTTTACATCAAGAAAACAGTGTTACAGATACGTATAAAGTTTTGGCTAATATACATACCTCTCCAGCATAATGCGCGATTGTGAAATCTGTGCGTGACAACTTGGGCTTGATAAAGCGTTTGTGATTTTTGAAAGTCTGATAAAGCTTGTTTGAGAACGTCTCATGTGTCGACTTTGGGAACATACTGGAAGTTGAAGATCCATTAACGAGACACAAGAACATAAGTTAACTTGTTTAAGTTTTATAAAGAAAGATTCCTGAATCTTTACTAGCTGATATATATACTCTTGCACACAAAAATAAAAAAAGTACTGGTAACAAAAAAAAATGAAGATAAACTTAGTAACCAATTTTGGTAAATATTTGTAGTATCTAAGAATAAACTTAAGCCAAGAAGTCTGTCATACCAAGCTTCATCAAGGAGAGCAATAATACCACCAGGTTTCTGTAATATAAATACAACATCAAAGAATTATATAATTAATTTCTTGAACCGAACGACTAAATAAAAAAGACAAAATCAAATAATTATATAGTGATTATACCTTTTCAATGAGATCTAGAACGTCTTGGTTATCGACAAATTCAATGTAGCTCCAATTGATGGCCTCTTTCTTATATTCTTCTTGCTCCATCTTAAAGACATGCTGAAGTTCAAACATGACACCTTTTATGGAAGTTCTTAACAACAGCTTGTGCTAATGGTATTTGAAAAAATCGGACGGTTACCTGATTAAAGTGTTGCTGTAGTTTCTCATTGGTAAAGTTAATGCAAAATTGCTCAAAACTGCATGTGTATGACAGTAAATTTATAACCAAAATGTTTTACAAGTGTGTAAACTTATAACTAAAATGGTTAAGACTTTCTATGGAATGGAGGGAATACAACATTTGCTTGGTTTCCACCTGTTGTTTTTAAAGCTCTCGAAACCATAGATGTCAAGCACGCCAATCAGAGATTTTGAAGTAGCATCTTGTCCAATTGACACATTAATTTTATCAACCAACCTAAAAATCACAAAAAAATGGATTTTGATGTATAAATTTTAAATAAAAGTTAAGGCATTAGAATTTTATCAATGTACTAAATCGTACCAATCAAATAATCTGGAATAGATTGTTTTAGCCAAACCATCCCTACTGAATGATGCACTAAGAGGATCAAGACTCCTTTTTATAACTTCTTCGGGAGTGATCATCACGCGTTTACACAATGCATCTTGCAACCCAACAGGATCACACCTGACACATTATAATTGTAAGAGCACATATAATAATACATAGAACTTACACATAATTTGGGGACTCATAACAATCATACATAAGAAGTTCTGCTGTCATCTTAAGATGAAATTTAGCTTGATCATCTTTTAGCACTGAAGAATCAACCTCTTTCCCTTTAGCAAATTCTATATTTCCAAGATGTAGAATAGCAGCGGTAACTCTAAAAATTGCTTCCTATGAAAAAGTAAAACATAGATAATATTTGACGTTAGTTTTTATTATTGCATACAAAATAATGATAAACTAAATTATACAACTATAAAATAAAAAATAAATAAAAAGGTATACCTGCTCTTTTTTACTTATTCCAACAATGTCCATGGCTCTCCTTGTGGCAAGATATTCAAGCGCATCATTCACACCAACCAGCTCAAAGCATTTTGACTGGTTAAGATAGTGAAACGATTGCGGGCTTCCCAATTTATACTTCTCAACTTCCTGAAAGGGCATGCAAAGTCAATCAGATGTTGACAACTGAGGCTGACTAATAAAATAGTTAAGACTTTGTACCTCTGGCGGTGCTGCACAAAGAAGGTAAAAACAATGATAGTTCCGCTCGGGATCATTTACTTGGCAAACACGAGATCTTTCCAAGAGGTAAGTCCTGATGGCTGCTCCAGATATTCTCCCATGCTTATCAAATTGGATCTCAACAAACTTACCGAAACGGCTGAGACATTAACATATAGAAGAGGAAAATAATGTCAAACCACGTGCAGAAGCATACAAGTACAGAACTAATACCTTATCAATATGGTAACTCGACCTAATAACAAGCTTACAGAGCATACACTAGTTGTGCATGTTGTGGTAGAGTCCTACTCAAGAACAATTCACTGGAATAATAGTTGAGCCAATTGAGGGGTATATGGATCTGTGTTTTAAAAATGCTTATGTTGTACGGAGTATTGAATAATTACAATCAGACACTTGGTTATAATGAAATGGGTTCTAGATGTCAAAGATGGTTTTTACAAGTGCTTCTGTTGTTGAACATTGTAATATTAAGATAATCAGATGTTTGACAGCTTAAAATTTTCTATTATATAAGGAAGTCATATCAAAAAGGATCAAACTAGATGTTTATTGTAGCTATGGAGAGACGCTTTATGACAAATTGACAATTGGATTTAATGTCACTCAAGTTAGGTTAGGGAAAAGGGTAAACAGGTAATGGATAATCAGTTTTGTTGGAGCCTCTAAGAATCATATTATCCAAAGTGATTATTTGACTCATGAATAAACTGATAATCGGAAGCAGAATATGTTAGTCAAACATCTGATTTGACTGCAATAATGCTTCAAGAAGCTAGTCACCTGAAAATGCAACTACAATAAGCTAGTCACCTGGAATTGTTATTTCTAACAGTTTTAGCATTGCCAAATGCTTCAAGAACTGGATTTGACTGCATGAAAGGATTTTATTAGGATCCACATAAAAATATATAGTTATCTATCAATCAAGTCACATTAAAATATGGTATAATTAAGAGGTTATTTAAATATAGAACTATACGTCATATATCATACTTCAAGGACTTGCTGTTCAACTGTGCGACCTTCAGTAGCTTTCCGGCCACCCAAATATGCAAGGAACCGCATAAGCATTTTGGTTGTCTCGGTTTTACCTGCTCCACTTTCACCACTCACCAGAATGGAATTGCTTTTTCCTTCATTGACCATGGCCCTGACTCCAGTAAAGATACAACAACAAGGTGAAACCCGTGCATCCAAGAAACAAAAATTGTTACTTATCATAAAAAAAATGATAATAACCTGTAAGATGTATCTGCAATAGCAAATACATGGGGACTCAACTCTCCAAAAGGTGCTCCTTTATATTGTTGCATCATATGAGAATCATACAAATGAGGTAACTTTTGGAACGGATTGATTGCAATAAGAATGTTTCCGGTATATGTCTGTCATGATTTGAGACTGTTAAGGATCTATTTATAATGAGAACTTTACACTAAAACATGAGATGAAAACCTACATATATTTCATTGAGTTCATATCTTATTCTTAAGTTTTGTAAGACTCCTGGCTCATGTAAATAAGATAGTTTCGTCATGTCATCAACACCACCAGCTGGAGCTTCCATATCCATCGGATATATTTTTGATAAATTAGCAACAACCTAAAGAGTAACCAGTAAACAAGTAGAATTAAGAGTATATCATCATAAGATAGATTATAGAATACTAATGACTAACCGTTTTCCCTTCAGTAGTCTGAATCTCCACGTCTTTCCCCTTAATCTTTGTGACCTGCCCATCAATCCACGCTTGTGTTGTATCTTCAACCCAAACATGAGAACCTACTGTTATATTGACTGCAGTGCCCTGTAGTACACGATGTAGTGCATTAGACACAACGTATCAACTAATCCATGTATCTGATATGGCAAGTTATGCATGTAGTAAAGTACAAATGCAAGCATAAAACTACAAAATCATTCCTGGTGAGTTCCATGAGGGAAAACAGCAAGCCATTAATAACAGCGGAGCCACAATTTTAAGTAATCCACAATCCTACCACTGTCTTCACAACATTTTCATAATTACCTTCTGACTAACAAATGGTACATCATTCATATATAAGCGTCTGCACATAAATCTCCTATTGTAATTAACTTCATCTCAGTATGTCAAACAGGTCAGTTTTCAATTTTAAAAGTTAAAACTGATATGTACCCATGACGATTACATATAAGCACAATAATATAACTAATTAAAATCCTAACTCAAACTTGTATCACAATTCAAATAATCTAACATCATAAATCAAATCTATATCTCTACCTTAGAAAGCATTAAAGCAATAAAAGTATTGATCACCAGAATTTCATGAAAATAACAACAAAACACGACACAATTCACGTACCATGATGAAAATTGAAAGAAAACCCTAATTTGGCGGAAAATGTATAGATTCTTCTTTTTCACAGATAATTAGGGCTCCATTCGTCTATAACTTGCTCTGGATCAGTCATACATAATTTTGGCGACCATGATTGATCTGCATTGCGATAACTAATATCCTCGAGGCATAATTTCAGAATTTTGTCAAAATCATCACAATTTTCCCTTGATTTTTCACATTTTTTGTTTGTGAGTGTTGGTTTCTGACGCGTTCCGTGTTCTCGGTGTATGGTTGATTGTGGAAGTGGCATTGTTCAATAGCTTCCCTGTGAAATCGGATTCCTTTTTGCAAATTTGTCGCAGATTCGTGATTTATGAAACACCACACATACATATGCAAAAATGCACTCTGCATGGTTAACTCCATTTTAAAATTCTGCTTGGGTTAATTGAGAGTTTGTACGGTACAACTCCACAGTTTGAATGGATTTTTCAAAAAGGTGCGGTGGAAATATCACCACCAACCGGTAGAAGGTCTAGTTCCGGTTCAACCACTTTACATCGTACACCAATAATAATGATGTATATACTACTAAATATATATTTTATGGTGTTGTATGGTACAACACTCTCTGTAAAACAATTTAGCAGTGTATATTCAGATATCATCCAATATTTAACAACAAGAGCCTTTAAGTTATTTTATAATTATAATAGTTTAAATAGTTTATACATCATGTAAGTGAGAGGTGTAAACATAAATTCTACTAAGCTATTTTTTTCACATTGGACATATATCAATAAAGAAAAAAGTTTATACTTACTTTTCACACTCAATGTTTTAATCACAATCTTCATCACTTAAAATAAACACCAACAATGATAGCAAAAAGCAATCAGAGCATCAACCACCTTGACATTACCATTACCACCACCACCACCACCACCAAAAATCCTATGGAGTAGCAACAAAAACGTCATGACCAATAATCACACACGATTCTGCCTTGAACTTCAACGTGACCTCTGGTATGTCTATCACAACGACTCCGGTCAACTAATCTTCATATCTTTGGTCGCTTCTTTCATCAAACCTCCGGTCCATCTTTTATACAATATAAATTAAATCTTTTTTTTGTCGCTTCCGGTTCACCGGTTCTCCAGTTCAACCAAAAACCCGGCCGGCTCAAACCGAGTCAAAAGTTGGCTAAAACCCTGACATCTTGGGACCATCTCAAGCACTGGGTCCCGGGCCGATCGGTTGAACCGTCCGGGGCGACCCGGGTTTTAAAACATTGAGGTTAATCTTTCTCCCTTATAAGTTATAATTGGTTTATGTGACAACGGGAAAAATTAGGACTATAATTAGAGCCTAATCAATGTGTAATTACGTGTATTTAGTCTATATATTAGGCTAAATATGTGCGGTAAATTGTATGTTTATATATATACACACGTATACGATTAGTTCAAATCGTACAAAGTTCGGACCGGAAAAAAATCAGACATATCAAAATACGGACGTTGGTGAAATAATTATTTTTAATATGAAATTATTTAATAACACTATTATTTACTTTATATTATGTTGATAATATAACACGTACACATACGTTTTGTTAAAACGTGACCGAACGCGAAGAAAATGCCCGAAACGCGCCCGACGGACGGAATAAAATCAAGTTATATTTTTATAACTCAAAACTAAGTATTTTGATGAAATACTTCAAGTAAATATATCATGGTTACTCGTATACGGATATAACGTTTAAAAACGTTACACGGATCGAATAAACGTATAAAAGCGAAACGATCAAACAATTCGAGACCGACACCTCACGAAACTTTTTTTAGAAAAATGTTTACTTATTATTCTAAATCAAAACTACAATCAAAAATATCAAAGTATTATCGTATATTAAAACACGTATAATAAACTTATAACGTTTAAACGGATGACGAAACGAACGGGTAAACGAACACTGCACGTAACGCGAATTGGGGAAACAAATTTACACACCCACATGGTGGGACCCACCACATAAATCTGTAAGAGCATGGCTTGCCATGCCCTTACTCTTCTTTTTCTTTCACTCCATCCACCCTCACTCATTTTCCCATCTATACTCAATTCCATTCTCTCCCACATCTCTCTATACTCATTATCTCTATCTAAATTTGACCGTAGACTGCCCCCCCCCCCCCCCACACCCTGATTACACCACCACAAGTTCACCAAAGAGCCACCCTCGGCCGCCACGCAGGAATTCAAGAAAACGTGAAATAACGAGCTTTCGACTTCATTTCTTTCCCTCGTCATCTAGATCATTGTAAGAACTCTTCTTCTCTTAGTTTTACTTGAAACCATTTTAATATCATGCTTATGTGTTCAATCAACCATTATATGTCCAAAATATAAACCGAAACGCGATTTATAACTCAAAATCTTAAAATATATATGCTGTCCAAAAAATACTCTCATTTCCAAGAATTTTATAAAAATCATTTCTCCATGAAAATGGATGTCTCTTAAGTGTAAAATGAAGTACAAGAAGTTAAATTTCCAACAAAAATTGTCTCGTAACTTTTTGACTCCGTTTACTAGTTGAAAACTCGATTCTCCGATGACATATAGACAGAAAGTTACACCAACTTCTCGAGGCTATATCTTGAGCTACACACATCTAAAATACATGCGACTAGTTCCAAAATCTCTCAAATTTTGTTTAACTTTAAAAATTTCTTCCATAGCCTCTCCTGGAAATACACGGATTTGGCTAGAAAATTCGATAAGTGCACTTGTAGCCGGATTGGTCAAAAACTGGACCTCATGGGCTTTACCATTTTATTTAGTCGACTTCTAGATGTCTAAAAATCATGAAAAAAGAATTACATAAAATAGTTAACATATAGGGGTATAATGGTTATTTTTCTTTGAACTTATTTCGGAGTGTAAATAGCTAAAAACGAGAGAGGAAATAGGGATAAAAATCTAAAAACACAACCACAGGGACTGTTTTTGTAAATTTAATAAAACTGACACTTCGGACCAAACACGAATCGTAACAATAATTTTTATAAGCCCTATAAACATAATCAAGACTTGTGTAAAAGTCTCGGGTCAAACCGAGCACGTTTGACCACAAACCCGAACCCTTGAAACCATCGGGTCCTTTGTGTCGCAGTAGGACTAAACCCACTACGACACAAGCTTCTATGTCACACACACCTAACTAGCAGTGATAACTAGCGACACAACTCTTGTGTCACAATTATAACTAGTAGTATTAACCCACTGCGACATCAGCTTCTATGTTGCAAACCATGGTTATTGTCGCAAACTGCGACACAAGCCCTATTGTCGCAATAAACTCTCATGTCGCAGAACCCTACAGCGACACAACCTTTATTTCGCAGAATCTTTCAGTGAATTGACCCGCTATGACCAGCGAGTTGACCAGCTTTGACCAGTGAGTTGACCAGCTCTTACTAGTGAGTTGAGACCTTGTGAACCAATTAGTCTGTTAGCAACATAAACCCATTTATCAAGTATCAAATTTGTGTAACGGCATACTTTATACGTCACTACTTGAGCATGCAAATACATATACTTTATAGGTATGCAAAGAAACAAACATGATGATAATACTTTTGAAATTATGATTTCAAACCGTCACCAATGGGCCGTACACAATTACAAACTACAAACTCAAATGATTTCAAACATACAAACGAACATTTAATACAAACGGGCACTTTAGTAGTTGTCTAAAGGTGTTTCGGTTTAGGCACCTCCGGGAGGCAGTATTCGGGTTAGGCTTCGAACCGTGGGCTCATGTCATGTCATGGAAATCGGAAACATTAATTTGTTTATTAATTACTCGGTTGCAAATCATTGATAAATCTTGTCTAACAACATGTTTTACTTTAAACCTGTGAGATTCACCAACCTTTTTGTTTGACCTTTTAGTGTTGTAAACCTGTGAGATTCACCAACCTTCAGGTGCTCAACAACAGTAGGTGTGACAACCCGTACTTAGGCGTATTAATTTACTCTAAGCTTGCTTGTAATTACTTGCAATTAGTTTGAAATAGAACTAAGTTGCTTGTAATATAACGTATATTGAATATACACACGTACGTATTAAATTGATATTACACGACTTGCTCGGATGGATTCCGACTTAACTGGACGTTGGTGAATTCAATTTATTAAATAATACGAAATTAATTGATAAACATATCTATTTCCTTAATATATTGCGAGAATATATATTACATGTATTTAATATTGTACAAAACACCACATACGCAACGAAAACGCGTGAAACGCGCCCGACGCGCAAAATAAACTAAAAGTTATATTATTACAACTCATTATTAAGTATTTTAATAAAATACTTCAAGTTAAAATAGCATGTTCTAATTTCTAACAAAAAGTATTAAATAAAACGTTGTACGAATTATTTGATATGTAAACGAACGGGTAAACGGGCACCACATACAAAGTAACTTTGGGGAAACAATTTAGACATCACATGGGGTAGGACCCCCACGATTTTATGCAGAAAATCTGCATGAGGCATGGCCTCCCCCACCTCATGCCTTGTTTGACTAACTAGAACACCCACACCACACTCAACCTCCATTTCTCTCCTCCTTCTCTCTTTCCTCTCTCTCTAGAAAGACTATCAGTCACCACCAGCCCCAAAATCACCACCACATCACCACCACGAACCACCATGCCGGAAATCAAGAAAACGCAAGAAAAAGAGCTTTCGACCTCATCTCTTTCGCTCTTCATCTAGATCTTTGTAAGAACTCTTTTATTTTCATAGTTCTACTTTCTTTATGGTTATAGACATGTGTTAGTGTTCACTCAACTTCTGCATGTCTAAAACATTAACCGAAACGCGATTTAAAACTTGTAATCTGTAGCTATACCTTCTGTCCAGAAAAAAATGGTCCACTCCCATGATTTTTATAAAATTCGTAATTTGATTAAAATGGAATTTTCTTAAAGCCTAAAATGTAGCTTGTGATGTTAGCGTTCCAATGAAACCAATTTTGTAACATATCGACTTCATTTACTATTTTAAAATAATATTTCCGTCAAGATGCGCATTACTGTTCCGGCGGACAGAAACATTCACCTCCTTCTCGAGACCATATCTTGAGTCCTAGACCATTAAAATGTATGAGACCAGTGCCCAAACCTCAAGAAATTTGTTAACTTTAAAAAGTTCTTCTTCAGCGACTTTCAGAAATTCACGTATTTTTGGGTATAACTCGATCTTTGAATGAATGTCTATTTTGGACCAAACCTCTAAGTCGCTGTCACTGATCCTTCAGTGACCAAACCTCTAAGTCGCTGTCACTGTCCTTCAGTGACCAAACCTCTAAGTCGCTGTCACTGTCCTTCAGTGACCAAACCTCTAAGTCGCTGTCACTGATCCTTCAGTGACCAAACCTCTAAGTCGCTGTCACTGTCCTTCAGTGACCAAACCTCTAGGTCGCGGTCACTGTCTCCTTCAGTGACCAAAACTCCAAAGTTGACAATGGGAACAGAATGCACTAACAGTGGCTATGACATATAATAAGTAATAGTGGTAACGAGTTAATACGTAAACAGTGGTAATGAGTAATACGAGAACAGTGGTAATGAGTTGATAAACTAACAGTGGGAAAGAGTTGTGAATTAACAGTGTTAACAAGGTTATAACAAACGGTGGGAACCAAATAACACGTATTCTAAAAAATAGATATATATATATATTAATCCGACAATCCTTATTGTCGCATGAAACAGAAAAATTGAAAATACCTTTTATACCAAACATTGAATACATACAATATCATGACATACTCGATTTAGCGTTAATAGCAAATAATTAACTTATGTATATGCTTTACAAGGTATACAAATACGATGAATTACATAATAATAACATTTGAATTATTATTATACCTCCGTCACCAACGGGCCACACTTACAAGATAATTTCAAACGTACAAACAAATGCTTGGACATTTCCTAGTTGAGTGGACAACTAGCATGAATGATCTTTTGAGACATTCACTTATACATACAACCTTATATGCTTAGGGCATTAGAAGGTTGCGGGTTCGCGGAACCTACGGATTACTACTGCTTTCAGACTTTACGTTTATTAAGTTAAACAAATGCTTGCTTACGTGACTCAGGTGAGTCTTACAGCCCCATTTTTACTGTTTTACTTACGGGGTGAGATACATTGCTTACGTTTTCTTGAACACAAGTGCTAAATTACTTACTTTTCATATACGGGCTTGCATGAGTTACTTACTAATCCACTGAAGTCCCTCCATCATAGTTTCGTTAGTTATGGACTTAAGCGTGAATATTAGTTAATGGATCCATTAGGGACTGACCCTCCCCTCCCGGGGTAGTAGCGCTACCACGAACCGTTATGTATAAACGGGCGACTTTTATTTGTTTCGTACGAGTGTTTGGATTGGGCACTCGCGGGGGCACTATACGGTACTTGGTTGTACCACTGATTTACGGGTTAAGCTTCGACTATGAGCTCATGGCAACGGTATATACATATTTACTTACTATTTGCTTGGTTGCAGATACTTGATTTACGCCTGCGGGCACAACTGATAAAAATCTTGTGTTCAAACTATTACTTACTTACAAACCTGTGAGATTCACCAACATTCGTGTTGACCTTTTTTTTTGCGTGTATTCTCAGGTATACGTACGGAGTAGGATTACTCCAGGATTACTAGCTAGAGTCGCATGATTTCCAAACTGCATTTAACGGAGATTCTTTAGCATTATCTTTTGTAACTATGGTTATGTAATATAATCTCCCGCTACGTACGCGGACTCTAGGGGACCTTACTTTTATAACGAAAACATTATGTTTCCAAACATTATTTCATATGGGAATATAACTATTTTACAAACGTCTCATTTAGAGGTCGTTTGCCATACTTTGGTGCTTGATTATTGATTAGTAACACCCAAAGCTTGCTTCCGCGCAACATTAAATTTGGGGGGGGGGGGGTGTTACAGTAGGGTTGCCTACAGGATGTACTAGCTAGTTCGAGTCGCATGCATTATACACATATGGAGATTTTCCTACATTATCTTTTGTAATACGGTTATGTATTAGAATCTTCGGAACCTTACAAATGCGAACTCACAAATGATGTAAAATTATAACAATGTAACTACTTTTGTAATATATATATATATATATATATATATAAACGTCTCATGTAGAGTCGTATGCTTGTACCTTTGTGCTTGATTACCCGATTAGTCGCGCTCAAAGATTGCTTCCGCTGAACACTGAAATCGGGGGTGTGACAGATTAGTATCAGAGCCTAAGGTTATAGCGAACTAGGTTGCATTTAGTGGGCCTAGAATATGACCATTATGCAGTATTCCTTATTAGGTATAACTACTTCAGGGATTACATCATACGATTTTAATTTAACATATCCTGATCAACTATGTACAATTAAAGGAAGATGATGTGAAATCTGAAAAGGGGTTATATTGGACCAGAATATACTAGTTGACTCTGACCACGAGAGAACTGTGTAACACCCTAATTTTCGTAATATATATTTTATAGTTTGCGAATAATTATAACTAGTATGTATATTTATGTAGTAAAAGTATATTGTAAGTTCGGAAAGTTAACTGTGAAGTGTTAGATTAGTTAACTAGTTAAATGCTAGTTAAGTTATGGTTAAATGAATTGAGGGACTATATATATGACAATAAGGAAATTAGGGGCTCTAAAGTGAAAATATATTAACTAGACCCCCTATTTATCAAAAATCTGGAAAACTCCAGACTGTTTGTGTGTGTGTGCGTGGAACGGACAAAGAAAGAGAAGGAGAGTGGGCAAGAAGAAAACCAACAAATTGAAGATAGATTCTTGGTAGTTTGAGGTTTCTAAAACTATTTCTAACATCTTTGAGGTAAGATACAACTTCTACAACTTGTAATTTGAGTTATTTGAATACTGTAATGATAAACCCTAATTGAAAGATTTGAGAAAAGTTGAGTTTTGGGGTGTAACATGCTTATATTGTTGTTTGTGATCCTAAGTGAGTTTATTAATGTGTAAAGAGATGATTTTAATGTTGTTTATATAATTATGTTATTTTGGTCAAATTGAAGAATTTTTATGGTAAAGATGATGATGATAATATATTGTTATTGTGTTATTGTTGTTAAATGAGGACTAAGAACTCTTTTTGCATGCTAGTTTAAGAGATAAATTGTGTAGATGGCTAGTTGTTGTGATTGTGGTAATATGAGAATAGTTGAATCAATATTGAGTTAATTGAGAATCTAATGTTAATGAGGATAAACATAGTGGAATTTGATGTTGAATCTTGTTGAAACCAGTCCTAAATGTATTGTTTAAGTTGGAGTTAATTGATGAAAGTGTTTTATTCATGTTTGAGTCAATTTGACATGTTTTTTATCAAAATTCGGAGTTTGGACAGCTTCATGTGCAGAAAATGTCATGTGTTTGGAAAATCATAATTAAATAACCGTAACTCCGTTTTTGATGTGTGATATAACGTTGGAAAGGTGGGGGAGTCTACTTTCTGTTGGTTATGGCCTTGGTACCTAAATCTAATTTTAAGTTGGTCGAATATGTGGATTAAGTAGCAGCTGTCCAATTTTATAAAATATATAAAAAGTGTTGAAAAAGTAATTATTAAAAGTAATAAGTTATATAATGGAAGTTATTAACTTATAATTATGAAGTGAGAAGAGTAATTTAGTAGATAGAATAGTGATCTAAATAATCATGAGAATGCTTGAATGAAATTGATAAAGTTATGAAAGTCAAACGGGTCGAATCATACTAAATGGGTAAATTGATAAGTATGAGTTATATGTGTGTTATTACATTTAATATGAAATTGAAGCTTGTAGTGATTATATAGTTGCTAGTTAGTACTTAATTCATGATTCTAACTAAAACCCTAACTTAGAATTGAAGAAATTGATATATGTTCTTGGAGAAAGCTTATGGGTTTAGTTGTTTCTATAAAAATCATAGCTTTAAAGCTTAGAGTAATGATATATAATTGATAATTGTTAATAATGATCATATTATGATTGATTAATGATGATGATTTACATTAATTAAGTTAAGGTTTGTGAAATTGATTAAGTGTTTATGAGGGTTATGATGATTATGAGGAGTTTAATGGATTATATGATGAAATTAGTATTGTTTACTAATTAGAATACTTAAATTGATAATTAAAGAGTAAAGTTAAAACTTATTTGGTTAAGTATTCATTAGACCAAATATTGAGGTTTTGATGAGTTGTTGATGTTAGAGATTAATAATCTTGTTAATGGTTTAATTATGTTAGTTAACAATGATTAAGGTGGAGTAATGTGAGGTTGTGATCATAATGATCATAACTCTATAAGTGATTGTGAATTTTGATGATTAAGGTGATTACTCATAAACTTGACATGATTTGTGTTTAAATGATATAAATTAATAATCATATCCATGATTGAGTTGAAAGAATGAGTATTATGATAACTAATCATGATTAAGTGATGATTCAAGGAATTTGATAATTGAGTCAAATATCATGTTATATCATGTTGTAGTACCATTTTGTAGTTACTAAATATGATGTAAGTCTTCTCCATATAGATAATTGTGATGATTGTGTAAACTTATATGAATTGAGTATTTAGAGATTTGTTTAATGTTACTATATTTGTATGATGATATATAAATTTTGAGACAAGTGACTGACTTGTGTTATTATGTTGTATTCTCAGATATGGAGAAGACTTAGTGACATTAGACTACTGAGTGGACAACTGAGGTGTTGGTGAGTGGATTTGGAACTCACCTTTTGATTTAGTTGTAATTGTTTGGTTGCAACAAATGAACGTAGATATGTTTATTAAACTGCTTATTGTGTATTATTGATTGTGAATCTACGTGCTATGTGGCCTTTTGGCACCAGTTGTTATTGAGGTCAACAAGTTGGTTGGGCTAATTGGTTATTGTGTGAATTACACAGGGTCTTGATTCATTTGTTGTGTAGAATCTGTGTTTGAGAATGATAACCGTTATCTATTGTTCTATTCTGTGACATCCGTCAAAATCTCAGGTCATTACCGCACTCGAATCTTAAATTTACAGCATTCCTTCAATCCTAGTGAAACTTAAGGTTATGACTCCTTAGGTTTACTAAAGCCACATAACGACTTAGAGGTTTCTTAGTGAACCATAAGTTCTTTTAGACATGTTAAATTATGTACCAGATATCAAAATCTGCAATCAGCTTAACAAATCATCAACAAGGCTTAAAAATCTGCAATCAGCTTAACAAATCATCAACAAGGCTTAATAATCTGCAATCAGCTTAACAAATTATCAACAAGGCTTAAAAATCTGCAATCAACTTAACAAATCATCAACAAGGCTTAAAAATCTGCAATCAGCTTAACAAATCATCAACAAGGCTTAAAAATCAGCAATCAGCTTAATAAATTATCAACAGGGCCTTAAAAATCAGCAATAAAGCATTAGTAAATTCATCACTAAGGCCTCTATCCACTAATCCGCCAATGCACTAAAATATACAACATTAAATATACTAAATTAGGTTACTAAATGCCAAATTAAACAATGAAAAATTTATCCCTTTATGTTTTAACAAAATCCTTATCGAACCACAAACCGAAATTCTTGATACTCGACAACGAAAACTAAATCGGATAAATAATACGTAAACATCAAACTTAGGCAAATTAAGTGTATGATAATTTAATTCAAGAATATAGAATTAATAACTTTTAGAACTCAAGTATTAATCACTAAATTATCTCAAATTTACCTTTTAAAATACAAATACTTACACACTTTTAATACAAATTAATTATACAACTTTTATACATATTATTTTACAAAAAAAATGATAATAACATAAATAAAACCATCAAAAATCTACCCCCCCTTCTCAATTCAAAATCATTTTTATTCCCTATACACCTCATTACTACTTTCATTTTCCCAAAACCCACTCCCACACTCTTCTCCTTCCTCTCTCTAAAACACACACACAAACTCTCTCTAAACTCTCTCTAATTTCCAGCCATATTCAAGAGAAAATCCAGATTTTTTTGAAGGTGTTCAACACCAAATAAAATCTTAAAGGTAATCTACATCATCTACATCTATCTATCTTTCATTTTCTTGTAATTTTCTTCATAAAATTCGGATTTTATGCTTTTTCCATGGCTAAAATCCTCATAAAATGCTTGATGTTTGTAGGTTATCTCTTTTCACATCCTTATGTGTTAAAAGAAAGAGTAACCCACAATCAAACCGAAAATCAAGTGAAAAATCATGTTAATGCTTGTAATCTTGTTAGATCTTGTTTATCTTTGTGTAAAAAGCTTGTTTATATGTTAATAATCATCTCTAACACATCAAAGATGTATTTCAACACCATGCATGTGTTAGAACATGGATTTAAAGGTCAAAGGATCAAGAACCACTTTTATTTAATGCTTAATGTTTTTCATTTTGAAAAAAACATCATTTTGAGGCATGTTTAGTTGTTGTCCAAAAAGTTTCATCTACTTCAATGATTTTTATAAAAATTATTTTTTCATGAAAATGGATGTTTTTATAGTCAAAAATCAAGTTCTGGAAATAAGCTTTCCAACCAAATAAGCCTCATGTTCATACGAGTTCATTTGATATTTTTAATAATTTTTGTGATTAAAGATGTATAAGCTGTTACGTTAGGTCAGAAACTTTTCTCTCAATGTTTTAATCATAACAGGAGAATTACAACTCCAAATGACTTGAAACTAATGTCAAAAGTTTAAAATTTTCATTGGCTACAACTTTAAAGAAGACCATTTTTATTGATTCCATGTACATTTTGCTCAGAAATAATGATTGCATGCATGTGTTAAATCCGACTCCAGAAGAAAAAAGTAAAATCTAAAAATACTTGGACTTCTCTATTCGTTCTGTAAAAATTACAAAAAGTAGATAATATATTATAGAACATCTGTAATTTTTCCCTTATTTGAATTTGGACCAGAAGTATTTTTAATAAATCCAACAAACAGGTGTAAGATTTCTGGAATTAAGATTATGGACTGATTTTGGTAAAAGTTGGAAGCCGACACTTACGGACTTGCTATTTTGAGAAAGATTAACTTTTTATGACTTATAAACATGTTTAAGGATTGGGTAAAAGTCTCGGGTCAAACCGAGAAGGTTTGACCGAGTCAACAATAATCGGTCTCGATTTCGAAAACGGGAAACTTACTATTTTTGGAATGAATGATAACCAAAAGGGGTTCGGGTGTCTTATGATGTATTTATTGGTTTGTGGGTGTGTTAATTATAAGTTGTAAGGAACCGAAGTTTCAACACTCAAAACACTATGAAATTTAGACACAAATAATTGCGATATATTATATACTTGTGTATTCATTATCATAATCAACGCGATTATTGGACATTAACACTCTTGTATACTACCTTTCATATTCGCAACTATTACAACCAATTATTTTTATTCATGTCATGTATAAACAAAGCTTTAGTTCATTTGTTTGTAACACTAAACCTGTGTTCTCACCAACTATGACCATAGTTGACCCTTTTGTTTTATCATGCTTTTCAGGAGAACGACAGTAAGGTGCACTCTAGGAGTACGCTAGCATGGATGCATGTTCACATGCGTTTGCTTTATTTCAAAACCATAGAAAACTTTATGAAACTTATTGTAATCTCTTTTGAAAACGTGGGTTGAATTTGTTGTAGTTTGTACTACTTTTATTTAAGATTATGTATGGTGTTGCTTCTATATCTTGTGCGTTGTTACCCGGTGCTGTTACATCTCGTGTTTCCACTTTAGCGGGGTGTGACGTGTTTGGTATCAGAGCCTAAGGTTGTAGAGAATGCCGGTTTTTCAAAAAAAATCCCCAACTATAACCAACATTTTTAAATAATAATTTCTTAAAACACCAAAAGCATTACTAGTTTAACTAAACCGAGCATAACTAGTATAGCTAACCCGTGTGTTGCATTATTAGACCTCAATTAGACATAGCCTGATCACCTATGTTTAATTTAGGTAAGATTATGCGAGACACGGAGTAGGTGTACTATGATTATTGTCACACCCTCAATTTCATGATTTGCGGAAGCGACGATTTTGGGTGTGACTAATCAATAATCAAACACAGAGGTTACAAGCAAACGACTCTACATGAGACGTTTGTAAATATATTACAAAAGTAGTACACAGTTTTAAGTCATAAGTTATAAGTTTACAATAATAACGAGTTCACATTTGATTTTGAAGATTTTAATACATAACCATTAATACAAAACATAATGCAAGAAAATCTTCATGTCCAAATAGATGCATGCGACTCGTAAGTAGATAGCTTATCCTGAGGGCCATCCTACTATTACTGATCACCTGAGAATACAACACTAAAAGGTCAGCTATAAAGCTGGTGAATCTCACAGGTTTAACATAAACATTGATGTGATCAACATGATTATCTGACGATTTAATACCGATAAAGATTAAATAATACAACCGAACAATGATAAATCAATTAAGGTTTTCGAACAATGATTAAACCATTAAGGTTACCGAACTATGATTAACCAATTAAGGTTACCGACAATGACATTTGTATTGCATTAAGCCATGGTTCGAGGCCTAACCCGATTTGTGCCTCCCGAACGGTGTCAACACCCATAACAATTACTAAAATGCCCGTTTGTACATGGTTGTAGCTAGCAACCCGGACGGGGACGTCACTCCCATGATAGATCTATCTTTTAGTAATCGCGCCTTATTAAGTTAACGAACCATGCAATGATGAGGACTTTCCCGTATTAAAACACTCATGCAATACCCGAACAATGAAAATCAAGACCGACAATGATAACCAACATGTTTAACAGAGTTAATAATTAAATTAACTAACCGAATAACAGTGTTCACGAAAACAAGTAAGCATTGTATCTCACCCCAAGTTTAAAAACAGTAAAAGTGGGGCTGTGAGACTCACCCGAGTCTATCCGAGCAATGAATATGTCCGACGTGGAATAGACAATCCCCGAATCTCCTAGTGTCCTAAACACGCGAGATTCTAATGAGCATTTGATTATCTAATATTTCTCCGTATTAATGTTTATCCATTTTGATTATGTCCAAGTGATTATATTTGTACTTCCGATTAAAGTTTATAAAATGTACGGCCCATTGGTGACGGATTGAAATTATATTCTAGAGATATATAACGTGTGTTTTTGCATTTATATAACTCGTTCATGGATGTATCGTATTGTTTACAATTATCCTTATATTCGTTATATTTTATTTCATAAGTTACGAAATTTGGTACGAGGTCCAAAAACTGAAATATGCCATTTTCGACCCCTAGACGACCCCGAAAGGCCTAAAACCGCCTAGGCTATGGTACATAGCCTTGATCATTGGGCCATTTTCGAGTGACCGTGTGAATTTTAGCCTAAACCGTTATAATAAATTTTTCATCGAGAAGCTACCTTGAAAACACTTGTGAAATTCTTTGGCATTTTTACAAAAACTGTTATATTTGAGTATTCCAGCCGTTCGGCTGTGAAGGTCCAGCCGTTCGGCTATGGAGGGCCTAGCCGTACGGCTATGGAAGTCCAGCCGTTCGGCTATGGAGGACCTAGCCGTTCGGCTGATGACTTCCAGTCGTTTGGCTGAGGGACCAATTGCAGGTCTGTTCGCGAAATCAGTTGAGAAAACGAGTATAGATTCGATTTTTGGACATAATCTACTCAATGGAACAATATAATATGATCATATAAACGTTTTAAGCATGAATTTAAAGTGTAGATTAAAGTTTCCTTACAATTTTGAAATCGAACCCGTGAGAAATGAGGATGATGATCTGGATGGTGATGATGATCAAAGAAGATGAAGATGAATGTGATGATGATGATGATTGTTACTGAATCTTGTTGTTGTTGATGATCAAGATGATGATGATTTTGAATCCGAGAGGGAGAGAGCGAGAGAGAAAGAGATGAGTCTGTGTTTGTGTCTGTGTGTGTAAAATGATTGGGGTTGGTTGTTATAAGCGACCCAATAATTGTTGGGTGGTATCCGTGTTCGCGTACCTGATCGTAAAGTAGTATAATATTTTCAAATGATAAAATTTTAAATATGAAATCGTATAGATTTTTAATCGAAGTATTTTATAAAAATACTTTTAATGAGATATAACATTATATCTTTGTTTCTCTTTGGTTTGACGGATAGTTTTCAGTGGACAAAATGCGTTTAAATTCTCAATCGAGTAAATAATTATTATTTTCATTAATAATACATTATTTAAAAATGCTTTGCACCTACGTTCGTATTTGAGATTGCGTGTTCTTTCAGATTTGATGGTATGTGATTATTAAATAATCATTTTAATGTTATATATATATTTATATATATAATATCCGAAATTTTTTTGTTTAATCACGTATGGAGTACGAATGATTTAGGTTTAAATTAGGGGCTAATTTTGGCCCTTTTTGACCGGGTGTCACAATTATGTTCGATTTTCTTTCTTGTTTAAACCTATGAAAAGCAAACATTGTGTATGTGCATTGCATATTGTAGGCATCCGTAGTAGCACTGTTAGTAACTAAGTATACCTCCATTTTAGTCTTATTATTTCAAGGTTAACATGTTAGTGCATAATGTCAAAGTAGCTTGTTTAAGGTGTTAGTCAAATCTCGTGGTCTTTGTAAAGAGACACTAAGTACATGATAGCAACACTTGGGGTGTTGCTATAGCTACTGTATGTATACAGTCGTTGTGTCTTGATTGTGACAATTCGTTCTGTTTGTGCTCGAGAAATATTATGTGATACTGTAATCATTTCTGTATATTATAGAGCAAGTACTACTCTTGTTTGTATTAAATGGCACTTGATTTCGCATACATAAACTCGTTAAACAATATTCCGCACGTTTAACTAGTGAATCGAACTTTAAAGATCAATAGATTGGAAACAACACATAATTATTCCCACACCACTTACTCAACAAATGCGTCAAGACACATCACTAATCGTCTTAGAGACTAAATCTTCTATTTGTAGTCTTACCTTGTCGCAACCCTCATCCCACGCCGCCATATCTACCGACAATTATGGTTACGTCAACGGTCACCCTCACGACAACCTATCAAGTCCTGAGGAGGAGAATCTATCCAAAAAATGACCCACTTGAGAAGGTTCCGCCTGAGGATGAACCAATAAAACTGGACCCACATGAAAACTCGTCACCTAGGCACGTTACATCTAGTTCTTCTACTTCACACTCTTCCTCCCACCCTTATTGAAGACCTATGAATCGCGTGAGTTATACACGACCAGAAGGACTAACATACCACCTCGGACTAGACTTACACTATCTATACTACTACTGATACTCCACCTACTAGGACCCGTCAGCGGTCAGATGTCTGTCAATGGAATTAATGACCACAACTCTTGAGACTCGGAGAATTGAAGAAGGAATACAGATTCCTACAGAGGATGAAGAAGCTTTCTACATGTGAATCCCTCTATACGCACATGAACTCGCTCACCATACCGTCTTGGTACTAGTTGCTAGACTACACCGCCACGAGAATAGAATAGATACTATGGAGTTAGAACAACACGAAACCCGTTTAGGCTGGATACACCTGCCACAGGGCCACGTTGCACAGATCTATGTGGATCAGCAGGATCTTAGCGAAACCATGTAAACTACCCATCTCCAAGTGATGGAGACCAGAGGCGAAGTGTTGCCTTGCGATTAAGACTAGTGTGCAAAATAGAACTCACTTAAGACTAGTAGAAATTCCACTACACATGTGCAGTGTGTGGGAAACGATTTCAACCAAATTTTCGTCAGACATTTTCCATGGAACTTTAACAAACATAAATCTTCCAACAAATTTTGTTAAAACAGAAATTTCAACACTTTTCAATGACCAGAGCGTTCAACGTATTTTATCAACTCAAGCCTTTAACGGATTTTCGTCGCACATTTATTCAAAAATTTTCACAACTTCAATCTTTTCGAACGGATTTCGTTAAACATAATTTTCAAACGATTTGTCAGTAACAAGAGTTGTTCAACGTATTAGGATTGACTCAGGGACAGATAAGAGCTTTGTCTCACCTCACTTTAGGCCCCTAATCTATAGGGAATCACAACCTTTAGGACCTCCGTATGCGGTAGAACTCGTTAGTGATTACAAACTGATTGTTAGTGAAATAATACGCAACTGCGTACTAGAACTGGAACGTGAATCTTCGGTACAGACCTTATTCCAATTAAAATAGGCAGTTTTGATGTAGTAATCGGCATGGACGGGTTCACCAAAAATCATGTAGAAATAAGTTGTCATGAGAAGATTTTACGAGTACCCATACGAATGAATGAGATACTATTAGTACGTGAAGAAGGACCTGGAAGAAATCAGAAGATAGTGTCATCCAAGAAAATTCACAAATATCTGACCAAAGATGTCCCAATGGTATGCAACTACCCTAAAGTATTTCCAGATGATCTACCAGGATTTCCCACGCATAGGCAAGTTGAGTTTTGAATCGATGATCTACTCAGCTGCAAGGCGCCACCTACTTCTCCAAACTCGACCTACGGTCAGGTTATCACCAATTATGGATTCACAAGGAAGATATACCCAAAACGGCGTTCCAAACACGTTACGGGAATTATGAGTTTATTCTTATGCCCTTCGGCCTAACCAATGCTCCTGCGACATTCATGAACTTAATGAACAGAGTCTGCAGATCATACTGGGATAAGTTTGTAATTTTATCGATGACATACTAGTCTACTCGCGTAGTAAAGAGGACCACGAGCAACATTTAGGGCAAGTGTTGCAACCACTCAAGGAAGAGAAGTTGTATTCCAAATTCTCTAAGTGTGAGTTTTGGAACAGAGAAGTACACTTCCTTGGTCATATGGTGAACATAGAAGGGATCAATGTGGATCCAGCTAAAATCGAGACGATTGAGAAATGGGAAATCCCGAGGACCCCTACGGAAATCCGTCAATTTCTAGGATTGGCTGGATACAATAGAAGGTCCATAGAAAATTTCTTAAAGATCGCCAAGCCCTTGACAGGACCGACCCAAAAGATGAAGGAATAAGTTTGGGATATTGAATAGGAGAAGGCATCCCAAACGCTGAAGGAGAAACCGTGCAATGTGCCAATCCTATCATTGCCCGAAGGAACAGATTGTGGTATATTGTGATGCGTCACACTTGGGATTGGGCTGCGTTCTGGTGCAGAAGAATAAGGCAATTACGAATACTTCCTGGCAGCTCAAGAAAAATGAGGTGAACTGTACTACGCATGACTTGGAACTAGGAGCAGTGGTCTTCATACTTAAAACCTGGAGACATTACCTATACGGTACCAGATGTACTGTGTTTACTGATCATAAGAGCCTCCAGCACATACTCGAGCAGAAGATGCTCGACATGAGGCAAAGAAGGTGGATGGAGTTACAAAATGACTATGATTCCGAAATTATGTACCAAAAGTCGTTAGGATTATTACAACAACCTGAAATACCCCAATGGAAATGGGAACAGGTAACAATGGACTTTGTCACTAAGTCACCTCGAACTTCCAACGGTCACGACTCCATTTGGGTTATTGTCGTTCGACTGATAAAATCCGCGCATTTTCTACCTATCCGAGAGGATTACATAATGGAGAGACTTGCTCAAAGTTATATTGAAGAAATTGTGTCGTGTCACGGAGTGCCCATCTCAATTATCTATGACAGAAATTGTCATTTTACATCACAGTTTTGGCTATCAATGCAGAAGGCATTGGGTACCTAACTAAACCTGAGCACGGCTTATCTCCCTCAAACAGACTGGCAAAGGAGTGAACAATTCAAACCTTAGAAGATATGCTACGAGCCTGTGTACTAGACTTCGGAGGAATTTGGGATGTACACTTACCCCTGATAGAGTTCTCTTACAACAATAGTTACCACATTAGCATCAAGTGTGCACCATTTGAGGCCTTGTATGGATAGAAATTCTAATCACCGTTATGTTGGCACGATGTCGGTGAGAAGCACTTGACAAGCCCAAACATTATTCAGGAAACTGTGGACAAAATCACAACCATAAGGGAATGACTAAAGGCAACCTAATGTAGACAGAAAAGCTACGGTGACAATCGCTAAAAGCCACTAGAATTCCAAATGGGTGATAGAGTGTCCCTGAGAGTATCATCTTGGATAGGACTTGTACGCCTTGGCGAGAAAGGCAAGAATACAGGCCCATGCTAATTGGACCATACAAAATCTTGAAACAAATAGGCTCGATGGCTTACGAACTAGAATCGCCCAAAGAGTTGGATGACGTTCATGACATATTTCATGTCTCAAACCTTAAGAAGTGTCTAGTTGACAACTCTCAGACTTTGCCCTTAGAAGAGTTCGAATCGATGATTGACTACTTTCTTTTAGTGAAGCACCTACTGAAATCCTTAATAGAGGTACCAAACAGTTGAGACGTTACAAGCTTCCTTTAGTTAAGGCTCACTGAAATTCTAAACATGGACCTGGTTCACATAGGAACAGGAACATTTAATGAGACGAAAGTACCTGCCTCTATTCTCGAGTGCATCATCACCCCATGGGACGAATTTAATTTCGGGACGAAATTCATTTCAACGGTGGGATACTGTGACATCCGTCAAAATCTCAGGTCATTACCGCACTCGAATCTTAAATTTACAGCATTCCTTCAATCCTAGTGAAACTTAAGGTAATGACTCCTTAGGTTTACTAAAGCCACATAACGACTTAGAGGTTTCTTAGTGAACCATAAGTTCTTTTAGACATGTTAAATTAGGTACCAGATATCAAAATCTGCAATCAGCTTAACAAATCATCAACAAGGCTTAAAAATCTGCAATCAACTTAACAAATCATCAACAAGGCTTAAAAATCTACAATCAGCTTAACAAATCATCAACAAGGCTTAAAAATCTGCAATCAGCTTAACAAATCATCAACAAGGCTTAAAAATCTGCAATCAGCTTAACAAATCATCAACAAGGCTTAAAAATCAGCAATCAGCTTAATAAATTATCAACAAGGCCTTAAAAATCAGCAATAAAACATTAGTAAATTCATCACTAAGGCCTCTATCCACTAATTCGCCAATGCACTAAAATATACAACATTAGATATACTAAATTAGGTTACTAAATGCCAAATTAAACAATAAAAAATTTATCCCTTTATGTTTTAACAAAATCCCTATCGAACCACAAACCAAAATTCCTGATACTCGACAACGAAAACTAAATCGGATAAATAATACGTAAACATCAATCTTAGGCAAATTAAGTGTATGATAATTTAATTCAAGAATATAGAATTACTAACTTTTAGAACTCAAGTATTAATCACTAAATTGTCTCAAAATTTACCTTCTAAAATACAAATACTTACACACTTTTAATACAAATTAATTATACAACTTTTATACATATTATTTAACAAAAAAAAATGATAATAACATAAATAAAACCATCAAAAATCTGCCCCCCCTTCTCAATTCAAAATCATTTTTATTCCCTATACACCTCATTACTACTTTCATTTTCCCAAAACCCACTCCCACACTCTTCTCCTTCCTCTCTCTAAAACACACACACAAACTCTCTCTAATTTCCAGCCATATTCAAGAGAAAATCCAGATTTTTTTGAAGGTGTTCAACACCAAATAAAATCTAAAAGGTAATCTACATCATCTACATCTATCTATCTATCTTTCATTTTCTTGTAATTTTCTTCATAAAATTCGGATTTTATGCTTTTTCCATGGCTAAAATCCTCATAAAATGCTTGATGTTTGTAGGTTATCTCTTTTCACATCCTTATGTGTTAAAAGAAAGAGTAACCCACGATCAAACCGAAAATCAAGTGAAAAATCATGTTAATGCTTGTAATCTTGTTAGATCTTGTTTATCTTTGTGTAAAAAGCTTGTTTATATGTTAATAATCATCTCTAACACATCAAGGATGTATTTCAATACCATGCATGTGTTAGAACATGGATTTAAAGGTCAAAGGATCAAGAACCACTTTTATTTAATGCTTAATGTTTTTCATTTTGAAGAAAACATCATTTTGAGGCATGTTTAGTTGCTGTCCAGAAAGTTTCATCCACTTCAACGATTTTTGGTGATAACATTGTGTGTGTGCACTGTGATAACCGTCAAAATTCTCAGGTCATTAACACATTTGAATCTGAAATTACGCTTACAACATTCCTTAAATCCTAGTGAAAATCCTAGGTTATGACTTAGTAGGCTTATCAAAGTCGTAGAACGTCTTAGAGACTGCTTGGTGAACTTTAAATTCCCTCAGACATGCCAAATTATGTTACTAAGTGGCAAATAAAACAAAGAAAAATCTACTTTTTATGTCCTCACAAATCCTTATCGAATCGCAAAACTGAAATTTCGGTGACTCGGTAAGTAAATTCAATCGGATGGTACCCGACTTAACACGAACATTGGTGAAAACATTTCTATGAATAACCTAAATCTATTTTTATAAGTTATTTATCATATATTATTATTTTGTTTAAATAATACACGAAAATCCTAGACGTTTCGCTTAAAACGTCTCAAACGCAAAGAAAACGCGCGAATCGTATTCGGCAACAAAACGAAACTCGATAAACATCTCGGTAACCCAAGATAAAGTATTCTAACAACACTTCAATGAAAAATAATCCCAAACATATCGTTAATAAAAACGACACAAGAAAACGTTAGGCGATTTAACGAAAATAACGAGCAAACGACCAAAATACGTAAACACAGTCTGAGACTGGAAATTAAATCACACTCCCTGATGGTGGGGCCCATGAGAACGACCAGCCATCCCCCCTCCTCTTTTCATTCAAAATATTTAACATTTCCCTATACTCTCATTACTTCACTCATTTTCCAAAACACACACACACACTCCTCTCCTTTTCTCTCTCTAAAACACACACAAACACTCTCATTTTTCTCTCTAATATCCATCCCTCTTCAAGAGAAAATCAAAGAGTTTGAAGGTGTTCTTTCACCAAAGAAACACTTAAAGGTAAATCAAATCATCTACACTTATCTATCTTTCATTTTCTTACAATTTTTCTTCATGTAATTCGGATTTTATGCCTCTTCCATGGCTAAAATCCTCATGCAAAGCTTGATGTTTGTAGGTTATCTCTTTTCACATCCTTATGTGTTAAAAGAAAGAGTAACCCATGATCAAACCGAAAATCAAGTGAAAAATCATGTTGTTGCTTGTAATCTTGTTAGATCTTGTTCATCTTTGTGTAAAAAGCTTGTTTATATGCTAATAATCATATCTAACACATCATGGATGTATTTCAACACCATGCATGTGTTAGAACATGGATTAAAGGTCAAAAGATAAAAATATTCTTTTATTTCATGATTGGTGTTCTTCACTTTGAATAAAACACTCAATCATTGCCTTGCAAGTTTCTGTCCAAAAAGTTTCATCTACTTCAACGATTTTTATAAAACTCATTTCTTCATGAAAATGGACGTTTTTATAGTCTAAAGTCAATTTCTAGAAGTAAGCTTTCCAACCCCATAAGCCTCATATTTTTATGAGTTAAGTTGATATTTTTAATAATTTTTGTAAGAAAATGTGTACAAGCTGTCATATTAAGTCAGAAACTTTCTTCTCAGTGTTTTAATCATAACTAGAGCTTCACACCTCCAAATGACTTTAAACCAATGCCAAAAGTTTATAAATTTTGTTAGCTACAACCTTTGAGCTGATCACTTTTTCTGGGACCCAATAGATTTTTCCCCCAAAGTAATGATTGCATGCATGTGTTTAGATCTGATCTCAAATGATAAAAGTAAATTCTAAAAATACTTGGACTTATTTATAATTCCTGGAAAAATTACTTAAAATAACTAATATCTTGGGGATTATCTGTGATTTTTGCCTTATTTTTTTCGGATCATAATTATTTTTATAAATTCAACAAACTGATGTAATTTTCTAGATATAAGAATGTGGACTGATTTTTCGTAAAAGTTGGAAACCGACACTTGCGGACTTACTATTTTTGGAAAGAATGGTAACGAAAAGGGGTTTGGGTGTCTTATGATATATTAATCGATTTGTGTGTTGTTAATCATAAATTGTGTGGAACCAAAGTTCCAACAATCAAAACACTATAAAATTTGAACACAAACAATTGCGAGACATTATATACTTGTGTATTCATTATTGTACACAAACGCGATGATTGGACATTAACAAACTTCAAAGCAAACAAACCATTTTGGCACTTTGTAATCTAAATATTTAGCTAAGCAATCCTATCAAACCTAATTTACCAAAGAACTAATTAGAAACCTCGTGTTCATAGGACTTGGATAGGAGTCATACCCGACAAGCACGTGCGCTGCATCCATCATTTACTCTTATGCTCAATTGTGAGTATTCACAGCCCCTTTTTACTTGTTTATTATTTTAGGGTGAAAAGCATGATCTCGAACTTTAACTAAATTGGTTGTACTCTTTATGAACTTGTTGAACTTTTGCTATACTATTTATGCGAATTGGTATATACTATTGTTATGCTTGAGTACTGTCGTGCTAAAGTACCCGGAAATACAGTTTACACTACTTATTAACTCGTCCGAGAGCTAGACGAGCCGTTGATATTTATGGATAGCGCTATCTAGGGGAAACCACTCCTCACTCACACTGGTCGTGAGTGCATAGTATCACCTTACTCATGTTAGTGATAGAACATGGAGCTTGGGGCATGTGTCGGTTGAATCGGTTTAGTAGTGGCCTCAATTGCATTAACACTCTTGTATATTACCTTTCATATTTGCAACTATTACAACCAATCATTTTTATTTATGTCTCTTATGAACAAAATTTTTAGTTCAATTGTTTGTGACATTAAACCTGTGAAGTCACCAACTATGACCATAGTTGACCCTTTTGTTTTATCATGCTTTTCAGGTGAACGACAGTAAGGTGCATTCTAGGAGTACTTTTGCATGGATGTATACTCATATGCGTTTGCTTTATTTTGAATTATGATTATCTCTTGGAAACTTTTTGGAACTTGGTGTAATCTCTTTTGAAACTATGGGTTGAACTTGTAATAACTTGTAATACTTTCTACAAATTATGTATGGTGTTGCTTCTATATCTTATGCATTGTTACCCGGTACTGTTACATCTCGTGTTTCCGCTTTAGCGGGGTGTGACAGGTTTGGTATCAGAGCCTAAGGTTATAGAGAATGCCGGTTTTTCATACAAAAACCCCAACTATAACCAACATTTTTAAATCATATTTTCTTAAAACACCAAAAGCATTACTAGTTTAACTAAACCGAGCATAACTAGTATAGCTAACCCGTGTGTTGCATTATTAGACCTCAATTAGACATAGCCTGATCACCGATGTTTAATTTAGGTAAGATTATGCGAGACACGGAGTAGGTGTACTATGATTATGTTCGATTTTCTTTCTTGTTTAAACCTATGAAAAGCAAACGCTGTGTGTGTGCATTGCATATTTTAGGCATCCATAGTAGCACTATTAGTAACTAAGTATACCTCCATTTTAGTCTTATCATTTTGAGGTTAACATGTTAGTGCATAATGTCAAAGTAGCTTGTTTAAGGTGTTAGTCAAATCTTGTGATCTTTGTAAACAACACTAAGCACAGGATAGCAACACTTGGGGTGTTGCATTAGCTACTATATATAGTGGTTGAATCTGGATATGTGACTGTTCTTTCTGTCTATGCTCGAGCCATATTATGTGATATTCTAATGTATTCTAATTAATTATAGGGCAATAGTTTTACTACTCTTGTTTGTATTAAATGGCCCTTGATTTCGCATACATAAACCCGTTAAACAATATTCCGCACGTTTAACTAGTGAATCGAACCCTAAGGATCAATAGATTGGAAACTACACATCATTTTCCCACACTGCTTAGTCAACAAACGCATCAGGACACATCACTAATCGTCGTAGGGACTAAATCTTCTATTTGTATTTTTATCTTGTCGCAACCCTCATCCCACACCGCCATATCAACCGACGATTATGATTACATCACTGGTCACCCTCGCGACAACCCACCCAGTATTGACAAGGAGAATCTATCAGAAAAAGGACCACTTGAGGAGGTTCCGCCTAAGGATGAACCAATAAAACTGGACCAACTTGAGAAGTCGTCACCTAGGCGCGTTACATCTAGTTCTTCTACTTCACACTCTTCCTCTCACTCTTATCAAAGACCTATGAATCGCGTGAGTTATACACGACTAGAAGGACTGATAGACCACCTCAAGCTACACCTTATACTATCTATACTACTACTGATACTCCAACCACTATCACCCGTCATCGGTCAGATGTCCGCCAATGGAATTGGTTACCCGCAACTCTTGAGACTTGGAGAACTGAAGGAGGAATACAGATTCCTACAGAGGGCGAAGAAGCTTTCAACATGCATACCTCCCCCTATGCACAGGAACCCGATCACCATATCATTCTGGTACTAGCTACTAGGCTACGCCACCATGAGAATAGAATAGACGCTATAGAGTTAGAACAATAGGAAACCCGTTTAGGCTGGATGCACCTGCCACAGGGCCAAGTTGCATAGATCTATGAGGATCAACATGATCTTAGCGAAACCATTGAAACTACCCATCTCCAGGCGATGGAGACTAGAGGCTAGGTTGTTGCCTTGTGATTAAGACTAGTCAGCAAAATAGAACTCACTTAAGACTAGTAGAAATTCCACTACACATGTAGTGTGTGGGAAACGGTTTCAACTAAATTTTCATCAGACATATTCCATGGATTTTTCACAAACATCAATACTTTTTGATAAAACAAATTTCAACTAAAAATCTTCCAACAGATTTTTGATAAAACAAAACTTTCAATACTTTTCAATGACCATAGCTTTCAAGGTATATTATCGACTCAAGCCTTTAACGGATTTTCATCGGACATTTAATCAAAATTTTTCACAACTTCAATCTTCTCGAACGGATTTCATTAAACAGAATTTTCAAACAATTTGTCAGTGACAAGAGTTTTCAACGTATTTTGATTGACTCAAATTTTCAACTAACTCTAAGTTGTAAAACAGATTTTCAACGTAAAAATTGTTTCAACAGATTTTATGACAACTCTCACACAAAATGTTTTATAAAATATTCAAATCCATAAATTATTAACAAAGTTACCAAAATCACGATTACGTTAGTAATGGAGACGATGCCAATTTAACCAGAAATAGTACCAGCTGTTTTGTGTTAAAACTTGGGATAGTTAAAAATTCCTTTCGTATACTAAAAATTTATATATCTTTAGAGACTAAACTCTGATGCATCAAGAGCTTGTTACGAGTGTGGAAACACTGAACATTTTAGGAAAGCGCATTAAAATCCCAATGTGGTCCAGGTACCTTTCTCCTAAATACCCACTACGCATCAATACTTTTGACTAAGGGGTAAATGAGAGCTTTGTCTCACATTAGTTTAGGCCGCCAATCCATAGGGAATCACAACCTTTAGGACCTCCGTATGCGGTAGAACTCGCTAGTGGTTACAAACAGATTGTTACTGAAATAATACGCAACTCTGTACTAGAACTGGAAGGTGAATCCTTCAGTATAGACCTTATTCCGATGAAAATATGAAGTTTTTGTGTAGTAGTCGGCATGGGCTGGTTAGCCAAAAATCATGTAGACATAAGTTTTCATGAGAAGGTTTTGCGAGTACCCATTCGAATGAATGAGATACTATTAGTTCAAGGAGAAAGACCTGGAAGAAATTAGAAGATTGTGTCATCCAAGAAAATTCGCAAAAATCTGATCGAAGAATGTCTCGCTATTCTGGCACACGTCGTCAAGACTAAGCCAAAGGAAAGACGCATACAAGATGTCTAAGTGGTATGCAACTACCCCGAAGTATTTCTAGATGATCTACCTAGATTGCCCCCACATAGGCAAGTTGAATTATGAATCAACTTAATTCCTAGAGAAATTCCAATAGCTAAGGCACCGTACTGCCTAGTGCCCATGGAAATGCAGGAGTTGTCTAACTAACTCCAAGCACTCTCCGATAAGGGATTTATTCGCCCCAGCTCATCACCATGGGGTGCTCCTGTTCTATTCGTTAATAAATAAATAAAAAAGACGGATCCTCACGAATGTACATTGATTATAGAATATTGAACAAATTAAAAACTAAGAATAAGTACCCGCTCCCTTGAATCGACGATCTATTCGATCAGCTGCAAGGCGCCTCCTACTTTTCCAAACTCGACCTACGGTCAGGTTATCACCAATTACGGATTCACAAAGAAGATATACCCAAAACGGTGTTCCAAACACGATATGGACATTATGAGTTTATTCTTATGCCCTTTGGCCTAACCAATGCTCCTGCGGCATTCATGAACTTAATGAATAGAGTCTGCAGAGCATACTGGGATAAGTTTTTGATTTTATCGATGACATACTAGTCTACTCACGTAGTAAAGAGAATCACAAGCAACATTTAGGGCAAGTGTTGCAACCACTCAAGGAAGAGAAGTTGTACTCCAAATTCTCTAAGTGTGAGTTTTGGAACAGAGAAGTACACTTCCTCGGTCATATGGTGAACATAGAAGGGATCCATGTGGATCCAGCTAAAATCGAGACGATTGAGAAATGGGAAATCCCGAGGACCCCTACGGAGATCCGTCAATTTCTAGGATTGGCTGGATACAATAGAAGGTCCATAGAAAATTTCTCAAGGATTGCCAAGCCCTTGACAGAACTGACCCAAAAGATGAAGGAATAAGTTTGGAATATTGAATAGCAGAAGGCATCCCAAACGCTGAAGGAGAAACCGTGAAATGCGCCAATCCTATCATTGCCCGAAGGAACAGATTGTGGTATATTGTGATGCGTCACACTTGAGATTGGGCTGCATTAGGTGCATAAGAATAAAGTAATTACGAATACTTCCTGGCAGTTCAAGAAAAATGAGGTGAATTATACTACGCATAACTTGGAACTGGGAGCAGTGATCTTTTCACTTAAGATCCGGAGATATTATCTATACGGTTCCAGATGTACAGTGTTTACCGATCATAAGAGTCTCCAGGACATACTCGAGCAGAAGATGCTCTACATGAGACAAAGAAGGTGGATGGAGTTACTTAACGACTATGATTGGGAAATTGATGCACGCAAAAAGTCATGTTTCTGTGTACCATTATCTCACCATTTTGGCTCAATTACTAATGAAAACACTTAAAATATGAACTTAAACATCACATTTCATCATAAGGGCTAAAATATAGACGATGTTTGAAGAATCAACAAAAACAATCTAAAAATGAGTAAAACAGAGCACAAACGATCATTGAATCTTCTGTTCACGTATTTTAGCACTTTTTGAGCTACACAAAGAATTATGACCTCTAACTTATGTCATTTTCTTTGTTAGGAAAATACGAACGCGTGGATATAAAGAACGCTCAAAACGGATAAACGACGAAGAAGTTACGCCCAAACGAAGAAACGAAGAACCGAAGAACCAGCATACGGCTGAACCAAGCCGTATACGGCTGGTCCAGACCGTATATGGCTGGGACTGGACCGTATACGGCCTGCACAGACCATATACGGCCTGTGTCCAGCCGTATATGGCCCAGTTCAGCCGTATTCACCCTGTGCTCAGCCGTATACGGTCCAGCTCAGCCGTATTGTGCGTTTGGGTGATAAAAATCTGATTTTTATTCGCCTTTGCAATACGGTTGTGCGTTTGAAGGTTTGGATACGGTCTACGGATACGGCTGTGCGATCTCTATGAATACAAGCCTCATTTTATCATCCATGAAGAACTACACTACACACACACTTTCTCTCACTACTCTCTCTCTAGATTATGTTATAATTAGTAGTAGATTAGCGGCTAGTTAGTAGAGGGGCAATCTTGTAATATCGCTTGGCGCATACTAGGAGTTCTGTTCGTGTAACGTTCAAGTCGTATTCAGCTACGCTCTTATTACGGTTATATCTACCCTTTATCTATTTCATTATGATGATTGTTATTACTGTTGTCATGCTAGATTTAGGATTGATTTCCATGATTAGCGAGTAGTGATATTGCGTGTTTGCTATGATGTAGTTAGTCGTAAATTGGTTGGAATGATGTTATAGTGCTTTGATTTACTTTCTATCTATGATTTTAAACCTATTAAACTAATCGCCTTTCAACCAGTAAATGTGATTACGGCCTTAATGATGGGACGTCGCGAACCCCATCAAAGGTACTTAGTTATCTGTGTCAAACATGAACATGGTCTGATTTGTTAATCATGTACACATCATTTTCTAAATGAACGCTAAGTACATCTTCATCGAGGAAATACTGTTTTCTAATTCGAACACAAAGTAGTTAACACGTGGAAGCCGTGGAAGCCGAGGAAAAGCCGCAGTTACTAAGCCTCCGGAGTAGTTAACACGTGGAAGCCGAGGAAAAGCCGCAGTTACTAAGCCTTGTGGAATAACGGCAACTCTGTGATCAGCAGAGCTGGTACCGATTAGGTCCTTGGTTCAGCAATGGAAACACCTCCGGTGGAGTACAGTGCAGTAATCACGGAAAGAGTCGTTGTTATCGGTCTATGTGAATCACGAGTCATGACTCAACACCCAGACTCACAAAACCATCTATTGAAAGCAATCAAGCACACTCTATAAACTTGGTCTTAAATGTTTTATTTAGATTAGATATTATTGTGGGGTTAAGAAAGGTCGGACATCGAGTTGGTTTGTCGCCTTATTCATGCACCCAGGGTTTCATCCCAGATAAGGGTCACTATACCTTCACCGGTTAGTGTTGTGGGCTGGATAAACTACTCCGATCAGAATCAGGATAGCCTAGTCGCCCAGTGACATACTGATCGAGAACTCTATCAGTAGGGGGCTAGTGCTTACTCCACAAATACCTGAAATAAATAAAATACAAACCTTTAGAACACGTTTTCATTCCAATCAATAAGGCTACCGAAATCATAGCAAACACCCTCTCTTGATTATCTGCTATTTACATTTATTTTATTCCGCTTTAGTTTAAATTTTCTGCCTAAGTATATATAAAAAAAACCCCAATCAAATCTTTTAAAAAAAACCCGCTAGATTGATAAGTACGCCTGTTTCGTCCACGATCCACAATACACTGACTCAGAGAATGACCCTAGGTCATCCTTATTGCTATACACCAATAGTAACTAGGTATACTTAGGCCCCGCAAATATAAATTTTAAAACCCCACTGATCCAGCCAAGCGGGAGGCTCGCAACGACAGGAAGCGATTCCTAAAGACCGACCGTTCGGCTGGCATCAGAAATTATGTACCAAAAGCCGTTAGGATTATTACAACAACCCAAAATACCCCATTGGAAATGGGAACAGGTAACAATGGACTTCGTCACTAAGTCACCTCGAACTTCCAAAGGTCATGACTTCATTTGAGTTATTGTCGACCAACTGACTAAATTCATGCGTTTTCTACTTATCCGAGAGGATTACATAATGGAGAGACTTGCTCAAAGCTATATTGAAGAAATTATGGCGCGTCACGAAGTGCCCATTTCAAATATCTATGACAGAGATTGTCATTTTACATCGCGGTTTTGGCTATCAATGCAGAAGGTGTTGGATACCGAACTAAACCTGAGTACAGCTTATCACCCTCAAACAGACGGGGAAGTGAGCGAACTATTCAAACCTTAGAAGATATGCTATGAGTCTGTGTACTAGACTTCGGAGGAAGTTGGGATGTACAATTACTTACCCCTGCTAGAGTTCTCTTACAACAACAATTACCAGACTAGCATCAAGTGTGCACCGTTTTAGGCCTTGTATAGACAGAAATGCCGATCATCGTTGTGTTGACACGAAGTCGATGTGAAGCAGTTGACAAGGCCAGACATCATTAAGAAAAGCTACGTTCACAATCACATAAAGCCACTAGAATTCCAAACGGGTGATAGAATGTTTCTGAGAGTATCACCTCGGAAAGGACTTGTACGCTTCGGCAAGAAACGCAAGCTAAGCCCACGCTAAATTAGACCATACAAAATCTTGAAACAAATAGGCCCGGTGGCTTACGAACTAGAATCTCCCAAAGAGTTGGATCGCGTTCATGACATATTTCATGTCTCAAACCTTAAGAAGTGTATAGTCGACAACTCTCAGACTTTGCCCTTAGAAGAGTTTGAATCGATGATTGACTACTTTCTTTTAGTGAAGCACCTACTGAAAATCCTTAATAGAGGTACCAAACAGTTGAGACGTTATAAGATTTCTTTAGTTAAGGCTCACTAAAATTCTAAACATGGACCTGAGTTCACATAGGAACTGGAAAAATTAATGAGACAAAAGTACCGCACCTATTATCGAGTGCTTCGTCACCCAATAGGATCAGTTGAATTTTGGGACGAAATTCATTTCAATGGTGGGATACTGTGACAACCGTCAAAATTCTAAGGTCATTAACACATTTGAATCTGAAATTACGCTTACAACATTCCTTAAATCATAGTGAAAATCCTAGGTTATGACTTAGTACTCTTATCAAAGTCGTAGAACGTCTTAGAGACTGCTTAGTGACCTTTAAATTCCCTCAGACATGCCAAATTATGTTAATAAGTGACAAATAAAACAAAGAAAAATCTACCTTTTATGTCCTCACAAAATCCTTATCGAATCGCAAAACTGAAATTTCGATGACTCGGCAAGTAAATTCAATCGGATGGTACCTGACTTAACACGAACATTGGTGAAAACATTTCTATGAATAACCTAAATCTATTTTTAGATGTTATTTATCATATATTATTATTTTGTTTAAATAATACACGAAAATCCTAGACGTTTCGCTTAAAACGTCTCAAACGCAAAGAAAACGCGCGAATCGTATTCAGCAACAAAATGAAACTCGATAAACATCTCGGTAACCCAAGATAAAGTATTCTAACAACACTTCAATGAAAAATAATCCCAAACATATCGTTAATAAAAACGACACAAGAAAACGTTAGGCGATTTAACGAAAATAACGAGCAAACGACCAAAATACGTAAACACAGTCTGAGACTGGAAATTAAATCACACTCCCTCATGGTGGGGCCCATGAGAACGACCATCCATCCCCCCCTCCTCTTTTCATTCAAAATATTTAACATTTCCCTATACTCATATTACTTCACTCATTTTCCAAAACACACACACACTCCTCTCCTTTTCTCTCTCTAAAACACACACAAACACTCTCATTTTTCTCTCTAATTTCCATACCTCTTCAAGAGAAAATCAAAGAGTTTGAAGGTGTTCTTTCACCAAAGAAACACTTAAAGGTAAATCAAATCATCTACACTTATCTATCTTTCATTTTCTTACAATTTTTCTTCATGTAATTCGGATTTTATGCCTCTTCCATGGCTAAAATCCTCATGCAAAGCTTGATGTTTGTAGGTTATCTCTTTTCACATCCTTATGTGTTAAAAGAAAGAGTAACCCATGATCAAACCGAAAATCAAGTGAAAAATCGTGTTATTGCTTGTAATCTTGTTAGATCTTGTTCATCTTTGTGTAAAAAGCTTGTTTATATGCTAATAATCATATCTAACACATCATGGATGTATTTCAACACCATGCATGTGTTAGAACATGGATTAAAGGTCAAAAGATAATAATATTCTTTTATTTCATGATTGGTGTTCTTCACTTTGAATAAAACACTCAATCATTGACTTGCAAGTTTTTGTCCAGAAAGTTTTATCTACTTCAACGATTTTTATAAAACTCATTTCTTCATGAAAATAATCGTTTTTATAGTCTAAAATCAATTTCTAGAAGTAAGCTTTCCAACCCCATAAGCCTCATATTTTTATGAGTTAAGTTGATATTTTTAATAATTTTTGTAAGAAAATGTGTACAAGCTGTCATATTAAGTCAGAAACTTTCTTCTCAGTGTTTTAATCATAACTAGAGCTTCACACCTCCAAATGACTTGAAACCAACGTCAAAAGTTTAGAAATTTTGTTAGCCACAACCTTTGTGCTGATCACTTTTTCTGGGACCCTATAGATTTTTTCCCAAAGTAATGATTGCATGTATGTATTTAGATCTGACCTCAAATGATAAAAGTAAATTCTAAAAATACTTGGACTTATTTATAATTCCTAGAAAAAGTACATAAAATAAATAATATCTCGGGGATTATCTGTGATTTTTACCTTATTTTATTTCAGAACATAATTATTTTTATAAATTCAACAAACTGATGTAATTTTCTAGATATAAGAATGTGGACTAATTTTTGGTAAAAGTTGGAAATCGACACTTGCGGACTTACTATTTTTGGAAAGAATGGTAACCAAAAGGGGTTTGGGTGTATTATGATGTATTAATCGATTTGTGTGTTCTTAATCATAAATTGTGTGGAACCAAAGTTCCAACACTCAAAACACTATAAAATTTGAACACAAACAATTGCGAGACATTATATACTTGTGTATTCGTTATTGTACACAAACACGATAATTGGACATTAACAAACTTCAAAGCAAACAAACCATTTTGGCACTTTGTAATCTAAATATTTAGCTAAGCAATCCTATCAAACCTAATTTACCAAAGAACTAATTAGAAATCTCGTGTTCATAGGACTTGGATAGGAGTCATACCAGACAAGCACGCGCGCTACATCCATCATTTACTCTTATGCTCAATTGTGAGTTTTCACAGCCCTTTTTTACTTGTTTATTATTTTGGGGTGAAAAGCATGATCTCGAACTTTAACTAAATTGGTTGTACTCTTTATGAACTTGTTGAACTTTTGCTATACTATTTATGCGAATTGGTATATACTATTGTTATGCTTGAGTACTGTCGTGCTAAAGTACCCGGAAATACAGTTTACACTACTTATTAACTCGTCCGAGAGCTAGACGAGCCGTTGATATTTATGGATAGCGCTATCTAGGGGAAACCACTCCTCACTCACACTGGTCGTGAGTGCATAGTATCACCTTACTTATGTTAGTGATAGAACATGGAGCTTGGGGCATGTGTCGGTTGAATCGGTTTAGTAGTGGCCTCAATTGCATTAACACTCTTGTATATTACCTTTCATATTTGCAACTATTACAACCAATCATTTTTATTTATGTCTCTTATGAACAAAACTTTTAGTTCAATTGTTTGTGACATTAAACCTGTGAAGTCACCAACTATGACCATAGTTGACCCTTTTGTTTTATCATGCTTTTCAGGTGAATGACAGTAAGGTGCATTCTAGGAGTACTTTTGCATGGATGTATACTCATATGCGTTTGCTTTATTTTGAATTATGATTATCTCTTGGAAACTTTTTGGAACTTGGTGTAATCTCTTTTGAAACTATGGGTTGAACTTGTAATAACTTGTAATACTTTCTACAAATTATGTATGGTGTTGCTTCTATATCTTATGCATTATTACCCGGTACTGTTACATCTCGTGTTTCCGCTTTAGCGGGGTGTGACAGGTTTTCATTTCAAATATTTAGATCTGATACCAAACCTGTCACACCCCGCTAAAGCGGAAACACGAGATGTAACGGTACCAGCTAACAATGCATAAGATATAGTAGCAACACCATACATAATTTAGAGAAAATATTACACATTACTATAAGTTTCAACCACAGTTCGGAAAAAATTATAATAAGCTCATAAAGTTTCCAAAAGAGAGTCATAGTTTCAAAATACAGCAAACGCGTGTGAACATGCATCCATGCTAATGTACTCCTAGAGTGCACCTTACTGTCGTTCTCCTGAAAAGCATGATAAAACAACAGGTCAACTATGGACATAGTTGGTGAGTTCACAGGTTTAATGTTACACATAAATGAACTAAAAGCTTTTGACCATAAAGACATGAATAAAAATGATTGGTTGTAATAGTTGAGAATATGAAAGGTAATATACAAGAGTGTTAATGCAATTGAGGCCACTACTAAACCGATTCAACCGACACATGCCCCAAGCTCCATGTTCTATCATTAACATGAGTAAGGTGATACTATGCACTCACGACCAGTGTGAGTGAGGAGTGGTTTCCCCCTAAATAGCGGTATCCATAAATATCAACGGATCGTCTGGCTCTCGGACGAGTTAATAAGTAGTGTAAACTGTATTTCCGGGGACTTTAGCACGATAGTGCTCAAGCATAACAATAGTATATACCAATTCGCATAAATAGTATAGCAAAAGTTCAACAAGTTCATAAAGAGTACAACCAATTTAGTTAAAGTTCGAGATCATGCTTTTCACCCCAAAATAATAAACAAGTAAAAAAGGGCTGTGAAAACTCACAATTGAGCATAAGAGTAAATGATGGATGTAGCGCGCGTGCTTGTCTGGTATGACTCCTATCCAAGTCCTATGAACACGAGATTTCTAATTAGTTCTTTGGTAAATTAGGTTTGATAGGATTTCTTAGCTAAATATTTAGATTACAAAGTGCCAAAATGGTTTATTTGCTTTGAAGTTTGTTAATGTCCAATAATCGCGTTGATTATGATAATGAATACACAAGTATATAATATATCGCAATTGTGTGTGTCTAAATTTCATAGTGTTTTGAGTGTTGGAACTTCGGTTCCTTACAACTTATAATTAACACACCCACAAAGCAATAAATACATCATAAGACACCCAAACCCCTTTTGGTTACCATTCTTTCCAAAAATAGTAAGTTTCTCGTTTTCGAAACCGAGGCCCGTTCTTGTTGACTCGGTCAAACCTTCTCGGTTTGACCCAAGAATTTTACCCAAACCTTAAACATGTTCATGAGTCATAAGGAGTTAGTCTTTCCTTAAATAGAAAGTTCGCAAGTGTCGGTTTCCAACTTTTACCAAAAATTAGTCCACATTTCCCTATACTCTCATTACTTCACTCATTTTCCAAAACACACACACACACTCCTCTCCTTTTCTCTCTCTAAAACACACACAAACACTCTCATTTTTCTCTCTAGTTTCCAGCCCTCAAGAGAAAATCAAAGAGTTTGAAGGAGTTCTTCCACCAAAGAAACACTTAAAGGTAAATCAAATCATCTACACTTAGAGAATTTATAACCTTAATAGTTTATTTTATTACAATCTTATAAATTATAAATAAAAATTAATGGTTGGGTAAAACTTAATAATTAAATTATAGTTATTTAGTTTATAGTGTATATATAAATCTTATATATATATATTAAAAGTTTTACAATTAAATAAAAATATAAATCATTTTTAAAATCATGTTGTCTTACATCTGATTTATAAACTATTGGTATTTGTAAAAATAATTTAATTTAATTTAATTTATTTATTATTCACAATGGACTTTATTTTTATTTAATTTAATAAATTTAATAAATTTATAATTTTTATTTAATTTAATTAAATAAATACCTAGATTTAAATCATTTTATTTGATTTACCTTTAAAAATAAATTTAAAATTTGTAAAAATGATTTGATTTACCTTTAATTGTGAATAACATAATTGTAAATCAAACCATGATTTGTAAAAATGATTTAAATTTATAAATTTATTATAATTCATGAAATTAGTTATAAATGATTTTAATTTACATAGTAAAACTGTTGCCCTATAATTAATTATGTCCATATTTTATAGTGTAAAACTTAATTAAGTTGTAGCCAAGGATAGTAGTCTAATGTTACTTCTTGAAAGTTGTAGCCAATGATATTTGTAAACTTTTGGCATTGGTTTCAAGTCATTTGGAGTTGTAATGCTCCAGTTATGATTAAAACATTGAGAAGAAAGTTTCTGACTTAATATGACAGCTTGTACCCCTTTTCTTGCCAAAATTATTAAAAATATCAAACGAACTCAAACAAATATGAGGCTTATGGGGTTTGAAAGCTAACATCTTGAACTTGATTTTTGGCTCATAAAACGTCCATTTTGGTTATGGTAAGTGGGAGAAACACCTTGGTGAATCTCGTACTCAAATCTGGACAGAAACCAAACAAGCCCTAAAATGATATTTTGTTCAAAATGAGAAACATTAAACATTCAATAGAAGTGGTTCTTGATTCTTTTGACATTTAATCCACTATCTAACACATGCATGGTGTTGGATTACATCCAAGATGTGTTAGAAATGATTTTTAGCATAAAAAGAAAGACATACACAAAGATGAGCAAGATCTAACAAGATTACAAGCATTAACATGATTTTTCACTTGATTTTCGGTTTGATCATGGATTACTCTTTCTTTTAACACATAAGGATGTGAAAAGAGATAACCTATAAACATCAAGCATTTTATGAGGATTTTAGCCATGGAAAAAGCATAAAATCCGAATTTTATAAAGAAAATTACAAGAAAATGAAAGATAGATAGATGTAGATTACCTTTAAGATTATGGACTGATTTTGGTAAAAGTTGGAAGCCGACACTTGCAGACTTGCTATTTAAGGAAATACTAACTCTTTTTGACTCATGAACATGTTTAAGGATTGGGTAAAAGTCTCGGGTCAAACCGAGAAGGTTTGACCGAGTCAACAATAATCGGTCTCGATTTCAAAAATGGGAAACTTTCTATGTTTGGAAAGAATGGTAACAAAAAGGGTTTTGTTGTTTTATGATGTAGTAATTGATTTGTGTGTTGTTAATCATAAATTGAAAGGAACCAAAGTTCCAAAGCTCAAAACATTACGATTTTTAGACACTAACAATCGTGAGATATTATACACTTGTATAATCATTATTATATTCAATGCGATTATTGGACATTAACAAACTTCAAAAGAAAACAAACCATTTTGGCACTTTGTAATCTAAATATTTAGCTAAGCAATCCTATCAAACCTAATTTACCAAGAAACTAATTAGAAACCTCGTGTTCATAGGACTTGGATATGAGTCATACCCGACAAGCACGCGCGCTACATTCATCGTTTACTCTTACGCTCAATTGTGAGTTTTCACAGCCCCTTTTTACTTGTTTATTATTTTGGGGTGAAAAGCATGATCTCGAACTTTAACTAAATTGGTTGTACTCTTTATGAACTTGTTGAACTTTGCTATACTATTTATGCGAATTGGTATATACTATTGTTATGCTTGAGTACTATCGTGCTAAAGTCCCCAAAAATACAGTTTACACTACTTATTAACTCGTCCGAGAGCCAGACAAGCCGTTGATATTTATGGATAGCGCTATTTAGGGAGAAACCACTCCTCACTCACACTGGTCGTGAGTGCATAGTATCACCAGTACTCATGTTACCGGTAGAATATGGAGCTTGGGGCATGTGTCGGTTGAATCGGTTAAGTAGTGGCCTCAATTGCATTAACACTCTTGTATACTACCTTTCATATTCGCAACTATTACAACCAAATCATTTTTATTCATGTCATTTATAAACAAAGCTTTAGTTCATTTGTTTGTAACACTAAACCTGTGTACTCACCAACTATGACCATAGTTGACCCTTTTGTTTTATCATGCTTTTCAGGAGAACGACAGTAAGGTGCACTCTAGGAGTACGTTAGCATGGATGCATGTTCACATGCGTTTGCTTTATTTCAAAATCATAACCCTCTTTTGAAAACTTTATGAAACTTATTGTAATCTCTTTTGAAAACGTGGGTTGAATTTGTTGTAGTTTGTACTACTTTTATTTAAAATTATGTATGGTGTTGCTTCTATATCTTGTGCGTTGTTACCTGGTGTTGTTACATCTCGTGTTTCCACTTTAGCGGGGTGTGACAGATTTAGTATCAGAGCCTAACTATAAATTAAATTATAAATTATCAACCTGATACCAATGATATTTGTAAAACTTAATTATTTTTTATTCTTAAATACCAATGATTTATATAAAAATCATTTCTTCATGAAATTTATTATTGGTATTTTTATTTAATTTAATTATATAAATCATATAAATAAAAATATATTTATACCAATAAAATAAAATGTAAAACTTAACTAATTAGTATTTAAATCATTGGTATTTTTATTTAATTTTAAAGATAAATTTAAATTTTTTAATTTATAATTAAAAATCATTTAATGCAGGTATATAAATAAACTATTATATAAATTAAATCTTACTAATTTAATTAATTAAAAATTAAATC